>OU696576.1:5380121-6116987 GCA_916048095.2 Sacculina carcini
GAAGTTGACTGCGATCCTGACCACTGTGATGATGTAGTAAGATCACACAGGCACGCAAATGACGAAGGATTATCAGAAAATGGCAAAAGTGTTGTTCATGCCAGCGTCATCCTGGTTAAGCACATGCTGAACGAAATTCAGGCAAGAACAACCCGCAACAATTATTATTTTTTTATTCATTCACCCAACGACTGTAACTATTAAAGAATTATTTGACAATCCGCTGTATAAATTCTCCGTTAAGGCCTCTAAGTCCATTACGTCTCGCTAATCTCATATGAGGTCACCTAAAAATAACCATATTTTGTACTTTTTTCTGTCTATATTAACAAGTATTTAATAATTGGGCTATATTTATTAGGTATATCTCCTTGATATAAAGGCAATATTTGTAACAAAAATATGACTTATATTAATTGATAATTTAAGGCTTGAAAATGTCCAAGTTGTTGCATTCAATATAATTATGATAGGGATTGAGAATGATTAATGTTTTGGGGACTTTCAATTATCAGAAAATAATTTCAATTTAATTTTGCGAGAAATGTCAAGCGTGCGTTGAATGTGTGTTTGCGTGTGTGTGATTTTTGTGTGGAATTTCTATATTCATATACATTTATTTCAGTATTAATTTATTTTTTCAAACAAATATATTTGCCATCTCACCTATTTTCGACATCTGCATGTCAATTGCTCAATTTTAACAATAGACTATTTGTGTGTGTGTGTTTGGTGGGGGTTGGGGGTGTTATGTGTGTGTGTGTGTTTGGTGGGGATGGGGGTGCAGGGCAAGCTGCATCTTTTAATGGACGAAAACCAGGTGATCGGACAACGAATAGATACCAGTCTTCAAACAGCTCATTTGCATATTCATCAACTTCGTGCTGAATTAAACGACACCCATCATATCATCAACAAGGTCTCCCACACTCACATTTTCTCATAATAGCGCATTATTAGTATTATTTGTTATTAATTACAGGCAAATCCAGTAGCATGGGGGAAGAGTGCAAGTGCACTATAACCACCCTGTCGTGACCCATGTACCGGAAGCGCCCAAGAGATGAGCAAAGAGTTTGGGAAACATCGAGTTTAGTTAAGAAAATGAGAGCATATGTTGAAAGGCACCGGAATCAAATGAAAATATTCAGTCAAAACACTAATTAAATGCATATATACTCAAACGTTCAACAAACTAGGGTGAAATTTTATCACAAATTTGCGTAATTTTCACTATATCTTATGCATTTATTTTTTCTGTTTTTTTCAATTTCTCTAGCGCACGCTTTTCCCGTTTTTTCATTGCTCTATATTTATCTATATACGCTGTGATTTTAATATATGTATGACTTTTAAGATATGTATATGTATGAATATGCATGAATTTTATACAGAGAGAGTGTTAGTAGCGAGAATGTCTTATTGTTATAACTGTTTATTAGTTGCTATTTTTGCCCTTTTATGCATTATTATATATTAATTTAATCTAACAACACTAAACTATTGTAAAAGTTAAGCAATGTGCTCAGAACTTTTTTGTACGTCTGTGTGGCGCTTCAGATGGCGACCGGAAGTGTGGTGGGTGTACGTGTGACCTCTGACGGGGTCAGTGACCCAGTAGCGGTCAACGGCGACAGGTCATCGCCTGGGTCACACAACGATGACGTCATTGGTGACCTGGGCGGTGAGCGTCGACCTGTGACCTCGGAAATGTCACCAGTGTCTTCCGACAGTGAGTCGGGAGATGACCTCACAACGGGAAAAGGTCAGCAGGTCGGGTCATTTGGGAATTTTTTTTATCGGGTTTTGGGATGTAATTTGTCATATGTATTAGTGCATTCATATTGGTATATATTCCTGAATATTAATCTCTCTATTTACTATATATTTTTTATATATATTTCCCTTAAATATTTAATTTATTCATCTTATATATTTATATGTGTTGTATATTTTTTATTTATATCTGCTATATATATATTTAGATTTATTTTTGCAATATATACGTTTTTTCATTTTTCATTTATACTTTAATCTATTTTTTTGCTGGTATATTTATGTTTTCATTTTTTTTATATGTACTTATATTTTCATGTTTGTCAGATTTGGCAGCACTGTCCAGGGAGGAGTTGGCAGCGCTGTGTCAGCGCTTGATCAAGCGACGTGTCAGGAGCCGCCAGAAGGTGCGGTGTCTCGTGACGCAGGTAACTGGTCTCACCTCAGCCGGGGACGCCCTCCAGGGCGAGAATGTCCAGTTGAGATCGAGATTGACAACTTGTGAGGCGGAAATTCTGCTCACGAAAGAAGCGCTCACAGGTGCGTGGAATATTCTGGAATATTAGACGATCGTGGCTTATTATTAATATATTTATTAAGTTTAATTAGCGTTTACTCAATTTATTGTTTGTTACTTATTATTATAACGTTTAATTTCCTTATGTATTCATCTATTATTATTATATTTATCATTTATTTACTAAGTTACATTTGTATTTTATTTTTGTCATATTTATACGATTTATTCATATATTTCGAATGTATTTTATTTGTGTTATGATTATCTCTTTTTGTATTCATTAATCATTTTGTTTCAGTTTCTTGTCATAGAATCGAATGTCGCCAATTTCTGCTTAAATTATTAATTTTATTACATACTAAATTATATACGATTTTCAAATATATATGTTGCTTATATTATTTATATATTATTTATTTTATGTTTTTTCTCTCTGTGTATATGCTTGTGATATTTTTATATATGTTTTCAAAATCATGAGATTTAATATTTCTTCTCAGCCAATTGTAAATAATGCTACCTAATCAACTCTTATTGATACTCACTCACAAGAAACATAAACTCTTAATAAACTCTTATTGACACTCACTCACTCACAAGAAACATCAACTCTAAATCAACTCTTATTGAATCTTACTCACAAGATTTTTTTTTGACACAAAATTAAGAATAATTGAAAACCGATCAATTACGCACGTCAAACGCAGCGAAATGATGGAAATATTCCAGACCTTACCGAAATAACAATAATAATAATAACTGGTAATAATAATAAATTTAAGGCGTGTTTGTAAGTAAGGCGTGTTTGGTAAGGCGTGTTTGGTTTGTTGTATTTTTGGCAGCACTGAAAGCCGACAGAAAGCGTTTGAAGGTGGAGAAATTTGAGCTTCTCAATCAGATGAAGCAATTATATCAGACACTGGACGACAAAGAGAAAGGACTGCGTGATTTTATCAGAAGCTACGAACAGGTCTGCTTACAGTTGTAAATTCATTCACACAAGCTATTTGTTCATTTGAATTGTATTGAGAATTAGTATATTATTCATTAATATACTTTGATTAGTATTTTGTTTTATTTGTGCTTTTAAAATAGTAGTTTTTTTTATAAAATAGTAAGCATAAGCTTTCCGTGTGGCCAAAATAAAAATAAAATGTAATTAAATGCTCGAACAAAATACTAATAACTAAATACAATTAAAACAAAACAATATAAATTCATTTTTTTTACTGATTTGAATCATTTATTCAATTTAATACCCAATTTAACACGTTATAACATCACGATATTGCTGCATAAATATACTCATCCACTCATGAACACATTCGACGGCTATATTAATTCGTCAATATGACTTGAATTAATTTATTTAGCAAATATGGTCTCTACGTGCAAATATGTCCAGCTGTGGAGCAAATTTTTTTTCCTTCCTACTTTGTTTTTGATCAATTAATATAATATGTCGCTTTTTCTTATCCTTCTCCATATACATTTTGTGTGTTTGTGTGTTTGTCTGTTTCATCAGCGAATCAAGCAGGCAGATAAATCGGTGCGTTCTTTATCTGCGGAGCGAGAGCAGACGGAGCGCGAGAAATGGAATATTTTGCGACACGCGCGCGACGAAACCGAACGCACTGCGCGAGTGTCGGCCGAATTGGACTCTCGCGAAGATCAGCTGAAACAGGTTTCAGACCAATTGTACCAGGTGTGTCAAGACATAACGAGAAATTAATTAATTCAATTAGTAAGCAACTCTATAAATTGGCGGCTTTATATTTTTCTTCCTGTCTTTTATTTTTAGTTTTTCGCTTTCAATTTTGGTCTGTTTTCCTTCTATATGATTCTGATCCTAACGATTTATTTGCGAATTGGACTTATGCAACTTTTTTGGCAATTTTATAGCCCCATTTCAAACATCAATATACACAAATTTCAGATATTTCATGTTGCGGTTCTGTGTGTGTGTGTGTGTTTGTGTGTGTTTATGTATCAGTTGCGGTCGTCGTTTGTCTCAGCTCGGGTTCTGGTCGGATGAGCGCGACTTTGCCACTGCAGTCGGTGTTAATAGCAGTGACGTCACATCTCCTCCTCCCCTCTGTGCCGCTCTGCCCGCCGCCGGCTCCTGCTCCTCCGCTCTTTCTCAGCATCACCAACAGCCGCCGGGCGCCGTGCAAAGCGGCTATATAACTGCCCAAGCCGCCGGCGGCGGCGCTACCGCTAGTGCAACTCCGAGTGGAAGAGTTTCTAGTGCCGATTCGGGAGTGAGACTCAGTTCAGACCGCGAGTCTTTGCTGCTTACTGGCCGCGGCGCCAGCGCAAGACGCGCCAACAGCGGCGCCACCAAGACAGCCTCGGGCAATCTCAGTGATTCGACCACCACCAGCGGGGAGGGGGCGGGCAGTGGGGATGCGGGGGGTGTGTGCTACGCCGTCACCTCCAGTGGAGGTTGGTCTTATGTGACGTCACACGCATGGCAACGTAGTCACTTGTGACGTCATACTTGTTTTCATCATTCTGTTGTGATATTCACTCGCGAAACACGTGATATTTCCCTTACACTACCCTGAATTATTTGTCTCAATAAAATATTTCTTCTATATTTGGTTGAGTTTTTTCTGGTTTTTGTGCACTGTTTTCCCCATACTCACCATTAATTTTCACATTATTTTGCCAAATTCTTCGTGGATTTTCACGCATTTATTTGCATTTTTCCCAATTAAACCTGCTTATATTTAATTCACCCGACGTTTAAATGTTTCATTATTTTTTTTTCCATACAGGATGTTTTTAGGAAATCTTGGCTGTTCAAATATTTGTCATTTTCACGTTTTGAAACTTGTCATGCACCTCTCACTAATATTCTAATTATCCGCGCTTTTATCACACGGCTTCAGTTCGAAATCATACAGACATGAGATTAATTACCTTCAATCAACTAAACACACACACACGCACGCCTGCATGTTTGCCTGCATGTGTGTGTGTGTGTGTGTCAGCTGTGGTGGAGAATAGACGATCGACCAACTACACTGGCGATTATGACACGCTGTCTGCGTCGTCCAGACTGCTTGCTGTCCACTCGGTCCAAGAACAATCCCATCCAATCCGACACTGTTCGACTCAACACACACACACACTGAAAATATTTAAAAATTGCTTTATTTTACTTTACTAGACTCACAAGTACTCACACACACATATTTATGATCACATTTATGCGCGAATTTGACGTTTGCGAAAAATTATCTGTCCAATTTATTTCCGTATTGGAAATATTGAGATTATTTTTTCAGCTGTTTCTCGAAAAAAAATCGTTATGTGAATTTTAATTGTTGAAATTTGTCATGCAACGCCGAATTCGGTGTATTTGCACACTTTTTCTCAATAAGGCTTTGTTTCAGTTCAATATTACTGTGGTTTGTTAGCTGTTTGGATTTTCATAATAGGTGTGTGTGTGTGTGTGTGTGTGTGTGTGTTTAGTAGTTAGTCAGTTAGTTAATTGCCCAGAACAAATGACACAGTACAAAATAAAAAAAATAAACAAAACGGGGAAAAAAGTTAGTCGACTTGTTTGTACCAACTTGTTTTCATAATATAGCTATGTGTGTGTGTGTGTGTATGTGTGTGCTTTTTCAGTACAAAATGGCGGCTTATCGCCAGCTATGTCTCCGCCGCCGCCGCCGCCGTTATGTTTGCCCGCTGATACTGGCGCCATCTCCAAATCTGCCGAACAGCTGGATTCCCTCGAGCCGGCTGATAGAAAATGGCTGCGACCGCGCCTGCCGCTCACACAGGCCGCCTGGGGCAGTATTTCCCGCGTGTTCTCGCGCCAGAAGCAGAGATTCAAGCACTCACACCAGCAGCAGCACAAGCGCTCCGATCATGCCGGTCTGTGGAGCAAACACCCCGCTACGTGTTCAATCACGCAATCGCACGTTCATGCACTGGCAGATCTAGAGGGGGGCTCAGGGGTCGAATCCCCCCTCCCCCAAAATGTTTCCATGAACTCCTCATAACCAAGAGATTCACTAAAAGAGATCAAGAAAAATATATTTTTGTAGAATTTGTTGATATAATCATTATCGAAAAAACGTTGCATAATTATGCGTGTACATGACTGATCGCCCTCAAAATTCAGCCCCCAAGAAATTAATTCCAAACTTCCCCCAAAAATTGCATTCTGGATTCGCCACTGCACCCACATTTTGTGTGGACGCTTTAAATCAAACTTTAACTTGAAACAAACTATACAAACTAGTAATACTACGAACTCAATAACTCAATTGTAGAGTTTTTTTTTTAACACAGTGTAACGTTAAATCTTTATTTAACACCAGCAACCATCAAAACAAATCCACACAATAATTTGCCGACTTCTAAAACACTACATGAACTAAACAACTAAACAACAACAACAACTAAACACTACTAAACAAACCAACTTGAAACAAACTAGGCACATTTTTGTATAATTATTGTGTCTTATTGTATTTTTATATGCGTTTAGGTTTATGTTTGACGTTGCGAATCCTACAAAATCATGCACATTAAAAGGCACTATCAAGAAGTATGAATTGTTTATGCCAAATGAGAAATAACGTTGTTGTCTAAATATACGAATGGGTGAACCAAACCCTGAGAAACTGAATCACTGATTTTCTGGTGTTCGATCGAGCCCAGATTTAGAAGCACTGTTTTAACTGCTACTTCTCTCTCTCTCTTTCTCTCTCTCACACACACACACACACTCTTTCTTGCAGCCGATGAGTTTTCGTGGGCGGGCTCATGGAACGCCGGCGGCGTCGGCGGCGGCGGCGTCGGCGGCGGCGCTGGTAGTGTTAGCTCAGCGGTGGCCATGTCGGAGCACACATATTCGGACAAGCTGCATCTGCTCGAACAGGCCCAGCAGTTGCCAATGGAACGATGGAGTGCGGCCATGGTGCTGGCTTGGCTGCAGGTGACGCTGGGCATGCCACAATACGGACCCGCCTGCGCCGACTGTGTTCGCTCCGGCAAGGTGAATGCACCTGACATTAATACAGCCGATACAGCCCATGCTACTGTGTGTGTGTGTGTGTGTGTTTGTGTGTGTGTGTGTGCATTTGTATGTGTGTGTGTATTTGTGCTCTTGTGTGTGTGTGTGTGTGTGTGTGTGTGTGTGTGTGTGTGTGTGTGTGTGTATGTATTAGTGTGTGAGTATTTGTTGTGTATTTGGTTGTAAGTGTTTGTGTATTTTTGTGTGTGTGTCAGGTGATGTTAGAGTTGAGTGACGCCGAGCTGGAGCGCGTGTTGGGCATCAGTCAGGTGATGCACCGTCGCAAGCTGCGGCTGGCCATCGAGGAACTCCGCCTGCCCCATCTGTGCCGCTTTCCTTTCATCTCACAGTTGAACCACGTGTGGATCTGCAGTGAATGGCTGCCAACAGTTGGACTGGCGCAGTACGCCGAGACATTTGCGGCGAGCTTGGTCGACGGCCGCGTTTTGGCGCACATCGGACACAAAGAGCTGGAGAAACATCTCAATGTGACAGCGAAATTTCACCAGGTACGTGATTTCTATTTCTACTAACTATTTCAGCAGCGTGTGTGCTTACTTGTCGGTTTATATATCAGTGTATAGTACAAACAAGAACATATGTTTGTTTTTGGCGCACATTGAGACAACAATGGCGCACATTGAGACAACAATGGCGCAAGTGGAAAATTACACCGAGACACAAAAAACAACAGCCACACATCGACGCAAAATGACACGAAAAATTCAAGCACAATAAGTGGTTATAAAATTACAAAGACAGCAATTCCTGTATTACATGAAGAATATTCACAATACAATATTTTATTTAATTATTTACATATTTTGAAGGACACAAACACTATTTATTAATATTTACGTTTATTTATGTTTGTTGGTATAAAGATTTGATTTTGCTTGTATCTGTTGTATATCTGTCAGCGGCGTTTTTATAACGGCGTTTGGGAACACAGAAATACAGTGTATTTGTGCAGTAATGTCTGTTGATAATCAAGATGCATGCGGATTGCAGTCATGATTGGATTGGATTGGACTCTTTCCATTTCATCTTATTCATTTAAGTTTCAATAACAATCATATAAGGTATATTATAATGCGCGCTTGGACGATTTCGTGGATCAGTAATGTTGAGTATATAATTGAGCACATAATTGATAGTTGAGTATATTATTTGGTTGTATAAATGGATATATTGAGTGTATAATTAAGGAGACGCCCGACAATATTTCCCCGTGTATTTTGTGATCGTTTTTTTGCGCGCAGGTTTCGTTGATGCGTGGAGTTGAGCTACTGCGCATGCTTCAGTTTGACCGTCAAATAATCAGCGAACGCCGCCATCACAGCTATCAACAGCACGCGCCTGAGCACGTGCTAATATGGACCAACAGTCAGCTGATTAGCTGGGCTGTGTCCATTGAACTGTCCGATTACGCAGATAATCTCAAAGGTCGGCTGGTGTTTGTGGTGATTTTTTTTTATGTGTTTGTGTGTTCATAGGTTTATTTTAAGATTGTCCAGGCCTGTGAGTATCAACCGATGTATACAAAAGAAACAATTGAACATGAATTGTATCATTTCTATACAATAAAATAAACCAATATCAAGGAGTTTTGTAATGTGATTAATTACCGATTGGATTTGTTTATTCGTAAATATTTACTCTTGTTTTTAGTTGATTACTCACTGCTATGAACACCGGTTGTATGTTGTAGATATTTTTTCTAGTTGCTTGAATTTGAATTTGTTTTCAGCGGTTGAGATTGATCAAAAACGACATTCATGACACGAGTATATTATCATCACGAATGTTATTTCCTGAAATACAAAAACACGTAAACGGCAACGGCGTATTGGACTCACATATTGATGATAACTCTGGTCGTGACGCACGACCATACATAACTTATCCATTCATCCAATCGTAACCTTAAACAGCGAGTGGGTGAATGATTCGATTACACAGCAATCAAACTATCTGAAATTGGATTAATGCCATGAGTTATACTATGATACAATTACACACCCATTACTACGTTTATATCATATGATGTAATTACATACACATTACTCACAATAAAATGCCGCACACCACCACTAGTGAAACGCACTGTGTAATGACTGTACAGCGACTGGTCCGGGTCGCTCACCTTGACCCTGGCGCTTATCACTTGGCGCCCTCTAGCGCCCACCGTTTTGACTACGTGCTGAACCAATCGCTACTCTACAGAGATAGGTTGAAACAATATTTACGCACTGGAAATATTTATTGCAACTGTTTTGTTCTTCACGATTGTGTTAGTTTATTAATAAACGTCTATTATTTTGTCAAAAACAAAACGGATTGGTATATTTTGTCTGTCAATTGTTTGACTATCGGCTAGATTCCGGAGTGCACGGAGCGCTAATAGTGCTGGAGCCTTCGTTCACCGCTGAAACGATGTCTCAAGCGCTGGGAATACCGCAGTCTAGTGTGGCGCTGAGGCGACATTTGGCGGCCGAACTAGACAAACTCGTCGGACCGGCCAGGTAACGCGGTTCATTAATCACACCACTGGGGACATTCTAGAATTATGTCTTTATTTGCTGGTAAATTCAGACAGATATCAGATAAATTGTAATTATTACAAAGTATTAATTTTAAACCGTTTTATTTAATATGAAAATTTCAATTTGTTCTCCTTTATTATTTTTTATATTTTTCAATCCTAATTCACGGACGATCATAGGAATTAATTGTGTCCGCCTAGAAATCGGCAAATGAATTTGCTTTGTATAATTATATACGTGTAGTAAATAAATAGTCAATGGCGTACAAGGACATCATAAACTTGGGCGCTCTTGCAACTTTGGGGTTTCAGCGAATAAGACATTTGTCGTGGTAATATATCGTTGTTTAATTGGCAGAGCCATGCTGACCGATCAAGATGCTCGAGGCGCGCGCTGGGATAGACAGCGCCACCTAGTGGCAGCCGGTGGAAGTAGCACGCTGGGGCGCTCGTTTTCTCGCTCGTATGCCGGCGGACTTCAGCGCAACGCCGACAAACACGACAAATGCAGCTCGAGTCTGCGGGTGAGTTTGCCAGCGAAATATAGTCCAGTCTTTGTGCGAGAGAAACGCAGAGACAGAGAGAGAGAGAGAGAAATAGAGATGAAGCAATGAATATCTGAGATTATGCACCAAATTGAAGCCTCCTTCAAATGTTAGCTTTTTCGGAATACACTTTTTTCAAACTATAGAGTTAACAGGATGATTATCAAGTAAGTTATGTATCAGTGCATGAAGGATCGCTCGAAATCTTGTCGTTTCCATAGCGACTAGAATGAATAATGACAAAGTGAAGGCACACAAAATGAGCTAGGCGCGTGCTATAATGCTTCGTATTATTTCTATCTGATGGATGTTCAAATTCCCCAGTTTCTATGGTAACCATTATAAGCTTATGCAATTGATTACATCACTCCAAGTATGTGGTTAGCAGCCTGGACAGTGTATGTATGCTGGTGTGTGTGTGTGTGTGTGTTTGTGTGGGTTAGGGGTTCATTGAGCCGGGCTCTTGGGCTGCGTTCGCGCAACAGCGCACAGACCGCCACCGCGCCCACAAACGAACCAGTGTACGAAAGTGGCGCAGGGCGGTCGCCATTTTCAGCCGTCTGCGTCGAGTGTCTCGGTATCCATGAACGGAACGACCGAGGACAGAACCTTGTCTCCCGAAACAGAACGCAGTTGTTCCCCGATCTCATATCTATGCAGCAACAGCTCACTACGCTCCCATGTCATCACCGGAACGTCCTCGCTCCGTGCGCGGAGTGAGCGGAGATGAGAGTGTGGGGCGCGACTACCCCCCGACTTCCTCCGCCTCTGCCGTCGACGCATCAGCAGCCGAGAAGATCTCACCGCAGGATCAAGTCCATCGGCAATGTGGACTCGCTTTCCGTCACGCCCGTGTGACGTCATCGATCACGCCTAAAGTGAAATCCCCAAATGTATAAGTCAACGTATGACGTCACGCCTCTTTATAGGGACGCGGTGACATTGTATCCCAAAATCTCAACATGTAATCATATTTCCGCATCGTGACATTGTGACGTCATTTCCCCACATCGTGACATTGTGACGTCATATCTTTACATCCTGACATGCTGACGTCATATCTCTACATCGTGACATGGTGACGTCATATACCAACATCGTGACATGGTGACGTCATACACCAACATCGTGACATGGTGACGTCATATCCCTACATCGTGACATCATATCTCTACATCGTGACATGGTGACGTCATATCTCTACATCGTGACATGGTGACGTCATATCCCTACATCTTGACATGGTGACGTCATATACCAACATCGTGACATGGTGACGTCATATCCCTACATCCTGACATGCTGACGTCATATCCCCACATCGTGACATGGAGACGTCATATCCCGTATTTCTACATCTCAATAATTCCACGTGATTAATCCGATGGAGTCCTGCCGCCGCTTATTAACTACAATATTCGCGTCCACACTACGTGAGTGTACTACTGCTAAACATCGACCAATCGTTGTGCGTCAGCACGCCAATATGTCATCGAATGCATTATACGTAGAATAGCATGTACACGCACACACACACACACATACACGAGTGCAATATGAACCAAATCAATGTCGAATCAGGCGGCCATTCTGTTTTACCGTCACACTCAGAGTGTACGCAGCCTTGTGTGTTTGTATGTGTGTGGGTGTGTGTAACTTGTCGAATATTGTGTTCTTTTCACGCAAACGCACGTACGTTTGTGTGTGTGTGTGTGTGAGTTGTATCTGGCCATTATCTCGATATCAATTCATTACGAAAGCTTCTCCAATATACAATACGGTCGTTTTTATCTGAGCTGGAGGTATTTAACACACACACACACACCGACACCGACACACACTTATACATACACACACGCACACATCCAGCAAGAGTTGTATTTTCAAAAACACAAAGCTATCAAATTATTAACACACACATACACACACAAATATGACATTATGAGGCAAAGACCATGAGTTATGTCACGCACACACACACACACACACATTCTTACACAAACACACACATTTTTACACAAACACACACACACTCTCTCACATATAAAGACACAAATACACACATTCGTACACAAACACACACACACACATTCGTACACAAACACACACACAAATTCTTGCACAAACACACATACTCTCTCACACATAAAGACACAAATACACATTCGTGCACAAACACACACACACACACATTCTTACACAAACACACACTCTCTCACACATACATACATACAAAAAAACAACACACACACACACACAAATACACACATCTAGTGCTGCGTTCCACCATCAGGCTCCGCCAGAATGATTATTTCTGCACTGAAGCCAAGCCGCTGGCGTCGTCGGCGCCGCTGAGCTGAGGCAGCGAGTCAAACTCGGCCATATTGTCCTCGCGCTGCTGTTGCTCGCGCATCAGCCGGCGGTGCTGTGTGTGCAACAGGCGCGCCATCTGGCCGGCCTCGACGTGCAACAGCAGCGAAGCGGCCGCCGCGTTCACGCCGGCCAGGCAAGCAATGCGGCCCGAGTGTGGACGCAACACACAAGTGTACCAATAGCGCAACCAGGCCCACGGGTCGCATGTGAATGCGGCCACTTTGACGCTGAGAAAGTGCGCCGCCAACTGGACACACAAACATACACACACACACACACACATATACACATACACAAATAGACGCACACATACCTTTATATATATATTATTATTGCTGTACGAATACAGCAATAATTGTGCCCGATAAAGTATACTCTTTCCATCATATAACATTACCGGGTGCGTGAGAGCGGAATACGTATATATGAAGAGAGAGAAGAAAACAAAAATGACTACCACTTTAGTCAAACGTTTCGGTCTTGAGACCTTCGTCAATGACTGACCTGTCTATAGTCACTGACGAAGGTCTCAAGACCGAAACGTTTGACTAAAGTGGCAGTCATTTGTGTTTTCTTCTCTCTCTCTCTTCATATATTTCGAGAACTTCAAATATATATGTATGCACAAACGCAGTTATACATACGCATAAACATGTTAATATAGACACACACGCATACACACATGTATATACGAACACGCACACACACACAAACCCACACATATAAACATACGCACATATATATATACTAGCATTAAAACCCGCCCGTTGTGCGGAGCAATTAATAAAAAAATTGCAAATTAAAAATAAATAAGGCAAAGTCATGAAAACCTTAATCAATTAAAAGGTCTAAATTTCATTATTTTTAATTTTATTTTGACAAAATATTTTCACTCAACCCGCCTCATATTTAAACCCGCCCGACGTGAGGAAAAATTCAGAACTCGAACACCATCCGTTCTGGTTCTTGAAGTCGAATCCATTAGTTTTGTATATGAATTCATTCTATACGGTGAAATTGAACGTTTTATTGCTGCCCGCGGGACATTTTTATTTCATAAAAATGAGCCATCGCTTCGTTTGCGTTTGAAGCCCCTGATCATTGAACCAGCGAACCATGAACCAGCGCAATTATGTCACCTAATATTCAAGCATACATACACAGACAGACAGATAATTTCTTCTTTATGTATATATATGGCATTAAAACCCGCCCGTTGTGCGGAGCAATTAATAAAAAAATTGCAAATTAAAAATAAATAAGGCAAAGTCATGAAAACCTTAATCAATTAAAAGGTCTAAATTTCATTATTTTTAATTTTATTTTGACAAAATATTTTCACTCAACCCGCCTCATATTTAAACCCGCCCGACGTGAGGAAAAATTCAGAACTCGAACACCATCCGTTCTGGTTCTTGAAGTCGAATCCATTAGTTTTGTATATGAATTCATTCTATACGGTGAAATTGAACGTTTTATTGCTGCCCGCGGGACATTTTTATTTCATAAAAATGAGCCATCGCTTCGTTTGCGTTTGAAGCCCCTGATCATTGAACCAGCGAACCATGAACCAGCGCAATTATGTCACCTAATATTCAAGCATACATACACAGACAGACAGATAATTTCTTCTTTATGTATATATATGGCATTAAAACCCGCCCGTTGTGCGGAGCAATTCATAAAAATATTGCAAATTAAAAATAAATAAGGCAAACTCATGAAAACATTAATCAATTAAAAGGTCTAAATTTCATTATTTTTAATTTTATTTTGAGAAAATATTTTCACTCATCCCGCCTCATATTTAAACCCGCCCGACGTGAGGAATAATTCAGAACTCGAACACCATCCGTTCTGGTTCTTGAAGTCAAATCCATTAGTTTTGTATATGAATTCATTCTATACGGTGAAATTGAACGTTTTATTGCTGCCCGCGGGACATTTTTATTTCATAAAAATGAGCCATCGCTTCGTTTGCGTTTCAAGCCCCTGATCATTGAACCAGCGAACCATGAACCAGCGCAATTATGTCACCTCATATTCAAGCATACATACACAGACAGACAGATAATTTCTTCTTTATGTATATATATAGCATTAAAACCCGCCCGTTGTGCGAAGCAATTCATAACACTTCAGATACACTTTGGAAAATTCAGATACACTTTGGAAAATTAAGAATAATACCGTGTTGTAGAAAACAAAATTTCTAGCACGATGGTATAATTAATTTTAATGTATGACAAACAGTTCCTGAGAAATAGGTAGAAAAATGAATTAATTTTAGTCGCCCGGTGTTCAAGTGTAATTTTGGATGGATTTGAGAATTTTGCCAATTTTACACGTTTTTTGTATCATTTGTGGGTATAAATTATAGCTTATCTTGTAGAACACGAAATTCTCTACACAGTAGCATGTTCCTGAGTAATCGCAAGTGCGTCAATTGTGATTAGACTTCAGTGAAATAAAATCAGTGTATATTCATGTGTAATCGCCAGTGCGCATAATAGCTGTCAAATTGGCAACATGACATTTTGACTTTACACCGCCGTAACTTCCTTCAGATACACTTTGGATATTTAAGAATTATACCGTATTGTAGAAACCAAAATTTCTAGCACGATGGTATAATTCATTTTAATGTGTCACAATTAGTTTTTGAGAAATAGGTAGAAAAATGAATAAATTTTTGTCACCCGGTGCTCAAATGTAATTTTGGATGTATTTGAGAATTTTGCCAATTTTACACGTTTTTTGTATCATTTGTGGGTATAAATTATACCTTTTCTTGCAGAACACAAAATTTTCTACACAGTAGTATATTCCGTTATTGAGGACAATAAAGCCTTTATATTCAGTATAGTGTAGCATTAATTAAACTGTACGCAATAAAACCACACCATCCATGCTTGGAGATAATATGATGAATTCTTAATTGTGATTGGGCTTCAGTGAAATTTAATCGGTGTATATTCCTGTGTAATCGCAAGTGCGCATAATAGCTGTCAAATTGGCAACATGATAATTTGACTTTACACCGCCGTAACTTCCTTCAGATACACTTTGTAAAATTACAAATTATACCGTATTGTAGAAAACAAGATTTCTAGCACGATGGTATAATTTATTTTTATGTTTAACAAATAGTTACTGAGAAATAGTAGAAAAATTAATTAATTTTATTCGGCCGGTGTTCAAGTGAAATTTTGGATGTATTTGAGAATTTTGCCAATTTTACACGTTTTTTGTATCATTTGTGGGTATAAATTATAGCTTATCTTGTAGAACACAAAATTATCTACACAGTAGTATATTCCTGTGTAATCGCAAGTGCGTAAATTATGATTGGACTTCAGTGAAATTAAATCAGTGTATATTCATGTGTAATCGCAAGTGCGCATAATAGCTGTCAAATTGGCAACATGACAATTTGACTTTACACCGCCGTAACTTCCTTCAGATACACTTTGGAAAATTAAAAATTATACCGTATTGTAGAAAACAAAATTTCTAGCACGATGGTATAATTTATTTTTATGTGTAACAAATAGTTCTTGAGAAATAGGTAGAAAAATGAATTAATTTTAGTCGCACGGTGTTCAAGTGTAATTTTGGATGTATTTGAGAATTTTTCCAATTTTACACGTTTTTTGTATCATTTGTGGGTATAAATTATAGCGTTTCTTGTAGAACACAAAATTTTCTACACAATAGTATAATTTTTATAACTGTAACTCTGCTGGTTTAAGAGGAATAGATAGCGGAATATTGACCAAAATATTCGCGTTTTTCAGTGCCTTTTTGACTTTGTCATTTTGACTTCACACCGCCGTAACTTTTTCTTAATACGCTCTGGAAAATTAAAATTTATACCGTGCTGTAGAAAACAAAATTCCCAGCATGATGGTAATATTTATTTAGATGTGTGATGTTTAGTTGCTGAGAAATAGAGAAAAAAGTACAGAAAATCGGACGCGTCGAGCTTAAATATAATTTTGAATGTAGACTGAAATTTTGTCATTTTTACATATTTTATATTTAATTTTTGGATATTAATTATAGCCTATCTTGTAGAACAGAATATTCTCTACACAGTGGTATAATCTGTTTGGCTGTACCATTTCTGGTTTATGAGGAGTAGATGGCAGAGCATTGACCACAATTTTCGCATTTTTCAGGGTTCATTTTGTCTTTTCACCGCTATAACTTTTTTTGATTTCATTTTTGAAATTTAAAATTTAATCTAAAGTGTAGACAAGAAAATTTCCAACGTGATGGTATAAATTGTTAGCGGGTAGGCTGAGTGGTGGCCGAATAATAGCTGATAGAAAATGGACCAAGGAGGGTCGAACAGACACACAGACAGACACACAGATACACACACAGACACACAGAGGATCTCTTTTATATATATATACTAGCATTAAAACCCGCCCGTTGTGCGGAAGAATTCATAAAAATATTGCAAATTAAAAATAAATAAGGCAAACTCATAAAAACCTTAATCAATTAAAAAGTCTAAATTTCATTATTTTTAATTTACATTTTGACAAAATATTTTCACTCAGCCCGCCTCATATTTAAACCCGGCCGACGTGCGGAATAATTCAGAACTCGAACACCATCCGTTCTGGTTCTTGAAGTCAAATCCATTAGTTTTGTATATGAATTCATTCTACACGGTGAAATTGAACGTTTTATTGCTGCCCGCGGGACATTTTTATTTCATAAAAATGAGCCATCGCTTCGTTTGCGTTTGAAGCCCCTGATCATTGAACCAGCGAACCATGAACCAGCGCAATTATGTCACCTCATATTCAAGCATACATACACAGACAGACAGATAATTTCTTCTTTATGTATATATATAGCATTAAAACCGCATTAAAACCCGCCCGTTGTGCGGAAAAATTCATAAAAATATTACAAATTAAAAATAAATAAGGCAAACTCATGAAGACCTTAATCAATTAAAAAGTCTAAATTTCATTATTTTTAATTTTATTTTGACAAAATATTTTCACTCAACCCGCCTCATATTTAAACCCGCCCGACGTGAGGAAAAATTCAGAACTCGAACACCATCCGTTCTGGTTCTTGAAGTCAAATCCATTAGTTTTGTATATGAATTCATTCTATACGGTGAAATTGAACGTTTTATTGCTGCCCGCGGGACATTTTTATTTCATAAAAATGAGCCATCGCTTCGTTTGCGTTTGAAGCCCCTGATAATTGAACCAGCGAACCATGAGCCAGCGCAATTATGTCACCTCATATTCAAGCATACATACACAGACAGACAGATAATTTCTTCTTTATGTATATATATAGCATTAAAACCCGCCCGTTGTGCGGAGCAATTCATAACATGAAATTCATATTCAATTCATAAAAAATATGGAAAAATAAAAATGAAATAGGGTACACTCATAAAAATATTAATCAATTGAAAATTATAAGTTTAATTATTTTTATTTCGACACAATATTTCCCCTCAGTCCGCCTGAGTCATTTTTAAACCCGCCCGTCGTGCTGAATAATTCAGAACTCGAACACGATCCGTTCTGCATCTTGAAGTCAAATCCATTGGTTTTGTGTATGGATTAATTCTACAGGGAAAATTGAACGTTCTATTGTCTATAGTTGCTGCCCGCGGAACATTTTTATTTAAAAAAAAAAACCTTTTTTTAAATGAACCATTTGAAAAAATGATCTAAAAACACTTTTTTAAACCCACCCGTCGTGCGGAACAATTCATACAATAAAATTCATATCAAATCCATAAAATATAATGAATACAAATTGAAAAGCAAAAAATGTAACCTATAAATATCTTAACCAATAGAAAAGTCTAAATGTGAATATTTTTGTTCTTATTTTGACAAATATTATCCCTCAACCCGCCTGATATAATTTTACACCATTATCATATTATCTCATAATTCCCGGTTAATGCTTCCACTAATGCATCATATTCATACAGTTGTTATTTTTTGGATTACATCGATAATGCAGCCCTTGATATTACAGCCGATATTATATTATGCAATCTATATTCTGCTACGTATTATTCCTAATACATATATCATCAGATCGCAAAATATATTTAAAGGTTCACATCATTCTCCAAAATCATTTGCTTAAGAGCTATTCTACTTTTATCGCTAGAATATTTACTGCTAGCAAAATATCATATACCTCGCTATCATTTAAACCCACTCTTTATAGATACATTTAATTCGCCCGTCGTGCGGAACAGTTCATAAAATATAATTAATATTCAATTAATAAAAAAATTAGTGCAAATTGAAAAAGAATAACAAACCCACAGGAAAGTTATAGCTAATCTAAAAGTCTAAATGTGAAATTTATGTTTCAATTTAGAAAACATGTTTTTCCACAACACTATCAAAACAATGCAACCTTCTGTCATCTCTATAATTCCAGGTTAATGCTTCCGCTAAAACAGCATAAGTTGGCATTACATGATATTGCAACCCATATCCTTATGCAACTTATGCTTATGCAGCTTGAAATTAAACCAATTAAATTACACAGTTAAATTCAGTAGTTTACTCTGTTCCCAATAGCATTTTACCCGCCCGTCGTGCGGAACGTTATTGAGGACAATAAAGCCTTTATATTCAGTAGAGTGTAGCATTAATTAAACTGTACGCAATAAAACCACACCATCCATGCTTGGAGATAATATGATGCATTCTTAATTGTGATTGGGCTTCAGTGAAATTTAATCGGTGTATATTCCTGTGTAATCGCAAGTGCGCATAATAGCTGTCAAATTGGCAATATGTCCTTTTGACTTTACACCGCCGTAACTTCCTTCAGATACCCTTTGGAAAATTACAAATTATACCGTATTGTAGAAGAAAAGATTTATAGAACGATGGTATAATTTATTTTTATGTGTAACAAATAGTTACTGAGAAATAGTAGAAAAATGAATTAATTTTAGTCGCCCGGTGTTCAAGTGTAATTTTGGATGTATTTGAGAATTTTGCCAATTTTACACGTTTTTTGTATCATTTGTGGGTATAAATTATAGCTTATCTTGTAGAACACAAAATTCTCTACACAGTAGTATATTCCTGTGTAATCGCAAGTGCGTAAATTGTGATTGGACTTCAGTGAAATTTAATCAGTGTATATTCATGTGTAATCGCAAGTACGCATAATAGCTGTCAAATTGGCAACATGACATTTTGACTTTACACCGGCGTAACTTCCTTCAGATACACTTTGGAAAATTAATAATTATACCGTACTGTAGGAAAAAAAATTTCTAGCACGATGGTATAATTAATTTTAATGTATGACAAATAGTTCCTGAGAAATGGGTATAAAAATGAATAAATTGTAGTCACCCGGTGTTCAAGTGTCATTTTGGATGTATTTGAGAATTTTGCCAATTTTACACGTTTTTTGTATCATTTGTGGGTATAAATTACACCTTTTCTTGTAGAACACAAAATTCTCTACACAGTAGTATATTCCTGTGTAATCGCAAGTGCGCATAATAGCTGTCAAATTGGCAATATGTCCTTTTGACTTTACACCGCCGTCACTTCCTTCAGATACACTTTGGAAAATTAAGAATTATACCGCATTTTAAAAAATACAATTTCCAGCACGATGATATAATTTATTTTAATGTGTGATAAATAGTTCCTGAGAAATAGGTAGAAAAATGAATTAATTTAGGCGCCCGGTGATCAAGTGTAATTTTGGATGTATTTGACAATTTTGCCAATTTTACACATTTTTTGTATCATTTGTGGGTATAAATTATAACTTTTCTTGTAGAACACAAAATTATCTACACAATAGTATAATTTTTATAGCTGTACCATTGCTGGTTTATGAGGAATAGATAGGGGAATATTTACCAAAACATTCACGGTTTCCAGTGCTAATTTTGCATTTTTGACTTTGTCATTTTGACTTCACACCGCCGTAACTTTTTTTTAATACACTTTGGAAAATTAAAAATTATACCGTGTTGTAGCAAACAAAATTCCCAGCATGATGGTATTATTTATTTAGTTGTGTGATAGTTAGTTTTTGATACATAGAGAAAAAAGTATAGAAAATCGGACGCGTGGAGTATAAATATAATTTTGAATATAGATTGAAATTTTGTCATGTTTACATCTTTTATGTTCTATTTTTGGATATGAATTATAACCTATCTTGTAGAACAGAAAATTCTCTACACAGTGGTATAATCTGTTTGGCTGTACCATTTCTGGTTTATGAGGAGTAGATGGCAGAGCATTGACCACAATTTTCGCATTTTTCAGGGTTCATTTTGTCTTTTCACCGCTATAACGTTTTTTGATTTCATTTTTGAAATTTAAAACTTAATTTAAAGTGTAGACAAGAAAATTTCCAACGTGATGGTATAAATTGTTAGCGGGTAGGCTGAGTGGTGGCCGAATAATAGCTGATAGAAAATGGACCAAGGAGGGTCGAACAGACACACAGACAGACAGACAGATACACACACAGACACACAGAGGATCTCTTTTATATATATAGACTAGCATTAAAACCCGCCCGTCGTGCGGAAGAGCATTCATAAGAATAATGTAGCAAATACAGAACATATTACAGTTTAACTGGAAGAATACTTGTAAATATATATTGTCAGTCAATTGTAGTATAGGGATATTCCCTTCAAATGAATGAGCGATATTTGAAAAAATGAAACACGACTAAAGAATGGCAATAGAATTTAATAGAAATGCCCAAATGTGTGATGCTTCATTTTCGAGTATATTAATTTTACTATGAAGCTCTGCCACAGCACCTTGCACCTACATTATGTTTGAGTTGGTCAACACAGTTATGTTTTAGTCAGACTATGATTGAAGTTGTAACAGCATCAAACACTAACCTTTCCATATAACCAGCAGCCAGTCGATCAAGAACACAATTGTTTTTATGTCATGATACTCACTGCACTTGTCACGGACTATTCAAACGTTACCGAACACGCTAGTAATTGTGGAGCTATCAGGCATTGTTAAGATTGCGGTTGAGAAGTCAATAAACAGTATGAACATTCTGAACTATATTTAACACATATGCCTAACACATGAATTATTACACAAACATAACATAAACGCATTATACACACATCATACAAACGACATGAAATCAACATTTATATCAATTGATTGATCATCAGAGACAAATATAATCAATCATCAACATTCAATGACATTATACATGTATAACATTCAGCGAAATTAAACCATTGCAACATTACATCAAGCCATGTGTACAATGAGCCCGATGACATACATTTACACTGCGCATGATCGCATACAGTGTAAACGATTATATACAAATACATTTTCATCATAACACTTACATGGCATTATAACAATTACATGGCATCATAACATTGACAATACATTAACATTGTAACATAGCACAGTACATGGGCGGGCTCAGAGTGAGAGGCAGTGGGATCATGGAACAAACAAAATATGTATATATACTGCATGGTGGTGATACAATACATCCCTCGAATCAAACTGTATGGAACCGACCTCCACGCGGTAGTATGCATTAACAGTACAATGATATTCAATAAAATACATTCAATAACAATACACATGATGTGACTGTTGAAATTCAAACAGCAGCACATCATTGCTGCACGTCACACAGCATCACGAAATAAGACCCAGTCCGAATAATCTACGTACAATGTGTCACAATTCAGCACAGTGATGTTGAACTGCCCGACCAGCCAATATAAGCCAACAAAGACCCTGGTCACAGCACGCAAGACAATCGAAGAATCGGCCACATTGAATTGAAATTGTCCTTCATCCTCTCAATCCGTCACACGGGGGTCAGCTGCCGTCATTCACAAACCCAATTACACAGATGAAGCACTTCCTCTTTTTTGTCTAGAATGCATGTCTGGTATGTGGTTTTTGTACTGCAAGAAGTCAAGAGTGAGACACCGGGTAATGCATGGCAAGTCAGTCTAGTAGTTGAGCGGCTATGTTGCAGGCTATGTGCGTCAAAAGTCACGGCTGGACTGCATGACGAGGAGAAACACTTGAGCTCGTCTCTCAGAAATGTGTCGCATTCACTTCATCATCATTGTTTTCACTCAAATCAATGATGAAACTGGAATGAAAGCAACGCAAACGCTATAAATTGTGTGACTATCGCACTCATGCACCATGATCATCACGAGACACTTTTTATAACGGCTCCCGTGTGCGCGCAGTCGTGACCGCACGCCAGTGGCAGGTCAACTTCAGACAAGAGGCCACATACTAATTTCTTCACCGAGTCATGGGCCAAACTACAATTTAAGCGATGTCGTTATTAACAGGTTATTAAGATCTAGTACACTAACCTACAAATCACAATTCAACACCTAATCACAATTCAATGTGCCACAACTGATGCTTGACAATTTGGCGAATCTTATGCCACTTGGCGGGTCAGATGAAAAGATATGGCGGACTACGCGTTGAGCGTTTAAGCCGCTCCCACTGAGTTCTCCCAGACGTGGCGAGACGGATCACGCTCCATGGCAAGAAAACACGCCAGAACACATGAATGTTGTGTAGGATCCTCCACATATCGATGAGATCTGCTACACAGGTTCAAGCGCTCAATCAAGACAAATCTAAGCAAACAATCTGTCAACAACAATTGTTTCCAGTTGCCATCGCACGGAGCAAATAAAGTTCACATAAGTGGGCATAATTGCACACTCAAACTTCAAGGATGAGATCATCACAAGATGGTCATGCCACCTCCATGATGGAAGCACTAAGCACCAACAAACATATCTCATAAGGCGCAATCAAGTTGAAACGCATCAATTACAACTGCTGCTTAAGGGTTACAATTAAGTGATTAGTTAAATTGGAATTTAGAAACATTTTTGTTTTGGTGGACTGTATGGAAATTCCCGCGTCTTACTGCACATGAAAATAATACGGTACAGTTATCATAGCACGTGATGTTGATATATTGATAGGTTAAAATATGCAGATGCATGTGAGCAGTGTCTTTTCTTAGAAACTACACTATGCAAAAGTTTTTTTTCATCTTGTGATTATTCAAAGTAATTTAGAGAATGATATTAGGATTTTCCCCACTTATAAGCGAAAACGTACCTATAAGATGTTTATATTGACCAATTAGTTTGGGCCGAAAACCCAGTATACGCCAATTAGTCACTAATTGTCCATCAGAATGGATCAAATTTAGTAGTTTGATATTGTGACAGTAGAGATGGATATATCTTTTTCACTCTAATTCAAGACGGAAAAATTAATATCTGTGGTTAGTCATTTTTTGAGAATTTGATAATTAAATATTTATATTTATTCTCGTTTGTGAATATACAGAGTACAGCTGCTCATCCCCGGCTGACATGTAGGTTTCGCGGATGATATATACAATTTTGCACTTGTTGATATTAAGTCATGTCGTTTCGATGATGCAGACACAACACTGCATCCTAATGTTTTGCGGGAGACGTCCTACGATATCACGTCACTGACATCATTCATTGATGATAATGTTCCCAGACTGCTTCCTCAGCAACGATCTGCCTATACGGCAATAATTGATGATGTCACCCACAAAAGTGGTGGACTGTATTTCATTGATGCGCCTGGGGGAACAGGCAAAACGTTTGTCATCAATCTTTTGCTGGCTGCAGTTCGTCAAAGGAGAGACATTGCTGTGGCGGTGGCAAGTTCGGGAATCGCTGCCACATTGTTGCCTGGTGGTCGCACCGCCCACACGACTTTCAAAATTCCAATTAATCTCGACACAAATGATGAACCAGTATGCAATATCAGTAAGAACTCAGAGACGGCGGAGCTCTTCAAAAGATGCGCACTGATCATCTGGGACGAAGCGACAATGTCTCACAAAAAGTCTCTCGAGGCAGTCAACAGGACATTGATGGATATACGCGACTCAAATATGTTGATGGGAGGCATCACAGTAGTGTTGGCCGGTGATTTTCGGCAAATATTACCCGTTATTCCTCGAGGAACGAAAGCTGACGAGGTTGCAGCATGTCTCAAATCATAGATTCTCTGGAGACACGTGAAAATCATGCAATTCTCCACAAATATGAGAGCGCAATTACACGGGGACCACATGGCTGAAGCTTTTGCGAAAACATTGTTGCAACTCGGAGAAGGTGAGCTAGGCGTGAGTGAAGAAGGGTGTGTTCAAACTGGTTCTTTTGGTACACCTGTGTCATCGGTCAATCAACTCATCAACACTGTCTTTCCCACTGTGATCGCAAACTACACCGACACCAACTGGCTGTGCGAGCGAGCGATTTTGGCGCCCAAAAACTCGACAGTCAACGAAATAAATGAAAACTTGATGAGACGTTTGCCAGGCGCCGAATTCACGTTCACATCAATCGATTGTGTCGTGCACGAGTCTGAGGCAGTTAATTATCCTGTAGAATTTCTCAACTCTCTCGATATTCCTGGACTTCCTTCTCACAAACTTACTTTGAAGGTACGCTCACCAGTTATGCTCATGAGAAACCTCTCACAACCTGAGCTTTGCAATGGCACCAGACTTGTCGTGAAAAACCTCACCAGAAATGTTATTGAGGCCAAAATAATTACTGGATCAGGAAAAGGACAGTGTGTTTTCATACCTCGAATACCACTTATCCCATCGAATACTCCGTTCGAGTTCAAACGCATTAAATTTCCAGTGCGCTTATCCTTTGTCTTGTCTATAAACAAATTGCAGGGACAAACACTCAAGGTATGTGAACTACAATTGGAAGAGGGTTGTTTTTACCATGGTCAACTGAACGTTGCAGCTTCACGAGTTGGCAGTCAGAGTTATTTACACGTTTATGCTCCAGGAAACATGACCAACAATGTAGTGTACACAGAAGTTTTAAGGCAAATATAATAGGCAAAACACTCATCAGCTTGACACGCTAATACTATATTATATGTACACTACAATCAGCTGTTAAACACAGCATCAATACAATCAACAATAATATTAGTAATATTGTCACAGGCAAATAGTGACATTGACAGAGTGCAAGTACAAAAGATACACAGGTTGAGATATATGTGTTTAGTGTAATCAAGCAGAGAAGCAACGGGGCAAAGCCCTCTCACCTTCGCGCAGGTAACCCGCGCACCCGACGAGAATTCGTCCACTCGAGCAGAAATATTCTCGAACACACGGCAACGATGCTTACAACGCACAGGCCACCAACCGACCGACGCTCGACCGCTCGCAAAGCCAGCTGATACACACGCCAGCTGATACACGCCTCCGGCACTAGGCTCAAATCGCGGCCAATCAGCGCGCAGCAACGTGCGACGTCATACCTCGCACCAGTCGACTCAAGTGAGCCGCTATGACGTCACACCGCACGCCACTCGACAACAACGCCACATCTCCCCCAGCTTTTCACCTGAAAGCTCACAACAAACACGCTTGCAAACACGCACGGTTAAACTTCATCATCGGATAGACACACGTACTCGTTTAACCATGCCGGCGGTCGACGTCTCCTCGTTGACCGCCTCGGCTGCTCGACTGCAGCCTCATCCTCGACTCTCTCAGCCGCGACGCCCTCTCCGACATTCTCTCGAGCAGTATGCACACTCACGCCCTCTGAGGACTCACCAGGTTCCTGCTCCACAGACACACGGTCCGCATCCACGCCCTCGCCAGTAGCCAGTCGCTCAGGTGGCAGGCTGTCAGGTGTTCTGTCACCGCCGGGACTATCGGCCGCCTCGTCCCGTCCGCCATCACCGCTCAGGTCCAAGCTACACCGGGTGGCTCCACCGGGTGGCTCCACATCTCCGCGATTGCCGGTCGCATCCACATCCCAACCGCCGCTGGTCGGTTCCACGTCGCCATGAGTGCCGGTCTCGTCTGTGGCTCCACTATGGCCGGCACAGCGACGCTTGCGCAGGTCGCGCACATGGCGCGGCATGCCATCTACGCACACAACGTGCTGTGAGACGACCCTGGTCACCTTCCCGAGGGTCCACGGCGTTGTACATGACGGGATCGGCGGTTTCACCCACACCTCGTCACCAACGGCAAACGCTGCTGTCTGGTCATCAGCGTCCCTGCGGCCGGTCTCAAATGGAAGACGCCACTCGTATCTGAAAATACACCTCGAGGGAATAGTGCTCACCTGAGTCTCTTTGCGCGGCGTAACGTTGTACCAGAACGTCGCCTCCTCCGGGGAAATATGTCCCCTCGCTGCGATCCTTTTGATCGTACGGTGATTTCGCTCCACGATCCCGTTACCGCCCGGGGCGTATGCGGCTCGGAATCGCAAAGAAATGCACCACTCGTCGGCGAACTGCTCCATCGCCGCCGACCGGAACGCCGTAGAGTTGTCCAGTAACAGCTCCTCAAACGGCCCACGCTCAATCACAATCTGCCGCAGCTGAGCTATAATGCACAACGCCGTCTCATTCGGCAATCTGCGCCATACGGCAAGACGTGATGGACCACAATCCACCATCGACAGGTAAACGCCGGCATCGTAATGAGTGACGTCCGCTGCCACTCGATACCAATCCCTGTCCACGGCCAGACTACCCTGACCTACGAGATTCTCCTCTCTCACCGCTGGATCGATACGTTGACAAGCCTCGCATCCAGCTAACTCCGCCTTCACATGGGCTCTCGTCAAATCACTCCGCAATTGTTGACCCAGGTACAGCGTCCTCTCGACACCTAAATGATGGGGCAGATGAGCCGCCCAAACGGTGTCCTTAATACTCTTCTTCGTAGCAATAGCTGCTGATATTGCCACCTCCTCCTCACCAGCGTCACGATGAACAAGCCACTTCTTGGCCACCCTGGTCATCTGATCAGCTTTATTCTCCACAGTCGTGACAAACCGGAGAGAAACTGTCAGGCCATGCTCGGCGATCGTCTCCTTAATCACCGCCAGTCGGCGCTTTACCAGCATCTCGGCAGAACCTTTAGTGCGGACACGGTTGCGCCCCTCGACAGTGCTGTCCATCCAACTAAGCACTGTCCTCGAGTCTGTCGCGACGGTAAACGTCTTGAACCCCCACGAAATCGCCATATTGATGCCACGACCGACTGCCTCCAGTTCGGACACATTAATGTGTAGAACGTCGGTCTTCTTACGGAGCCAAGTAGCATCCTCAACGATGCAGCCGTCCACCTCGACCACCACGCCAAGCGCCAGCGTGCTCGCGTCAGTCCATACAGTGACGTCTCCAGCTGCGTTCACGTCCCATCGACCCTTTACCGGGTCCGCCTTCTGAACACGCTGCAACAGCTCAGACACAAGCACACACACAACATTCTCCACCGGGTTATCCCACGACCCGCCACACCCCAACCGTTTCAAAAAACTGCAATGGGGGCGTAACCACCCGGCAACGGGGTAATGGCCGACTAGACGACCACATACGGAGAACAACCCACGCTTGGTCAGCCCTGTCAATTCGGGTGCAGCGTCACGAAGAGCTGTCCCTCTCGACATATTCAACCACCCATCGGGTCCCTTCCTCAGAGCAATTCCCAATAATCGACCCCCATCTAGGCCCTCCGGCTCCTTAGTCTCAAAGCCATACCTTCGCAGATGCTCCCGAAGCTGCTGCACGCTCACATCGGACGTCCTCACGATGATATCGTCGACATAATGATCTGTCGCCTTTCGCACCTTCTCGTCCAATGACAGGACCTTTCGCAGAATCAGCGTCATTATTCTTGGTGCACATGACAGGCCGAAGCCCAGCCGCGTCAACGCATAATGCACACCATTATACCTCACGACCTGATACTTCCACAGATCTCGGCTCACGTGAATCTGCAGGTACGCCGACTTGAGATCAACTACCTTGATCTCCCCCTGCCATTGCCTCCACTCTCTGATCTTGTCAGCACACACTGACACACCGTCATCTCCTGTGTGACACTCGACAAAGCCGTTCAGCTCACGGTAATCCATAACAGGACGAACTTTGTCTTTCGTCGGCTGTACGACGGCCAACAGCGGGATGATCCCCTTTACTGGGCCGTGCCATGTGATTAACCAGCCTTTCTCGATCCAGCTCCGGATCTCGGCATTGTACCTCTCGCTCACTCCGGGAGCTCTCGTACATCTGTACTCCGCCACGCTGTTCTGTAGCTGGTCCGGCTCTTTGTCAGACCACCGCCAGCTCACCGTCCATCGGCCCTCAGCGAATGACGCTACGAAGTCCTTGTCGACAACTTCCAGCGGCTGCGGACTATCCGTGGAACCTGCCAACATAAACCTCACACACTTCGTCGATTTATTAGACACACTCTTACGCGCCGGTGCACGACAGCACCCCTCGGGGTAAGGTTTCCCCCACTCAACGGTGTATTTAGAGTCAACACCCCTTTTCACTGTCACGCCTCCCATATGGTCGATAACATCGTTGCCCAGGAGGCACTCCACCCCAAGGTTTTCTAATCCCTTAACTACGAGCCCGGGAACTCTAAAACAGTGTCCCTGCAGCCCTATTACTACGTCACAGGACTTCGTCTCATGAGAAGTCCTACCATCCGCTGTAATCAACGGTCGTCCCCGACGGGGAAGTGAACCCGCCACCACCCGTGCACTAACAATTGTGCACTCACTTCCCGTGTCAACCAGACACCGGGAGCAACGACCGTTGAGAACAGCTTCAACGACCGGCATACGACGCGAAGTCAATACACCGGCCGTCCCTCGAATCGCCCGGCGGGCCCGACGCACCAAATGTGCTCCGCTGATGAGTCCACGCGCAGAGCAGGGACTCACCGTCGCCCCTTTACAGGGGCCGCCGCTTAATTGCGGTCGACTTCCATGTCGGAGGACGCTGCGCCCCGTGCTGCGCCCTCCGCATGAAAATGCGAGCTCGTCCGAGCTCGCGAGCGGCGTGACGTCGACGTCGACGCCGGCTCCTCGCAATCACGAGCGAAATGCCCGTGCTTGCCACACCGGTAGCATTGCGCTCCCGGGCACTCGCGGACCAGATGGTCGCCGCCACATCGGTAGCAGCGGAGCGTCCGGCGCGCAGAAGAGCGCGCAGAAGAGCGCTCCGAACGGCCCGCCCACCGAGACACAGAGCCGTCTCGCTCGTCCGACGCTTGAGGACCAGGAGAGCGGTCCCTCGAGCTGCTCGCTACTTGGGCGTAGCTGACTCGCTGCCTAGATGCAGCCACCACCCCAGATGGGCGGTTTCTAGCTGCAGCAGCCCTACGCGCACCAATTCTGGCGCGCACCGCCGACAGCACGCTGTCGAACTCGGAGGTGTAGGCCCCCTCTTTCGCCATAGCCCACTCATAGATTGAGTCGGGTAAGCCCTCATAAAACTTGACGCGGAACGCCAAGCACTCGGGTGTTAACCCTACACGGCGACCTAGACGCTCTAGATCGTCCACAAAGGCGTCCACTGACTCGCCAGATCGAAGCTGACGAGTCGAGAAACGCCTCCACGCCTCTTGGCGAGGCACGCCAAACTCGGCGACCAGCGTGGCTTTCACCACGGCCCACTGTGAGGCGTCGCCCACGAGCATGCGCCGGTAAAGCCGGCGCGCGCTCCCATCCAGCATATGGTCGACCATTTCGCAAGGGTCGACCTGCTGGACACGGCATAGCCGCTCAAAGTCGGCCAGCCACTCAGTGACGTCAAGGGTGACGTCACCACCGAAACGCGGTAGAGCCCGCCCTATCCTGTCAAGGATCGGCCCTCGGGCCTGCATTAAGATGTTGGCCAACTGGCCAACATCTACCACGGGTCCCGCGGCCCGCTGCTCGGGTCTCTGACCCTCCTGACCGAAATCATCGGATTCGCTACCGGAACCCCCTTCGACAAACTCACGTTTGCCCCCGCCAACGGCCTCAGCCATATAGCCGAAATAGCTTGTAATCAAGCAGAGAAGCAACGGGGCAAAGCCCTCTCACCTTCGCGCAGGTAACCCGCGCACCCGACGAGAATTCGTCCACTCGAGCAGAAATATTCTCGAACACACGGCAACGATGCTTACAACGCACAGGCCACCAACCGACCGACGCTCGACCGCTCGCAAAGCCAGCTGATACACACGCCAGCTGATACACGCCTCCGGCACTAGGCTCAAATCGCGGCCAATCAGCGCGCAGCAACGTGCGACGTCATACCTCGCACCAGTCGACTCAAGTGAGCCGCTATGACGTCACACCGCACGCCACTCGACAACAACGCCACATTTAGTTAAGAAGATGAGAGCAATTTAAACAAAGAGCCAAATGCAAGCCAGAATACTACACATTAAATACAAATATACATCCACTTATCCAGTTGACACACCATTTCATCAAATATACAATTTCCAAGTATTTATTAACATTTATCATTAATTATTCACAATTAAAAACAATTTTTCAATGTAATTGTAGGTGCGCAGGGCATTTGGCTCTAACCAACTCGTGAAGCAGTAACGTCCTAGCGTATATATTTCCATTGCATTCCATACAGGGGAGTAATGTGTAGGAAGGGCGGAGGAAACCTAGGCCCGGACGCCTACTCTACAGTGGCGCCAATTATGTCTATAGAAAGGATATTTAAATATTATCATAAAACATCATTTAATCGTTTCAATTTGTAATATGGACATAATTACAATTCTTGCCTTCATTCATTTTATTACTCCTGCAATGACAAAACATTTGCGCGGTCGATTCAGAACAGATACTGCAGACAGTGTTGCTCACTTTTTTCGGGTAGAGGGATAGAACAGAAGACAGCGGCATAAATCCAAGGGGGTGCCAACTCTGCTGAATTATGGCTTCCCCCTCGGACATTGCAGTACAGGGAGGGAAGAAGCAGAGGGTCCGCTTTTAGTCGCCTCTTACGACACGCAGCGGGTACGGCCGCAGTATTCTTATCCCCTGACCGCAGGGTCTCTTGCTCACGAAGACAATGGCGGCGTATTTCTGCCTATATTACAACCGCATTCAGTCAAGCCATTTTTAAATCGTACATTATCTTACGCCGAGTCTCAACAAGTTGTCTATAAGCAACAGCATCTTGTGGTTGATACACTTACAAACGCTCATTGTGATTATTGCGATTTTCAACATGAATCCTTTGAATGTACGGATGAAGACATTGCGCATTCAAGTCACTTTCGAACTCCATAAATGGCGCGTAACTATCTGAATCACCGACCATCACAACGTGTTGCGAACGTTTCAACTGCATGTGGATCTTGCAATCGTTACCAACAGCGTATATCTTGCAATACCAGTTGACTACCTCAGAGCATTTGTGCCGAATTCAATTTTCAAGTAGATTTTCAATGCACATTTTCTGAGCTCAACTGTGTCCTCTGATATTGTGTACACTTCAGACTGTGTTCGTAATAATTGGAGATATATATCGTGTGGATGTGTCGACATCCAGCTATGTGGACAGCGGCTCGCTCCTTGATGCGCTCCAACAATTTCTTCCTCTGACAAAACCTAGCCAGTGAATTGTCTGTGACAAACACGCATGTAAAATATCCACACTTTTCGATGGGTGTACACATCTTTGAAGATCAGCGCTGCGGAACAATGCTGGAAGACATTCCTCATGAGCTGTTTCTGATGCCAAATCTAATTGACGTGATGTCGTGTGATGTCAACCACAATCAAGTCCGTGTGAAAAGTTTATTCACTTGATACACGTGTTCGTGATATCATTTTTAATGAGTAGGATATTTGTGATAATATTATTAATTGGATAATATTTTGAGATAATGGGATAATATTTTTAATGAGTACGTTCACCAGTTTGGTCATGTGCTAACCATCAGACTGTTTTTATTTCTGTGTTTGGTTTCTCCTTGTGTTATGACTGTTTCGTCGTATCGCATGTGTTGATGGGAATAATATTATTCAGTAGGTTACTACGTTGCTAAAACGCCAATCATCATTATAGTCAAATTAGCTGCTGTGACTGCTGGACTTATGGATGTCTTCATTTAGACATCATTATGTACAGTTTAACTGCTCACGTGACTCATAACTTGCTGAAACCTGACCAACCGCTATAAAGCTCGTAATTACAATTCAATTCGCTTGTAATTTAATTTAATTCCTGTCTATGAAATATTATAATATACTTCAACATATTAACTTCAATTAAAAATTGGCAATTCGAAAATGTTCCGGAGATATTTGGCATGTATGGTATGAGTCGAACACTAATGGAGAAGTGAGGCATTCATTATAGTTTATCAGTCGATTGCGGTGTTGTTTGATGCACGTACTCACTCTTACTTTGCTTTCTTTGCACTTTGCTCTTGTTTACATTCCTTCTTAGATACTTTGATTCTAAATTTCAGTTTTTTACCCCGTTAACGAAATAGGACCAAGTTCAAATAAATGCAAATTACGTAACAATCACGAAATACAAATGGCCACTATGAGCCATGAAAGGCAGCTCTGAAAATTTTTGGATTTACAATTTAGTCACATTACGGCATATATTGTGAAGTTTGAATAGAACGCTTAAACATTTTCTAAGTTGAATCGAGCATAGCCCTGTAATATTTTGTTTACAGTTAATATATAATTATGTGATTTGAACTTACTGTTGAAGCGTTCGAGTACGTCGTCATCATTTACGCATGAATGATAGAAGTAACTTGATAGCAGAAACCAGTCTTAGGTTTTACATGCCATGAAAGCATGCACGAGTATTTGATCATACATTATACATTTTCACCCACTATACCTTTACAAAATCAATTTCGGAATAATCAATATCGATTTCGGAATAATCAACAGCAATGGTGTATATTTACAGCGTATATGTAAATGATATATGTATATTTTTATAAGCCCTGATCTTGCCATGTATATTAGTATACTTAATTTTCATATCATTCCCATTATTGAGTTTGGTTGTATGATAAAATACTTTCAACAATAATAATTCATTTATTAACGATACAACGATTTGAATAGCAATATACATGTATAGCACTACATAACAATAAGCAACAAAAATAACCTAAGTTTAACATTGAACAAATCATTTTAAAGAATAGTATCTTCTCTATTGACCGCAACAGTAATAAAATATAATAAATCTTTGAACATGCACAATTATTATGAGACCAAGTTCTGCGGATATTAGTTGAATGACGCTTCTGATAACCTCTCCTAATGTGTTTAATCGAAACTCATTCTTAGGTAAGGTTTATCTTAGAACAGCCACGTTTTTGACGTCAGACTTAAGAGATGACCACTGTTTTTCAATGGCACAAACATCAAGGAATAAGGTGGTAAACGCAATTAATGATGCATTGAGAATTCAGCTTCTTCGAATAAAGATTTGACTTCAAAATGACAAAGAGCATTAGTAATAATGAGCAATACTCCAGTGTGTAATCTGAAGAAAGCCTCTCGAAGACACTTTCGAACAGTGGCGGCGCCAAGGGGGGATCCAGCTCCCCGAAAATATGCCAACCCCCCTAAGTCACACCGAAAATCATAACCATGGACAATACAATTTCTTACCGCTGTAAATGAAATGGTGTAATTATGGCTCAAGTTCGAGGATTGAATCAGTGTGCCCAGTCCCTTATTATAATATTATGTAGTCAGCGTTTGAGTGTACCTCTTCATGCTCCGCCAAGTCCCCTCAACTTTTTCCTTAGCCCCCCTCAGCTCCCCATCGGGACAAATCCTTGCGCCGCCACTGCTTCCGAATAAACCCCTTGGCGATACTCATATTAAATCTTCCACGCCTGATTTAGTGCTAAATCAACACGATCCTACTGATAAATACGATCAAATACACGTTGGCTCCTCAATTTCCTGCTGATATTGCTGGACATCTGGTTCTGGTTGTTGATCTTGCAATATTTCTTGAGATACAAAAATTGAAATTGGTTTCATATAAGAACAATATGGCAAAAGTTTGAGGTTCGTATTGAGGAAGCTGCATAACAAAATCTATTGTTTTCATGATTATTAGCATGCTCGGCTTCAAATCTAACTTTTTATAGTGAGCATTAATCCATCTAAATGACGTCTCACATATTCAGTACTAACATTGTACAGCTCAAAACGTCCCCACACAGCCGCTGTCAGCTCTTTCAGCTTAATTTTATGATTTGTTGACTTCAATAATTCCAGGTGTTCTGATGCAATTTTGTAATGACTAATTCCTCTTTTTTTCTTATACCCATCAAATGTGCAATTAATCCAGTCGTATGCAGTAGACCGGTGATTCCCAAAGTGTATGTGGTGAAGAACAATGTGGTAGGCGGGCGGCAGGGTGGCATGAAGAACAATTGTAATTTACCGTTTCTCCTTTCCAAGCAAAGAAGCCGACAGAAAATTACTGACCGCGGGCATCTACGACTTCTTAGTGAATTGCAGCCTGATGTTGAGAAGCTGATGTCCTGCACCAAGCACATCCATCCCATTAATATCTGGTGAGAGACAATGAACGCTGCTGGCGGAAGGCTTATGTACTATTCCATACTGCTGAAACGGTAAGAGTTGCAATAAAATTGGTTGATTAAATTTGGTTTAATTTGTGAAATACAAATTTCTGTTTGTTTCCATATGTGTGGGTGTGGGGTGGGAGGCACTGGGAATTTACCGGGGAGCCAATGAACACCAGTTTGGGAACCACTGCAGTAGACTGTTTCACATGGAGGTTTGCTGCAGTCTTTACAGTTTCCACTACGGTTACGGTTAAAATCGTCACAAAATCGCATTTTTTCATGTAAGAGCTTCTCGACAGACAGATAATGACATCAATATTATTGAGCAATAGTGCGACGACAATATTACAGCTATGCTGAGATGACTATACAGAAATATATTGAAATGGGTTTACGTTAATGCTTGTCCAATATTAGCTGATAATATGCATATTGATGAAAAGATCTTCAGTCAAAATAGCTCAGGTTGAATGGTCCTAAATCAGTGTTGATTATTCCGAAATTGAAATTCATTATTCCGAAACTGATGTTGATTATTCCGGACTTGTATGCAATTTTAACAATTTCAAACGTTTAAAGCAGCTATCAGAGATTTAATTGCGTCAATGAAAATAATCGAAAACGCAAATTTTTGCAAGTTTGAAGCAGAAAAGAATTGAAACAGAACCGTGGATTATACCACATTGTTTCCGATTCAACATGCAATGTGCACACAAAGGTGTGACTGCTTTAATACTATTATCATTCGGTTATTATATCGGTTACATAATGAAGAGTTTATTAATGTAAATACATAATGTGCAAGACGAGGGAGGTTCTACAGTCTACTAAAGCAATTTAAATGTTTTACATAGTAAATTCACAGCAAGAGGATTTTATTAAACGTATAGGAAATTTCCTATCATTATAACCGGAAAGGCTATGAGTTACCAAATTATAGAAATGGGCGAACAAAGTGCTTGACATGCATGAAACATATAACAGAGAAATGATACAGGTGTGTGTCATTACGGCAGGTCATGCACAGAACGGTAGTCAATCCAAAACGTCTCAAACCAGCCACACTCATCAACTTAGTATACCAACACATTAACTCAACACCACATTAAATATTCAACACCATAATACATCAAATACACATCATCATCTTAGCACATCAATACATTAAATATACACAGAGCCGTAGCAACCTCATCCCGCACATCCCGGCTTTGGGCAATTCCAAATGTTGAGGGGCCCATTGCTCAACGCCTGATATTAAAATTTATCATAAAATATCACATAAAAGTACCGTACGTTTGCAAGGGATCGAAGGGCTGCTGGAAACTGCATTTTCCAAGAATCGTACCTTTATTATAATTGTGGTTCATCTATAATAGGGACACAAAATATTGCCTTCTGATGGCGGACATATAACTTTGCTTCGGCTCATAATACACAATTCAACCATCAACTTATCACATTAATACATCAAATGTACTCTACAATTATCAACTTAACACATAAATACAACAAATGTACTGTCCAATTATCAACGTAGCACATTAATACATCAAATGTACAATCAACTTAGCACATTAATACAACAAATGTACTGTACAATCATCAACTTAGCACATTAATACATCAAATGTACAGTTCAATCAACTTAGCACATTAATACAACAAATGTACTGTACAATCATCAACTTAGCACAATAATACATCAAATGTACAGTTCAATCAACTTAGCACATTAATACATCAAATGTACTGTACAATCATCAACTTAGCACAATAATACATCAAATGTACAGTTCAATCAACTTATCACATTAATACATCAAATGTACTCTACAATCATCAACTTATCACAATAATACATCAAATGTACTGTACAATCATCAACTTATCACATTAATACATCAAATGTACTGTACAATCATCAACTTAGCACATTAATACATCAAATGTACAGTACAATCATCAACTTAGCACATATCTACATCAAATGTGCAGTACAATCATCAACTTAGCACATTAATACATCAAATGTACTGTACAATCATCAACTTAGCACAATAATACATCCAATGTACAGTACAATCATCAACTTAGCACATATCTACATCAAATGTGCAGTACAATCATCAACTTAGCACATTAATACATCAAATGTACTGTACAATCATCAACTTATCACATTAATACATCAAATGTACTGTACAATCATCAACTTAGCACAATAATACATCAAATGTACTGTACAATCATCAACTTAGCACAATAATACATCCAATGTACTGTACAATCATGAACTTAGCACATTAATACATCAAATGTACTGTACAATCATCAACTTATCACATTAATACATCAAATGTACTGTACAATCATGAACTTAGCACATTAATACATCAAATGTACTGTACAATCATCAACTTATCACATTATTACATCAAATGTACAGTACAATCATAAACTTAGCACATATATACATCAAATGTGCAGTACAATCATCAACTTAGCACATTAATACATCAAATGTACTGTACAATCATCAACTTAGCACATTAATACATCAAATGTGCAGTACAATCATCAACTTTGCACATTAATACATCAAATGTACAGTACAATCATAAACTTAGCACAATAATACATCCAATGTACTGTACAAACATCAACTTAGTACATTAATACATCAAATGTACAGTACAATCATCAACTTAGCACATTAATACATCAAATGTACTGTACAATCATCAACTTAGCACAATAATACATCCAATGTACTGTACAATCATCAACTTAGCACAATAATACATCCAATGTACAGTACAATCATCAACTTAGCACATTAATACATCAAATGTGCAGTACAATCATCAAGTTATCACATTAATACATCCAATGTACAGTACAATCAACTTAGCACATATTTACATCAAATGTGCAGTACAATCATCAACTTAGCACATTAATACATCAAATATACAGTACAATCAACTTAGCACATATATACATCAAATGTGCAGTACAATCATCAACTTAGCACATTAATACATCAAATGTACTGTACAATCATCAACTTATCACATTAATACATCAAATGTACTGTACAATCATCAACTTAGCACAATAATACATCAAATGTACTGTACAATCATCCACTTAGCACAATAATACAACAAATGTACTGTACAATCATCAGCTTAGCACAATAATACATCAAATGTGCAGTACAATCATCAACTTAGCACATTAATACATCAAATGTACTGTACAATCATCAACTTAGCACAATAATACATCAAATGTACAGTTCAATCATCAACTTAGCACAATAATACATCAAATGTACTCTACAATCATCAACTTAGCACAATAATACATCAAATGTACAGTACAATCATAAACTTAGCACATTAATACATCAAATGTGCAGTACAATCATCAACTTAGCACATTAATACATCAAATGTACTGTACAATCATAAACTTAGCACATTAATACATCAAATGTGCGGTACAATCATCAACTTAGCACAATAATACATCAAATGTACTGTACAATCATCAACTTAGCACAATAATACATCAAATGTACAGTACAATCATCAACTTAGCACAATAATACATCAAATGTACTGTACAATCATCAACTTAGCACAATAATACATCAAATGTACTGTACAATCATCAACTTAGCACAATAATACATCAAATGTACTGTACAATCATCAACTTAGCACAATAATACATCAAATGTACAGTACAATGCATGGCACAGTTGATACAATAATAATTTCCGCATTAAGATGAACTTATTCACATAGAAGCTACAATGTTATAAACCAGTGTCACAAACTGCAATAGAGAGGTCGGCCATTCTTAGAAAGTTGACATAAGTTTTTATAAATTAAAATGGTTCCAGGGCTGCATCTACCTTAACAATTGAACACAATGCGGCTATATTCGTCAACTGGATGTTCTCGTGGTATCGGTAAACAGTGATTAATTTATAGGATATCATTGACCTGTTGTACTTGCTTTCCTGACATATATTGGCGCATCACAAGATAATGTTTCACTGACCACGTGTTTTAGATTACGTCACACTTGACAAATTATCACTCCAAACTTGGGATCAATATGGCTAGCTCATCTAGCACCACATGACCAATGATCGCCAAATCAAGCAACGAAGAAAATTACGCATGTCGTCAGTGCAATTAACCATGGAAAAGTTCAAGTATCCATAGGTTATTGTAACAAAAAGGGAATTCATTGATGTTAAAGTGAAAATCAATTTTTCATAGATGAAAATCAATTGGTTAAAACTGAAAATCAGTTTTATATTGTCAAAATTAAGACCCTGGATCTGCGGATGAACAAACTTTGTGTTAATATTGTTCTGGTTGACATATTAGCGAAATGCAGAAAGTGTAAACCAAATTTCCCAACAGATTCATTTTACCCAGCAGTCTGTCAACTTTAACAAAATATAATTTCCCTTTTGCAAACCTGGTTTTCACCTTTACCGAATTGATTTTCATTCCTATTGAATTGATTAGCACTAATAATACGTGATCTTTCCCATTTGCCAAATTGATTTGTAAATGGTACAATGACTGAAAGTGCAGCGAGCGACCACATTGGTCCAAGTTATCATTAGTTATTTGAGGTTGTATGTTTCCAGGCTGTGAAAGCATTTCGACCCAACATGCCCCCAACACTACGCTTTCTCAAATTGTCTTCATGTTTTTGTTTAAAGCTACACACCTCGCAAATGTATTCGTTGGAGTGATATAATGGTATGCTTGTGAGATAATATGATATGCAATGGGAGTCATATAATTGCAGCTTGGGAGAAGTTAAGCAAACGCAGTTGCTCGCTGCACAATCAGTCTCTAGGACTGTGCTTCTTCACCTCTTTGGCAGCGACTCAAACATATGCATCAATTAAGCAACGCGACCCAACCTAAACTGATACACGAATTATCATTAGGTGTAATGATTATGCTTATAATTAGAATATAATATGCGTCGATCAAATCAGGATAAAATTTAATCGTGATAGAATCACAATCAGCATAAAATACTAAGATTAATTATAATGTGTTTAATTAATACAGTATATCATTGTAAAACATTAGTGGTAAAAAGTGCTTTCTACGAACAGTTGGGGCCCAATAGAATAGATTGGTGTTGCAACTTTGAGTCGTGACCGAGGGATTAAGAAGCACTGCCATATGTATTTTAGTTAAATGCAATGACGGCATGTATAATATTGGCCAGCGCGTGATTTGGCGATCAATGATTATGATTATCCGTCGTCATCCAGGTATTTGAATAACAGCCAATTATCACAGTTAGTTAACACATAAATTTCCCATGTAAATATCAATAATGCCCACTACTTGTTTAGTCTCCTTATCATTAGAGCAATGGTCCGTAACCTTCTATTTGAGTATATTTCAATCATGGAAGTAGGCCATTTGTGATACATGTTCTGTGGAAGTACTGGAGGCCAGTGAAAACTGGTAAGACAAATGGAAATGTGCACATACAAAGGAAACCAAACATAACACTGTATACTTCAACAGAACATGTATACTTCTCAATGTGCCAAATGTTCTTTTTGTACAACAGCACTGTGAAATCTAATATATTCAGATTTCCTATTATTATTATTGTTATTATCATTAATTACAGGTAAATCCAGTGACATGAATAGGAGGCAAGGACTAATACACCTAGCAGTTGTCCCGTGCAGCGGAAACGCTCAAAAATGTAGGGAGAAACAACGTTGGAGAAGCAAATGTTTCAGTCAGGGACATTATAGGCATATACATGTAAGCAAGTTACTGGAAACGAAGACATACACATTTGTAGTCATTGAAACGCACGTTTCTTCTTTTGTCTGTTATATTATTTCACAATTGTTAACACTTCACTTCCCGCTAATGCAGTGTTTCATAACCGGAGTTGCTCGCACGTCTAAGTGTGCGAGCCTTTTTCCTAAGAGGCGCAAGGATTCGTATGAAAAATGAAACAAAGTATATACTTTTACTCATTCTATATACATTTTCCCGGAAAAATTCTTTTCTAACCCTTTGTTTAATTCAAAAATATATCGCAGTGGTTCTCAACCGTTTTTCTCTGATTCCACACTTCTTAATGATCCGCCTCTTCATTTTTACAACATCAGAGGTAAGTTCAACAAATTCAGTTGTTACATCAAAGTAAATATCAAGCAAAAATAGCAAAAGCAAAAATAAACTATTTTTAATTGATAAAACACACATAGTTATCCTGTTCTAATCGACCTTTAGCTTCCCACTTGACAACTCTTCCAGTGCACACAGGTTAAGAACCACTGGTCTAAAGGGTACGAAAACTCACTGCTGGTTTGGAAATATGTGCGATGAATACTGAATAGTGCGATGAATACGAATACTGAAAACTGTCAAGAACCACTGCATTAGTGGCAAATTCGGACAGGTTACGGACCATTACATTGGATAACTCTCAATTACACACGTATCATGGAAAGCGGCACTTGTTCAACAATTTTCGTCATCTAGCCATGAATGTTGAAGCTGATTCAGAGCACACTCTATACAGTACTGATCGAACGTATCAGAGTAGAATGTCACATTCAGTTGAAGGGTCAACACTGAGCGGTGAAATGTAGAGAACATTGTACAGTTATGTATTGTTTAGTCCAAGTACACTGTCGCTGCAGCATACACACGGAAGAATTTACGGTTGCTTAACTAATGCACGCATAATGGAATACCGTTTTCATCACATTAAATCCAACAACCAAAGTCGCTGATGGGATCTCTGATCATGGAAATTTACACGTTTGGAATCTCCTGTTTTTCTTTGTCTGTACCTCACTTGGTTTTATCACCTGTCTAGAGTTCATTTGAAGCTGATAGGTTAGTGGCGCTCATAAAAAGTCTCTCTGGATCTGTAAATGGCTACACTCACAATGTTTGGCAAAATCTAGTGGCACTACACTGGCATACTCTGCTCCAGGCAAAAACGTCATCTCAACCAAATTGATTATACTGTTGTGAGAGTCAGCCGTTTCTCAATAAGCGCAGTATGCTCACTCATAATTTGAAACAGCACAGATCACGTTTTCCAGTTGACATTCAATCCTCGTTCAATGCATGTAATGGCGTGCACGAAGAAATATCCTCAAGTGGTTTGTCATTAATCTCAGTGATCGTACAAGTTTGGGTTTAATCAATGTATGTTTCCAATAGCCAATTGAAATGTTTGTGGTTGAAAATGGTGTTTGGGACCAAAGTACCGATACTTGATTGAAAATCAACCATGCAATATTTTAAGTATACAATTCCGTCAAGTGTTTGGATACAGATGCAGCCAATGGAGTTGTTCATCATGATCAGAAGCACAACAAAGTGAATGTCAGGATGATTTGGCAGAAATGATTGATGATTGATGAGTATCTAAGCGTTTACCGACGGCTCGCATTCACAAAGATACCGGCAAATCAGCAGCTGCAGTGCACAATTGGAACAATGAGCGCTTTAACAGGTCATTCATGCAGTCCTATAAGCTACAATCGCAAGACATCTCACAGAATCTCGTCATTTCATCAACGTGATATTACGGTGAACTTTGCTTGAACACCAAGTGTTGTCCCACGTGAGCAATGTGCCGATGGTTAGTGCAAGAATGGCGCAGAAGGAGAGAATCACTCAGACATAATTCGACTCGAAACAATATGAAGTGGCAGATGAGCATTGCTTTCACAGTAGGAGCGCTTCCAGAGTTTGCTCGTACATGGAATCAAGAGGCAAGGTTTCATAGCCTTCATTGAATGTCAGTGTCAAGTCACCAGGACAATTAGGAAAAGCGTGCAACAACTCGAAACTTCTGGAAAACGACAGAAAGGGGAACAGAGCACCGACTGAGGCCAAAGTTTGTGTTCGCAAACAACCTGGAAAACGATGCCAGCTACAGCCGTACAATAGCGAGTCTAGCAATCTCTCAGCAGCGACATCAGTACATTGATGAAACTGCCTGCAAAACAGATACTGAGCAGCGTTGAATGGCCTCGCTGGACACTTGATGAGATATATGCACAGGCTGAATATTGATGTTTGAATATTGAAGAATCATGCAATTAGTCATGAAAAGAGTACAGGTTTTGCACGGACTAAAGTCAATTTCAATTGAGCACACACGATCCAAATGTGCATTGTGGTTGAAATCACACGACATCACGTCAATAAGATTTGGCATCAGAAACAGCTCATGAGAAATGTCTTCCAGTATTGTTCCGCAGCGCTGATCTTCAAAGATGTGTACACCCATCAAAAAGTGTGGATGTTTCACATGCATGTTTGTCACAGACAATTCACTGGCTAGGTTTTGTCAGAGGAAGAAATTGTTGGAGCGCATCAAGAAGGGAACCGCTGTCCACATAGCTGGATGTCGACACATCCACACGATATATTTCTCCAATTAATACGAACACAGTCTGAAGTGTACACAATATCAGAGGACACAGTTGAGCTCAGAAAATGTGCATTGAAAATCTGCTTGAAAATTTAATTCGGCACAAAAGCTCTGAGGTAGTCAACTGGTATTGCAAGATATACGCTGTTGGTAACGATTGCAAGATCCACATGCAGTTGAAACGTTGGCAACACGTTGTGATGGTCAGTGATTCACATAGTTACGCGCCATTTATGGAGTCCGAAAGTGACTTGAATGCGCAATGTCTTCATCCGTACATTCAAAGGATTCATGTTGAAAATCGCAATAATCACAATGAGCGTTGGTAAGAGTATCAACCACATGATGCTGTTGCTTATAGACAACTTGTTGAGACTCGAAGTAAGAGTGAATATACGATTCAAAATTGCTTGACTGAATGCGGTTGTAATATAGGCAGAAATACGCCGCCATCGTCTTCATGAGCAACAATACACTGTCTGCAAGATCTGTTCTGAATCGACCGCGCAAATGTTTTGTCATTGCAGGAGTAACAAAATGAATGAAGGCAAGAATTGTAATTATATCCCTATTACAAAGTGATACGATTAAATGATGTTTTATGATAATATTTAAATATCCTTTCTATAGACATAATTGGCGCCACTGTAGAGTAGGCGTCCGGGCCTAGGTTTCCTCCGCCCTACCTACACATTACTCCCCAGTATGGAATGCAACGGAAATATATACGCTAGGACGTTACTGCTTCACGAGTTGGTTAGAGCCAAATGCCCTGCGCACCTACAATTACATTGAATCATTGTTATTAATTGTTAATAATAAATAAATGTTAATAAATACTTGGAAATTGTATATTTGATGAAATAGTGTGTCAACTGGATAACTGGATGTATATTTATACTTAATGTGTAGTATTCTGGCTTGCATTTGGCTCTATGTTTAAATTGCTCTCATCTTCTTAACTAAACCCATATCTCTCAACTTGTGTATCTTTTGTACTTGCATTGTCAATCTCACTATTTGCCTGCGACAATTTTACTAATATTATTGTTGATAGTATTGATGCTGTGTTTAACAGCTGATTGTAGTGTACATATAATATAGTATTAGCGTGTCAAGCTGATGAGTGTTTTGCCTATTATATTTGCCTTAAAACTTCTGTGTACACTACATTGTTGGTCATGTTTCCTGGAGCATAAACGTGTAAATAACTCTGACTGCCAACTCGTGAAGCCGCAACGTACAGTTGACCATGAGAAAAACAACCCTCTTCCAATTGTAGTCCACATACCTTTAGTGTTTGTCCCTGCGATTTGTTTATGGACATGGCAAAGGATAAGCGCACTGGAAATTGAATGCGTTTGAACTCGAACGGAGTATTCGATGGGATAAGTGGTATTCGAGGAATGAAAACACACTGTCCTTTTCCTGATCCTGTAATTATTTTGGCCTCAATAACATTCCTGGTGAGATTTTTTACGACAAGTCTGGTGCCATTGCAAAGCTCAGGTTGTGAGAGGTTTCTCAGAAGCATAATTGGTGAACCTACCTTCAAAGTAAGTTTGTGAGAAGGAAGTCCAGGAATATCGAGAGAGTTGAGAAATTCTACAGGATAATTAACTGCCTCAGACTCGTGCACGACACAATCGATTGATGTGAACGTGAATTCGGCGCCTGGCAAACGTCTCATCAAGTTTTCATTTATTTCGTTGACTGTTGAGTTTTTGGGCGCCAAAATCGCTCGCTCGCACAGCCAGTCGGTGTCGGTGTAGTTTGTGGTCACATTGGGAAAGACAGTGTTGACGAGTTGATTGACCGATGACACAGGTGTACCAAAAGTACCAGTTTGAACACACCCTTCTTCACTCACGCCTAGCTCACCTTCTCCGAGTTGTAACAATGTTGTTGCAAAAGCTTCAGCCATGTGGTCCCCGTGTAATTGCGCTCTCATATTTGTGGAGAATTGCATGATTTTCACGTGTCTCCAGAGAATGGACGATTTGAGACATGCTGAAATCTCGTCAGCTTTCGTTCCTCGAGGAACAACGGGTAATATTTGCCGAAAATCACCGGCCAACACTACTGTGATGCCTCCCATCAACATATTTGAGTCGCGTATATCCATCAATGTCCTGTTGACTGCCTCGAGAGACTTTTTGTGAGACATTGTCGCTTCGTCCCAGATGATCAGTGCGCATCTTTTTAAGAGCTCCGCCGTCTCTGAGTTCTTACTGATATTGCATACTGGTTCATCATTTGTGTCGAGATTAATTGGAATTTTGAAAGTCGTGTGGGCGGTGCGACCACCAGGCAACAATGTGGCAGCGATTCCCGAACTTGCCACCGCCACAGCAATGTTTCTCCTTTGACGAACTGTAGCCAGCAAAAGATTGATGACAAACGTTTTGCCTGTTCCCCCAGGCGCATCAATGAAATACAGTCCACCTCTTTTGTGGGTGACATCATCAATGATTGCCGTATAGGCAGATCGTTGCTGAGGAAGCAGCCTGGGGACATTATCGTCAATGAATGATGTCAGTGACGTGATATCGTAGGACGTCTCCCGCAAAACATTAGGATGCAGTGTTGTGTCTGCATCGGTTAGTGCCTCAGGAAGACCGAATGAGGTCAGTCTTTGGCCCCCCATTGAAATAATATGGCTATCAATATCAACCAGTGCAAAATTGTATATCTCATCCGTGAAACCAACATGCTGGCCGGGTATGAGCAACTGTACTCTGTATCTGTAATCCTCCGACATATCATCCTTATACTTTTGCCACAGCTCGAGAGGATTGCTAATCTGGCAGTTGTGTAGCATGATGGCAAACAGTTTTCTCAAGGTTGAAGGCATACGGGAAAGTGCAGCCTCTGACAATGTGTTATCCCACTGAGTGTCGTCTTCAAGCAAGTTCAGCTGCAGGCACGCTTCTCTGTATGTCTCAAGCTCCTGGCCATTGACAGTTCTCAGGCAAGAAAACGAGGTCGGCCCTTTGACAACATGTAGAAGCATTCTCAAAAAGAAGCACTCCCTGTGATTAGGATGCACAGCATAAACTCTGCCAATCGTCGAGTCAAATTTGATGCCTGGGAATTCTTCAACGTCTACACCTTTCTTACGCCTTTGCCATTGGTTTTTGATCCACGTGTAATAGGACGGAACCTGATGGTACAAGAGAGTTCGAGCAAAATCGTCACGTTGGCAAAGTTCAAAGAATGCTGTGAGAGTGGTCTGTTTTGGATTGTTAGCTATTTGTTCGGCGGTTTGACTTGTGAAAAACACTCTTTGGCCATTTTCAAGATGCACAGCAAGCTGTTGAATGGCAGGATGTCTTTCATGAATGGGGAACCCAAATATACGCCAGAAAGCCTCATTCGTACTCAAATATCTGCCCAATTCATACTGCAACACTTCGTCATGAGCGTTATCATGTTGCAGAGCAAACATGGCAGCATCTGAACCCTTGTTAATGTACTTGCACACGTACTTAATGGACTTGACAGAATTGCAAAACTCGACATTGATGTGAGCATCAAATGCTCTTGAAAGTAACGGGCAATAAGGAACCACCCACCTATTGTCTACCGCAAACACGCCAACTGCCGTTTGGCAACCTCCATCTTCAGTAGACCTTCTTCTGTACGAGGGATACCCGTCATCACTGAAATGGGTAGACGTCTGAAACTGCTTGGGATAGTTTTTAGTGCAACGACCATCTTTCATACATGGTGAATTCGGATTGAGACTGCCACATGGACCGTGCACCATGTGTCTCTTAACAATATCAGCGAGTACTGGGTCATTATCGGGATCAGGCAGCTCTGCCGATATCACAGCATCAATTTGGTTGGGATTGATTTTAGTTTTTAGCCATAGCAATATATGACAATGAGGTAATCCACGTTTCTGCCACTCAATTGTGTACATGTAGCACCTTACATCTCCAAAGATTTGTGACTTTTTTATAAGATCCATCAGTTTTAACAGCTTCAAACGATATACTCTAGCAATAAGATCTTGCCTATCACCATGTTTTTGACCGGGAATCAGCTCACGTTGAATTTCAGTACATTTCGGGTTGGAAGTGAATGTGATGAATAAGTCGGGCTTACCAAAGTTGCGGACATAGGTCATAGCATCCTGAGTTCTTTCGTGCATATACCGCGGACTACCAGTGAATGTGGATGGCAAAATACATATCTGGCCAATATCCCTGGTGTCGCCGTCATTGTTCATGTGATCTCTCAAATGAATGTATGATTCTACTCTGAGTTTGGTTTGGTTGTTCCTGATATAGAGCAATCTCTCTGATTCAACTTTGGCATACATGTCGACTACAAATTGGTGAAAAAGATTCCGGCTTTTATGCAACGCGTTGAAATTGCCGTCCCTGATCATAAAGTGATATGAATAATAATCCATACATGATACTGTTTTATTTGTACCGAATTGGGGAATATCAATTTGGTAACCATCTTGACCATAAACGAACAGTAAAGGATATTGCAGCGTATCATATGAACGGTGTGTCTCACAAACGCGCGTCAGTGTAGATTGCCTAGAGTGCAACACAATGTCTCTCTTACCAAATTGCCCGTCTCTCATTATTATTGCCACCTCGTTACACTGGGGGATATTGAATCTACCAGAATGTTCATTGGCTGGTCGCTTATTGGGATCAATTACAATTCGAAAGTCTGTTGCCGGTGCCCTCTCTATTGCAGACTTAAAACTTTGAATATACGAATTGTGTGTGTGTAGCATTTCCTGCAAGTCAAGCACAATGTCTTGTCTTACGCCTTGATTTAGATTGCATCGGGTCTGCGCTTGAACCTGATCACCTCCGATGAAATACACTTGCAAATACCGAGCACTGTCATCATTAGAAGGTAACAATGAGCCAATCCTGTGGTGAATCTGTCCTTGAACCTTGAATGTGGGCATATACCCACCTTCGTGAACAATATTTGCGCCGAACGATGTCATCTGAAAACAATTGTTGTACTTTTGAATGTTTGCTAAGAAATGCCTTGATTTGGCACACGTACCTGAGAGAAGATCTCGCAAAGGTTGTGGTGGATCAGCGACAAGAGCCAGCCTGATTTTCCCGCGGTGACAACACATTCCCGGTGTCTCATCGAACCACTTACGTGCAGCACAAAAACCACACGTCACGGACATACACCCTATCGATAGAAGAGGTTGTGCTTCATATGGATAATTGGGGTTGTAATTGAATGCAGCTAACCTCCATTGCTCAGGACGGAAAGGACGAAGTTCAATTTCAATGCGGTGTAGCCTGTCTCGCAACTGTCTCTGTGCTGTGGCTTCTGGGTCTTCATTGGCTCTACTATCGGACGTCCGCTGGGCGTTGGTGTTTCGCCGCTGCTCGGCCTCTTCCTCGGTCTCATTTTGCCGAGCAGCAGCAGTCCGCTGGGCGTCGGTGTTTCGTCGCTGTTCGGCATCCTGCTCCGTCTCATTTTGCCGAGCAGCAGCAGTCCGCTGGGCGTCGGTGTTTCGTCGCTGTTCGGCATCCTGCTCCGTCTCATTTTGCCGAGCAGCAGCAGTCCGCTGGGCATTGGTGTTTCGTCGCTGCTCGGCATCCTGCTCCGTCTCATTTTGCCGAGCAGCAGCAGTCAGCTGGGCATTGGTGTTTCGTCGCTGCTCGGCATCCTGCTCCGTCTCATTTTGCCGAGCAGCAGCAGTCCGCTCGGCATTGGTGTTTCGTCGCTGCTCGGCATCCTGCTCCGTCTCATTTTGCCGAGCAGCAGCAGTCCGCTGGGCGTCGGTGTTTCGTCGCTGCTCGGCATCCTGCTCCGTCTCATTTTGCCGAGCAGCAGCAGTCCGCTCGGCATTAAGTTGACGCCGCTGCTCGGCCTCGGCCACCGATTCGCCGCGTCGAGCGGCCGCAGTCCGCTCAGCGTTGTCCCTGCGGCGTTTGGCGGCCTGTTCAGGTGTTTCAAGTCGACGCACAGCTGCCATGCGCTGAGCCGCCCGCTGTCGTCGTCGTTGGTCATCAGATGACAGCGTGGACGGCCCAGGTTGCTCGTCGTCAATTGGCAGCTGTGCGCCGCCAGACTCCACATTGGATGGCCCCGGCCGCTGATCGTCCGACGATTCAACATCCCCGCTCGATCTCCTCTTTTTTGGAGTGAACGCTGATTTTTTTTTACGGGGCATTGCTGAAATTCATATATATGCGAATGTGCGTATATGCTTAAATATGCGTATATGCGTATATATATATATATATATATATTGTTATATTGCTTATATTCTGTGTATGGAATATTACTGTATTCGATATATTCTCTTCGCAGAGCATTGGTGAAATGTATATACATATGCGGAATGCGCTAAAAATTGACTTGTGATAATTTAGTAATGGACATATGTGACAAAAAGTATTATAAAATGCATTAGCGCAATAATGACTTACGTTTAATGAGCGTAAAACATTGTCGTGAATTTTTATTGGTTTCATTGGCGTTATTCAGAAACAGTATTTGTAGATATTGGAAAAGTTCCACAAACCTTGTTGCCATGAACATCGAACCTAAGTGCAACATGTGCAGTGACTGGTGCGCAGTTTGCGGTGACTGCAGCTCTGAAAAACAATTGCAAATGTACACAAACTAAATAGACACAAACAATATGTTATACATGTAAAGAAATTTCAAGTTTTAAATATAGTATTCATATAATATTCATAAAGTGGTTTGTTTCTAGTAGTTATTCCGCATATCACAGCATCGGCACTATCCTATTTGCGAATCGCTCCAAAGTGCGCTAATCAAAACGGAGACGGAGCTAACAGGCGCGTTCTGTTCAATGCGATACTGGCGCTCTCTAACGGCGGAAAGTGTAACTAACCTAACCTAACCTAACCAACCCAACCAGACCTAAACTAACCAGCATAACCTAACTTAACCAACCTAACCTAACAACGAAAAGGCATTTGTCAAAAAAAACACTGGAACAGTGCGCTGATTAGCTTTGATAAATATAACCTTCAAAAGTAATATTGCAATAATAAATGTTACTTAGGTATTAGAATTCTTTTTGTTTTGTCGGCGAGACAAAAATCGAAATAAATACAAATATTTCAAAAACATTAAAAATTGCACACTAGAAGAACGTTGATCATCTTTGAAAAGTTGTTCTTTGTCGGAACGTAATTTTTGAATGAGTACATTGAAGAACATCGGAATCCCAGTACATAAAATCTAGCCAAACCAGCATATTTCCAATTAAAAGTGAAGCAATGAATGTCTAAGGTTTTAATAGGGTTATATTATTAATCAATAAACATATATTTGTATTTTCCAGACTGTCTAAAACACGCCAAAGAGCCATATAAATCATGTTTAGAAAAAGGCTCGAACGATCATCTCAAAACGACAAGAACAATCTAGGCTAATTTACGCCTTGAAATTCACTAAATTCTAAGCAACGCGCAGAGAAATAGAAGCGTTGTACTCATTCTCTGCAATGACGGCTCACAAATTTCTTTCCGTACTGAGCGGAGCCCCATCCCTCTCGGCGCGCCTGGACAATGCCACCTAGATATCTAGACAGGTAGTCTAGGTGGCGTTGACCTGGGCTAATCCGGTGGGCGGAGCCTATTTAGCTTACGTTAACTTGACGGTTTAGTGCAAAACGGTCGGTCCCCACAGCATCGAGCAATTGTTGCCTATACAGGACGCGAACGACCCGACGCTTGAGTCAGCCAGCGGGACCTAATAAACTATCACAGACACTGTTTTGTGGCGTAGACAGTTTGTGGCAATCGTGTCTCTCTTCATTAAGCAGGTGTTGTATTCAGGTTGACGCGTGCAAACGCTCAATTATAATTGGTCGAGGGAAACAGTGAGACCGAAATTGCGTCAGCATCATACTGGTCATCAATTGACAGTTGATCTGTGTTTTTGCAGTAGTGCTGTTTCACTTGTTGCTGTGTAGAACGTGTGTTATGTGTTACCGCCTACATTTATTGGTCACTATTGCTTATGTGCCTACGAAATTCCGAAGTGTGGTGTTGTGAACTGCAATTGAAATTACAGCGATACTGTGACGGATCCAGATTGCAATTTTAGAAAGAGCTGAAAAAATATGGGGGGAGGGGCTCAAATTTGGGAGCGATCAGTCATGCAACGATCAGTCATCAATCATTATGTAACGTTTTTTTCGATAATGCTTAAATCAGCTAATTCTATAGAAAACATCTACTGGATCCACCAGTGCAGCGCGGTGCCGAGTTTTTCCACTACCAAAAACTTAGACAAACTTTTCTTCAGAAGGAGCTGAGACATTTTCTCCAGGAGAATGCCATCACTTCATTTGATACTCTCATAGTGTACACATAGAATTTGCCATAATCTATACCTAGTACAATACAATTATTATTTCAAAATTGTAGTGGTTAGTTGTTTACTCATGACAGAAAATTTATCGAATAATCGAATTTCGAATCAAATAATCGAATTTATCGAATTACAAACACAGGCATACTAAATAAATACAATTTTAGTTGTATATATTTATAGAAACTTCATGTGTTTCATAAAATATTAATAAAATTAATTGTTACAACAGAGTAAAAGTAGAACTCAAACTATGAAGAGTAAATGTAAAACATTGCACAGGAACGTATAGGTAGATTTTTTGTTAAATTTATAATGCTCATTAACTTAATACTTGAAAATGATAAAATAATATGGTACCGTGTGAAAGTACACTGTCCAGTTAAAATTTGAATTTGCCGTATAAAATACGCAGTCGAAACAAAATAGGCGGGACACTAACTCAATTAAGTAATTGCACAAATAACAGGTTTTGAATCAAACCGTGAGTTGAACAATCTGAGCAGAAATCAAGAATTACAAATATTTCTAAATATGAATTTACTATTGATAGTATTTTAATATGTGAAAAAAGCATTAATTTGTCATAGTCTAGCCGAATTATTATTATTGTAGAAAAGTAACACCTCAAGTGTGGTGTACAGCAACCAACGATGCGTTTCCGTGGCAACCAGCCACAAACACGCGGGAAGTAGCATGGCGTAAATATACAATTGTAGGCAAACCGTTCGCAAAACAAAAAGCAAGAATGTTAATATTTTCAATGTGAATGTAATGTATGATCGCGCAGGGGAAAATTATTTCTATTTCCTTATTTAGCAAAAATAGACTTCAAGTCTATTTGTAGAATTTTCGAGATAAGATATGGTACCATCTAGGGACAAAAAATATAAACAATTGTTATATGGACCGCTGCACCATAGTAAACAACCACAAATGAGAAACAAATGGTTGAATGATTTACAACTGAATCAGTTGAATAATGGCTAGAGTGGGAATTTTATGTGATATTTTTCGGCGTTTTATGTTTGTATTATGCGGCGAAAAATGCCTAAATATGTTGTCAAAAACCCCAAAATCAGCTATTCAATTTTCATATGTTTGAATTTTGGACTGTTTTGTAGATAATTTTCACTTGTAGCATTCATCTAACGACATACATATATACCCGCACGTATATATTTCTTAGACATATATTTTTTACTTAAGACGGAATTTAGTTGATTATTATATATATGAAAAAATAATTATATGTGATAACATAAAATTCCCGAATCTATTAATGACTAACTACCAGCAAGTTGGACACTATGTGAAGTTCTTTTAATACCTGTTTTGCTTGCGTTTTGTATGTAGTCAAGCTCATCAATGAAGAATTTAAAATTAATTCGTCGAGTTTATTGATATAACCAAGTACTCTCTGCTCATGCACTAACCCTCTAGCTGACATACCTGGCTATATTGACAACATCATCATTTATTTTGCCTTTCACAATACACAATTTCTCTAATACAATACACAAGACGGCAGGGCATGATGATCCGAAAGGATTGTGTAACCCGTATTAAGTATTACATAACAATATAACCTACAATGATCTAACTCAACCTAACTCAAGCCAATCTAGCGTATAGTTTAAACCTGCAATATTATATAAGAAATACATTAGAAAATTATTATATATATATATGACATACTCAAAAAAATATTGAAAATGAAATTGTTTCTAGTAGTATATTCCAAATTAGTTCTTGGATTAGACACGGGTATCTGTTTGAAGTATCCAATAATGACCTACCGACTCAAATATTCATAAACATGACTTGAAATTTTATCAAACTACCCCTCTGTTTGATACAGCATCCTGCATCCATTCAGCACCTGGATACCCAAAATTGTGTTCAGCAATTTGAGCCTGTCATGAACTAACGTAACACAAACTAATCCTACCTAACCTAACCTGGGGGTCGGCAGCCCGCGGCCTAGACATACAGCTCTAGCACTGCCTAGTGGCTCCCTGGAGTTCTTTCAAAACTTAACTATCCTTATAGACAAGGCAACTATCCTGTAGTGTTCAAGAAAATGGGCAATCTCTATGTTTCCAAGAGAGTTGGTAAAAGTCAGTATGAAATACCAGAATTAATTGTAAAGAAGTTGAATATGTGTGTGTCACAATACTATAATAATTGACAAAATACAATATCAAAGAGTTTAGCAGCATTTAGTGCGCACAAATGTTTTAAATATATAATATGTTTACATCAACGTGATATTCTTACATGTCCAATTAATTTTTCCTGAAAAAATTCAGTACAGGTCAACTTTTCTTACGTGTAAGCTTAGTTAGCTCGTAATCAATAAATACCAATATGTATTAAATATTCATATTTTTATTTTTTAAATATATCTGAAAAACCTGCATTTGTGTATTATAGTTTAATTATTATTTATTTTGATTATTGTAGAATAAACAAATGAAAATTAATAACAACAATCAAACTCACCAGATCGTGTAGCAGTCGCGCAGTAACGCTCGTTGTATCTGCCGCTGATAGTAGATCGACCAGGCAAAACACAAAGTACGTAGCGAGAGAAACGCACAGTAACAGAGACACGCAGAGAGTGGTGCTGCCAAAATGACTGAAGTTAACACCTAACACATGTATATATAACTTTATGGGTTCAAATATTCGCTTCTTCCAAATGTCACAGCGCCCCTGATTGGTCGCTGCTTCTGAAACGCAATTTGATTGACCAAATTCAAATTTGATAGACTACAATTGATTCGAGACGCTCGAGGAAATTCAGTTAGATATGCTGCAGGCGATGTTGACACGTGTCATGAGCCAGGGAGTAAGCTTTGTTTTGGAGGTGAGCTTTGTTTGATGTACCGCCTGCCTCGCTCTCTCTTTAGCTTCACTTACAGGGCACAACTAAAACAATCGGTATGTGTGTGTGTGTGTGTGTGGCATACACGGTTCCAAGGTGTATCTGAAGGAAGATACGGCGGTGTAAAGTCAAAATGTCATGTTGCCAATTTGACAGCTATTATGCGTACTTGCGATTACACATGAATATACACTGATTTAATTTCACTCAAGTCCAATCATAATTTACGCACTTGCGATTACACAGGAATATACTACTGTGTAGATAATTTTGTGTTCTACAAGATAAGCTATAATTTATACCCACAAATGATACAAAAAACGTGTAAAATTGGCAAAATTCTCAAATACATCCAAAATTTCACTTGAACACCGGCCGAATAAAATTAATTAATTTTTCTACTATTTCTCAGTAACTATTTGTTAAACATAAAAATAAATTATACCATCGTGCTAGAAATCTTGTTTTCTACAATACGGTATAATTTGTTATTTTACAAAGTGTATCTGAAGGAAGTTACGGCGGTGTAAAGTCAAATTATCATGTTGCCAATTTGACAGCTATTATGCGCACTTGCGATTACACAGGAATATACACCGATTAAATTTCACTGAAGCCCAATCACAATTAAGAATTCATCATATTATCTCCAAGCATGGATGGTGTGGTTTTATTGCGTACAGTTTAATTAATGCTACACTATACTGAATATAAAGGCTTTATTGTCCTCAATAACGGAATATACTACTGTGTAGAAAATTTTGTGTTCTACAAGAAAAGGTATAATTTATACCCACAAATGATACAAAAAACGTGTAAAATTGGCAAAATTCTCAAATACATCCAAAATTACACTTGAGCACCGGGTGACTAAAATTTATTCATTTTTCTACCTATTTCTCAAAAACTAATTGTGACGCATTAAAATGAATTATACCATCGTGCTAGAAATTTTTGTTTCTACAATACGGTATAATTCTTAAATATCCAAAGTGTATCTGAAGGAAGTTACGGCGGTGTAAAGTCAAAATGTCATGTTGCCAATTTGACAGCTATTATGCGCACTGGCGATTACACATGAATATACACTGATTTAATTTCACTGAAGTCTTATCACAATTGACGCACTTGCGATTACTCAGGAACATACTACTGTGTAGAGAATTTTGTGTTCTACAAGATAAGCTATAATTTATACCCACAAATGATACAAAAAACGTGTAAAATTGGCAAAATTCTCAAATACATCCAAAATTACACTTGAACACCGGGCGACTAAAATTAATTCATTTTTCTACCTATTTCTCAGGAACTATTTGTTACACATAAAAATAAATTATACCATCGTGCTAGAAATTTTGTTTTCTACAATACGGTATAATTTGTAATTTTGCAAAGTGTATCTAAAGGAAGTTACGGCGGTGTAAATTCAAAAGGACATATTGCCAATTGGACAGCTATTATGCGCACTTGCGATTACACAGGAATATACTACTATGTAGATAATTTTGTGTTCTACAAGATAAGCTATAATTTATACCCACAAATGATACAAAAAACGTGTAAAATTGGCAAAATTCCCAAATACATCCAAAATTACACTTGAACACCGGGTGACTAAAATTTATTCATTTTTCTACCCATTTCTCAGGAACTGTTTGTCATACATTAAAATTAATTATACCATCGTGCTAGAAATTTTGTTTTCTACAACACGGTATTATTCTTAATTTTCCAAAGTGTATCTGAATTTTCCAAAGTGTATCTGAAGTGTTATGAATTGCTCCGCACAACGGGCGGGTTTTAATGCTATATATATATATATATATATATATATATATATATATATATATATATATACATAAAGAAGAAATTATCTGTCTGTCTGTGTATGTATGCTTGAATATGAGGTGACATAATTGCGCTGGTTCATGGTTCGCTGGTTCAATGATCAGGGGCTTCAAACGCAAACGAAGCGATGGCTCATTTTTATGAAATAAAAATGTCCCGCGGGCAGCAATAAAACGTTCAATTTCACCGTATAGAATGAATTCATATACAAAACTAATGGATTTGACTTCAAGAACCAGAACGGATGGTGTTCGAGTTCTGAATTATTCCTCACGTCGGGCGGGTTTTAATATGAGGCGGGATGAGTGAAAATATTTTGTCAAAATAAAATTAAAAATAATGAAATTTAGACCTTTTAATTGATTAAGGTTTTCATGAGTTTGCCTTATTTATTTTTAATTTGCAATATTTTTATGAATTGCTCCGCACAACGGGCGGGTTTTAATGCTATATATAAACATAAAGAAGAAATCATCTGTCTGTCTGTGTATGTATGCTTGAATATGAGGTGACATAATTGTGCTGGTTCATGGTTCGCTGGTTCAATGATCAGGGGCTTCAAACGCAAACGAAGCGATGGCTCATTTTTATGAAATAAAAATGTCCCGCGGGCAGCAATAAAACGTTCAATTTCACCGTATAGAATGAATTCATTTACAAAACTAATGGATTTGACTTCAAGAACCAGAACGGATGGTGTTCGAGTTCTGAATTATTCCTCACGTCGGGCGGGTTTAAATATGAGGCGGGATGAGTGAAAATATTTTGTCAAAATAAAATTAAAAATAATGAAATTTAGACCTTTTAATTGATTAAGGTTTTCATGAGTTTGCCTTATTTATTTTTAATTTGCAATATTTTTATGAATTGCTCCGCACAACGGGCGGGTTTTAATGCTATATATAAACATAAAGAAGAAATTATCTGTCTGTCTGTGTATGTATGCTTGAATATGAGGTGACATAATTGCGCTGGTTCATGGTTCGCTGGTTCAATGATCAGGGGCTTCAAACGCAAACGAAGCGATGGCTCATTTTTATGAAATAAAAATGTCCCGCGGGCAGCAATAAAACGTTCAATTTCACCGTATAGAATGAATTCATTTACAAAACTAATGGATTTGACTTCAAGAACCAGAACGGATGGTGTTCGAGTTCTGAATTATTCCTCACGTCGGGCGGGTTTAAATATGAGGCGGGTTTAGTGAAAATATTTTGTCAAAATAAAATTAAAAATAATGAAATTTAGACCTTTTAATTTATTAATGTTTTCATGAGTTTGCCTTATTTGTTTTTAATTTGCAATATTTTTATTAATTGCTCCGCACAACGGGCGGGTTTTAATGCCATATATATACATAAAGAAGAAATTATCTGTCTGTCTGTGTATGTATGCTTGAATATTAGGTGACATAATTGCGCTGGTTCATGGTTCGCTGGTTCAATGATCAGGGGCTTCAAACGCAAACGAAGCGATGGCTCATTTTTATGAAATAAAAATGTCCCGCGGGCAGCAATAAAACGTTCAATTTCACCGTATAGAATGAATTCATATACAAAACTAATGGATTCGACTTCAAGAACCAGAACGGATGGTGTTCGAGTTCTGAATTTTTCCTCACGTCGGGCGGGTTTAAATATGAGGCGGGTTGAGTGAAAATATTTTGTCAAAATGTAAATTAAAAATAATGAAATTTAGACTTTTTAATTGATTAAGGTTTTTATGAGTTTGCCTTATTTATTTTTAATTTGCAATATTTTTATGAATTCTTCCGCACAACGGGCGGGTTTTAATGCTAGTCTATATATATAAAAGAGATCCTCTGTGTGTCTGTCTGTGTGTGTGTGTGTCTGTGTGTGTGTTCGACCCTCCTTGGTCCATTTTCTATCAGCTATTATTCGGCCACCACTCAGCCTACCCGCTAACAATTTATACCATCACGTTGGAAATTTTCTTGTCTACACTTTAGATTAAATTTTAAATTTCAAAAATGAAATCAAAAAAAGTTATAGCGGTGAAAAGACAAAATGAACCCTGAAAATGCGAAAATTGTGGTCAATGCTCTGCCATCTACTCCTCATAAACCAGAAATGGTACAGCCAAACAGATTATACCACTGTGTAGAGAATTTTCTGTTCTACAAGATAGGTTATAATTCATATCCGAAAATAGAACATAAAAGATGTAAACATGACAAAATTTCAATCTATATTCAAAAATATATTTATACTCCACGCGTCCGATTTTCTATACTTTTTTCTCTATGTATCAAAAACTAATTATCACACAACTAAATAAATAATACCATCATGCTGGGAATTTTGTTTGCTACAACACGGTATAATTTTTAATTTTCCAAAGTGTATTGAAAAAAAGTTACGGCGGTGTGAAGTCAAAATGACAAAGTCAAAAATGCAAAATTAGCACTGGAAACCGTGAATGTTTTGGTAAATATTCCCCTATCTATTCCTCATAAACCAGCAATGGTACAGCTATAACAATTATACTATTGTGTAGATAATTTTGTGTTCTACAAGAACAGTTATAATTTATACCCACAAATGATACAAAAAATGTGTAAAATTGGCAAAATTGTCAAATACATCCAAAATTACACTTGATCACCGGGCGCCTAAATTAATTCATTTTTCTACCTATTTCTCAGGAACTATTTGTCACACATTAAAATAAATTATATCATCGTGCTGGAAATTGTATTTTTTAAAATGCGGTATAATTCTTAATTTTCCAAAGTGTATCTGAAGGAAGTGACGGCGGTGTAAAGTCAAAAGGACATATTGCCAATTTGACAGCTATTATGCGCACTTGCGATTACACAGGAATATACTACTGTGTAGAGAATTTTGTGTTCTACAAGAAAAAGTGTAATTTATACCCACAAATGATACAAAAAACGTGTAAAATTGGCAAAATTCTCAAATACATCCAAAATTACACTTGAACACCGGGTGACTACAATTTATTCATTTTTATACCCATTTCTCAGGAACTGTTTGTCATACATTAAAATTAATTATACCATCGTGCTAGAAATTTTGTTTTCTACAATACGGTATAATTTTTAATTTTCCAAAGTGTATCTGAAGGAAGTTACGGCGGTGTAAAGTCAAATTGTCATGTTGCCAATTTGACAGCTATTATGCGCACTTGCGATTACACATGAATATACACTGATTTAATTTCACTGAAGTCCAATCATAATTTACGCACTTGCGATTACACAGGAATATACTACTGTGTAGATAATTTTGTGTTCTACAAGATAAGCTATAATTTATACCCACAAATGATACAAAAAACGTGTAAAATTGGCAAAATTCTCAAATACATCCAAAATTTCACTTGAACACCGGCCGAATAAAATTATTTAATTTTTCTACTATTTCTCAGTAACTATTTGTTAAACATAAAAATAAATTATACCATCGTGCTAGAAATCTTGTTTTCTACAATACGGTATAATTTGTAATTTTACAAAGTGTATCTGAAGGAAGTTACGGCGGTGTAAAGTCAAATTATCATGTTGCCAATTTGACAGCTATTATGCGCACTTGCGATTACACAGGAATATACACCGATTAAATTTCACTGAAGCCCAATCACAATTAAGAATTCATCATATTATCTCCAAGCATGGATGGTGTGGTTTTATTGCGTACAGTTTAATTAATGCTACACTATACTGAATATAAAGGCTTTATTGTCCTCAATAACGGAATATACTACTGTGTAGAAAATTTTGTGTTCTACAAGAAAAGGTATAATTTATACCCACAAATGATACAAAAAACGTGTAAAATTGGCAAAATTCTCAAATACATCCAAAATTACACTTGAGCACCGGGTGACTAAAATTCATTCATTTTTCTACCTATTTCTCAAAAACTAATTGTGACACATTAAAATGAATTATACCATCGTGCTAGAAATTTTGGTTTCTACAATACGGTATAATTCTTAAATATCCAAAGTGTATCTGAAGGAAGTTACGGCGGTGTAAAGTCAAAATGTCATGTTGCCAATTTGACAGCTATTATGCGCACTTGCGATTACACAGGAATATACACCGATTAAATTTCACTGAAGCCCAATCACAATTAAGAATTCATCATATTATCTCCAAGCATGGATGGTGTGGTTTTATTGCGTACAGTTTAATTAATGCTACACTATACTGAATATAAAGGCTTTATTGTCCTCAATAACGGAATATACTACTGTGTAGAAAATTTTGTGTTCTACAAGAAAAGGTATAATTTATACCCACAAATGATACAAAAAACGTGTAAAATTGGCAAAATTCTCAAATCCATCCAAAATTACACTTGAACACCGGGCGACTAAAATTAATTCATTTTTCTACCTATTTCTCAGGGACTATTTGTTACACATAAAAATAAATTATACCATCGTGCTAGAAATTTTGTTTTCTACAATACGGTATGATTTGTAATTTTCCAAAGTGTATCTGAAGGAAGTTACGGCGGTGTAAAGTCAAAAGGACATATTGCCAATTTGACAGCTATTATGCGCACTTGCGATTACACAGGAATATACACCGATTAAATTTCACTGAAGCCCAATCACAATTAAGAACGCATCATATTAGCTCCAAGCATGGATGGTGCGGTTTTATTGGGTACAGTTTAATTAATGCTACACTATACTGAATAGAAAGGCTTTATTGTCCTCAATATTTACACATGAATTGTTCCGCACGACGGGCGGGTAAAATGCCACTGGGAACAAAGTAAACTAGTGAATTTTACTGAATAATTTAATTGGTTTAATTTCAAGCTGCATAAGCATATGGGTTGTAATATCATGTAATGCCGACTATATGCATATGTTGCTTTAGCGGAAGCATTAATCTGGAATTTATAGAGAATTATAGAGATGACAAAGTTTCATTGTTTTCCATGAAAACAATGAAACTTCATTTTTTCATGAATGAAATGATGTGAACTTGAAATGAAATGACAAATGAAAAATGGAATGAACTTCATTTTTTCATGAATGAATGAACAATGAAATTTCATTGACATTTTGCCAATTTGACAGCTGTTGTGCACTAATCACTTGGGCTATATTAATAAAAATTATACCAACATGTAGGATATTTTTACGTCTACAGTTTTCAGTATGACAACTTTCACAAAAATCGATTTGATATGATTGTCGATATCTTCATTTTTTCACCTGACTCGTTCAGTTTGCGCACCAAAATGCCTCTAATGGTTCATGTGTATGTTACACACGCGCACACATGGCTTTAAACGTTACACACGCGCACTCATCTCATGCCGAATTGTTCAAGTGTATGCCACACACACACACACACACACACATACCGATTGTTTTAGTTGTGCCCTGTAAGTGAAGCTAAAGAGAGAGCGAGGCGGGCGGTACATCAAACAAAGCTCACCTCCAAAACAAAGCTTACTCCCTGGCTCATGACACGTGTCAACATCGCCTGCAGCATATCTAACTGAATTTCCTCGAACGTCTCGAATCAATTGTAGTCTAGCAAATTTGAATTTGGTCAATCAAATTGCGCTTCAGAAGCAGCGACCAATCAGGGGCGCTGTGACATTTGGAAGAAGCGAATTAATTAATGCAGAATTAATGATATTAATGAATTTAATGCTTCTTTTTACCATTTTAAAGCAAATAATTCATGTATAAAGCTTCGTACACGGTTAAAACTGAATTATTTCTTGTCCACGGTCAACTTATTAGCGCAACTATTTGTTATTTTTAGCGCTTCCAAATCGCCAGTGAGGTGACAGTTGAAGCTCATGAAGCATGCAATTCTAGCACAAACGCGAATACTCAAAACGTCTTGTGGTTATCGAATGTAAAAAAGTGTCGAATGTCAAATAGTTATCGAATGTAAAAAATTACAAATTTTCCCCACAAAAATATGTTTCTCATTATGCAGTGATTCTCACTACCCTTTTACGAGTCTAAGTGAAATTTTTGCAAAATTATAAATGCAACTTTTTGGCGAAACTTTTATGATTTTTAGCGCAACTTTTCTTTGTTTTTAGCGCACCAAAAGGTCACCCTGGTCATAAGACGGAATGTACCGTCTCTGAAAGTGTGATGTTTCTATAGATGTGTGTGTGTGTGTGTGTGTGCACGAATTGCTCACGAGTGCTCTCCGAGAACAGTGGCTCTATACGCTGACATTGATAAATTGGCTGATAGAGTTCCTCATAAAGTGAGCACACACGTTACATATCTGCATTGTAATTGTAGTACATACTATAGCACATAATTGTATAGTACATAGTAAGTAGTACAGATCTGTGTTTTACGACTAATGCTAAATTTCTCATGTGAAATACAATAAAATGTTCTGATAACAATTAAGTTTAATATTAAATGTAAAATGAATAACATACATTCTGTTTCTAGCTGGGACAATTTTGATTTCAGTTGGGACAAATGAAATTGTAAAGGTATATAATACTATTTAAGCAAAGGATGTTGGACATGGTGTGAACCTACAGATATATTTTCGAAACATTCTGATTATAAATGTACAAGGGATAAAACGTGGCAGAACACCAAATGGCGTGTAATATCGGTGTAATCCTGAAAATACCAGTCATATGCATATAATGTAACTGCAGAATCATTTACTAGGAATTATAGAGGTGACAGAATTTGTCGGTCGTTGTGTGGTGTGTGTGCACATTTGATATGATTACCTTTATAATTATTACTGTATAATTTTGCATGATTCATGTGCGCGCCATCGATTGTTGATGTTTTTTGTCATGTAGTGTGCGCGCCAAAAGGCGTCATGCGTGTTATCCACACGCGAACACAAATCGTTTCAAACGTGCCGAATTGTTCGACTCTATGCCACACACACACACACACACACACACACAAACATCACTTCAAACATGCCGAATTGTTCAAGTGTATGCCACACACACACACACACACATACCGATTGTTTTAGTTGTGCCCTGTAAGTGAAGCTAAAGAGAGAGCGAGGCAGGCGGTACATCAAACAAAGCTCACCTCCAAAACAAAGCTTACTCCCTGGCTCATGACACGTGTCAACATCGCCTGCAGCATATCTAACTGAATTTCCTCGAGCGTCTCGAATCAATTGTAGTCTATCAAATTTGAATTTGGTCAATCAAATTGCGTTTCAGAAGCAGCGACCAATCAGGGGCGCTGTGACATTTGGAAGAAGCGAATATTTGAACCCATAAAGTTATATATACATGTGTTAGGTGTTAACTTCAGTCATTTTGGCAGCACCACTCTCTGCGTGTCTCTGTTACTGTGCGTTTCTCTCGCTACGTACTTTGTGTTTTGCCTGGTCGATCTACTATCAGCGGCAGATACAACGAGCGTTACTGCGCGACTGCTACACGATCTGGTGAGTTTGATTGTTGTTATTAATTTTCATTTGTTTATTCTACAATAATCAAAATAAATAATAATTAAACTATAATACACAAATGCAGGTTTTTCAGATATATTTAAAAAATAAAAATATGAATATTTAATACATATTGGTATTTATTGATTACGAGCTAACTAAGCTTACACGTAAGAAAAGTTGACCTGTACTGAATTTTTTCAGGAAAAATTAATTGGACATGTAAGAATATCACGTTGATGTAAACATATTATATATTTAAAACATTTGTGCGCACTAAATGCTGCTAAACTCTTTGATATTGTATTTTGTCAATTATTATAGTATTGTGACACACACATATTCAACTTCTTTACAATTAATTCTGGTATTTCATACTGACTTTTACCAACTCTCTTGGAAACATAGAGATTGCCCATTTTCTTGAACACTACAGGATAGTTGCCTTGTCTATAAGGATAGTTAAGTTTTGAAAGAACACCAGGGAGCCACTAGGCAGTGCTAGAGCTGTATGTCTAGGCCGCGGGCTGCCGACCCCCAGGTTAGGTTAGGTAGGATTAGTTTGTGTTACGTTAGTTCATGACAGGCTCAAATTGCTGAACACAATTTTGGGTATCCAGGTGCTGAATGGATGCAGGATGCTGTATCAAACAGAGGGGTAGTTTGATAAAATTTCAAGTCATGTTTATGAATATTTGAGTCGGTAGGTCATTATTGGATACTTCAAACAGATACCCGTGTCTAATCCAAGAACTAATTTGGAATATACTACTAGAAACAATTTCATTTTCAATATTTTTTTGAGTATGTCATATATATATATAATAATTTTCTAATGTATTTCTTATATAATATTGCAGGTTTAAACTATACGCTAGATTGGCTTGAGTTAGGTTGAGTTAGATCATTGTAGGTTATATTGTTATGTAATACTTAATACGGGTTACACAATCCTTTCGGATCATCATGCCCTGCCGTCTTGTGTATTGTATTAGAGAAATTGTGTATTGTGAAAGGCAAAATAAATGATGATGTTGTCAATATAGCCAGGTATGTCAGCTAGAGGGTTAGTGCATGAGCAGAGAGTACTTGGTTATATCAATAAACTCGACGAATTAATTTTAAATTCTTCATTGATGAGCTTGACTACATACAAAACGCAAGCAAAACAGGTATTAAAAGAACTTCACATAGTGTCCAACTTGCTGGTAGTTAGTCATTAATAGATTCGGGAATTTTATGTTATCACATATAATTATTTTTTCATATATATAATAATCAACTAAATTCCGTCTTAAGTAAAAAATATATGTCTAAGAAATATATACGTGCGGGTATATATGTATGTCGTTAGATGAATGCTACAAGTGAAAATTATCTACAAAACAGTCCAAAATTCAAACATATGAAAATTGAATAGCTGATTTTGGGGTTTTTGACAACATATTTAGGCATTTTTCGCCGCATAATACAAACATAAAACGCCGAAAAATATCACATAAAATTCCCACTCTAGCCATTATTCAACTGATTCAGTTGTAAATCATTCAACCATTTGTTTCTCATTTGTGGTTGTTTACTATGGTGCAGCGGTCCATATAACAATTGTTTATATTTTTTGTCCCTAGATGGTACCATATCTTATCTCGAAAATTCTACAAATAGACTTGAAGTCTATTTTTGCTAAATAAGGAAATAGAAATAATTTTCCCCTGCGCGATCATACATTACATTCACATTGAAAATATTAACATTCTTGCTTTTTGTTTTGCGAACGGTTTGCCTACAATTGTATATTTACGCCATGCTACTTCCCGCGTGTTTGTGGCTGGTTGCCACGGAAACGCATCGCTGGTTGCTGTACACCACACTTGAGGTGTTACTTTTCTACAATAATAATAATTCGGCTAGACTATGACAAATTAATGCTTTTTTCACATATTAAAATACTATCAATAGTAAATTCATATTTAGAAATATTTGTAATTCTTGATTTCTGCTCAGATTGTTCAACTCACGGTTTGATTCAAAACCTGTTATTTGTGCAATTACTTAATTGAGTTAGTGTCCCGCCTATTTTGTTTCGACTGCGTATTTTATACGGCAAATTCAAATTTTAACTGGACAGTGTACTTTCACACGGTACCATATTATTTTATCATTTTCAAGTATTAAGTTAATGAGCATTATAAATTTAACAAAAAATCTACCTATACGTTCCTGTGCAATGTTTTACATTTACTCTTCATAGTTTGAGTTCTACTTTTACTCTGTTGTAACAATTAATTTTATTAATATTTTATGAAACACATGAAGTTTCTATAAATATATACAACTAAAATTGTATTTATTTAGTATGCCTGTGTTTGTAATTCGATAAATTCGATTATTTGATTCGAAATTCGATTATTCGATAAATTTTCTGTCATGAGTAAACAACTAACCACTACAATTTTGAAATAATAATTGTATTGTACTAGGTATAGATTATGGCAAATTCTATGTGTACACTATGAGAGTATCAAATGAAGTGATGGCATTCTCCTGGAGAAAATGTCTCAGCTCCTTCTGAAGAAAAGTTTGTCTAAGTTTTTGGTAGTGGAAAAACTCGGCACCGCGCTGCACTGGTGGATCCAGTAGATGTTTTCTATAGAATTAGCTGATTTAAGCATTATCGAAAAAAACGTTACATAATGATTGATGACTGATCGTTGCATGACTGATCGCTCCCAAATTTGAGCCCCTCCCCCCATATTTTTTCAGCTCTTTCTAAAATTGCAATCTGGATCCGTCACAGTATCGCTGTAATTTCAATTGCAGTTCACAACACCACACTTCGGAATTTCGTAGGCACATAAGCAATAGTGACCAATAAATGTAGGCGGTAACACATAACACACGTTCTACACAGCAACAAGTGAAACAGCACTACTGCAAAAACACAGATCAACTGTCAATTGATGACCAGTATGATGCTGACGCAATTTCGGTCTCACTGTTTCCCTCGACCAATTATAATTGAGCGTTTGCACGCGTCAACCTGAATACAACACCTGCTTAATGAAGAGAGACACGATTGCCACAAACTGTCTACGCCACAAAACAGTGTCTGTGATAGTTTATTAGGTCCCGCTGGCTGACTCAAGCGTCGGGTCGTTCGCGTCCTGTATAGGCAACAATTGCTCGATGCTGTGGGGACCGACCGTTTTGCACTAAACCGTCAAGTTAACGTAAGCTAAATAGGCTCCGCCCACCGGATTAGCCCAGGTCAACGCCACCTAGACTACCTGTCTAGATATCTAGGTGGCATTGTCCAGGCGCGCCGAGAGGGATGGGGCTCCGCTCAGTACGGAAAGAAATTTGTGAGCCGTCATTGCAGAGAATGAGTGCAACGCTTCTATTTCTCTGCGCGTTGCTTAGAATTTAGTGAATTTCAAGGCGTAAATTAGCCTAGATTGTTCTTGTCGTTTTGAGATGATCGTTCGAGCCTTTTTCTAAACATGATTTATATGGCTCTTTGGCGTGTTTTAGACAGTCTGGAAAATACAAATATATGTTTATTGATTAATAATATAACCCTATTAAAACCTTAGACATTCATTGCTTCACTTTTAATTGGAAATATGCTGGTTTGGCTAGATTTTATGTACTGGGATTCCGATGTTCTTCAATGTACTCATTCAAAAATTACGTTCCGACAAAGAACAACTTTTCAAAGATGATCAACGTTCTTCTAGTGTGCAATTTTTAATGTTTTTGAAATATTTGTATTTATTTCGATTTTTGTCTCGCCGACAAAACAAAAAGAATTCTAATACCTAAGTAACATTTATTATTGCAATATTACTTTTGAAGGTTATATTTATCAAAGCTAATCAGCGCACTGTTCCAGTGTTTTTTTTGACAAATGCCTTTTCGTTGTTAGGTTAGGTTGGTTAAGTTAGGTTATGCTGGTTAGTTTAGGTCTGGTTGGGTTGGTTAGGTTAGGTTAGGTTAGTTACACTTTCCGCCGTTAGAGAGCGCCAGTATCGCATTGAACAGAACGCGCCTGTTAGCTCCGTCTCCGTTTTGATTAGCGCACTTTGGAGCGATTCGCAAATAGGATAGTGCCGATGCTGTGATATGCGGAATAACTACTAGAAACAAACCACTTTATGAATATTATATGAATACTATATTTAAAACTTGAAATTTCTTTACATGTATAACATATTGTTTGTGTCTATTTAGTTTGTGTACATTTGCAATTGTTTTTCAGAGCTGCAGTCACCGCAAACTGCGCACCAGTCACTGCACATGTTGCACTTAGGTTCGATGTTCATGGCAACAAGGTTTGTGGAACTTTTCCAATATCTACAAATACTGTTTCTGAATAACGCCAATGAAACCAATAAAAATTCACGACAATGTTTTACGCTCATTAAACGTAAGTCATTATTGCGCTAATGCATTTTATAATACTTTTTGTCACATATGTCCATTACTAAATTATCACAAGTCAATTTTTAGCGCATTCCGCATATGTATATACATTTCACCAATGCTCTGCGAAGAGAATATATCGAATACAGTAATATTCCATACACAGAATATAAGCAATATAACAATATATATATATATATATATATATATATATACGCATATACGCATATTTAAGCATATACGCACATTCGCATATATATGAATTTCAGCAATGCCCCGTAAAAAAAAATCAGCGTTCACTCCAAAAAAGAGGATATCGAGCGGGGATGTTGAATCGTCGGACGATCAGCGGCCGGGGCCATCCAATGTGGAGTCTGGCGGCGCACAGCTGCCAATTGACGACGAGCAACCTGGGCCGTCCACGCTGTCATCTGATGACCAACGACGACGACAGCGGGCGGCTCAGCGCATGGCAGCTGTGCGTCGACTTGAAACACCTGAACAGGCCGCCAAACGCCGCAGGGACAACGCTGAGCGGACTGCGGCCGCTCGACGCGGCGAATCGGTGGCCGAGGCCGAGCAGCGGCGTCAACTTAATGCCGAGCGGACTGCTGCTGCTCGGCAAAATGAGACGGAGCAGGATGCCGAGCAGCGACGAAACACCGACGCCCAGCGGACTGCTGCTGCTCGGCAAAATGAGACGGAGCAGGATGCCGAGCAGCGACGAAACACCAATGCCGAGCGGACTGCTGCTGCTCGGCAAAATGAGACGGAGCAGGATGCCGAGCAGCGACGAAACACCAATGCCCAGCTGACTGCTGCTGCTCGGCAAAATGAGACGGAGCAGGATGCCGAGCAGCGACGAAACACCAATGCCCAGCGGACTGCTGCTGCTCGGCAAAATGAGACGGAGCAGGATGCCGAACAGCGACGAAACACCGACGCCCAGCGGACTGCTGCTGCTCGGCAAAATGAGACGGAGCAGGATGCCGAACAGCGACGAAACACCGACGCCCAGCGGACTGCTGCTGCTCGGCAAAATGAGACCGAGGAAGAGGCCGAGCAGCGGCGAAACACCAACGCCCAGCGGACGTCCGATAGTAGAGCCAATGAAGACCCAGAAGCCACAGCACAGAGACAGTTGCGAGACAGGCTACACCGCATTGAAATTGAACTTCGTCCTTTCCGTCCTGAGCAATGGAGGTTAGCTGCATTCAATTACAACCCCAATTATCATAACAATAACAATTATAACAATAACAACAACAATAACAATATATATATATATATGCCTAATAAAGCCTTTAAGAGTTGATTGACCGATGACACAGGTGTACCAAAAGTACCAGTTTGAACACACCCTTCTTCACTCACGCCTAGCTCACCTTCTCCGAGTTGTAACAATGTTGTTGCAAAAGCTTCAGCCATGTGGTCCCCGTGTAATTGCGCTCTCATATTTGTGGAGAATTGCATGATTTTCACGTGTCTCCAGAGAATGGACGATTTGAGACATGCTGAAATCTCGTCAGCTTTCGTTCCTCGAGGAACAACGGGTAATATTTGCCGAAAATCACCGGCCAACACTACTGTGATGCCTCCCATCAACATATTTGAGTCGCGTATATCCATCAATGTCCTGTTGACTGCCTCGAGAGACTTTTTGTGAGACATTGTCGCTTCGTCCCAGATGATCAGTGCGCATCTTTTTAAGAGCTCCGCCGTCTCTGAGTTCTTACTGATATTGCATACTGGTTCATCATTTGTGTCGAGATTAATTGGAATTTTGAAAGTCGTGTGGGCGGTGCGACCACCAGGCAACAATGTGGCAGCGATTCCCGAACTTGCCACCGCCACAGCAATGTTTCTCCTTTGACGAACTGTAGCCAGCAAAAGATTGATGACAAACGTTTTGCCTGTTCCCCCAGGCGCATCAATGAAATACAGTCCACCTCTTTTGTGGGTGACATCATCAATGATTGCCGTATAGGCAGATCGTTGCTGAGGAAGCAGCCTGGGGACATTATCGTCAATGAATGATGTCAGTGACGTGATATCGTAGGACGTCTCCCGCAAAACATTAGGATGCAGTGTTGTGTCTGCATCGGTTAGTGCCTCAGGAAGACCGAATGAGGTCAGTCTTTGGCCCCCCATTGAAATAATATGGCTATCAATATCAACCAGTGCAAAATTGTATATCTCATCCGTGAAACCAACATGCTGGCCGGGTATGAGCAACTGTACTCTGTATCTGTAATCCTCCGACATATCATCCTTATACTTTTGCCACAGCTCGAGAGGATTGCTAATCTGGCAGTTGTGTAGCATGATGGCAAACAGTTTTCTCAAGGTTGAAGGCATACGGGAAAGTGCAGCCTCTGACAATGTGTTATCCCACTGAGTGTCGTCTTCAAGCAAGTTCAGCTGCAGGCACGCTTCTCTGTATGTCTCAAGCTCCTGGCCATTGACAGTTCTCAGGCAAGAAAACGAGGTCGGCCCTTTGACAACATGTAGAAGCATTCTCAAAAAGAAGCACTCCCTGTGATTAGGATGCACAGCATAAACTCTGCCAATCGTCGAGTCAAATTTGATGCCTGGGAATTCTTCAACGTCTACACCTTTCTTACGCCTTTGCCATTGGTTTTTGATCCACGTGTAATAGGACGGAACCTGATGGTACAAGAGAGTTCGAGCAAAATCGTCACGTTGGCAAAGTTCAAAGAATGCTGTGAGAGTGGTCTGTTTGGGATTGTTAGCTATTTGTTCGGCGGTTTGACTTGTGAAAAACACTCTTTGGCCATTTTCAAGATGCACAGCAAGCTGTTGAATGGCAGGATGTCTTTCATGAATGGGGAACCCAAATATACGCCAGAAAGCCTCATTCGTACTCAAATATCTGCCCAATTCATACTGCAACACTTCGTCATGAGCGTTATCATGTTGCAGAGCAAACATGGCAGCATCTGAACCCTTGTTAATGTACTTGCACACGTACTTAATGGACTTGACAGAATTGCAAAACTCGACATTGATGTGAGCATCAAATGCTCTTGAAAGTAACGGGCAATAAGGAACCACCCACCTATTGTCTACCGCAAACACGCCAACTGCCGTTTGGCAACCTCCATCTTCAGTAGACCTTCTTCTGTACGAGGGATACCCGTCATCACTGAAATGGGTAGACGTCTGAAACTGCTTGGGATAGTTTTTAGTGCAACGACCATCTTTCATACATGGTGAATTCGGATTGAGACTGCCACATGGACCGTGCACCATGTGTCTCTTAACAATATCAGCGAGTACTGGGTCATTATCGGGATCAGGCAGCTCTGCCGATATCACAGCATCAATTTGGTTGGGATTGATTTTAGTTTTTAGCCATAGCAATATATGACAATGAGGTAATCCACGTTTCTGCCACTCAATTGTGTACATGTAGCACCTTACATCTCCAAAGATTTGTGACTTTTTTATAAGATCCATCAGTTTTAACAGCTTCAAACGATATACTCTAGCAATAAGATCTTGCCTATCACCATGTTTTTGACCGGGAATCAGCTCACGTTGAATTTCAGTACATTTCGGGTTGGAAGTGAATGTGATGAATAAGTCGGGCTTACCAAAGTTGCGGACATAGGTCATAGCATCCTGAGTTCTTTCGTGCATATACCGCGGACTACCAGTGAATGTGGATGGCAAAATACATATCTGGCCAATATCCCTGGTGTCGCCGTCATTGTTCATGTGATCTCTCAAATGAATGTATGATTCTACTCTGAGTTTGGTTTGGTTGTTCCTGATATAGAGCAATCTCTCTGATTCAACTTTGGCATACATGTCGACTACAAATTGGTGAAAAAGATTCCGGCTTTTATGCAACGCGTTGAAATTGCCGTCCCTGATCATAAAGTGATATGAATAATAATCCATACATGATACTGTTTTATTTGTACCGAATTGGGGAATATCAATTTGGTAACCATCTTGACCATAAACGAACAGTAAAGGATATTGCAGCGTATCATATGAACGGTGTGTCTCACAAACGCGCGTCAGTGTAGATTGCCTAGAGTGCAACACAATGTCTCTCTTACCAAATTGCCCGTCTCTCATTATTATTGCCACCTCGTTACACTGGGGGATATTGAATCTACCAGAATGTTCATTGGCTGGTCGCTTATTGGGATCAATTACAATTCGAAAGTCTGTTGCCGGTGCCCTCTCTATTGCAGACTTAAAACTTTGAATATACGAATTGTGTGTGTGTAGCATTTCCTGCAAGTCAAGCACAATGTCTTGTCTTACGCCTTGATTTAGATTGCATCGGGTCTGCGCTTGAACCTGATCACCTCCGATGAAATACACTTGCAAATACCGAGCACTGTCATCATTAGAAGGTAACAATGAGCCAATCCTGTGGTGAATCTGTCCTTGAACCTTGAATGTGGGCATATACCCACCTTCGTGAACAATATTTGCGCCGAACGATGTCATCTGAAAACAATTGTTGTACTTTTGAATGTTTGCTAAGAAATGCCTTGATTTGGCACACGTACCTGAGAGAAGATCTCGCAAAGGTTGTGGTGGATCAGCGACAAGAGCCAGCCTGATTTTCCCGCGGTGACAACACATTCCCGGTGTCTCATCGAACCACTTACGTGCAGCACAAAAACCACACGTCACGGACATACACCCTATCGATAGAAGAGGTTGTGCTTCATATGGATAATTGGGGTTGTAATTGAATGCAGCTAACCTCCATTGCTCAGGACGGAAAGGACGAAGTTCAATTTCAATGCGGTGTAGCCTGTCTCGCAACTGTCTCTGTGCTGTGGCTTCTGGGTCTTCATTGGCTCTACTATCGGACGTCCGCTGGGCGTTGGTGTTTCGCCGCTGCTCGGCCTCTTCCTCGGTCTCATTTTGCCGAGCAGCAGCAGTCCGCTGGGCGTCGGTGTTTCGTCGCTGCTCGGCATCCTGCTCCGTCTCATTTTGCCGAGCAGCAGCAGTCCGCTGGGCGTCGGTGTTTCGTCGCTGTTCGGCATCCTGCTCCGTCTCATTTTGCCGAGCAGCAGCAGTCCGCTGGGCATTGGTGTTTCGTCGCTGCTCGGCATCCTGCTCCGTCTCATTTTGCCGAGCAGCAGCAGTCAGCTGGGCATTGGTGTTTCGTCGCTGCTCGGCATCCTGCTCCGTCTCATTTTGCCGAGCAGCAGCAGTCCGCTCGGCATTGGTGTTTCGTCGCTGCTCGGCATCCTGCTCCGTCTCATTTTGCCGAGCAGCAGCAGTCCGCTGGGCGTCGGTGTTTCGTCGCTGCTCGGCATTCTGCTCCGTCTCATTTTGCCGAGCAGCAGCAGTCCGCTCGGCATTAAGTTGACGCCGCTGCTCGGCCTCGGCCACCGATTCGCCGCGTCGAGCGGCCGCAGTCCGCTCAGCGTTGTCCCTGCGGCGTTTGGCGGCCTGTTCAGGTGTTTCAAGTCGACGCACAGCTGCCATGCGCTGAGCCGCCCGCTGTCGTCGTCGTTGGTCATCAGATGACAGCGTGGACGGCCCAGGTTGCTCGTCGTCAATTGGCAGCTGTGCGCCGCCAGACTCCACATTGGATGGCCCCGGCCGCTGATCGTCCGACGATTCAACATCCCCGCTCGATCTCCTCTTTTTTGGAGTGAACGCTGATTTTTTTTTACGGGGCATTGCTGAAATTCATATATATGCGAATGTGCGTATATGCTTAAATATGCGTATATGCGTATATATATATATATATATATATATATATATATATTGTTATATTGCTTATATTCTGTGTATGGAATATTACTGTATTCGATATATTCTCTTCGCAGAGCATTGGTGAAATGTATATACATATGCGGAATGCGCTAAAAATTGACTTGTGATAATTTAGTAATGGACATATGTGACAAAAAGTATTATAAAATGCATTAGCGCAATAATGACTTACGTTTAATGAGCGTAAAACATTGTCGTGAATTTTTATTGGTTTCATTGGCGTTATTCAGAAACAGTATTTGTAGATATTGGAAAAGTTCCACAAACCTTGTTGCCATGAACATCGAACCTAAGTGCAACATGTGCAGTGACTGGTGCGCAGTTTGCGGTGACTGCAGCTCTGAAAAACAATTGCAAATGTACACAAACTAAATAGACACAAACAATATGTTATACATGTAAAGAAATTTCAAGTTTTTAATATAGTATTCATATAATATTCATAAAGTGGTTTGTTTCTAGTAGTTATTCCGCATATCACAGCATCGGCACTATCCTATTTGCGAATCGCTCCAAAGTGCGCTAATCAAAACGGAGACGGAGCTAACAGGCGCGTTCTGTTCAATGCGATACTGGCGCTCTCTAACGGCGGAAAGTGTAACTAACCTAACCTAACCTAACCAACCCAACCAGACCTAAACTAACCAGCATAACCTAACTTAACCAACCTAACCTAACAACGAAAAGGCATTTGTCAAAAAAAACACTGGAACAGTGCGCTGATTAGCTTTGATAAATATAACCTTCAAAAGTAATATTGCAATAATAAATGTTACTTAGGTATTAGAATTCTTTTTGTTTTGTCGGCGAGACAAAAATCGAAATAAATACAAATATTTCAAAAACATTAAAAATTGCACACTAGAAGAACGTTGATCATCTTTGAAAAGTTGTTCTTTGTCGGAACGTAATTTTTGAATGAGTACATTGAAGAACATCGGAATCCCAGTACATAAAATCTAGCCAAACCAGCATATTTCCAATTAAAAGTGAAGCAATGAATGTCTAAGGTTTTAATAGGGTTATATTATTAATCAATAAACATATATTTGTATTTTCCAGACTGTCTAAAACACGCCAAAGAGCCATATAAATCATGTTTAGAAAAAGGCTCGAACGATCATCTCAAAACGACAAGAACAATCTAGGCTAATTTACGCCTTGAAATTCACTAAATTCTAAGCAACGCGCAGAGAAATAGAAGCGTTGCACTCATTCTCTGCAATGACGGCTCACAAATTTCTTTCCGTACTGAGCGGAGCCCCATCCCTCTCGGCGCGCCTGGACAATGCCACCTAGATATCTAGACAGGTAGTCTAGGTGGCGTTGACCTGGGCTAATCCGGTGGGCGGAGCCTATTTAGCTTACGTTAACTTGACGGTTTAGTGCAAAACGGTCGGTCCCCACAGCATCGAGCAATTGTTGCCTATACAGGACGCGAACGACCCGACGCTTGAGTCAGCCAGCGGGACCTAATAAACTATCACAGACACTGTTTTGTGGCGTAGACAGTTTGTGGCAATCGTGTCTCTCTTCATTAAGCAGGTGTTGTATTCAGGTTGACGCGTGCAAACGCTCAATTATAATTGGTCGAGGGAAACAGTGAGACCGAAATTGCGTCAGCATCATACTGGTCATCAATTGACAGTTGATCTGTGTTTTTGCAGTAGTGCTGTTTCACTTGTTGCTGTGTAGAACGTGTGTTATGTGTTACCGCCTACATTTATTGGTCACTATTGCTTATGTGCCTACGAAATTCCGAAGTGTGGTGTTGTGAACTGCAATTGAAATTACAGCGATACTGTGACGGATCCAGATTGCAATTTTAGAAAGAGCTGAAAAAATATGGGGGGAGGGGCTCAAATTTGGGAGCGATCAGTCATGCAACGATCAGTCATCAATCATTATGTAACGTTTTTTTCGATAATGCTTAAATCAGCTAATTCTATAGAAAACATCTACTGGATCCACCAGTGCAGCGCGGTGCCGAGTTTTTCCACTACCAAAAACTTAGACAAACTTTTCTTCAGAAGGAGCTGAGACATTTTCTCCAGGAGAATGCCATCACTTCATTTGATACTCTCATAGTGTACACATAGAATTTGCCATAATCTATACCTAGTACAATACAATTATTATTTCAAAATTGTAGTGGTTAGTTGTTTACTCATGACAGAAAATTTATCGAATAATCGAATTTCGAATCAAATAATCGAATTTATCGAATTACAAACACAGGCATACTAAATAAATACAATTTTAGTTGTATATATTTATAGAAACTTCATGTGTTTCATAAAATATTAATAAAATTAATTGTTACAACAGAGTAAAAGTAGAACTCAAACTATGAAGAGTAAATGTAAAACATTGCACAGGAACGTATAGGTAGATTTTTTGTTAAATTTATAATGCTCATTAACTTAATACTTGAAAATGATAAAATAATATGGTACCGTGTGAAAGTACACTGTCCAGTTAAAATTTGAATTTGCCGTATAAAATACGCAGTCGAAACAAAATAGGCGGGACACTAACTCAATTAAGTAATTGCACAAATATCAGGTTTTGAATCAAACCGTGAGTTGAACAATCTGAGCAGAAATCAAGAATTACAAATATTTCTAAATATGAATTTACTATTGATAGTATTTTAATATGTGAAAAAAGCATTAATTTGTCATAGTCTAGCCGAATTATTATTATTGTAGAAAAGTAACACCTCAAGTGTGGTGTACAGCAACCAGCGATGCGTTTCCGTGGCAACCAGCCACAAACACGCGGGAAGTAGCATGGCGTAAATATACAATTGTAGGCAAACCGTTCGCAAAACAAAAAGCAAGAATGTTAATATTTTCAATGTGAATGTAATGTATGATCGCGCAGGGGAAAATTATTTCTATTTCCTTATTTAGCAAAAATAGACTTCAAGTCTATTTGTAGAATTTTCGAGATAAGATATGGTACCATCTAGGGACAAAAAATATAAACAATTGTTATATGGACCGCTGCACCATAGTAAACAACCACAAATGAGAAACAAATGGTTGAATGATTTACAACTGAATCAGTTGAATAATGGCTAGAGTGGGAATTTTATGTGATATTTTTCGGCGTTTTATGTTTGTATTATGCGGCGAAAAATGCCTAAATATGTTGTCAAAAACCCCAAAATCAGCTATTCAATTTTCATATGTTTGAATTTTGGACTGTTTTGTAGATAATTTTCACTTGTAGCATTCATCTAACGACATACATATATACCCGCACGTATATATTTCTTAGACATATATTTTTTACTTAAGACGGAATTTAGTTGATTATTATATATATGAAAAAATAATTATATGTGATAACATAAAATTCCCGAATCTATTAATGACTAACTACCAGCAAGTTGGACACTATGTGAAGTTCTTTTAATACCTGTTTTGCTTGCGTTTTGTATGTAGTCAAGCTCATCAATGAAGAATTTAAAATTAATTCGTCGAGTTTATTGATATAACCAAGTACTCTCTGCTCATGCACTAACCCTCTAGCTGACATACCTGGCTATATTGACAACATCATCATTTATTTTGCCTTTCACAATACACAATTTCTCTAATACAATACACAAGACGGCAGGGCATGATGATCCGAAAGGATTGTGTAACCCGTATTAAGTATTACATAACAATATAACCTACAATGATCTAACTCAACCTAACTCAAGCCAATCTAGCGTATAGTTTAAACCTGCAATATTATATAAGAAATACATTAGAAAATTATTATATATATATATGACATACTCAAAAAAATATTGAAAATGAAATTGTTTCTAGTAGTATATTCCAAATTAGTTCTTGGATTAGACACGGGTATCTGTTTGAAGTATCCAATAATGACCTACCGACTCAAATATTCATAAACATGACTTGAAATTTTATCAAACTACCCCTCTGTTTGATACAGCATCCTGCATCCATTCAGCACCTGGATACCCAAAATTGTGTTCAGCAATTTGAGCCTGTCATGAACTAACGTAACACAAACTAATCCTACCTAACCTAACCTGGGGGTCGGCAGCCCGCGGCCTAGACATACAGCTCTAGCACTGCCTAGTGGCTCCCTGGAGTTCTTTCAAAACTTAACTATCCTTATAGACAAGGCAACTATCCTGTAGTGTTCAAGAAAATGGGCAATCTCTATGTTTCCAAGAGAGTTGGTAAAAGTCAGTATGAAATACCAGAATTAATTGTAAAGAAGTTGAATATGTGTGTGTCACAATACTATAATAATTGACAAAATACAATATCAAAGAGTTTAGCAGCATTTAGTGCGCACAAATGTTTTAAATATATAATATGTTTACATCAACGTGATATTCTTACATGTCCAATTAATTTTTCCTGAAAAAATTCAGTACAGGTCAACTTTTCTTACGTGTAAGCTTAGTTAGCTCGTAATCAATAAATACCAATATGTATTAAATATTCATATTTTTATTTTTTAAATATATCTGAAAAACCTGCATTTGTGTATTATAGTTTAATTATTATTTATTTTGATTATTGTAGAATAAACAAATGAAAATTAATAACAACAATCAAACTCACCAGATCGTGTAGCAGTCGCGCAGTAACGCTCGTTGTATCTGCCGCTGATAGTAGATCGACCAGGCAAAACACAAAGTACGTAGCGAGAGAAACGCACAGTAACAGAGACACGCAGAGAGTGGTGCTGCCAAAATGACTGAAGTTAACACCTAACACATGTATATATAACTTTATGGGTTCAAATATTCGCTTCTTCCAAATGTCACAGCGCCCCTGATTGGTCGCTGCTTCTGAAACGCAATTTGATTGACCAAATTCAAATTTGATAGACTACAATTGATTCGAGACGCTCGAGGAAATTCAGTTAGATATGCTGCAGGCGATGTTGACACGTGTCATGAGCCAGGGAGTAAGCTTTGTTTTGGAGGTGAGCTTTGTTTGATGTACCGCCTGCCTCGCTCTCTCTTTAGCTTCACTTACAGGGCACAACTAAAACAATCGGTATGTGTGTGTGTGTGTGTGTGGCATACACTTGAACAATTCGGCATGTTTGAAGTGATGTTTGTGTGTGTGTGTGTGTGTGTGTGTGTGGCATAGAGTCGAACAATTCGGCACGTTTGAAACGATTTGTGTTCGCGTGTGGATAACACGCATGACGCCTTTTGGCGCGCACACTACATGACAAAAAACATCAACAATCGATGGCGCGCACATGAATCATGCAAAATTATACAGTAATAATTATAAAGGTAATCATATCAAATGTGCACACACACCACACAACGACCGACAAATTCTGTCACCTCTATAATTCCTAGTAAATGATTCTGCAGTTACATTATATGCATATGACTGGTATTTTCAGGATTACACCGATATTACACGCCATTTGGTGTTCTGCCACGTTTTATCCCTTGTACATTTATAATCAGAATGTTTCGAAAATATATCTGTAGGTTCACACCATGTCCAACATCCTTTGCTTAAATAGTATTATATACCTTTACAATTTCATTTGTCCCAACTGAAATCAAAATTGTCCCAGCTAGAAACAGAATGTATGTTATTCATTTTACATTTAATATTAAACTTAATTGTTATCAGAACATTTTATTGTATTTCACATGAGAAATTTAGCATTAGTCGTAAAACACAGATCTGTACTACTTACTATGTACTATACAATTATGTGCTATAGTATGTACTACAATTACAATGCAGATATGTAACGTGTGTGCTCACTTTATGAGGAACTCTATCAGCCAATTTATCAATGTCAGCGTATAGAGCCACTGTTCTCGGAGAGCACTCGTGAGCAATTCGTGCACACACACACACACACACATCTATAGAAACATCACACTTTCAGAGACGGTACATTCCGTCTTATGACCAGGGTGACCTTTTGGTGCGCTAAAAACAAAGAAAAGTTGCGCTAAAAATCATAAAAGTTTCGCCAAAAAGTTGCATTTATAATTTTGCAAAAATTTCACTTAGACTCGTAAAAGGGTAGTGAGAATCACTGCATAATGAGAAACATATTTTTGTGGGGAAAATTTGTAATTTTTTACATTCGATAACTATTTGACATTCGACACTTTTTTACATTCGATAACCACAAGACGTTTTGAGTATTCGCGTTTGTGCTAGAATTGCATGCTTCATGAGCTTCAACTGTCACCTCACTGGCGATTTGGAAGCGCTAAAAATAACAAATAGTTGCGCTAATAAGTTGACCGTGGACAAGAAATAATTCAGTTTTAACCGTGTACGAAGCTTTATACATGAATTATTTGCTTTAAAATGGTAAAAAGAAGCATTAAATTCATTAATATCATTAATTCTGCATTAATTAATTCGCTTCTTCCAAATGTCACAGCGCCCCTGATTGGTCGCTGCTTCTGAAGCGCAATTTGATTGACCAAATTCAAATTTGCTAGACTACAATTGATTCGAGACGTTCGAGGAAATTCAGTTAGATATGCTGCAGGCGATGTTGACACGTGTCATGAGCCAGGGAGTAAGCTTTGTTTTGGAGGTGAGCTTTGTTTGATGTACCGCCCGCCTCGCTCTCTCTTTAGCTTCACTTACAGGGCACAACTAAAACAATCGGTATGTGTGTGTGTGTGTGTGTGTGTGGCATACACTTGAACAATTCGGCATGAGATGAGTGCGCGTGTGTAACGTTTAAAGCCATGTGTGCGCGTGTGTAACATACACATGAACCATTAGAGGCATTTTGGTGCGCAAACTGAACGAGTCAGGTGAAAAAATGAAGATATCGACAATCATATCAAATCGATTTTTGTGAAAGTTGTCATACTGAAAACTGTAGACGTAAAAATATCCTACATGTTGGTATAATTTTTATTAATATAGCCCAAGTGATTAGTGCACAACAGCTGTCAAATTGGCAAAATGTCAATGAAATTTCATTGTTCATTCATTCATGAAAAAATGAAGTTCATTCCATTTTTCATTTGTCATTTCATTTCAAGTTCACATCATTTCATTCATGAAAAAATGAAGTTTCATTGTTTTCATGGAAAACAATGAAACTTTGTCATCTCTATAATTCTCTATAAATTCCAGATTAATGCTTCCGCTAAAGCAACATATGCATATAGTCGGCATTACATGATATTACAACCCATATGCTTATGCAGCTTGAAATTAAACCAATTAAATTATTCAGTAAAATTCACTAGTTTACTTTGTTCCCAGTGGCATTTTACCCGCCCGTCGTGCGGAACAATTCATGTGTAAATATTGAGGACAATAAAGCCTTTCTATTCAGTATAGTGTAGCATTAATTAAACTGTACCCAATAAAACCGCACCATCCATGCTTGGAGCTAATATGATGCGTTCTTAATTGTGATTGGGCTTCAGTGAAATTTAATCGGTGTATATTCCTGTGTAATCGCAAGTGCGCATAATAGCTGTCAAATTGGCAATATGTCCTTTTGACTTTACACCGCCGTAACTTCCTTCAGATACACTTTGGAAAATTACAAATCATACCGTATTGTAGAAAACAAAATTTCTAGCACGATGGTATAATTTATTTTTATGTGTAACAAATAGTCCCTGAGAAATAGGTAGAAAAATGAATTAATTTTAGTCGCCCGGTGTTCAAGTGTAATTTTGGATGGATTTGAGAATTTTGCCAATTTTACACGTTTTTTGTATCATTTGTGGGTATAAATTATACCTTTTCTTGTAGGACACAAAATTTTCTACACAGTAGTATATTCCGTTATTGAGGACAATAAAGCCTTTATATTCAGTATAGTGTAGCATTAATTAAACTGTACGCAATAAAACCACACCATCCATGCTTGGAGATAATATGATGAATTCTTAATTGTGATTGGGCTTCAGTGAAATTTAATCGGTGTATATTCCTGTGTAATCGCAAGTGCGCATAATAGCTGTCAAATTGGCAACATGACATTTTGACTTTACACCGCCGTAACTTCCTTCAGATACACTTTGGATATTTAAGAATTATACCGTATTGTAGAAACCAAAATTTCTAGCACGATGGTATAATTCATTTTAATGTGTCACAATTAGTTTTTGAGAAATAGGTAGAAAAATGAATGAATTTTAGTCACCCGGTGCTCAAGTGTAATTTTGGATGTATTTGAGAATTTTGCCAATTTTACACGTTTTTTGTATCATTTGTGGGTATAAATTATACCTTTTCTTGTAGAACACAAAATTTTCTACACAGTAGTATATTCCGTTATTGAGGACAATAAAGCCTTTATATTCAGTATAGTGTAGCATTAATTAAACTGTACGCAATAAAACCACACCATCCATGCTTGGAGATAATATGATGAATTCTTAATTGTGATTGGGCTTCAGTGAAATTTAATCGGTGTATATTCCTGTGTAATCGCAAGTGCGCATAATAGCTGTCAAATTGGCAACATGATAATTTGACTTTACACCGCCGTAACTTCCTTCAGATACACTTTGTAAAATTACAAATTATACCGTATTGTAGAAAACAAGATTTCTAGCACGATGGTATAATTTATTTTTATGTTTAACAAATAGTTACTGAGAAATAGTAGAAAAATTAATTAATTTTATTCGGCCGGTGTTCAAGTGAAATTTTGGATGTATTTGAGAATTTTGCCAATTTTACACGTTTTTTGTATCATTTGTGGGTATAAATTATAGCTTATCTTGTAGAACACAAAATTATCTACACAGTAGTATATTCCTGTGTAATCGCAAGTGCGTAAATTATGATTGGACTTCAGTGAAATTAAATCAGTGTATATTCATGTGTAATCGCAAGTGCGCATAATAGCTGTCAAATTGGCAACATGACAATTTGACTTTACACCGCCGTAACTTCCTTCAGATACACTTTGGAAAATTAAAAATTATACCGTATTGTAGAAAACAAAATTTCTAGCACGATGGTATAATTAATTTTAATGTATGACAAACAGTTCCTGAGAAATGGGTATAAAAATGAATAAATTGTAGTCACCCGGTGTTCAAGTGTAATTTTGGATGTATTTGAGAATTTTGCCAATTTTACACGTTTTTTGTATCATTTGTGGGTATAAATTACACTTTTTCTTGTAGAACACAAAATTCTCTACACAGTAGTATATTCCTGTGTAATCGCAAGTGCGCATAATAGCTGTCAAATTGGCAATATGTCCTTTTGACTTTACACCGCCGTCACTTCCTTCAGATACACTTTGGAAAATTAAGAATTATACCGCATTTTAAAAAATACAATTTCCAGCACGATGATATAATTTATTTTAATGTGTGACAAATAGTTCCTGAGAAATAGGTAGAAAAATGAATTAATTTAGGCGCCCGGTGATCAAGTGTAATTTTGGATGTATTTGACAATTTTGCCAATTTTACACATTTTTTGTATCATTTGTGGGTATAAATTATAACTGTTCTTGTAGAACACAAAATTATCTACACAATAGTATAATTTTTATAGCTGTACCATTGCTGGTTTATGAGGAATAGATAGGGGAATATTTACCAAAACATTCACGGTTTCCAGTGCTAATTTTGCATTTTTGACTTTGTCATTTTGACTTCACACCGCCGTAACTTTTTTTCAATACACTTTGGAAAATTAAAAATTATACCGTGTTGTAGCAAACAAAATTCCCAGCATGATGGTATTATTTATTTAGTTGTGTGATAATTAGTTTTTGATACATAGAGAAAAAAGTATAGAAAATCGGACGCGTGGAGTATAAATATATTTTTGAATATAGATTGAAATTTTGTCATGTTTACATCTTTTATGTTCTATTTTCGGATATGAATTATAACCTATCTTGTAGAACAGAAAATTCTCTACACAGTGGTATAATCTGTTTGGCTGTACCATTTCTGGTTTATGAGGAGTAGATGGCAGAGCATTGACCACAATTTTCGCATTTTCAGGGTTCATTTTGTCTTTTTACCGCTATAACTTTTTTTGATTTCATTTTTGAAATTTAAAATTTAATCTAAAGTGTAGACAAGAAAATTTCCAACGTGATGGTATAAATTGTTAGCGGGTAGGCTGAGTGGTGGCCGAATAATAGCTGATAGAAAATGGACCAAGGAGGGTCGAACACACACACAGACACACACACACACAGACAGACACACAGAGGATCTCTTTTATATATATAGACTAGCATTAAAACCCGCCCGTTGTGCGGAAGAATTCATAAAAATATTGCAAATTAAAAATAAATAAGGCAAACTCATAAAAACCTTAATCAATTAAAAAGTCTAAATTTCATTATTTTTAATTTACATTTTGACAAAATATTTTCACTCAACCCGCCTCATATTTAAACCCGCCCGACGTGAGGAAAAATTCAGAACTCGAACACCATCCGTTCTGGTTCTTGAAGTCGAATCCATTAGTTTTGTATATGAATTCATTCTATACGGTGAAATTGAACGTTTTATTGCTGCCCGCGGGACATTTTTATTTCATAAAAATGAGCCATCGCTTCGTTTGCGTTTGAAGCCCCTGATCATTGAACCAGCGAACCATGAACCAGCGCAATTATGTCACCTAATATTCAAGCATACATACACAGACAGACAGATAATTTCTTCTTTATGTATATATATGGCATTAAAACCCGCCCGTTGTGCGGAGCAATTAATAAAAATATTGCAAATTAAAAACAAATAAGGCAAACTCATGAAAACATTAATAAATTAAAAGGTCTAAATTTCATTATTTTTAATTTTATTTTGACAAAATATTTTCACTAAACCCGCCTCATATTTAAACCCGCCCGACGTGAGGAATAATTCAGAACTCGAACACCATCCGTTCTGGTTCTTGAAGTCAAATCCATTAGTTTTGTAAATGAATTCATTCTATACGGTGAAATTGAACGTTTTATTGCTGCCCGCGGGACATTTTTATTTCATAAAAATGAGCCATCGCTTCGTTTGCGTTTGAAGCCCCTGATCATTGAACCAGCGAACCATGAACCAGCGCAATTATGTCACCTCATATTCAAGCATACATACACAGACAGACAGATAATTTCTTCTTTATGTTTATATATAGCATTAAAACCCGCCCGTTGTGCGGAGCAATTCATAAAAATATTGCAAATTAAAAATAAATAAGGCAAACTCATGAAAACCTTAATCAATTAAAAGGTCTAAATTTCATTATTTTTAATTTTATTTTGACAAAATATTTTCACTCATCCCGCCTCATATTTAAACCCGCCCGACGTGAGGAATAATTCAGAACTCGAACACCATCCGTTCTGGTTCTTGAAGTCAAATCCATTAGTTTTGTAAATGAATTCATTCTATACGGTGAAATTGAACGTTTTATTGCTGCCCGCGGGACATTTTTATTTCATAAAAATGAGCCATCGCTTCGTTTGCGTTTGAAGCCCCTGATCATTGAACCAGCGAACCATGAACCAGCACAATTATGTCACCTCATATTCAAGCATACATACACAGACAGACAGATGATTTCTTCTTTATGTTTATATATAGCATTAAAACCCGCCCGTTGTGCGGAGCAATTCATAAAAATATTGCAAATTAAAAATAAATAAGGCAAACTCATGAAAACCTTAATCAATTAAAAGGTCTAAATTTCATTATTTTTAATTTTATTTTGACAAAATATTTTCACTCATCCCGCCTCATATTAAAACCCGCCCGACGTGAGGAATAATTCAGAACTCGAACACCATCCGTTCTGGTTCTTGAAGTCAAATCCATTAGTTTTGTATATGAATTCATTCTATACGGTGAAATTGAACGTTTTATTGCTGCCCGCGGGACATTTTTATTTCATAAAAATGAGCCATCGCTTCGTTTGCGTTTGAAGCCCCTGATCATTGAACCAGCGAACCATGAACCAGCGCAATTATGTCACCTCATATTCAAGCATACATACACAGACAGACAGATAATTTCTTCTTTATGTATATATATATATATATATATATATATATATATATATATATATAGCATTAAAACCCGCCCGTTGTGCGGAGCAATTCATAACACTTCAGATACACTTTGGAAAATTCAGATACACTTTGGAAAATTAAGAATAATACCGTGTTGTAGAAAACAAAATTTCTAGCACGATGGTATAATTAATTTTAATGTATGACAAACAGTTCCTGAGAAATGGGTAGAAAAATGAATAAATTTTAGTCACCCGGTGTTCAAGTGTAATTTTGGATGTATTTGGGAATTTTGCCAATTTTACACGTTGTTTGTATCATTTGTGGGTATAAATTATAGCTTATCTTGTAGAACACAAAATTATCTACATAGTAGTATATTCCTGTGTAATCGCAAGTGCGCATAATAGCTGTCAAATTGGCAATATGTCCTTTTGAATTTACACCGCCGTAACTTCCTTTAGATACACTTTGCAAAATTACAAATTATACCGTTTTGTAGAAAACAAAATTTCTAGCACGATGGTATGATTTATTTTTATGTGTAACAAATAGTTCCTGAGAAATAGGTAGAAAAATGAATTAATTTTAGTCGCCCGGTGTTCAAGTGTAATTTTGGATGTATTTGAGAATTTTGCCAATTTTACACGTTTTTTGTATCATTTGTGGGTATAAATTATAGCTTATCTTGTAGAACACAAAATTCTCTACACAGTAGTATGTTCCTGAGTAATCGCAAGTGCGTCAATTGTGATAAGACTTCAGTGAAATCAAATCAGTGTATATTCATGTGTAATCGCCAGTGCGCATAATAGCTGTCAAATTGGCAACATGACATTTTGACTTTACACCGCCGTAACTTCCTTCAGATACACTTTGGATATTTAAGAATTATACCGTATTGTAGAAACAAAAATTTCTAGCACGATGGTATAATTCATTTTAATGCGTCACAATTAGTTTTTGAGAAATAGGTAGAAAAATGAATAAATTTTAGTCACCCGGTGCTCAAGTGTAATTTTGGATGTATTTGAGAATTTTGCCAATTTTACACGTTTTTTGTATCATTTGTGGGTATAAATTATACCTTTTCTTGTAGAACACAAAATTTTCTACACAGTAGTATATTCCGTTATTGAGGACAATAAAGCCTTTATATTCAGTATAGTGTAGCATTAATTAAACTGTACGCAATAAAACCACACCATCCATGCTTGGAGATAATATGATGAATTCTTAATTGTGATTGGGCTTCAGTGAAATTTAATCGGTGTATATTCCTGTGTAATCGCAAGTGCGCATAATAGCTGTCAAATTGGCAACATGATAATTTGACTTTACACCGCCGTAACTTCCTTCAGATACACTTTGTAAAATAACAAATTATACCGTATTGTAGAAAACAAGATTTCTAGCACGATGGTATAATTTATTTTTATGTTTAACAAATAGTTACTGAGAAATAGTAGAAAAATTAATTAATTTTATTCGGCCGGTGTTCAAGTGAAATTTTGGATGTATTTGAGAATTTTGCCAATTTTACACGTTTTTTGTATCATTTGTGGGTATAAATTATAGCTTATCTTGTAGAACACAAAATTATCTACACAGTAGTATATTCCTGTGTAATCGCAAGTGCGTAAATTATGATTGGACTTGAGTGAAATTAAATCAGTGTATATTCATGTGTAATCGCAAGTACGCATAATAGCTGTCAAATTGGCAACATGACATTTTGACTTTACACCGCCGTATCTTCCTTCAGATACACCTTGGAAAATTAAGAATTATACTGTATTGTAGAAAACAACATTTCTAGCACGATGGTATAATTAATTTTAAGGTATGACAAACAGTTCCTGAGAAATGGGTAGAAAAATGAATAAATTTTAGTCACCCGGTGTTCTAGTGTAATTTTGGATGCATTTGAGAATTTTGCCAATTTTACACGTTTTTTGTATCATTTGTGGGTATAAATTATACCTTTTCCTTTTCTACCTTTTCTAATTTAATTATAAATTATACCTTTAATTGTACCTTAACACAAAATTCTCTACACAGTAGTATATTCCTGTGTAATCGCAAGTGCGCATAATAGCTGTCAAATTGGCAATATGTCCTTTTGACTTTACACCGCCGTCACTTCCTTCAGATACACTTTGGAAAATTAAGAATTATACCGCATTTAAAAAAATACAATTTCCAGCACGATGATATAATTTATTTTAATGTGTGACAAATAGTTCTTGAGAAATAGGTAGAAAAATGAATTAATTTAGGCGCCCGGTGATCAATTTTAATTTTGGATGTATTTGACAATTTTGCCAATTTTACACATTTTTTGTATCATTTGTGGGTATAAATTATAACTTTTCTTGTAGAACACAAAATTATCTACACAATAGTATAATTTTTATAGCTGTACCATTGCTGGTTTATGAGGAATAGATAGGGGAATATTTACCAAAACATTCACGGTTTCCAGTGCTAATTTTGCATTTTTGACTTTGTCATTTTGACTTCACACCGCCGTAACTTTTTTTTAATACACTTTGGAAAATTAAAAATTATACCGTGTTGTAGCAAACAAAATTCCCAGCATGATGGTATTATTTATTTAGTTGTGTGATAATTAGTTTTTGATACATAGAGAAAAAAGTATAGAAAATTGGACGCGTGGAGTATAAATATAATTTTGAATATAGATTGAAATTTTGTCATGTTTACATCTTTTATGTTCTATTTTTGGATATGAATTATAACCTATCTTGTAGAACAGAAAATTCTCTACACTTTGGTATAATCTGTTTGGCTGTACCATTTCTGGTTTATGAGGAGTAGATGGCAGAGCATTGACCACAATTTTCGCATTTTTCAGGGTTCATTTTGTCTTTTCACCGCTATAACTTTTTTTGATTTCATTTTTGAAATTTAAAATTTAATCTAAAGTGTAGACAAGAAAATTTCCAACGTGATGGTATAAATTGTTAGCGGGTAGGCTGAGTGGTGGCCGAATAATAGCTGATAGAAAATGGACCAAGGAGGGTCGAACAGACACACACACAGACACACACACACACAGACAGACACACAGAGGATCTCTTTTATATATATAGATATAGCATTAAAACCGCATTAAAACCCGCCCGTTGTGCGGAAAAATTCATAAAAATATTACAAATTAAAAATAAATAAGGCAAACTCATGAAGACCTTAATCAATTAAAAAGTCTAAATTTCATTATTTTTAATTTTATTTTGACAAAATATTTTCACTCAACCCGCCTCATATTTAAACCCGCCCGACGTGAGGAAAAATTCAGAACTCGAACACCATCCGTTCTGGTTCTTGAAGTCAAATCCATTAGTTTTGTATATGAATTCATTCTATACGGTGAAATTGAACGTTTTATTGCTGCCCGCGGGACATTTTTATTTCATAAAAATGAGCCATCGCTTCGTTTGCGTTTGAAGCCCCTGATAATTGAACCAGCGAACCATGAGCCAGCGCAATTATGTCACCTCATATTCAAGCATACATACACAGACAGACAGATAATTTCTTCTTTATGTATATATATAGCATTAAAACCCGCCCGTTGTGCGGAGCAATTCATAACATGAAATTCATATTCAATTCATAAAAAATATGGAAAAATAAAAATGAAATAGGGTACACTCATAAAAATATTAATCAATTGAAAATTATAAGTTTAATTATTTTTATTTCGACACAATATTTCCCCTCAGTCCGCCTGAGTCATTTTTAAACCCGCCCGTCGTGCTGAATAATTCAGAACTCGAACACGATCCGTTCTGCATCTTGAAGTCAAATCCATTGGTTTTGTGTATGGATTAATTCTACAGGGAAAATTGAACGTTCTATTGTCTATAGTTGCTGCCCGCGGAACATTTTTATTTTTAAAAAAAAAACCTTTTTTTAAATGAACCATTTGAAAAAATGATCTAAAAACACTTTTTTAAACCCACCCGTCGTGCGGAACAATTCATACAATAAAATTCATATCAAATCCATAAAATATAATGAATACAAATTGAAAAGCAAAAAATGTAACCTATAAATATCTTAACCAATAGAAAAGTCTAAATGTGAATATTTTTGTTCTTATTTTGACAAATATTATCCCTCAACCCGCCTGATATAATTTTACACCATTATCATATTATCTCATAATTCCCGGTTAATGCTTCCACTAATGCATCATATTCATACAGTTGTTATTTTTTGGATTACATCGATAATGCAGCCCTTGATATTACAGCCGATATTATATTATGCAATCTATATTCTGCTACGTATTATTCCTAATACATATATCATCAGATCGCAAAATATATTTAAAGGTTCACATCATTCTCCAAAATCATTTGCTTAAGAGCTATTCTACTTTTATCGCTAGAATATTTACTGCTAGCAAAATATCATATACCTCGCTATCATTTAAACCCACTCTTTATAGATACATTTAATTCGCCCGTCGTGCGGAACAGTTCATAAAATATAATTAATATTCAATTAATAAAAAAATTAGTGCAAATTGAAAAAGAAAAACAACCCCACAGGAAAGTTATAGCTAATCTAAAAGTCTAAATGTGAAATTTATGTTTCAATTTAGAAAACATGTTTTTCCACAACACTATCAAAACAATGCAACCTTCTGTCATCTCTATAATTCCAGGTTAATGCTTCCGCTAAAACAGCATAAGTTGGCATTACATGATATTGCAACCCATATCCTTATGCAACTTATGCTTATGCAACTTGAAATTAAACCAATTAAATTACACAGTTAAATTCAGTAGTTTACTCTGTTCCCAATAGCATTTTACCCGCCCGTCGTGCGGAACGTTATTGAGGACAATAAAGCCTTTATATTCAGTAGAGTGTAGCATTAATTAAACTGTACGCAATAAAACCACACCATCCATGCTTGGAGATAATATGATGCATTCTTAATTGTGATTGGGCTTCAGTGAAATTTAATCGGTGTATATTCCTGTGTAATCGCAAGTGCGCATAATAGCTGTCAAATTGGCAATATGTCCTTTTGACTTTACACCGCCGTAACTTCCTTCAGATACCCTTTGGAAAATTACAAATTATACCGTATTGTAGAAGAAAAGATTTATAGAACGATGGTATAATTTATTTTTATGTGTAACAAATAGTTACTGAGAAATAGTAGAAAAATGAATTAATTTTAGTCGCCCGGTGTTCAAGTGTAATTTTGGATGTATTTGAGAATTTTGCCAATTTTACACGTTTTTTGTATCATTTGTGGGTATAAATTATAGCTTATCTTGTAGAACACAAAATTCTCTACACAGTAGTATATTCCTGTGTAATCGCAAGTGCGTAAATTGTGATTGGACTTCAGTGAAATTTAATCAGTGTATATTCATGTGTAATCGCAAGTATACGCATAATAGCTGTCAAATTGGCAACATGACATTTTGACTTTACACCGGCGTAACTTCCTTCAGATACACTTTGGAAAATTAATAATTATACCGTACTGTAGGAAAAAAAATTTCTAGCACGATGGTATAATTAATTTTAATGTATGACAAATAGTTCCTGAGAAATGGGTATAAAAATGAATAAATTGTAGTCACCCGGTGTTCAAGTGTCATTTTGGATGTATTTGAGAATTTTGCCAATTTTACACGTTTTTTGTATCATTTGTGGGTATAAATTACACCTTTTCTTGTAGAACACAAAATTCTCTACACAGTAGTATATTCCTGTGTAATCGCAAGTGCGCATAATAGCTGTCAAATTGGCAATATGTCCTTTTGACTTTACACCGCCGTCACTTCCTTCAGATACACTTTGGAAAATTAAGAATTATACCGCATTTTAAAAAATACAATTTCCAGCACGATGATATAATTTATTTTAATGTGTGATAAATAGTTCCTGAGAAATAGGTAGAAAAATGAATTAATTTAGGCGCCCGGTGATCAAGTGTAATTTTGGATGTATTTGACAATTTTGCCAATTTTACACATTTTTTGTATCATTTGTGGGTATAAATTATAACTTTTCTTGTAGAACACAAAATTATCTACACAATAGTATAATTTTTATAGCTGTACCATTGCTGGTTTATGAGGAATAGATAGGGGAATATTTACCAAAACATTCACGGTTTCCAGTGCTAATTTTGCATTTTTGACTTTGTCATTTTGACTTCACACCGCCGTAACTTTTTTTTAATACACTTTGAAAAATTAAAAATTATACCGTGTTGTAGCAAACAAAATTCCCAGCATGATGGTATTATTTATTTAGTTGTGTGATAATTAGTTTTTGATACATAGAGAAAAAAGTATAGAAAATCGGACGCGTGGAGTATAAATATAATTTTGAATATAGATTGAAATTTTGTCATGTTTACATCTTTTATGTTCTATTTTTGGATATGAATTATAACCTATCTTGTAGAACAGAAAATTCTCTACACAGTGGTATAATCTGTTTGGCTGTACCATTTCTGGTTTATGAGGAGTAGATGGCAGAGCATTGACCACAATTTTCGCATTTTTCAGGGTTCATTTTGTCTTTTCACCGCTATAACGTTTTTTGATTTCATTTTTGAAATTTAAAACTTAATTTAAAGTGTAGACAAGAAAATTTCCAACGTGATGGTATAAATTGTTAGCGGGTAGGCTGAGTGGTGGCCGAATAATAGCTGATAGAAAATGGACCAAGGAGGGTCGAACAGACACACAGACAGACAGACAGATACACACACAGACACACAGAGGATCTCTTTTATATATATAGATATAGCATTAAAACCGCATTAAAACCCGCCCGTTGTGCGGAAGAATTCATAAAAATATTGCAAATTAAAAATAAATAAGGCAAACTCATAAAAACCTTAATCAATTAAAAAGTCTAAATTTCATTATTTTTAATTTACATTTTGACAAAATATTTTCACTCAGCCCGCCTCATATTTAAACCCGGTCGCATTTTTCAGGGTTCATTTTGTCTTTTCACCGCTATAACGTTTTTTGATTTCATTTTTGAAATTTAAAACTTAATTTAAAGTGTAGACAAGAAAATTTCCAACGTGATGGTATAAATTGTTAGCGGGTAGGCTGAGTGGTGGCCGAATAATAGCTGATAGAAAATGGACCAAGGAGGGTCGAACAGACACACAGACAGACAGACAGATACACACAAAGACACACAGAGGATCTCTTTTATATATATACTAGCATTAAAACCCGCCCGTTGTGCGGAAGAATTCATAAAAATATTGCAAATTAAAAATAAATAAGGCAAACTCATAAAAACCTTAATCAATTAAAAAGTCTAAATTTCATTATTTTTAATTTTATTTTGACAAAATATTTTCACTCAACCCGCCTCATATTTAAACCCGCCCGACGTGAGGAAAAATTCAGAACTCGAACACCATCCGTTCTGGTTCTTGAAGTCAAATCCATTAGTTTTGTATATGAATTCATTCTATACGGTGAAATTGAACGTTTTATTGCTGCCCGCGGGACATTTTTATTTCATAAAAATGAGCCATCGCTTCGTTTGCGTTTGAAGCCCCTGATAATTGAACCAGCGAACCATGAGCCAGCGCAATTATGTCACCTCATATTCAAGCATACATACACAGACAGACAGATAATTTCTTCTTTATGTATATACTAGCATTAAAACCCGCCCGTTGTGCGGAAGAATTCATAAAAATATTGCAAATTAAAAATAAATAAGGCAAACTCATAAAAACCTTAATCAATTAAAAAGTCTAAATTTCATTATTTTTAATTTACATTTTGACAAAATATTTTCACTCAGCCCGCCTCATATTTAAACCCGGCCGACGTGCGGAATAATTCAGAACTCGAACACCATCCGTTCTGGTTCTTGAAGTCAAATCCATTAGTTTTGTATATGAATTCATTCTACACGGTGAAATTGAACGTTTTATTGCTGCCCGCGGGACATTTTTATTTCATAAAAATGAGCCATCGCTTCGTTTGCGTTTGAAGCCCCTGATCATTGAACCAGCGAACCATGAACCAGCGCAATTATGTCACCTCATATTCAAGCATACATACACAGACAGACAGATAATTTCTTCTTTATGTATATATATAGCATTAAAACCGCATTAAAACCCGCCCGTTGTGCGGAACAATTCATAAAAATATTGCAAATTAAAAATAAATCAGGCAAACTCATGAAGACCTTAATCAATTAAAAAGTCTAAATTTCATTATTTTTAATTTTATTTTGACAAAATATTTTCACTCAACCCGCCTCATATTTAAACCCGCCCGACGTGAGGAAAAATTCAGAACTCGAACACCATCCGTTCTGGTTCTTGAAGTCAAATCCATTAGTTTTGTATATGAATTCATTCTATACGGTGAAATTGAACGTTTTATTGCTGCCCGCGGGACATTTTTATTTCATAAAAATGAGCCATCGCTTCGTTTGCGTTTGAAGCCCCTGATAATTGAACCAGCGAACCATGAGCCAGCGCAATTATGTCACCTCATATTCAAGCATACATACACAGACAGACAGATAATTTCTTCTTTATGTATATATATATAGCATTAAAACCCGCCCGTTGTGCGGAGCAATTCATAACATGAAATTTATATTCAATTCATAAAAAATATGCAAAAATAAAAATGAAATAGGGTACACTCATAAAAATATTAATCAATTGAAAATTATAAGTTTAATTATTTTTATTTCGACACAATATTTCCCCTCAGTCCGCCTGAGTCATTTTTAAACCCGCCCGTCGTGCTGAATAATTCAGAACTCGAACACGATCCGTTCTGCATCTTGAAGTCAAATCCATTGGTTTTGTGTATGGATTAATTCTACAGGGTAAATTGAACGTTCTATTGTCTATAGTTGCTGCCCGCGGAACATTTTTATTTAAAAAAAAAAAAAACTTTTTTTAAATGAACCATTTGAAAAAATGATCTAAAAACACTTTTTTAAACCCACCCGTCGTGCGGAACAATTCATACAATAAAATTCATATCAAATCCATAAAATATAATGAATACAAATTGAAAAGCAAAAAATGTAACCTATAAATATCTTAACCAATAGAAAAGTCTAAATGTGAATATTTTTGTTCTTATTTTGACAAATATTATCCCTCAACCCGCCTGATATATAAATCTGCCCGTCGTGTGGTATAATTCAGAACACAAACACGAAACAAACAATGAAAGATGATGAAATCTTTTCATCAGACTGTTTCCAAACTATATTTATTACTTAACATCATTCCCCAATATCATTTGCTTAAGTACTATTTCACTTTTACCGCTATAATATTTATTGTTAAAATTGATATATTTTCCGCTATCATTAAAACCCAATATAACCTGAGTCAAACCTACCCAACCCAACCCAACCATTCAATCTTGACCGCTCTCAGCCTAGTCTGAGGTGATTTAACTTATTAGTTTGTGATCACAAAATATACTGATGCGATCATAATTTGTAATCAGAAGACTGAGATTATCTACCCCAGGGGTCCCAAACACGCGGCCCACCAATACTTTTCTCTCAACCCGCCAATATAGTATCGGGACCAAACTGTAAGGTAGCTAAATTCACATTTGTTGCATAATGCGATATAATTTTACACCATTATCATATTATCTCATAATTCCCGGTTAATGCTTCCACTAATGCATCATATTCATACAGTTGTTATTTTTTGGATTACATCGATAATGCAGCCCTTGATATTACAGCCGATATTATATTATGCAATCTATATTCTGCTACGTATTATTCGTAATACATATATCATCAGATCGCAAAATATATTTAAAGGTTCACATCATTCTCCAAAATCATTTGCTTAAGAGCTATTCTACTTTTATCGCTAGAATATTTACTGCTAGCAAAATATCATATACCTCGCTATCATTTAAACCCACTCTTTATAGATACATTTAATTCGCCCGTCGTGCGGAACAGTTCATAAAATATAATTAATATTCAATTCATAAAAAATTAGTGCAAATTGAAAAAGAAAAACAAACCCACAGGAAAGTTATAGCTAATCTAAAAGTCTAAATGTGAAATTTATGTTTCAATTTAGAAAACATGTTTTTCCACAACACTATCAAAACAATGCAACCTTCTGTCATCTCTATAATTCCAGGTTAATGCTTCCGCTAAAACAGCATAAGTTGGCATTACATGATATTGCAACCCATATCCTTATGCAACTTATGCTTATGCAACTTGAAATTAAACCAATTAAATTACACAGTTAAATTCAGTAGTTTACTTTGTTCCCAATAGCATTTTACCCGCCCGTCGTGCGGAACGTTATTGAGGACAATAAAGCCTTTATATTCAGTAGAGTGTAGCATTAATTAAACTGTACGCAATAAAACCACACCATCCATGCTTGGAGATAATATGATGCATTCTTAATTGTGATTGGGCTTCAGTGAAATTTAATCGGTGTATATTCCTGTGTAATCGCAAGTGCGCATAATAGCTGTCAAATTGGCAATATGTCCTTTTGACTTTACACCGCCGTAACTTCCTTCAGATACCCTTTGAAAAATTACAAATTATACCGTATTGTAGAAGAAAAGATTTCTAGAACGATGGTATAATTTATTTTTATGTGTAACAAATAGTTACTGAGAAATAGTAGAAAAATGAATTAATTTTAGTCGCCCGGTGTTCAAGTGTAATTTTGGATGTATTTGAGAATTTTGCCAATTTTACACGTTTTTTGTATCATTTGTGGGTATAAATTATAGCTTATCTTGTAGAACACAAAATTCTCTACACAGTAGTATATTCCTGTGTAATCGCAAGTGCGTAAATTGTGATTGGACTTCAGTGAAATTTAATCAGTGTATATTCATGTGTAATCGCCAGTGCGCATAATAGCTGTCAAATTGGCAACATGACATTTTGACTTTACACCGGCGTAACTTCCTTCAGATACACTTTGGAAAATTAATAATTATACCGTACTGTAGGAAACAAAATTTCTAGCACGATGGTATAATTAATTTTAATGTATGACAAATAGTTCCTGAGAAATGGGTATAAAAATGAATAAATTGTAGTAACCCGGTGTTCAAGTGTAATTTTGGATGTATTTGAGAATTTTGCCAATTTTACACGTTTTTTGTATCATTTGTGGGTATAAATTACACCTTTTCTTGTAGAACACAAAATTCTCTACACAGTAGTATATTCCTGTGTAATCGCAAGTGCGCATAATAGCTGTCAAATTGGCAATATGTCCTTTTGACTTTACACCGCCGTCACTTCCTTCAGATACACTTTGGAAAATTAAGAATTATACCGCATTTAAAAAAATACAATTTCCAGCACGATGATATAATTTATTTTAATGTGTGACAAATAGTTCCTGAGAAATAGGTAGAAAAATGAATTAATTTAGGCGCCCGGTGATCAAGTGTAATTTTGGATGTATTTGACAATTTTGCCAATTTTACACATTTTTTTATCATTTGTGGGTATAAATTATAACGTTTCTTGTAGAACACAAAATTATCTACACAATAGTATAATTTTTATAGCTGTACCATTGCTGGTTTATGAGGAATAGATAGGGGAATATTTAGCAAAACATTCACGGTTTCCAGTGCTAATTTTGCATTTTTGACTTTGTCATTTTGACTTCACACCGCCGTAACTTTTTTTTAATACACTTTGGAAAATTAAAAATTATACCGTGTTGTAGCAAACAAAATTCCCAGCATGATGGTATTATTTATTTAGTTGTGTGATAATTAGTTTTTGATACATAGAGAAAAAAGTATAGAAAATCGGACGCGTGGAGTATAAATATAATTTTGAATATAGATTGAAATTTTGTCATGTTTACATCTTTTATGTTCTATTTTTGGATATAAATTATAACCTATCTTGTAGAACAGAAAATTCTCTACACAGTGGTATAATCTGTTTGGCTGTACCATTTCTGGTTTATGAGGAGTAGATGGCAGAGCATTGACCACAATTTTCGCATTTTTCAGGGTTCATTTTGTCTTTTCACCGCTATAACTTTTTTTTATTTCATTTTTGAAATTTAAAATTTAATCTAAAGTGTAGACAAGAAAATTTCCAACGTGATGGTATAAATTGTTAGCGGGTAGGCTGAGTGGTGGCCGGATAATAGCTGATAGAAAATGGACCAAGGAGGGTCGAACACACACACACACAGACACACACACACACACACAGAGGATCTCTTTTATATATATAGATATAGCATTAAAACCCGCCCGTTGTGCGGAGCAATTCATAACATGAAATTCATATTCAATTCCTAAAAAATATGGAAAAATAAAAATGAAATAGGGTACACTCATAAAAATATTAATCAATTGAAAATTATAAGTTTAATTATTTTTATTCCGACACAATATTTCCCCTCAGTCCGCCTGAGTCATTTTTAAACCCGCCCGTCGTGCTGAATAATTCAGAACTCGAACACGATCCGTTCTGCATCTTGAAGTCAAATCCATTGGTTTTGTGTATGGATTAATTCTACAGGGAAAATTGAACGTTCTATTGTCTATAGTTGCTGCCCGCGGAACATTTTTATTTTAAAAAAAAAAACTTTTTTAGACAAGAAAATTTCCAACGTGATGGTATAAATTGTTAGCGGGTAGGCTGAGTGGTGGCCGAATAATAGCTGATAGAAAATGGACCAAGGAGGGTCGAACAGACACACAGACAGACAGACAGATACACACACAGACACACAGAGGATCTCTTTTATATATATACTAGCATTAAAACCCGCCCGTTGTGCGGAAGAATTCATAAAAATATTGCAAATTAAAAATAAATAAGGCAAACTCATAAAAACCTTAATCAATTAAAAAGTCTAAATTTCATTATTTTTAATTTACATTTTGACAAAATATTTTCACTCAGCCCGCCTCATATTTAAACCCGGTCGCATTTTTCAGGGTTCATTTTGTCTTTTCACCGCTATAACGTTTTTTGATTTCATTTTTGAAATTTAAAACTTAATTTAAAGTGTAGACAAGAAAATTTCCAACGTGATGGTATAAATTGTTAGCGGGTAGGCTGAGTGGTGGCCGAATAATAGCTGATAGAAAATGGACCAAGGAGGGTCGAACAGACACACAGACAGACAGACAGATACACACACAGACACACAGAGGATCTCTTTTATATATATAGACTAGCATTAAAACCCGCCCGTTGTGCGGAATAATTCATAAAAATATTGCAAATTAAAAATAAATAAGGCAAACTCATAAAAACCTTAGTCGATTGAAGAGTCTAAATTTCATTATTTTAATTTTATTTTGACAAATTATTTTCACTCAGCCCGCCTCATATTTAAACCCGGCCGACGTGCGGAATAATTCAGAACTCGAACACCATCCGTTCTGGTTCTTGAAGTCAAATCCATTAGTTTTGTATATGAATTCATTCTACACGGTGAAATTGAACGTTTAATTGCTGCCCGCGGGACATTTTTATTTCATAAAAATGAGCCATCGCTTCGTTTGCGTTTGAAGCCCCTGATCATTGAACCAGCGAACTATGAACCTGCGCAATTATGTCACCTCATATTCAAGCATACATACACAGACAGACAGATAATTTCTTCTTTATGTATATATATACCATTGAACCAGCGCAATTATGTCACCTCATATTCAAGCATACATACACAGACAGACAGATAATTTCTTCTTTATGTATATATATGGCATTAATACCCGCCCGTTGTGCGGAGCAATTCATAACATGAAATTCATATTCAATTCATAAAAAAATATGTAAAAATAAAAATGAAATAGGGTACACTCATAAAAATATTCATCTATTGAAAATTATAAGTTTAATTATTTTTATTTCGACAAAATATTTCCCCTCAGTCCGCCTGAGTCATTTTTAAACCCGCCCGTCGTGCTGAATAATTCAGAGCTCGAACACGATCCGTTCTGGATCTTGAAGTAAAATCCATTGGTTTGTGTATGGATTAATTCTACAGGGGAAATTGAACGTTCTATTGTCTATAGTTGCTGCCCGCGGATCATTTTTATTAAAAAAAATACATTTTTTTAAATGAAACATTTGAAAAAATTAACTAAAAACACTTTTTGTAAACCCGCCCGTCGTGCGGAACAATTCATACAATAAAATTCATATCAAATCCATAAAATATAATGAATACAAATTGAAAAGCAAAAAATGTAAGCTATAAATATCATGACCAATAGAAAAGTCTAAATGCGAATATTTTTGTTTTAATTTTGACAAATATTATCCCTCAAGCCGCCTGATATATAAATCTGCCCGTCGTGTGGTATACTTCAGAACACAAACACGAAACAAACAATGAAAGATGATGAAATCTTTTCATCAGAATGTTTCCAAACTATATTTAGTACTTAACATCATTCCCCAACATCATTTGCTTAAGTACTATTTTACTTTTACCGCTATAATATATATTGCTTAAACTTATATATTTTCCGCTATCATTAAAACCCAATATAACCTGAGTCAAACCTACCCAACCCAACCCAACCACCCCATCTTGACCTAACCCAGCCTAATCTGAGGTGATCCAACTTATTAGTTTGTGATCACAAAATGAACCGATTCAATCATAATTTCTAATCAGAAGTTTGAGATTATTTACGCCAGGGGTCTCAAACACGCGGCCCACCAATACTTTTCTCTCAACCCGCCAATATAGTATCGGGACCAAATTGTAAGACTGGTTAAATCACATTTATTGTATAATGTAATTTAATTATACACCATTTAATTCACATTTTCATTAGTGAGTCTGGATCTTGAAGTCAAGCCCGTGAGTTTTGTATATGAACTCATTCTACACGGTAAAATTTAATATTTAAACCCACCCGTCGTGCGGAACAATTAATAAAACAAAAGTAATACATATTTAAATGCAAACAGCCAGTCTAATAGAAAACTCTAAATTGTAAAATCTATACCAATAGAAAATTCCTGTTCTGAATTTGCATATTCTTATTCTAATAATTGACGACATATTATTCAGTCAACCCGCCTCATACTTTAGCCCGCCCGTCGTCAGGAATAATTTCGAAATGTAAACACAAAATAACAATGAATTTTTTTAGTATATAAATGAATTTTTTTCCATAATATTATCTCATAATTCCCGGTTAATGCTTCCACTAATGCATCATATTCATACAGTTGTTATTTTTTGGATTACACCGATATTACATCCCTTGATATTACAGCCGATATTATATTATGCAATCTATACTCTACTACGTATTGTTCCTAATACATATATCATCAGATCGCAAAAGATATTTAAAGGTTCACATCATTCTCCAACATCATTTGCTTAAGAGCTATTCTACTTTTATCGCTAGAATATTTACTGCTAGCAAAATATCATATACCTCGCTATCATTTAAACCCACTCTTTATATATACATTTAAGCCCGCCCGTCGTGCGGAACAGTTCATAGAATATGATTAATATTCAATTCATAAAAAATTAGTGCAAATTGAAAAAAACCCATATAAACGTTTTAGCCAATATAAAAGTCTCAATGTGAAATTTATGTTTCAATTTAGAAAACATGTTTTTCCACAACCCGCCTCATATTTAAAGCTGCCCGTCGTGCGGAATAATTCAGAACTCAAACACGAAACAAACACAAAGAAAATTGATGAAAAACGACCAATAGAAAAAGTCAAATTTGTAAATTCTTGTTTTAATTATTGTCGAAGTTTTTTCCCTCAACACTGCTCAAATTCTCACCCGTCCTTCGTGTGTAGTAATTCAGAAGTGTAACACTATCAAAACAATGAAACTTTCTCACATCTCTATAATTCCAGATTTATGCTTCCGCTAAAACAGCATATGCATATAGTTGGCATTGCATGATATTACAACCCATATCCTTATGCAACTTATGCTTATGCAACTTGAAATTAAACCAATTAAATTACACAGTTAAATTCAGTAGTTTACTTTGTTCCCAATAGCATTTTACCCGCCCGTCGTGCGGAACGTTATTGAGGACAATAAAGCCTTTATATTCAGTAGAGTGTAGCATTAATTAAACTGTACGCAATAAAACCACACCATCCATGCTTGGAGATAATATGATGCATTCTTAATTGTGATTGGGCTTCAGTGAAATTTAATCGGTGTATATTCCTGTGTAATCGCAAGTGCGCATAATAGCTGTCAAATTGGCAATATGTCCTTTTGAATTTACACCGCCGTAACTTCCTTCAGATACCCTTTGGAAAATTACAAATTATACCGTATTGTAGAAGAAAAGATTTCTAGAACGATGGTATAATTTATTTTTATGTGTAACAAATAGTTACTGAGAAATAGTAGAAAAATGAATTGATTTTAGTCGCCCGGTGTTCAAGTGTAATTTTGGATGTATTTGAGAATTTTGCCAATTTTACACGTTTTTTGTATCATTTGTGGGTATAAATTATAGCTTATCTTGTAGAACACAAAATTCTCTACACAGTAGTATATTCCTGTGTAATCGCAAGTGCGTAAATTGTGATTGGACTTCAGTGAAATTTAATCAGTGTATATTCATGTGTAATCGTAAGTACGCATAATAGCTGTCAAATTGGCAACATGACATTTTGACTTTACACCGGCGTAACTTCCTTCAGATACACTTTGGAAAATTAATAATTATACCGTACTGTAGGAAACAAAATTTCTAGCACGATGGTATAATTAATTTTAATGTATGACAAATAGTTCCTGAGAAATGGGTATAAAAATGAATAAATTGTAGTCACCCGGTGTTCAAGTGTCATTTTGGATGTATTTGAGAATTTTGCCAATTTTACACGTTTTTTGTATCATTTGTGGGTATAAATTACACTTTTTCTTGTAGAACACAAAATTCTCTACACAGTAGTATATTCCTGTGTAATCGCAAGTGCGCATAATAGCTGTCAAATTGGCAATATGTCCTTTTGACTTTACACCGCCGTCACTTCCTTCAGATACACTTTGGAAAATTAAGAATTATACCGCATTTTAAAAAATACAATTTCCAGCACGATGATATAATTTATTTTAATGTGTGACAAATAGTTCCTGAGAAATAGGTAGAATTATGAATTAATTTAGGCGCCCGGTGATCAAGTGTAATTTTGGATGTATTTGACAATTTTGCCAATTTTACACATTTTTTGAATCATTTGTGGGTATAAATTATAACTTTTCTTGTAGAACACAAAATTATCTACACAATAGTATGATTTTTATAGCTGTACCATTGCTGGTTTATGAGGAATAGATAGGGGAATATTTACCAAAACATTCACGGTTTCCAGTGCTAATTTTGCATTTTTGACTTTGTCATTTTGACTTCACACCGCCGTAACTTTTTTTTAATACACTTTGGAAAATTACAATTATACCGTGTTGTAGCAAACAAAATTCCCAGCATGATGGTATTGTTTATTTAGTTGTGTGATAATTAGTTTTTGATACATAGAGAAAAAAGTATAGAAAATCGGACGCGTGGAGTATAAATATAATTTTGAATATAGATTGAAATTTTGTCATGTTTACATCTTTTATGTTCTATTTTTGGATATGAATTATAACCTATCTTGTAGAACAGAAAATTCTCTACACAGTGGTATAATCTGTTTGGCTGTACCATTTCTGGTTTATGAGGAGTAGATGGCAGAGCATTGACCACAATTTTCGCATTTTTCAGGGTTCATTTTGTCTTTTCACCGCTATAACTTTTTTTGATTTCATTTTTGAAATTTAAAATTTAATCTAAAGTGTAGACAAGAAAATTTCCAACGTGATGGTATAAATTGTTAGCGAGTAGGCTGAGTGGTGGCCGAATAATAGCTGATAGAAAATGGACCAAGGAGGGTCGAACAGACACACAGACAGACACACAGACAGACACACAGAGGATCTCTTTTATATATATAGATATAGCATTAAAACCGCATTAAAACCCGCCCGTTGTGCGGAAAAATTCATAAAAATATTACAAATTAAAAATAAATAAGGCAAACTCATGAAGACCTTAATCAATTAAAAAGTCTAAATTTCATTATTTTTAATTTTATTTTGACAAAATATTTTCACTCAACCCGCCTCATATTTAAACCCGCCCGACGTGAGGAAAAATTCAGAACTCGAACACCATCCGTTCTGGTTCTTGAAGTCAAATCCATTAGTTTTGTATATGAATTCATTCTATACGGTGAAATTGAACGTTTTATTGCTGCCCGCGGGACATTTTTATTTCATAAAAATGAGCCATCGCTTCGTTTGCGTTTGAAGCCCCTGATAATTGAACCAGCGAACCATGAGCCAGCGCAATTATGTCACCTCATATTCAAGCATACATACACAGACAGACAGATAATTTCTTCTTTATGTATATACTAGCATTAAAACCCGCCCGTTGTGCGGAACAATTCATAAAAATATTGCAAATTAAAAATAAATAAGGCAAACTCATGAAGACCTTAATCAATTAAAAAGTCTAAATTTCATTATTTTTAATTTTATTTTGACAAAATATTTTCACTCAACCCGCCTCATATTTAAACCCGCCCGACGTGAGGAAAAATTCAGAACTCGAACACCATCCGTTCTGGTTCTTGAAGTCAAATCCATTAGTTTTGTATATGAATTCATTCTATACGGTGAAATTGAACGTTTTATTGCTGCCCGCGGGACATTTTTATTTCATAAAAATGAGCCATCGCTTCGTTTGCGTTTGAAGCCCCTGATAATTGAACCAGCGAACCATGAGCCAGCGCAATTATGTCACCTCATATTCAAGCACACATACACAGACAGACAGATAATTTCTTCTTTATGTATATATATAGAATTAAAACCCGCCCGTTGTGCGGAGCAATTCATAACATGAAATTCATATTCAATTCATAAAAAATATGGAAAAATAAAAATGAAATAGGGTACACTCATAAAAATATTAATCAATTGAAAATTATAAGTTTAATTATTTTTATTTCGACACAATATTTCCCCTCAGTCCGCCTGAGTCATTTTTAAACCCGCCCGTCGTGCTGAATAATTCAGAACTCGAACACGATCCGTTCTGCATCTTGAAGTCAAATCCATTGGTTTTGTGTATGGATTAATTCTACAGGGTAAATTGAACGTTCTATTGTCTATAGTTGCTGCCCGCGGAACATTTTTATTTATAAAAAAAAAACTTTTTTTAAATGAACCATTTGAAAAAATGATCTAAAAACACTTTTTTAAACCCACCCGTCGTGCGGAACAATTCATACAATAAAATTCATATCAAATCCATAAAATATAATGAATACAAATTGAAAAGCAAAAAATGTAACCTATAAATATCTTAACCAATAGAAAAGTCTAAATGTGAATATTTTTGTTCTTATTTTGACAAATATTATCCCTCAACCCGCCTGATATATAAATCTGCCCGTCGTGTGGTATAATTCAGAACACAAACACGAAACAAACAATGAAAGATGATGAAATCTTTTCATCAGACTGTTTCCAAACTATATTTATTACTTAACATCATTCCCCAATATCATTTGCTTAAGTACTATTTCACTTTTACCGCTATAATATTTATTGTTAAAATTTATATATTTTCCGCTATCATTAAAACCCAATATAACCTGAGTCAAACCTACCCAACCCAACCCAACCATTCAATCTTGACCGCTCTCAGCCTAGTCTGAGGTGATTTAACTTATTAGTTTGTGATCACAAAATATACTGATGCGATCATAATTTGTAATCAGAAGACTGAGATTATCTACCCCAGGGGTCCCAAACACGCGGCCCACCAATACTTTTCTCTCAACCCGCCAATATAGTATCGGGACCAAACTGTAAGGTAGCTAAATTCACATTTGTTGCATAATGCGATATAATTTTACACCATTATCATATTATCTCATAATTCCCGGTTAATGCTTCCACTAATGCATCATATTCATACAGTTGTTATTTTTTGGATTACATCGATAATGCAGCCCTTGATATTACAGCCGATATTATATTATGCAATCTATATTCTGCTACGTATTATTCCTAATACATATATCATCAGATCGCAAAATATATTTAAAGGTTCATATCATTCTCCAAAATCATTTGCTTAAGAGCTATTCTACTTTTATCGCTAGAATATTTACTGCTAGCAAAATATCATATACCTCGCTATCATTTAAACCCACTCTTTATAGATACATTTAATTCGCCCGTCGTGCGGAACAGTTCATAAAATATAATTAATATTCAATTAATAAAAAAATTAGTGCAAATTGAAAAAGAAAAACAAACCCACAGGAAAGTTATAGCTAATCTAAAAGTCTAAATGTGAAATTTATGTTTCAATTTAGAAAACATGTTTTTCCACAACACTATCAAAACAATGCAACCTTCTGTCATCTCTATAATTCCAGGTTAATGCTTCCGCTAAAACAGCATAAGTTGGCATTACATGATATTGCAACCCATATCCTTATGCAACTTATGCTTATGCAACTTGAAATTAAACCAATTAAATTACACAGTTAAATTCAGTAGTTTACTTTGTTCCCAATAGCATTTTACCCGCCCGTCGTGCGGAACGTTATTGAGGACAATAAAGCCTTTATATTCAGTAGAGTGTAGCATTAATTAGACTGTACGCAATAAAACCACACCATCCATGCTTGGAGATAATATGATGCATTCTTAATTGTGATTGGGCTTCAGTGAAATTTAATCGGTGTATATTCCTGTGTAATCGCAAGTGCGCATAATAGCTGTCAAATTGGCAATATGTCCTTTTGACTTTACACCGCCGTAACTTCCTTCAGATACCCTGTGGAAAATTACAAATTATACCGTATTGTAGAAGAAAAGATTTCTAGAACGATGGTATAATTTATTTTTATGTGTAACAAATAGTTACTGAGAAATAGTAGAAAAATGAATTAATTTTAGTCGCCCGGTGTTCAAGTGTAATTTTGGATGTATTTGAGAATTTTGCCAATTTTACACGTTTTTTGTATCATTTGTGGGTATAAATTACACCTTTTCTTGTAGAACACAAAATTCTCTACACAGTAGTATATTCCTGTGTAATCGCAAGTGCGCATAATAGCTGTCAAATTGGCAACATGACAATTTGACTTTACACCGCCGTAACTTCCTTCAGATACACTTTGGAAAATTAAAAATTATACCGTATTGTAGAAAACAAAATTTCTAGCACGATGGTATAATTAATTTTAATGTATGACAAACAGTTCCTGAGCAATGGGTAGAAAAATGAATTAATTTTAGTCACCCGGTGTTCAAGTGTAATTTTGGATGTATTTGAGAATTTTGCCAATTTTACACGTTTTTTGTATCATTTGTGGGTATAAATTACACCTTTTCTTGTAGAACACAAAATTCTCTACACAGTAGTATATTCCTGTGTAATCGCAAGTGCGCATAATAGCTGTCAAATTGGCAATATGTCCTTTTGACTTTACACCGCCGTCACTTCCTTCAGATACACTTTGGAAAATTAAGAATTATACCGCATTTTAAAAAATACAATTTCCAGCACGATGATATAATTTATTTTAATGTGTGACAAATAGTTCCTGAGAAATAGGTAGAAAAATGAATTAATTTAGGCGCCCGGTGATCAAGTGTAATTTTGGATGTATTTGACAATTTTGCCAATTTTACACATTTTTTGTATCATTTGTGGGTATAAATTATAACTTTTCTTGTAGAACACAAAATTATCTACACAATAGTATAATTTTTATAGCTGTACCATTGCTGGTTTATGAGGAATAGATAGGGGAATATTTACCAAAACATTCACGGTTTCCAGTGCTAATTTTGCATTTTTGACTTTGTCATTTTGACTTCACACCGCCGTAACTTTTTTTCAATACACTTTGGAAAATTAAAAATTATACCGTGTTGTAGCAAACAAAATTCCCAGCATGATGGTATTATTTATTTAGTTGTGTGATAATTAGTTTTTGATACATAGAGAAAAAAGTATAGAAAATCGGACGCGTGGAGTATAAATATAATTTTGAATATAGATTGAAATTTTGTCATGTTTACATCTTTTATGTTCTATTTTCGGATATGAATTATAACCTATCTTGTAGAACAGAAAATTCTCTACACAGTGGTATAATCTGTTTGGCTGTATCATTTCTGGTTTATGAGGAGTAGATGGCAGAGCATTGACCACAATTTTCGCATTTTTCAGGGTTCATTTTGTCTTTTCACCGCTATAACTTTTTTTGATTTCATTTTTGAAATTTAAAATTTAATCTAAAGTGTAGACAAGAAAATTTCCAACGTGATGGTATAAATTGTTAGCGGGTAGGCTGAGTGGTGGCCGAATAATAGCTGATAGAAAATGGACCAAGGAGGGTCGAACACACACACACACACACACACACACACACAGACACACACACAGAGGATCTCTTTTATATATGTACTAGCATTAAAACCCGCCCGTTGTGCGGAGGAATTCATAAAATGGAATTAATATTCATAATAATTCATATTCATAAAAATATTCCAAATTAAAAAAGAAAATGAAAACTCATCAGTGTCTTACTCAATAGAAAAGTGCAAGTGTGAATATTTTTATTTTTATTTTGACATAATATTTTCCCTCAACCCGCCTCATATATAAACCAACCCATTGTGCGGAATAATTCAGAACACAAACACGTAACAAACAATGAAAATCCTAGCATGTAAACCCGCCCGTCGTGCGAAACAGTTCATACTATTAAATTTGTATTCAATTCATGAGAGAGAAGGAATATGAATTAAAAAAGAGTTGAGTAAACCCATACAAAAGTCTCAATTTCTATATTTTCATATTTATTTTCACAAAATAGTTTGCCTAAACCGCCTCATATTCATACATGCCCGTCGTGCTGAATAATTCAGAACTCAGACACGAAACAATGAAAAATGACTACACTTTTTCATCATAATGTTTCCAAAATATTTTAATAACTTGATATCACCGTCTAGCATTGAAACCCGCCAGTTGTGCGGAGCAATTCATAAGATGAAATTCATATTCAATTCATAAACATATTGCAAATTTAAAAAGAAAACAGATATACTCATTAAAATCTTACTCAATTGAAAAGTCTAAATTCAATTATATTTTTTGACAACATATTTTCCTTCAGCCCGTCTCATATTTAAACCCGCCCGTCGTGCTGAACAATTTATAAAATAAAATGCATATTCAATCCATAAAAATAAAATGCATATTCAATCCATAAAATAAACTGAATACAAATTAAAAAGCAAAACATTTAACATTTTCCCTCGAACAGCCTCATATTTAAACCCGCCCGTCGTGCGGAACAATTAAGCCCCAACACCAATGGTTCTTTATATATAAACCAACTAATGACAACTAACTAACTAATATTCAAATGGTTCTTTATTATATAATAATGGTTTTTTATTTAATGGTTCTATATGGTACAATAATTCAGTAGTTTACTTTGTTCCCAGTAGCATTTTACCCGCCCGTCGTGCGGAACAATTAAGCCCCTGATCTATACCATTGAACCCGCGCAATTATGTCACCTCATTCAAGCATACACACACAGACAGACAGATAATTTCTTCTTTATGTATATATATACCATTGAACCTGCGCAATTATGTCACCTCATATTCAAGCATACATACACAGACAGACAGATAATTTCTTCTTTATGTATATATATGGCATTAATACCCGCCCGTTGTGCGGAGCAATTCATACAATCAAGCAAATCATGAACCATTTGAAAAAATGAACTAAAAACACTTTTTTTTAAACCCACTTGTCGTGCGGAACAATTCATACAATAAAATTCATATCAAATCCATAAAATATAATGAATACAAATTGAAAAGCAAAAAATGTAAGCTATAAATATCTTGACCAATAGAAAAGTCTAAATGCCCGCGGGACATTTTTATTTCATAAAAATGAGCCATTGCTTCGTTTGCGTTTCAAGCCCCTGATCATTGAACCAGCGAACCATGAACCAGCGCAATTATGTCACCTCATATTCAAGCATACATACACAGACAGACAGATAATTTCTTCTTTATGTATATATATAGCATTAAAACCCGCCCGTTGTGCGGAGCAATTCATACAATAAAATTCATATCAAATCCATAAAATATAATGAATACAAATTGAAAACCAAAAAATGTAACCTATAAATATCTTAACCAATAGAAAAGTCTAAATGTGAATATTTTTGTTCTTATTTTGACAAATATTATCCCTCAACCCGCCTGATATATAAATCTGCCCGTCGTGTGGTATAATTCAGAACACAAACACGAAACAAACAATGAAAGATGATGAAATCTTTTCATCAGAATGTTTCCAAACTATATTTATTACTTAACATCATTCCCCAATATCATTTGCTTAAGTACTATTTCACTTTTACCGCTATAATATTTATTGTTAAAATTTATATATTTTCCGCTATCATTAAAACCCAATATAACCTGAGTCAAACCTACCCAACCCAACCCAACCATCCAATCTTGACCGCTCTCAGCCTAGTCTGAGGTGATTTAACTTATTAGTTTGTGATCACAAAATATACTGATGCGATCATAATTTGTAATCAGAAGACTGAGATTATCTACCCCAGGGGTCCCAAACACGCGGCCCACCAATACTTTTCTCTCAACCCGCCAATATAGTATCGGGACAAGACTGTAAGGTAGCTAAATTCACATTTGTTGCATAATGCGATATAATTATACACCATTATCATATTATCTCATAATTCCCGGTTAATGCTTCCACTAATGCATCATATTCATACAGTTGTTATTTTTTGGATTACACCGATAATACAGCCCTTGATATTACAGCCGATATTATATTATGCAATCTATATTCTGCTACGTATTATTCCTAATACATATATCATCAGATCGCAAAATATATTTAAAGGTTCACATCATTCTCCAAAATCATTTGCTTAAGAGCTATTCTACTTTTATCGCTAGAATATTTACTGCTAGCAAAATATCATATACCTCGCTATCATTTAAACCCACTCTTTATAGATACATTTGATTCGCCCGTCGTGCGGAACAGTTCATAAAATATAATTAATATTCAATTCATAAAAAAATTAGTGCAAATTGAAAAAGAAAAACAAACCCACAGGAAAGTTATAGCTAATATAAAAGTCTAAATGTGAAATTTATGTTTCAATTTAGAAAACATGTTTTTCCACAACACTATCAAAACAATGCAATCTTCTGTCATCTCTATAATTCCAGGTTAATGCTTCCGCTAAAACAGCATAAGTTGGCATTACATGATATTGCAGCCCATATCCTTATGCAACTTATGCTTATGCAACTTGAAATTAAACCAATTAAATTACACAGTTAAATTCAGTAGTTTACTTTGTTCCCAATAGCATTTTACCCGCCCGTCGTGCGGAACGTTATTGAGGACAATAAAGCCTTTATATTCAGTAGAGTGTAGCATTAATTAAACTGTACGCAATAAAACCACACCATCCATGCTTGAAGATAATATGATGCATTCTTAATTGTGATTGGGCTTCAGTGAAATTTAATCGGTGTATATTCCTGTGTAATCGCAAGTACGCATAATAGCTGTCAAATTGGCAATATGTCCTTTTGACTTTACACCGCCGTAACTTCCTTCAGATACCCTTTGGAAAATTACAAATTATACTGTATTGTAGAAGACAAGATTTCTAGAACGATGGTATAATTTATTTTTATGTGTAACAAATAGTTACTGAGAAATAGTAGAAAAATGAATTAATTTTAGTCGCCCGGTGTTCAAGTGTAATTTTGGATGTATTTGAGAATTTTGCCAATTTTACACGTTTTTTGTATCATTTGTGGGTATAAATTATAGCTTATCTTGTAGAACACAAAATTCTCTACACAGTAGTATATTCCTGTGTAATCGCAACTGCGTAAATTGTGATTGGACTTCAGTGAAATTTAATCATTGTATATTCATGTGTAATCGCAAGTACGCATAATAGCTGTCAAATTGGCAACATGACATTTTGACCTTACACCGTCGTAACTTCGTTCAGATACACTTTGGAAAATTAATAATTATACCGTACTGTAGAAAACAAAATTTCTAGCACGATGGTATAATTAATTTTAAGGTGTGACAAACAGTTGCTGAGAAATGGGTATAAAAATGAATAAATTGTAGTCACCCGGTGTTCAAGTGTAATTTTGGATGTATTTGAGAATTTTGCCAATTTTACACGTTTTTTGTATCATTTGTGGGTATAAATTACACCTTTTCTTGTAGAACACAAAATTCTCTACACAGTAGTATATTCCTGTGTAATCGCAAGTGCGAAAAATAGCTGTCAAATTGGCAATATGTCCTTTTGACTTTACACCGCCGTAACTTCCTTCAGATACACTTTGGAAAATTAAAAATTATACCGCATTTTAAAAAATACAATTTCCAGCACGATGATATAATTTATTTTAATGTGTGACAAATAGTTCCTGAGAAATAGGTAGAAAAATGAATTAATTTAGGCGCCCGGTGATCAAGTGTAATTTTGGATGTATTTGACAATTTTGCCAATTTTACACATTTTTTGTATCATTTGTGGGTATAAATTATAACTTTTCTTGTAGAACACAAAATTATCTACACAATAGTATAATTTTTATAGCTGTACCATTGCTGGTTTATGAGGAATAGATAGGGGAATATTTACCAAAACATTCACGGTTTCCAGTGCTAATTTTGCATTTTTGACTTTGTCATTTTGACTTCACACCGCCGTAACTTTTTTTTAATACACTTTGGAAAATTAAAAATTATACCGTGTTGTAGCAAACAAAATTCCCAGCATGATGGTATTATTTATTTAGTTGTGTGATAATTAGTTTTTGATACATAGAGAAAAAAGTATAGAAAATCGGACGCGTGGAGTATAAATATAATTTTGAATATAGATTGAAATTTTGTCATGTTTACATCTTTTATGTTCTATTTTCGGATATGAATTATAACCTATCTTGTAGAACAGAAAATTCTCTACACAGTGGTATAATCTGTTTGGCTGTACCATTTCTGGTTTATGAGGAGTAGATGGCAGAGCATTGACCACAATTTTCGCATTTTTCAGGGTTCATTTTGTCTTTTCACCGCGATAACTTTTTTTGGTCTTATTTTTAAAATTTAAAATTTAATCTAAAGTGTAGACAAGAAAATTTCCAACGTGATGGTATATATTGTTAGCGGGTAGGCTGAGTGGTGGCCGAATAATAGCTGATAGAAAATGGACCAAGGATGGTCGAACACACACACACACACACACACACACACACAGACAGACACACAGAGGATCTCTTTTATATATATAGATATACCATTGAACCTGCGCAATTATGTCACCTCATATTCAAGCATACATACACAGACAGACAGATAATTTCTTCTTTATGTATATATATGGCATTAATACCCGCCCGTTGTGCGGAGCAATTCATACAATCAAGCAAATCATGAACCATTTGAAAAAATGAACTAAAAACACTTTTTTTTAAACCCACCCGTCGTGCGGAACAATTCATACAATAAAATTCATATCAAATCCATAAAATATAATGAATACAAATTGAAAAGCAAAAAATGTAAGCTATAAATATCTTGACCAATAGAAAAGTCTAAATGCCCGCGGGACATTTTTATTTCATAAAAATGAGCCATTGCTTCGTTTGCGTTTGAAGCCCCTGGTCATTGAACCAGCGAACCATGAACCAGCGCAATTATGTCACCTCATATTCAAGCATACATACACAGACAGACAGATAATTTCTTCTTTATGTATATATATATAGCATTAAAACCGCATTAAAACCCGCCCGTTGTGCGGAACAATTCATAAAAATATTGCAAATTAAAAATAAATAAGGCAAACTCATGAAGACCTTAATTAATTAAAAAGTCTAAATTTCATCATTTTTAATTTTATTTTGACAACATATTTTCACTCAGCCCGCCTCATATTTAAGCCCGCCCGACGTGAGGAATAATTCAGAACTCGAACACCATCCGTTCTGGTTCTTGAAGTCAAATCCATTAGTTTTGTATATGAATTCATTCTATACGGTGAAATTGAACGTTTTATTGCTACCCGCGGGACATTTTTATTTCATAAAAATGAGCCATCGCTTCGTTTGCGTTTCAAGCCCCTGATCATTGAACCAGCGAACCATGAACCAGCGCAATTATGTCACCTCATATTCAAGCATACATACACAGACAGACAGAAAATTTCTTCTTTATGTATATATATAGCATTAAAACCCGCCCGTTGTGCGGAGCAATTCATACAATAAAATTCATATCAAATCCATAAAATATAATGAATACAAATTGAAAACCAAAAAATGTAACCTATAAATATCTTAACCAATAGAAAAGTCTAAATGTGAATATTTTTGTTCTTATTTTAACAAATATTATCCCTCAACCCGCCTGATATATAAATCTGCCCGTCGTGTGGTATAATTCAGAACACAAACACGAAACAAACAATGAAAGATGATGAAATCTTTTCATCAGAATGTTTCCAAACTATATTTATTACTTAACATCATTCCCCAATATCATTTCCTTAAGTACTATTTCACTTTTACCGCTATAATGTTGATTGTTAAAATTTATATATTTTCCGCTATCATTAAAACCCAATATAACCTGAGTCAAACCTACCCAACCCAACCCAACCATTCAATCTTGACCGCTCTCAGCCTAGTCTGAGGTGATTTAACTTATTAGTTTGTGATCACAAAATATACTGATATATATATATATAGCATTAAAGCCCGCCCGTTGTGCGGAGCAATTCATAACACTTCAGATACACTTTGGAAAATTCAGATACACTTTGGAAAATTAAGAATAATACCGTGTTGTAGAAAACAAAATTTCTAGCACGATGGTATAATTTATTTTTATGTGTAACAAATAGTTCCTGAGAAATAGGTAGAAAAATGAATTAATTTTAGTCGCCCGGTGTTCAAGTGTAATTTTGGATGTATTTGAGAATTTTGCCAATTTTACACGTTTTTTGTATCATTTGTGGGTAAAAATTATAGCTTATCTTGTAGAACACAAAATTCTCTACACAGTAGTATGTTCCTGAGTAATCGCAAGTGCGTCAATTGTGATTAGACTTCAGTGAAATTAAATCAGTGTATATTCATGTGTAATCGCCAGTGCGCATAATAGCTGTCAAATTGGCAACATGACAATTTCACTTTACACCGCCGTAACTTCCTTCAGATACACTTTGGAAAATTAAAAATTATACCGTATTGTAGAAAACAAAATTTCTAGCACGATGGTATAATTAATTTTAATGTATGACAAACAGTTCCTGAGAAATGGGTATAAAAATGAATAAATTGTAGTCACCCGGTGTTCAAGTGTAATTTTGGATGTATTTGAGAATTTTGCCAATTTTACACGTTTTTTGTATCATTTGTGGGTATAAATTACACCTTTTCTTGTAGAACACAAAATTCTCTACACAGTAGTATATTCCTGTGTAATCGCAAGTGCGAAAAATAGCTGTCAAATTGGCAATATGTCCTTTTGACTTTACACCGCCGTAACTTCCTTCAGATACACTTTGGAAAATTAAAAATTATACCGCATTTTAAAAAATACAATTTCCAGCACGATGATATAATTTATTTTAATGTGTGACAAATAGTTTCTGAGAAATAGGTAGAAAAATGAATTAATTTAGGCGCCCGGTGATCAAGTGTAATTTTGGATGTATTTGACAATTTTGCCAATTTTACACATTTTTTGTATCATTTGTGGGTATAAATTATAACTTTTCTTGTAGAACACAAAATTATCTACACAATAGTATAATTTTTATAGCTGTACCATTGCTGGTTTATGAGGAATAGATAGGGGAATATTTACCAAAACATTCACGGTTTCCAGTGCTAATTTTGCATTTTTGACTTTGTCATTTTGACTTCACACCGCCGTAACTTTTTTTCAATACACTTTGGAAAATTAAAAATTATACCGTGTTGTAGCAAACAAAATTCCCAGCATGATGGTATTATTTATTTAGTTGTGTGATAATTAGTTTTTGATACATAGAGAAAAAAGTATAGAAAATCGGACGCGTGGAGTATAAATATAATTTTGAATATAGATTGAAATTTTGTCATGTTTACATCTTTTATGTTCTATTTTTGGATATGAATTATAACCTATCTTGTAGAACAGAAAAGTTTCTACACAGTGGTATAATCTGTTTGGCTGTACCATTTCTGGTTTATGAGGAGTAGATGGCAGAGCATTGACCACAATTTTCGCATTTTTCAGGGTTCATTTTGTCTTTTCACCGCTATAACTTTTTTTGATTTCATTTTTGAAATTTAAAATTTAATCTAAAGTGTAGACAAGAAAATTTCCAACGTGATGGTATAAATTGTTAGCGGGTAGGCTGAGTGGTGGCCGAATAATAGCTGATAGAAAATGGACCAAGGAGGGTCGAACACACACACACACACACACACACACACAGACACACACACAGAGGATCTCTTTTATATATATAGACTAGCATTAAAACCCGCCCGTTGTGCGGAAGAATTAATAAAAATATTGCAAATTAAAAATAAATAAGGCAAACTCATAAAAACCTTAATCAATTAAAAAGTCTAAATTTCATTATTTTTAATTTACATTTTGACAAAATATTTTCACTCAGCCCGCCTCATATTTAAACCCGGCCGACGTGCGGAATAATTCAGAACTCGAACACCATCCGTTCTGGTTCTTGAAGTCAAATCCATTAGTTTTGTATATGAATTCATTCTACACGGTGAAATTGAACGTTTTATTGCTGCCCGCGGGACATTTTTATTTCATAAAAATGAGCCATCGCTTCGTTTGCGTTTGAAGCCCCTGATCATTGAACCAGCGAACCATGAACCAGCGCAATTATGTCACCTCATATTCAAGCATACATACACAGACAGACAGATAATTTCTTCTTTATGTATATATATAGCATTAAAACCGCATTAAAACCCGCCCGTTGTGCGGAACAATTCATAAAAATATTGCAAATTAAAAATAAATAAGGCAAACTCATGAAGACCTTAATCAATTAAAAAGTCTAAATTTCATTATTTTTAATTTTATTTTGACAAAATATTTTCACTCAACCCGCCTCATATTTAAACCCGCCCGACGTGAGAAAAAATTCAAAACTCGAACACCATCCTTTCTGGTTCTTGGAGTCAAATCCATTAGTTTTGTATATGAATTCATTCTATACGGTGAAATTGAACGTTTTATTGCTGCCCGCGGGACATTTTTATTTCATAAAAATGAGCCATCGCTTCGTTTGCGTTTGAAGGCCCTGATAATTGAACCAGCGAACCATGAGCCAGCGCAATTATGTCACCTCATATTCAAGCATACATACACAGACAGACAGATAATTTCTTCTTTATGTATATATATAGCATTAAAACCCGCCAGTTGTGCGGAGCAATTCATAACATGAAATTCATATTCAATTCATAAAAAATATGGAAAAATAAAAAATGAAATAGGGTACACTCATAAAAATATTAATCAATTGAAAATTATAAGTTTAATTATTTTTATTTCGACACAATATTTCCCCTCAGTCCGCCTGAGTCATTTTTAAACCCGCCCGTCGTGCTGAATAATTCAGAACTCGAACACGATCCGTTCTGCATCTTGAAGTCAAATCCATTGGTTTTGTGTATGGATTAATTCTACAGGGTAAATTGAACGTTCTATTGTCTATAGTTGCTGCCCGCGGAACATTTTTATTTAAAAAAAAAAAACCTTTTTTTAAATGAACCATTTGAAAAAATGATCTAAAAACACTTTTTTAAACCCACCCGTCGTGCGGAACAATTCATACAATAAAATTCATATCAAATCCATAAAATATAATGAATACAAATTGAAAAGCAAAAAATGTAACCTATAAATATCTTAACCAATAGAAAAGTCTAAATGTGAATATTTTTGTTCTTATTTTGACAAATATTATCCCTCAACCCGCCTGATATATAAATCTGCCCGTCGTGTGGTATAATTCAGAACACAAACACGAAACAAACAATGAAAGATGATGAAATCTTTTCATCAGACTGTTTCCAAACTATATTTATTACTTAACATCATTCCCCAATATCATTTGCTTAAGTACTATTTCACTTTTACCGCTATAATATTTATTGTTAAAATTTATATATTTTCCGCTATCATTAAAACCCAATATAACCTGAGTCAAACCTACCCAACCCAACCCAACCATTCAATCTTGACCGCTCTCAGCCTAGTCTGAGGTGATTTAACTTATTAGTTTGTGATCACAAAATATACTGATGCGATCATAATTTGTAATCAGAAGACTGAGATTATCTACCCCAGGGGTCCCAAACACGCGGCCCACCAATACTTTTCTCTCAACCCGCCAATATAGTATCGGGACCAAACTGTAAGGTAGCTAAATTCACATTTGTTGCATAATGCGATATAATTTTACACCATTATCATATTATCTCATAATTCCCGGTTAATGCTTCCACTAATGCATCATATTCATACAGTTGTTATTTTTTGGATTACATCGATAATGCAGCCCTTGATATTACAGCCGATATTATATTATGCAATCTATATTCTGCTACGTATTATTCCTAATACATATATCATCAGATCGCAAAATATATTTAAAGGTTCACATCATTCTCCAAAATTATTTGCTTAAGAGCTATTCTACTTTTATCGCTAGAATATTTACTGCTAGCAAAATATCATATACCTCGCTATCATTTAAACCCACTCTTTATAGATACATTTAATTCGCCCGTCGTGCGGAACAGTTCATAAAATATAATTAATATTCAATTCATAAAAAAATTAGTGCAAATTGAAAAAGAAAAACAAACCCACAGGAAAGTTATAGCTAATCTAAAAGTCTAAATGTGAAATTTATGTTTCAATTTAGAAAACATGTTTTTCCACAACACTATCAAAACAATGCAACCTTCTGTCATCTCTATAATTCCAGGTTAATGCTTCCGCTAAAACAGCATAAGTTGGCATTACATGATATTGCAACCCATATCCTTATGCAACTTATGCTTATGCAACTTGAAATTAAACCAATTAAATTACACAGTTAAATTCAGTAGTTTACTTTGTTCCCAATAGCATTTTACCCGCCCGTCGTGCGGAACGTTATTGAGGACAATAAAGCCTTTATATTCAGTAGAGTGTAGCATTAATTAAACTGTACGCAATAAAACCACACCATCCATGCTTGGAGATAATATGATGCATTCTTAATTGTGATTGGGCTTCAGTGAAATTTAATCGGTGTATATTCCTGTGTAATCGCAAGTGCGCATAATAGCTGTCAAATTGGCAATATGTCCTTTTGACTTTACACCGCCGTAACTTCCTTCAGATACCCTTTGGAAAATTACAAATTATACCGTATTGTAGAAGAAAAGATTTCTAGAACGATGGTATAATTTATTTTTATGTGTAACAAATAGTTACTGAGAAATAGTAGAAAAATGAATTAATTTTAGTCGCCCGGTGTTCAAGTGTAATTTTGGATGTATTTGAGAATTTTGCAATTTTACACGTTTTTTGTATCATTTGTGGGTATAAATTACACCTTTTCTTGTAGAACACAAAATTCTCTACACAGTAGTATATTCCTGTGTAATCGCAAGTGCGCATAATAGCTGTCAAATTGGCAATATGTCCTTTTGACTTTACACCGCCGTCACTTCCTTCAGATACACTTTGGAAAATTAAGAATTATACCGCATTTAAAAAAATACAATTTCCAGCACGATGATATAATTTATTTTAATGTGTGACAAATAGTTCCTGAGAAATAGGTAGAAAAATGAATTAATTTAGGCGCCCGGTGATCAAGTGTAATTTTGGATGTATTTGACAATTTTGCCAATTTTACACATTTTTTGTATCATTTGTGGGTATAAATTATAACTTTTCTTGTAGAACACAAAATTATCTACACAATAGTATAATTTTTATAGCTGTACCATTGCTGGTTTATGAGGAATAGATAGGGGAATATTTACCAAAACATTCACGGTTTCCAGTGCTAATTTTGCATTTTTGACTTTGTCATTTTGACTTCACACCGCCGTAACTTTTTTTAATACACTTTGGAAAATTAAAAATTATACCGTGTTGTAGCAAACAAAATTCCCAGCATGATGGTATTATTTATTTAGTTGTGTGATAATTAGTTTTTGATACATAGAGAAAAAAGTATAGAAAATCGGACGCGTGGAGTATAAATATAATTTTGAATATAGATTGAAATTTTGTCATGTTTACATCTTTTATGTTCTATTTTTGGATATGAATTATAACCTATCTTGTAGAACAGAAAATTTTCTACACAGTGGTATAATCTGTTTGGCTGTACCATTTCTGGTTTATGAGGAGTAGATGGCAGAGCATTGACCACAATTTTCGCATTTTTCAGGGTTCATTTTGTGTTTTCACCGCCATAACTTTTTTTGATTTCATTTTTGAAATTTAAAATTTACTCTAAAGTGTAGACAAGAAAATTTCCAACGTGATGGTATAAATTGTTAGCGGGTAGGCTGAGTGGTGGCCGAATAATAGCTGATAGAAAATGGACCAAGGAGGGTCGAACACACACACAGACACACACACACACACACACACAGAGGATCTCTTTTATATATATAGATATATATAGCATTAAAACCCGCCCGTTGTGCGGAGCAATTCATAACATGAAATTCATATTCAATTCATAAAAAATATGGAAAAATAAAAATGAAATAGGGTACACTCATAAAAATATTAATCAATTGAAAATTATAAGTTTAATTATTTTTATTTCGACACAATATTTCCCCTCAGTCCGCCTGAGTCATTTTTAAACCCGCCCGTCGTGCTGAATAATTCAGAACTCGAACACGATCCGTTCTGCATCTTGAAGTCAAATCCATTGGTTTTGTGTATGGATTAATTCTACAGGGAAAATTGAACGTTCTATTGTCTATAGTTGCTGCCCGCGGAACATTTTTATTTTAAAAAAAAAACCTTTTTTTAAATGAACCATTTGAAAAAATGATCTAAAAACACTTTTTTAAACCCACCCGTCGTGCGGAACAATTCATACAATAAAATTCATATCAAATCCATAAAATATAATGAATACAAATTGAAAAGCAAAAAATGTAACCTATAAATATCTTAACCAATAGAAAAGTCTAAATGTGAATATTTTTGTTCTTATTTTGACAAATATTATCCCTCAACCCGCCTGATATAATTTTACACCATTATCATATTATCTCATAATTCCCGGTTAATGCTTCCACTAATGCATCATATTCATACAGTTGTTATTTTTTGGATTACATCGATAATGCAGCCCTTGATATTACAGCCGATATTATATTATGCAATCTATATTCTGCTACGTATTATTCCTAATACATATATCATCAGATCGCAAAATATATTTAAAGGTTCACATCATTCTCCAAAATCATTTGCTTAAGAGCTATTCTACTTTTATCGCTAGAATATTTACTGCTAGCAAAATATCATATACCTCGCTATCATTTAAACCCACTCTTTATAGATACATTTAATTCGCCCGTCGTGCGGAACAGTTCATAAAATATAATTAATATTCAATTAATAAAAAAATTAGTGCAAATTGAAAAAGAAAAACAAACCCACAGGAAAGTTATAGCTAATCTAAAAGTCTAAATGTGAAATTTATGTTTCAATTTAGAAAACATGTTTTTCCACAACACTATCAAAACAATGCAACCTTCTGTCATCTCTATAATTCCAGGTTAATGCTTCCGCTAAAACAGCATAAGTTGGCATTACATGATATTGCAACCCATATCCTTATGCAACTTATGCTTATGCAACTTGAAATTAAACCAATTAAATTACACAGTTAAATTCAGTAGTTTACTCTGTTCCCAATAGCATTTTACCCGCCCGTCGTGCGGAACGTTATTGAGGACAATAAAGCCTTTATATTCAGTAGAGTGTAGCATTAATTAAACTGTACGCAATAAAACCACACCATCCATGCTTGGAGATAATATGATGCATTCTTAATTGTGATTGGGCTTCAGTGAAATTTAATCGGTGTATATTCCTGTGTAATCGCAAGTGCGCATAATAGCTGTCAAATTGGCAATATGTCCTTTTGACTTTACACCGCCGTAACTTCCTTCAGATACCCTTTGGAAAATTACAAATTATACCGTATTGTAGAAGAAAAGATTTATAGAACGATGGTATAATTTATTTTTATGTGTAACAAATAGTTACTGAGAAATAGTAGAAAAATGAATTAATTTTAGTCGCCCGGTGTTCAAGTGTAATTTTGGATGTATTTGAGAATTTTGCCAATTTTACACGTTTTTTGTATCATTTGTGGGTATAAATTATAGCTTATCTTGTAGAACACAAAATTCTCTACACAGTAGTATATTCCTGTGTAATCGCAAGTGCGTAAATTGTGATTGGACTTCAGTGAAATTTAATCAGTGTATATTCATGTGTAATCGCAAGTACGCATAATAGCTGTCAAATTGGCAACATGACATTTTGACTTTACACCGGCGTAACTTCCTTCAGATACACTTTGGAAAATTAATAATTATACCGTACTGTAGGAAAAAAAATTTCTAGCACGATGGTATAATTAATTTTAATGTATGACAAATAGTTCCTGAGAAATGGGTATAAAAATGAATAAATTGTAGTCACCCGGTGTTCAAGTGTCATTTTGGATGTATTTGAGAATTTTGCCAATTTTACACGTTTTTTGTATCATTTGTGGGTATAAATTACACCTTTTCTTGTAGAACACAAAATTCTCTACACAGTAGTATATTCCTGTGTAATCGCAAGTGCGCATAATAGCTGTCAAATTGGCAATATGTCCTTTTGACTTTACACCGCCGTCACTTCCTTCAGATACACTTTGGAAAATTAAGAATTATACCGCATTTTAAAAAATACAATTTCCAGCACGATGATATAATTTATTTTAATGTGTGATAAATAGTTCCTGAGAAATAGGTAGAAAAATGAATTAATTTAGGCGCCCGGTGATCAAGTGTAATTTTGGATGTATTTGACAATTTTGCCAATTTTACACATTTTTTGTATCATTTGTGGGTATAAATTATAACTTTTCTTGTAGAACACAAAATTATCTACACAATAGTATAATTTTTATAGCTGTACCATTGCTGGTTTATGAGGAATAGATAGGGGAATATTTACCAAAACATTCACGGTTTCCAGTGCTAATTTTGCATTTTTGACTTTGTCATTTTGACTTCACACCGCCGTAACTTTTTTTTAATACACTTTGGAAAATTAAAAATTATACCGTGTTGTAGCAAACAAAATTCCCAGCATGATGGTATTATTTATTTAGTTGTGTGATAATTAGTTTTTGATACATAGAGAAAAAAGTATAGAAAATCGGACGCGTGGAGTATAAATATAATTTTGAATATAGATTGAAATTTTGTCATGTTTACATCTTTTATGTTCTATTTTTGGATATGAATTATAACCTATCTTGTAGAACAGAAAATTCTCTACACAGTGGTATAATCTGTTTGGCTGTACCATTTCTGGTTTATGAGGAGTAGATGGCAGAGCATTGACCACAATTTTCGCATTTTTCAGGGTTCATTTTGTCTTTTCACCGCTATAACGTTTTTTGATTTCATTTTTGAAATTTAAAACTTAATTTAAAGTGTAGACAAGAAAATTTCCAACGTGATGGTATAAATTGTTAGCGGGTAGGCTGAGTGGTGGCCGAATAATAGCTGATAGAAAATGGACCAAGGAGGGTCGAACAGACACACAGACAGACAGACAGATACACACACAGACACACAGAGGATCTCTTTTATATATATAGATATAGCATTAAAACCGCATTAAAACCCGCCCGTTGTGCGGAAAAATTCATAAAAATATTACAAATTAAAAATAAATAAGGCAAACTCATGAAGACCTTAATCAATTAAAAAGTCTAAATTTCATTATTTTTAATTTTATTTTGACAAAATATTTTCACTCAACCCGCCTCATATTTAAACCCGCCCGACGTGAGGAAAAATTCAGAACTCGAACACCATCCGTTCTGGTTCTTGAAGTCAAATCCATTAGTTTTGTATATGAATTCATTCTATACGGTGAAATTGAACGTTTTATTGCTGCCCGCGGGACATTTTTATTTCATAAAAATGAGCCATCGCTTCGTTTGCGTTTGAAGCCCCTGATAATTGAACCAGCGAACCATGAGCCAGCGCAATTATGTCACCTCATATTCAAGCATACATACACAGACAGACAGATAATTTCTTCTTTATGTATATATATAGCATTAAAACCCGCCCGTTGTGCGGAGCAATTCATAACATGAAATTCATATTCAATTCATAAAAAATATGCAAAAATAAAAATGAAATAGGGTACACTCATAAAAATATTAATCAATTGAAAATTATAAGTTTAATTATTTTTATTTCGACACAATATTTCCCCTCAGTCCGCCTGAGTCATTTTTAAACCCGCCCGTCGTGCTGAATAATTCAGAACTCGAACACGATCCGTTCTGCATCTTGAAGTCAAATCCATTGGTTTTGTGTATGGATTAATTCTACAGGGAAAATTGAACGTTCTATTGTCTATAGCTGCTGCCCGCGGAACATTTTTATTTTAAAAAAAAAAACTTTTTTTAAATGAACCATTTGAAAAAATGATCTAAAAACACTTTTTTAAACCCACCCGTCGTGCGGAACAATTCATACAATAAAATTCATATCAAATCCATAAAATATAATGAATACAAATTGAAAAGCAAAAAATGTAACCTATAAATATCTTAACCAATAGAAAAGTCTAAATGTGAATATTTTTGTTCTTATTTTGACAAATATTATCCCTCAACCCGCCTGATATAATTTTACACCATTATCATATTATCTCATAATTCCCGGTTAATGCTTCCACTAATGCATCATATTCATACAGTTGTTATTTTTTGGATTACATCGATAATGCAGCCCTTGATATTACAGCCGATATTATATTATGCAATCTATATTCTGCTACGTATTATTCCTAATACATATATCATCAGATCGCAAAATATATTTAAAGGTTCACATCATTCTCCAAAATCATTTGCTTAAGAGCTATTCTACTTTTATCGCTAGAATATTTACTGCTAGCAAAATATCATATACCTCGCTATCATTTAAACCCACTCTTTATAGATACATTTAATTCGCCCGTCGTGCGGAACAGTTCATAAAATATAATTAATATTCAATTAATAAAAAAATTAGTGCAAATTGAAAAAGAAAAACAAACCCACAGGAAAGTTATAGCTAATCTAAAAGTCTAAATGTGAAATTTATGTTTCAATTTAGAAAACATGTTTTTCCACAACACTATCAAAACAATGCAACCTTCTGTCATCTCTATAATTCCAGGTTAATGCTTCCGCTAAAACAGCATAAGTTGGCATTACATGATATTGCAACCCATATCCTTATGCAACTTATGCTTATGCAACTTGAAATTAAACCAATTAAATTACACAGTTAAATTCAGTAGTTTACTTTGTTCCCAATAGCATTTTACCCGCCCGTCGTGCGGAACGTTATTGAGGACAATAAAGCCTTTATATTCAGTAGAGTGTAGCATTAATTAAACTGTACGCAATAAAACCACACCATCCATGCTTGGAGATAATATGATGCATTCTTAATTGTGATTGGGCTTCAGTGAAATTTAATCGGTGTATATTCCTGTGTAATCGCAAGTGCGCATAATAGCTGTCAAATTGGCAATATGTCCTTTTGACTTTACACCGCCGTAACTTCCTTCAGATACCCTTTGGAAAATTACAAATTATACCGTATTGTAGAAGAAAAGATTTATAGAACGATGGTATAATTTATTTTTATGTGTAACAAATCGTTACTGAGAAATAGTAGAAAAATGAATTAATTTTAGTCGCCCGGTGTTCAAGTGTAATTTTGGATGTATTTGAGAATTTTGCCAATTTTACACGTTTTTTGTATCATTTGTGGGTATAAATTATAGCTTATCTTGTAGAACACAAAATTCTCTACACAGTAGTATATTCCTGTGTAATCGCAAGTGCGTAAATTGTGATTGGACTTCAGTGAAATTTAATCAGTGTATATTCATGTGTAATCGCAAGTATACGCATAATAGCTGTCAAATTGGCAACATGACATTTTGACTTTACACCGGCGTAACTTCCTTCAGATACACTTTGGAAAATTAATAATTATACCGTACTGTAGGAAAAAAAATTTCTAGCACGATGGTATAATTAATTTTAATGTATGACAAATAGTTCCTGAGAAATGGGTATAAAAATGAATAAATTGTAGTCACCCGGTGTTCAAGTGTCATTTTGGATGTATTTGAGAATTTTGCCAATTTTACACGTTTTTTGTATCATTTGTGGGTATAAATTACACCTTTTCTTGTAGAACACAAAATTCTCTACACAGTAGTATATTCCTGTGTAATCGCAAGTGCGCATAATAGCTGTCAAATTGGCAATATGTCCTTTTGACTTTACACCGCCGTCACTTCCTTCAGATACACTTTGGAAAATTAAGAATTATACCGCATTTTAAAAAATACAATTTCCAGCACGATGATATAATTTATTTTAATGTGTGATAAATAGTTCCTGAGAAATAGGTAGAAAAATGAATTAATTTAGGCGCCCGGTGATCAAGTGTAATTTTGGATGTATTTGACAATTTTGCCAATTTTACACATTTTTTGTATCATTTGTGGGTATAAATTATAACTTTTCTTGTAGAACACAAAATTATCTACACAATAGTATAATTTTTATAGCTGTACCATTGCTGGTTTATGAGGAATAGATAGGGGAATATTTACCAAAACATTCACGGTTTCCAGTGCTAATTTTGCATTTTTGACTTTGTCATTTTGACTTCACACCGCCGTAACTTTTTTTTAATACACTTTGGAAAATTAAAAATTATACCGTGTTGTAGCAAACAAAATTCCCAGCATGATGGTATTATTTATTTAGTTGTGTGATAATTAGTTTTTGATACATAGAGAAAAAAGTATAGAAAATCGGACGCGTGGAGTATAAATATAATTTTTAATATAGATTGAAATTTTGTCATGTTTACATCTTTTATGTTCTATTTTTGGATATGAATTATAACCTATCTTGTAGAACAGAAAATTCTCTACACAGTGGTATAATCTGTTTGGCTGTACCATTTCTGGTTTATGAGGAGTAGATGGCAGAGCATTGACCACAATTTTCGCATTTTTCAGGGTTCATTTTGTCTTTTCACCGCTATAACGTTTTTTGATTTCATTTTTGAAATTTAAAACTTAATTTAAAGTGTAGACAAGAAAATTTCCAACGTGATGGTATAAATTGTTAGCGGGTAGGCTGAGTGGTGGCCGAATAATAGCTGATAGAAAATGGACCAAGGAGGGTCGAACAGACACACAGACAGACAGACAGATACACACACAGACACACAGAGGATCTCTTTTATATATATAGATATAGCATTAAAACCGCATTAAAACCCGCCCGTTGTGCGGAAAAATTCATAAAAATATTACAAATTAAAAATAAATAAGGCAAACTCATGAAGACCTTAATCAATTAAAAAGTCTAAATTTCATTATTTTTAATTTTATTTTGACAAAATATTTTCACTCAACCCGCCTCATATTTAAACCCGCCCGACGTGAGGAAAAATTCAGAACTCGAACACCATCCGTTCTGGTTCTTGAAGTCAAATCCATTAGTTTTGTATATGAATTCATTCTATACGGTGAAATTGAACGTTTTATTGCTGCCCGCGGGACATTTTTATTTCATAAAAATGAGCCATCGCTTCGTTTGCGTTTGAAGCCCCTGATAATTGAACCAGCGAACCATGAGCCAGCGCAATTATGTCACCTCATATTCAAGCATACATACACAGACAGACAGATAATTTCTTCTTTATGTATATATATAGCATTAAAACCCGCCCGTTGTGCGGAGCAATTCATAACATGAAATTCATATTCAATTCATAAAAAATATGGAAAAATAAAAATGAAATAGGGTACACTCATAAAAATATTAATCAATTGAAAATTATAAGTTTAATTATTTTTATTTCGACACAATATTTCCCCTCAGTCCGCCTGAGTCATTTTTAAACCCGCCCGTCGTGCTGAATAATTCAGAACTCGAACACGATCCGTTCTGCATCTTGAAGTCAAATCCATTGGTTTTGTGTATGGATTAATTCTACAGGGAAAATTGAACGTTCTATTGTCTATAGTTGCTGCCCGCGGAACATTTTTATTTTAAAAAAAAAACCTTTTTTTAAATGAACCATTTGAAAAAATGATCTAAAAACACTTTTTTAAACCCACCCGTCGTGCGGAACAATTCATACAATAAAATTCATATCAAATCCATAAAATATAATGAATACAAATTGAAAAGCAAAAAATGTAACCTATAAATATCTTAACCAATAGAAAAGTCTAAATGTGAATATTTTTGTTCTTATTTTGACAAATATTATCCCTCAACCCGCCTGATATAATTTTACACCATTATCATATTATCTCATAATTCCCGGTTAATGCTTCCACTAATGCATCATATTCATACAGTTGTTATTTTTTGGATTACATCGATAATGCAGCCCTTGATATTACAGCCGATATTATATTATGCAATCTATATTCTGCTACGTATTATTCCTAATACATATATCATCAGATCGCAAAATATATTTAAAGGTTCACATCATTCTCCAAAATCATTTGCTTAAGAGCTATTCTACTTTTATCGCTAGAATATTTACTGCTAGCAAAATATCATATACCTCGCTATCATTTAAACCCACTCTTTATAGATACATTTAATTCGCCCGTCGTGCGGAACAGTTCATAAAATATAATTAATATTCAATTAATAAAAAAATTAGTGCAAATTGAAAAAGAAAAACAAACCCACAGGAAAGTTATAGCTAATCTAAAAGTCTAAATGTGAAATTTATGTTTCAATTTAGAAAACATGTTTTTCCACAACACTATCAAAACAATGCAACCTTCTGTCATCTCTATAATTCCAGGTTAATGCTTCCGCTAAAACAGCATAAGTTGGCATTACATGATATTGCAACCCATATCCTTATGCAACTTATGCTTATGCAACTTGAAATTAAACCAATTAAATTACACAGTTAAATTCAGTAGTTTACTCTGTTCCCAATAGCATTTTACCCGCCCGTCGTGCGGAACGTTATTGAGGACAATAAAGCCTTTATATTCAGTAGAGTGTAGCATTAATTAAACTGTACGCAATAAAACCACACCATCCATGCTTGGAGATAATATGATGCATTCTTAATTGTGATTGGGCTTCAGTGAAATTTAATCGGTGTATATTCCTGTGTAATCGCAAGTGCGCATAATAGCTGTCAAATTGGCAATATGTCCTTTTGACTTTACACCGCCGTAACTTCCTTCAGATACCCTTTGGAAAATTACAAATTATACCGTATTGTAGAAGAAAAGATTTATAGAACGATGGTATAATTTATTTTTATGTGTAACAAATAGTTACTGAGAAATAGTAGAAAAATGAATTAATTTTAGTCGCCCGGTGTTCAAGTGTAATTTTGGATGTATTTGAGAATTTTGCCAATTTTACACGTTTTTTGTATCATTTGTGGGTATAAATTATAGCTTATCTTGTAGAACACAAAATTCTCTACACAGTAGTATATTCCTGTGTAATCGCAAGTGCGTAAATTGTGATTGGACTTCAGTGAAATTTAATCAGTGTATATTCATGTGTAATCGCAAGTACGCATAATAGCTGTCAAATTGGCAACATGACATTTTGACTTTACACCGGCGTAACTTCCTTCAGATACACTTTGGAAAATTAATAATTATACCGTACTGTAGGAAAAAAAATTTCTAGCACGATGGTATAATTAATTTTAATGTATGACAAATAGTTCCTGAGAAATGGGTATAAAAATGAATAAATTGTAGTCACCCGGTGTTCAAGTGTCATTTTGGATGTATTTGAGAATTTTGCCAATTTTACACGTTTTTTGTATCATTTGTGGGTATAAATTACACCTTTTCTTGTAGAACACAAAATTCTCTACACAGTAGTATATTCCTGTGTAATCGCAAGTGCGCATAATAGCTGTCAAATTGGCAATATGTCCTTTTGACTTTACACCGCCGTCACTTCCTTCAGATACACTTTGGAAAATTAAGAATTATACCGCATTTTAAAAAATACAATTTCCAGCACGATGATATAATTTATTTTAATGTGTGATAAATAGTTCCTGAGAAATAGGTAGAAAAATGAATTAATTTAGGCGCCCGGTGATCAAGTGTAATTTTGGATGTATTTGACAATTTTGCCAATTTTACACATTTTTTGTATCATTTGTGGGTATAAATTATAACTTTTCTTGTAGAACACAAAATTATCTACACAATAGTATAATTTTTATAGCTGTACCATTGCTGGTTTATGAGTAATAGATAGGGGAATATTTACCAAAACATTCACGGTTTCCAGTGCTAATTTTGCATTTTTGACTTTGTCATTTTGACTTCACACCGCCGTAACTTTTTTTAATACACTTTGGAAAATTAAAAATTATACCGTGTTGTAGCAAACAAAATTCCCAGCATGATGGTATTATTTATTTAGTTGTGTGATAATTAGTTTTTGATACATAGAGAAAAAAGTATAGAAAATCGGACGCGTGGAGTATAAATATAATTTTGAATATAGATTGAAATTTTGTCATGTTTACATCTTTTATGTTCTATTTTTGGATATGAATTATAACCTATCTTGTAGAACAGAAAATTCTCTACACAGTGGTATAATCTGTTTGGCTGTACCATTTCTGGTTTATGAGGAGTAGATGGCAGAGCATTGACCACAATTTTCGCATTTTTCAGGGTTCATTTTGTCTTTTCACCGCTATAACGTTTTTTGATTTCATTTTTGAAATTTAAAACTTAATTTAAAGTGTAGACAAGAAAATTTCCAACGTGATGGTATAAATTGTTAGCGGGTAGGCTGAGTGGTGGCCGAATAATAGCTGATAGAAAATGGACCAAGGAGGGTCGAACAGACACACAGACAGACAGACAGATACACACACAGACACACAGAGGATCTCTTTTATATATATACTAGCATTAAAACCCGCCCGTTGTGCGGAAGAATTCATAAAAATATTGCAAATTAAAAATAAATAAGGCAAACTCATAAAAACCTTAATCAATTAAAAAGTCTAAATTTCATTATTTTTAATTTACATTTTGACAAAATATTTTCACTCAGCCCGCCTCATATTTAAACCCGGTCGCATTTTTCAGGGTTCATTTTGTCTTTTCACCGCTATAACGTTTTTTGATTTCATTTTTGAAATTTAAAACTTAATTTAAAGTGTAGACAAGAAAATTTCCAACGTGATGGTATAAATTGTTAGCGGGTAGGCTGAGTGGTGGCCGAATAATAGCTGATAGAAAATGGACCAAGGAGGGTCGAACAGACACACAGACAGACAGACAGATACACACAAAGACACACAGAGGATCTCTTTTATATATATACTAGCATTAAAACCCGCCCGTTGTGCGGAAGAATTCATAAAAATATTGCAAATTAAAAATAAATAAGGCAAACTCATAAAAACCTTAATCAATTAAAAAGTCTAAATTTCATTATTTTTAATTTTATTTTGACAAAATATTTTCACTCAACCCGCCTCATATTTAAACCCGCCCGACGTGAGGAAAAATTCAGAACTCGAACACCATCCGTTCTGGTTCTTGAAGTCAAATCCATTAGTTTTGTATATGAATTCATTCTATACGGTGAAATTGAACGTTTTATTGCTGCCCGCGGGACATTTTTATTTCATAAAAATGAGCCATCGCTTCGTTTGCGTTTGAAGCCCCTGATAATTGAACCAGCGAACCATGAGCCAGCGCAATTATGTCACCTCATATTCAAGCATACATACACAGACAGACAGATAATTTCTTCTTTATGTATATACTAGCATTAAAACCCGCCCGTTGTGCGGAAGAATTCATAAAAATATTGCAAATTAAAAATAAATAAGGCAAACTCATAAAAACCTTAATCAATTAAAAAGTCTAAATTTCATTATTTTTAATTTACATTTTGACAAAATATTTTCACTCAGCCCGCCTCATATTTAAACCCGGCCGACGTGCGGAATAATTCAGAACTCGAACACCATCCGTTCTGGTTCTTGAAGTCAAATCCATTAGTTTTGTATATGAATTCATTCTACACGGTGAAATTGAACGTTTTATTGCTGCCCGCGGGACATTTTTATTTCATAAAAATGAGCCATCGCTTCGTTTGCGTTTGAAGCCCCTGATCATTGAACCAGCGAACCATGAACCAGCGCAATTATGTCACCTCATATTCAAGCATACATACACAGACAGACAGATAATTTCTTCTTTATGTATATATATAGCATTAAAACCGCATTAAAACCCGCCCGTTGTGCGGAACAATTCATAAAAATATTGCAAATTAAAAATAAATCAGGCAAACTCATGAAGACCTTAATCAATTAAAAAGTCTAAATTTCATTATTTTTAATTTTATTTTGACAAAATATTTTCACTCAACCCGCCTCATATTTAAACCCGCCCGACGTGAGGAAAAATTCAGAACTCGAACACCATCCGTTCTGGTTCTTGAAGTCAAATCCATTAGTTTTGTATATGAATTCATTCTATACGGTGAAATTGAACGTTTTATTGCTGCCCGCGGGACATTTTTATTTCATAAAAATGAGCCATCGCTTCGTTTGCGTTTGAAGCCCCTGATAATTGAACCAGCGAACCATGAGCCAGCGCAATTATGTCACCTCATATTCAAGCATACATACACAGACAGACAGATAATTTCTTCTTTATGTATATATATATAGCATTAAAACCCGCCCGTTGTGCGGAGCAATTCATAACATGAAATTTATATTCAATTCATAAAAAATATGGAAAAATAAAAATGAAATAGGGTACACTCATAAAAATATTAATCAATTGAAAATTATAAGTTTAATTATTTTTATTTCGACACAATATTTCCCCTCAGTCCGCCTGAGTCATTTTTAAACCCGCCCGTCGTGCTGAATAATTCAGAACTCGAACACGATCCGTTCTGCATCTTGAAGTCAAATCCATTGGTTTTGTGTATGGATTAATTCTACAGGGTAAATTGAACGTTCTATTGTCTATAGTTGCTGCCCGCGGAACATTTTTATTTAAAAAAAAAAAAAACTTTTTTTAAATGAACCATTTGAAAAAATGATCTAAAAACACTTTTTTAAACCCACCCGTCGTGCGGAACAATTCATACAATAAAATTCATATCAAATCCATAAAATATAATGAATACAAATTGAAAAGCAAAAAATGTAACCTATAAATATCTTAACCAATAGAAAAGTCTAAATGTGAATATTTTTGTTCTTATTTTGACAAATATTATCCCTCAACCCGCCTGATATAATTTTACACCATTATCATATTATCTCATAATTCCCGGTTAATGCTTCCACTAATGCATCATATTCATACAGTTGTTATTTTTTGGATTACATCGATAATGCAGCCCTTGATATTACAGCCGATATTATATTATGCAATCTATATTCTGCTACGTATTATTCCTAATACATATATCATCAGATCGCAAAATATATTTAAAGGTTCACATCATTCTCCAAAATCATTTGCTTAAGAGCTATTCTACTTTTATCGCTAGAATATTTACTGCTAGCAAAATATCATATACCTCGCTATCATTTAAACCCACTCTTTATAGATACATTTAATTCGCCCGTCGTGCGGAACAGTTCATAAAATATAATTAATATTCAATTAATAAAAAAATTAGTGCAAATTGAAAAAGAAAAACAAACCCACAGGAAAGTTATAGCTAATCTAAAAGTCTAAATGTGAAATTTATGTTTCAATTTAGAAAACATGTTTTTCCACAACACTATCAAAACAATGCAACCTTCTGTCATCTCTATAATTCCAGGTTAATGCTTCCGCTAAAACAGCATAAGTTGGCATTACATGATATTGCAACCCATATCCTTATGCAACTTATGCTTATGCAACTTGAAATTAAACCAATTAAATTACACAGTTAAATTCAGTAGTTTACTCTGTTCCCAATAGCATTTTACCCGCCCGTCGTGCGGAACGTTATTGAGGACAATAAAGCCTTTATATTCAGTAGAGTGTAGCATTAATTAAACTGTACGCAATAAAACCACACCATCCATGCTTGGAGATAATATGATGCATTCTTAATTGTGATTGGGCTTCAGTGAAATTTAATCGGTGTATATTCCTGTGTAATCGCAAGTGCGCATAATAGCTGTCAAATTGGCAATATGTCCTTTTGACTTTACACCGCCGTAACTTCCTTCAGATACCCTTTGGAAAATTACAAATTATACCGTATTGTAGAAGAAAAGATTTATAGAACGATGGTATAATTTATTTTTATGTGTAACAAATAGTTACTGAGAAATAGTAGAAAAATGAATTAATTTTAGTCGCCCGGTGTTCAAGTGTAATTTTGGATGTATTTGAGAATTTTGCCAATTTTACACGTTTTTTGTATCATTTGTGGGTATAAATTATAGCTTATCTTGTAGAACACAAAATTCTCTACACAGTAGTATATTCCTGTGTAATCGCAAGTGCGTAAATTGTGATTGGACTTCAGTGAAATTTAATCAGTGTATATTCATGTGTAATCGCAAGTACGCATAATAGCTGTCAAATTGGCAACATGACATTTTGACTTTACACCGGCGTAACTTCCTTCAGATACACTTTGGAAAATTAATAATTATACCGTACTGTAGGAAAAAAAATTTCTAGCACGATGGTATAATTAATTTTAATGTATGACAAATAGTTCCTGAGAAATGGGTATAAAAATGAATAAATTGTAGTCACCCGGTGTTCAAGTGTCATTTTGGATGTATTTGAGAATTTTGCCAATTTTACACGTTTTTTGTATCATTTGTGGGTATAAATTACACCTTTTCTTGTAGAACACAAAATTCTCTACACAGTAGTATATTCCTGTGTAATCGCAAGTGCGCATAATAGCTGTCAAATTGGCAATATGTCCTTTTGACTTTACACCGCCGTCACTTCCTTCAGATACACTTTGGAAAATTAAGAATTATACCGCATTTTAAAAAATACAATTTCCAGCACGATGATATAATTTATTTTAATGTGTGATAAATAGTTCCTGAGAAATAGGTAGAAAAATGAATTAATTTAGGCGCCCGGTGATCAAGTGTAATTTTGGATGTATTTGACAATTTTGCCAATTTTACACATTTTTTGTATCATTTGTGGGTATAAATTATAACTTTTCTTGTAGAACACAAAATTATCTACACAATAGTATAATTTTTATAGCTGTACCATTGCTGGTTTATGAGTAATAGATAGGGGAATATTTACCAAAACATTCACGGTTTCCAGTGCTAATTTTGCATTTTTGACTTTGTCATTTTGACTTCACACCGCCGTAACTTTTTTTAATACACTTTGGAAAATTAAAAATTATACCGTGTTGTAGCAAACAAAATTCCCAGCATGATGGTATTATTTATTTAGTTGTGTGATAATTAGTTTTTGATACATAGAGAAAAAAGTATAGAAAATCGGACGCGTGGAGTATAAATATAATTTTGAATATAGATTGAAATTTTGTCATGTTTACATCTTTTATGTTCTATTTTTGGATATGAATTATAACCTATCTTGTAGAACAGAAAATTCTCTACACAGTGGTATAATCTGTTTGGCTGTACCATTTCTGGTTTATGAGGAGTAGATGGCAGAGCATTGACCACAATTTTCGCATTTTTCAGGGTTCATTTTGTCTTTTCACCGCTATAACGTTTTTTGATTTCATTTTTGAAATTTAAAACTTAATTTAAAGTGTAGACAAGAAAATTTCCAACGTGATGGTATAAATTGTTAGCGGGTAGGCTGAGTGGTGGCCGAATAATAGCTGATAGAAAATGGACCAAGGAGGGTCGAACAGACACACAGACAGACAGACAGATACACACACAGACACACAGAGGATCTCTTTTATATATATACTAGCATTAAAACCCGCCCGTTGTGCGGAAGAATTCATAAAAATATTGCAAATTAAAAATAAATAAGGCAAACTCATAAAAACCTTAATCAATTAAAAAGTCTAAATTTCATTATTTTTAATTTACATTTTGACAAAATATTTTCACTCAGCCCGCCTCATATTTAAACCCGGTCGCATTTTTCAGGGTTCATTTTGTCTTTTCACCGCTATAACGTTTTTTGATTTCATTTTTGAAATTTAAAACTTAATTTAAAGTGTAGACAAGAAAATTTCCAACGTGATGGTATAAATTGTTAGCGGGTAGGCTGAGTGGTGGCCGAATAATAGCTGATAGAAAATGGACCAAGGAGGGTCGAACAGACACACAGACAGACAGACAGATACACACAAAGACACACAGAGGATCTCTTTTATATATATACTAGCATTAAAACCCGCCCGTTGTGCGGAAGAATTCATAAAAATATTGCAAATTAAAAATAAATAAGGCAAACTCATAAAAACCTTAATCAATTAAAAAGTCTAAATTTCATTATTTTTAATTTTATTTTGACAAAATATTTTCACTCAACCCGCCTCATATTTAAACCCGCCCGACGTGAGGAAAAATTCAGAACTCGAACACCATCCGTTCTGGTTCTTGAAGTCAAATCCATTAGTTTTGTATATGAATTCATTCTATACGGTGAAATTGAACGTTTTATTGCTGCCCGCGGGACATTTTTATTTCATAAAAATGAGCCATCGCTTCGTTTGCGTTTGAAGCCCCTGATAATTGAAGCAGCGAACCATGAGCCAGCGCAATTATGTCACCTCATATTCAAGCATACATACACAGACAGACAGATAATTTCTTCTTTATGTATATACTAGCATTAAAACCCGCCCGTTGTGCGGAAGAATTCATAAAAATATTGCAAATTAAAAATAAATAAGGCAAACTCATAAAAACCTTAATCAATTAAAAAGTCTAAATTTCATTATTTTTAATTTACATTTTGACAAAATATTTTCACTCAGCCCGCCTCATATTTAAACCCGGCCGACGTGCGGAATAATTCAGAACTCGAACACCATCCGTTCTGGTTCTTGAAGTCAAATCCATTAGTTTTGTATATGAATTCATTCTACACGGTGAAATTGAACGTTTTATTGCTGCCCGCGGGACATTTTTATTTCATAAAAATGAGCCATCGCTTCGTTTGCGTTTGAAGCCCCTGATCATTGAACCAGCGAACCATGAACCAGCGCAATTATGTCACCTCATATTCAAGCATACATACACAGACAGACAGATAATTTCTTCTTTATGTATATATATAGCATTAAAACCGCATTAAAACCCGCCCGTTGTGCGGAACAATTCATAAAAATATTGCAAATTAAAAATAAATCAGGCAAACTCATGAAGACCTTAATCAATTAAAAAGTCTAAATTTCATTATTTTTAATTTTATTTTGACAAAATATTTTCACTCAACCCGCCTCATATTTAAACCCGCCCGACGTGAGGAAAAATTCAGAACTCGAACACCATCCGTTCTGGTTCTTGAAGTCAAATCCATTAGTTTTGTATATGAATTCATTCTATACGGTGAAATTGAACGTTTTATTGCTGCCCGCGGGACATTTTTATTTCATAAAAATGAGCCATCGCTTCGTTTGCGTTTGAAGCCCCTGATAATTGAACCAGCGAACCATGAGCCAGCGCAATTATGTCACCTCATATTCAAGCATACATACACAGACAGACAGATAATTTCTTCTTTATGTATATATATATAGCATTAAAACCCGCCCGTTGTGCGGAGCAATTCATAACATGAAATTTATATTCAATTCATAAAAAATATGGAAAAATAAAAATGAAATAGGGTACACTCATAAAAATATTAATCAATTGAAAATTATAAGTTTAATTATTTTTATTTCGACACAATATTTCCCCTCAGTCCGCCTGAGTCATTTTTAAACCCGCCCGTCGTGCTGAATAATTCAGAACTCGAACACGATCCGTTCTGCATCTTGAAGTCAAATCCATTGGTTTTGTGTATGGATTAATTCTACAGGGTAAATTGAACGTTCTATTGTCTATAGTTGCTGCCCGCGGAACATTTTTATTTAAAAAAAAAAAAAACTTTTTTTAAATGAACCATTTGAAAAAATGATCTAAAAACACTTTTTTAAACCCACCCGTCGTGCGGAACAATTCATACAATAAAATTCATATCAAATCCATAAAATATAATGAATACAAATTGAAAAGCAAAAAATGTAACCTATAAATATCTTAACCAATAGAAAAGTCTAAATGTGAATATTTTTGTTCTTATTTTGACAAATATTATCCCTCAACCCGCCTGATATAATTTTACACCATTATCATATTATCTCATAATTCCCGGTTAATGCTTCCACTAATGCATCATATTCATACAGTTGTTATTTTTTGGATTACATCGATAATGCAGCCCTTGATATTACAGCCGATATTATATTATGCAATCTATATTCTGCTACGTATTATTCCTAATACATATATCATCAGATCGCAAAATATATTTAAAGGTTCACATCATTCTCCAAAATCATTTGCTTAAGAGCTATTCTACTTTTATCGCTAGAATATTTACTGCTAGCAAAATATCATATACCTCGCTATCATTTAAACCCACTCTTTATAGATACATTTAATTCGCCCGTCGTGCGGAACAGTTCATAAAATATAATTAATATTCAATTAATAAAAAAATTAGTGCAAATTGAAAAAGAAAAACAAACCCACAGGAAAGTTATAGCTAATCTAAAAGTCTAAATGTGAAATTTATGTTTCAATTTAGAAAACATGTTTTTCCACAACACTATCAAAACAATGCAACCTTCTGTCATCTCTATAATTCCAGGTTAATGCTTCCGCTAAAACAGCATAAGTTGGCATTACATGATATTGCAACCCATATCCTTATGCAACTTATGCTTATGCAACTTGAAATTAAACCAATTAAATTACACAGTTAAATTCAGTAGTTTACTCTGTTCCCAATAGCATTTTACCCGCCCGTCGTGCGGAACGTTATTGAGGACAATAAAGCCTTTATATTCAGTAGAGTGTAGCATTAATTAAACTGTACGCAATAAAACCACACCATCCATGCTTGGAGATAATATGATGCATTCTTAATTGTGATTGGGCTTCAGTGAAATTTAATCGGTGTATATTCCTGTGTAATCGCAAGTGCGCATAATAGCTGTCAAATTGGCAATATGTCCTTTTGACTTTACACCGCCGTAACTTCCTTCAGATACCCTTTGGAAAATTACAAATTATACCGTATTGTAGAAGAAAAGATTTATAGAACGATGGTATAATTTATTTTTATGTGTAACAAATAGTTACTGAGAAATAGTAGAAAAATGAATTAATTTTAGTCGCCCGGTGTTCAAGTGTAATTTTGGATGTATTTGAGAATTTTGCCAATTTTACACGTTTTTTGTATCATTTGTGGGTATAAATTATAGCTTATCTTGTAGAACACAAAATTCTCTACACAGTAGTATATTCCTGTGTAATCGCAAGTGCGTAAATTGTGATTGGACTTCAGTGAAATTTAATCAGTGTATATTCATGTGTAATCGCAAGTACGCATAATAGCTGTCAAATTGGCAACATGACATTTTGACTTTACACCGGCGTAACTTCCTTCAGATACACTTTGGAAAATTAATAATTATACCGTACTGTAGGAAAAAAAATTTCTAGCACGATGGTATAATTAATTTTAATGTATGACAAATAGTTCCTGAGAAATGGGTATAAAAATGAATAAATTGTAGTCACCCGGTGTTCAAGTGTCATTTTGGATGTATTTGAGAATTTTGCCAATTTTACACGTTTTTTGTATCATTTGTGGGTATAAATTACACCTTTTCTTGTAGAACACAAAATTCTCTACACAGTAGTATATTCCTGTGTAATCGCAAGTGCGCATAATAGCTGTCAAATTGGCAATATGTCCTTTTGACTTTACACCGCCGTCACTTCCTTCAGATACACTTTGGAAAATTAAGAATTATACCGCATTTTAAAAAATACAATTTCCAGCACGATGATATAATTTATTTTAATGTGTGATAAATAGTTCCTGAGAAATAGGTAGAAAAATGAATTAATTTAGGCGCCCGGTGATCAAGTGTAATTTTGGATGTATTTGACAATTTTGCCAATTTTACACATTTTTTGTATCATTTGTGGGTATAAATTATAACTTTTCTTGTAGAACACAAAATTATCTACACAATAGTATAATTTTTATAGCTGTACCATTGCTGGTTTATGAGGAATAGATAGGGGAATATTTACCAAAACATTCACGGTTTCCAGTGCTAATTTTGCATTTTTGACTTTGTCATTTTGACTTCACACCGCCGTAACTTTTTTTTAATACACTTTGGAAAATTAAAAATTATACCGTGTTGTAGCAAACAAAATTCCCAGCATGATGGTATTATTTATTTAGTTGTGTGATAATTAGTTTTTGATACATAGAGAAAAAAGTATAGAAAATCGGACGCGTGGAGTATAAATATAATTTTGAATATAGATTGAAATTTTGTCATGTTTACATCTTTTATGTTCTATTTTTGGATATGAATTATAACCTATCTTGTAGAACAGAAAATTCTCTACACAGTGGTATAATCTGTTTGGCTGTACCATTTCTGGTTTATGAGGAGTAGATGGCAGAGCATTGACCACAATTTTCGCATTTTTCAGGGTTCATTTTGTCTTTTCACCGCTATAACGTTTTTTGATTTCATTTTTGAAATTTAAAACTTAATTTAAAGTGTAGACAAGAAAATTTCCAACGTGATGGTATAAATTGTTAGCGGGTAGGCTGAGTGGTGGCCGAATAATAGCTGATAGAAAATGGACCAAGGAGGGTCGAACAGACACACAGACAGACAGACAGATACACACACAGACACACAGAGGATCTCTTTTATATATATAGATATAGCATTAAAACCGCATTAAAACCCGCCCGTTGTGCGGAAAAATTCATAAAAATATTACAAATTAAAAATAAATAAGGCAAACTCATGAAGACCTTAATCAATTAAAAAGTCTAAATTTCATTATTTTTAATTTTATTTTGACAAAATATTTTCACTCAACCCGCCTCATATTTAAACCCGCCCGACGTGAGGAAAAATTCAGAACTCGAACACCATCCGTTCTGGTTCTTGAAGTCAAATCCATTAGTTTTGTATATGAATTCATTCTATACGGTGAAATTGAACGTTTTATTGCTGCCCGCGGGACATTTTTATTTCATAAAAATGAGCCATCGCTTCGTTTGCGTTTGAAGCCCCTGATAATTGAACCAGCGAACCATGAGCCAGCGCAATTATGTCACCTCATATTCAAGCATACATACACAGACAGACAGATAATTTCTTCTTTATGTATATATATAGCATTAAAACCCGCCCGTTGTGCGGAGCAATTCATAACATGAAATTCATATTCAATTCATAAAAAATATGCAAAAATAAAAATGAAATAGGGTACACTCATAAAAATATTAATCAATTGAAAATTATAAGTTTAATTATTTTTATTTCGACACAATATTTCCCCTCAGTCCGCCTGAGTCATTTTTAAACCCGCCCGTCGTGCTGAATAATTCAGAACTCGAACACGATCCGTTCTGCATCTTGAAGTCAAATCCATTGGTTTTGTGTATGGATTAATTCTACAGGGAAAATTGAACGTTCTATTGTCTATAGTTGCTGCCCGCGGAACATTTTTATTTTAAAAAAAAAAACTTTTTTTAAATGAACCATTTGAAAAAATGATCTAAAAACACTTTTTTAAACCCACCCGTCGTGCGGAACAATTCATACAATAAAATTCATATCAAATCCATAAAATATAATGAATACAAATTGAAAAGCAAAAAATGTAACCTATAAATATCTTAACCAATAGAAAAGTCTAAATGTGAATATTTTTGTTCTTATTTTGACAAATATTATCCCTCAACCCGCCTGATATAATTTTACACCATTATCATATTATCTCATAATTCCCGGTTAATGCTTCCACTAATGCATCATATTCATACAGTTGTTATTTTTTGGATTACATCGATAATGCAGCCCTTGATATTACAGCCGATATTATATTATGCAATCTATATTCTGCTACGTATTATTCCTAATACATATATCATCAGATCGCAAAATATATTTAAAGGTTCACATCATTCTCCAAAATCATTTGCTTAAGAGCTATTCTACTTTTATCGCTAGAATATTTACTGCTAGCAAAATATCATATACCTCGCTATCATTTAAACCCACTCTTTATAGATACATTTAATTCGCCCGTCGTGCGGAACAGTTCATAAAATATAATTAATATTCAATTAATAAAAAAATTAGTGCAAATTGAAAAAGAAAAACAAACCCACAGGAAAGTTATAGCTAATCTAAAAGTCTAAATGTGAAATTTATGTTTCAATTTAGAAAACATGTTTTTCCACAACACTATCAAAACAATGCAACCTTCTGTCATCTCTATAATTCCAGGTTAATGCTTCCGCTAAAACAGCATAAGTTGGCATTACATGATATTGCAACCCATATCCTTATGCAACTTATGCTTATGCAACTTGAAATTAAACCAATTAAATTACACAGTTAAATTCAGTAGTTTACTCTGTTCCCAATAGCATTTTACCCGCCCGTCGTGCGGAACGTTATTGAGGACAATAAAGCCTTTATATTCAGTAGAGTGTAGCATTAATTAAACTGTACGCAATAAAACCACACCATCCATGCTTGGAGATAATATGATGCATTCTTAATTGTGATTGGGCTTCAGTGAAATTTAATCGGTGTATATTCCTGTGTAATCGCAAGTGCGCATAATAGCTGTCAAATTGGCAATATGTCCTTTTGACTTTACACCGCCGTAACTTCCTTCAGATACCCTTTGGAAAATTACAAATTATACCGTATTGTAGAAGAAAAGATTTATAGAACGATGGTATAATTTATTTTTATGTGTAACAAATAGTTACTGAGAAATAGTAGAAAAATGAATTAATTTTAGTCGCCCGGTGTTCAAGTGTAATTTTGGATGTATTTGAGAATTTTGCCAATTTTACACGTTTTTTGTATCATTTGTGGGTATAAATTATAGCTTATCTTGTAGAACACAAAATTCTCTACACAGTAGTATATTCCTGTGTAATCGCAAGTGCGTAAATTGTGATTGGACTTCAGTGAAATTTAATCAGTGTATATTCATGTGTAATCGCAAGTATACGCATAATAGCTGTCAAATTGGCAACATGACATTTTGACTTTACACCGGCGTAACTTCCTTCAGATACACTTTGGAAAATTAATAATTATACCGTACTGTAGGAAAAAAAATTTCTAGCACGATGGTATAATTAATTTTAATGTATGACAAATAGTTCCTGAGAAATGGGTATAAAAATGAATAAATTGTAGTCACCCGGTGTTCAAGTGTCATTTTGGATGTATTTGAGAATTTTGCCAATTTTACACGTTTTTTGTATCATTTGTGGGTATAAATTACACCTTTTCTTGTAGAACACAAAATTCTCTACACAGTAGTATATTCCTGTGTAATCGCAAGTGCGCATAATAGCTGTCAAATTGGCAATATGTCCTTTTGACTTTACACCGCCGTCACTTCCTTCAGATACACTTTGGAAAATTAAGAATTATACCGCATTTTAAAAAATACAATTTCCAGCACGATGATATAATTTATTTTAATGTGTGATAAATAGTTCCTGAGAAATAGGTAGAAAAATGAATTAATTTAGGCGCCCGGTGATCAAGTGTAATTTTGGATGTATTTGACAATTTTGCCAATTTTACACATTTTTTGTATCATTTGTGGGTATAAATTATAACTTTTCTTGTAGAACACAAAATTATCTACACAATAGTATAATTTTTATAGCTGTACCATTGCTGGTTTATGAGGAATAGATAGGGGAATATTTACCAAAACATTCACGGTTTCCAGTGCTAATTTTGCATTTTTGACTTTGTCATTTTGACTTCACACCGCCGTAACTTTTTTTTAATACACTTTGGAAAATTAAAAATTATACCGTGTTGTAGCAAACAAAATTCCCAGCATGATGGTATTATTTATTTAGTTGTGTGATAATTAGTTTTTGATACATAGAGAAAAAAGTATAGAAAATCGGACGCGTGGAGTATAAATATAATTTTGAATATAGATTGAAATTTTGTCATGTTTACATCTTTTATGTTCTATTTTTGGATATGAATTATAACCTATCTTGTAGAACAGAAAATTCTCTACACAGTGGTATAATCTGTTTGGCTGTACCATTTCTGGTTTATGAGGAGTAGATGGCAGAGCATTGACCACAATTTTCGCATTTTTCAGGGTTCATTTTGTCTTTTCACCGCTATAACGTTTTTTGATTTCATTTTTGAAATTTAAAACTTAATTTAAAGTGTAGACAAGAAAATTTCCAACGTGATGGTATACATTGTTAGCGGGTAGGCTGAGTGGTGGCCGAATAATAGCTGATAGAAAATGGACCAAGGAGGGTCGAACAGACACACAGACAGACAGACAGATACACACACAGACACACAGAGGATCTCTTTTATATATATAGATATAGCATTAAAACCGCATTAAAACCCGCCCGTTGTGCGGAAAAATTCATAAAAATATTACAAATTAAAAATAAATAAGGCAAACTCATGAAGACCTTAATCAATTAAAAAGTCTAAATTTCATTATTTTTAATTTTATTTTGACAAAATATTTTCACTCAACCCGCCTCATATTTAAACCCGCCCGACGTGAGGAAAAATTCAGAACTCGAACACCATCCGTTCTGGTTCTTGAAGTCAAATCCATTAGTTTTGTATATGAATTCATTCTATACGGTGAAATTGAACGTTTTATTGCTGCCCGCGGGACATTTTTATTTCATAAAAATGAGCCATCGCTTCGTTTGCGTTTGAAGCCCCTGATAATTGAACCAGCGAACCATGAGCCAGCGCAATTATGTCACCTCATATTCAAGCATACATACACAGACAGACAGATAATTTCTTCTTTATGTATATATATAGCATTAAAACCCGCCCGTTGTGCGGAGCAATTCATAACATGAAATTCATATTCAATTCATAAAAAATATGGAAAAATAAAAATGAAATAGGGTACACTCATAAAAATATTAATCAATTGAAAATTATAAGTTAAATTATTTTTATTTCGACACAATATTTCCCCTCAGTCCGCCTGAGTCATTTTTAAACCCGCCCGTCGTGCTGAATAATTCAGAACTCGAACACGATCCGTTCTGCATCTTGAAGTCAAATCCATTGGTTTTGTGTATGGATTAATTCTACAGGGAAAATTGAACGTTCTATTGTCTATAGTTGCTGCCCGCGGAACATTTTTATTTAAAAAAAAAAACTTTTTTTAAATGAACCATTTGAAAAAATGATCTAAAAACACTTTTTTAAACCCACCCGTCGTGCGGAACAATTCATACAATAAAATTCATATCAAATCCATAAAATATAATGAATACAAATTGAAAAGCAAAAAATGTAACCTATAAATATCTTAACCAATAGAAAAGTCTAAATGTGAATATTTTTGTTCTTATTTTGACAAATATTATCCCTCAACCCGCCTGATATAATTTTACACCATTATCATATTATCTCATAATTCCCGGTTAATGCTTCCACTAATGCATCATATTCATACAGTTGTTATTTTTTGGATTACATCGATAATGCAGCCCTTGATATTACAGCCGATATTATATTATGCAATCTATATTCTGCTACGTATTATTCCTAATACATATATCATCAGATCGCAAAATATATTTAAAGGTTCACATCATTCTCCAAAATCATTTGCTTAAGAGCTATTCTACTTTTATCGCTAGAATATTTACTGCTAGCAAAATATCATATACCTCGCTATCATTTAAACCCACTCTTTATAGATACATTTAATTCGCCCGTCGTGCGGAACAGTTCATAAAATATAATTAATATTCAATTAATAAAAAAATTAGTGCAAATTGAAAAAGAAAAACAAACCCACAGGAAAGTTATAGCTAATCTAAAAGTCTAAATGTGAAATTTATGTTTCAATTTAGAAAACATGTTTTTCCACAACACTATCAAAACAATGCAACCTTCTGTCATCTCTATAATTCCAGGTTAATGCTTCCGCTAAAACAGCATAAGTTGGCATTACATGATATTGCAACCCATATCCTTATGCAACTTATGCTTATGCAACTTGAAATTAAACCAATTAAATTACACAGTTAAATTCAGTAGTTTACTTTGTTCCCAATAGCATTTTACCCGCCCGTCGTGCGGAACGTTATTGAGGACAATAAAGCCTTTATATTCAGTAGAGTGTAGCATTAATTAAACTGTACGCAATAAAACCACACCATCCATGCTTGGAGATAATATGATGCATTCTTAATTGTGATTGGGCTTCAGTGAAATTTAATCGGTGTATATTCCTGTGTAATCGCAAGTGCGCATAATAGCTGTCAAATTGGCAATATGTCCTTTTGACTTTACACCGCCGTAACTTCCTTCAGATACCCTTTGGAAAATTACAAATTATACCGTATTGTAGAAGAAAAGATTTATAGAACGATGGTATAATTTATTTTTATGTGTAACAAATAGTTACTGAGAAATAGTAGAAAAATGAATTAATTTTAGTCGCCCGGTGTTCAAGTGTAATTTTGGATGTATTTGAGAATTTTGCCAATTTTACACGTTTTTTGTATCATTTGTGGGTATAAATTATAGCTTATCTTGTAGAACACAAAATTCTCTACACAGTAGTATATTCCTGTGTAATCGCAAGTGCGTAAATTGTGATTGGACTTCAGTGAAATTTAATCAGTGTATATTCATGTGTAATCGCAAGTATACGCATAATAGCTGTCAAATTGGCAACATGACATTTTGACTTTACACCGGCGTAACTTCCTTCAGATACACTTTGGAAAATTAATAATTATACCGTACTGTAGGAAAAAAAATTTCTAGCACGATGGTATAATTAATTTTAATGTATGACAAATAGTTCCTGAGAAATGGGTATAAAAATGAATAAATTGTAGTCACCCGGTGTTCAAGTGTCATTTTGGATGTATTTGAGAATTTTGCCAATTTTACACGTTTTTTGTATCATTTGTGGGTATAAATTACACCTTTTCTTGTAGAACACAAAATTCTCTACACAGTAGTATATTCCTGTGTAATCGCAAGTGCGCATAATAGCTGTCAAATTGGCAATATGTCCTTTTGACTTTACACCGCCGTCACTTCCTTCAGATACACTTTGGAAAATTAAGAATTATACCGCATTTTAAAAAATACAATTTCCAGCACGATGATATAATTTATTTTAATGTGTGATAAATAGTTCCTGAGAAATAGGTAGAAAAATGAATTAATTTAGGCGCCCGGTGATCAAGTGTAATTTTGGATGTATTTGACAATTTTGCCAATTTTACACATTTTTTGTATCATTTGTGGGTATAAATTATAACTTTTCTTGTAGAACACAAAATTATCTACACAATAGTATAATTTTTATAGCTGTACCATTGCTGGTTTATGAGGAATAGATAGGGGAATATTTACCAAAACATTCACGGTTTCCAGTGCTAATTTTGCATTTTTGACTTTGTCATTTTGACTTCACACCGCCGTAACTTTTTTTTAATACACTTTGGAAAATTAAAAATTATACCGTGTTGTAGCAAACAAAATTCCCAGCATGATGGTATTATTTATTTAGTTGTGTGATAATTAGTTTTTGATACATAGAGAAAAAAGTATAGAAAATCGGACGCGTGGAGTATAAATATAATTTTGAATATAGATTGAAATTTTGTCATGTTTACATCTTTTATGTTCTATTTTTGGATATGAATTATAACCTATCTTGTAGAACAGAAAATTCTCTACACAGTGGTATAATCTGTTTGGCTGTACCATTTCTGGTTTATGAGGAGTAGATGGCAGAGCATTGACCACAATTTTCGCATTTTTCAGGGTTCATTTTGTCTTTTCACCGCTATAACGTTTTTTGATTTCATTTTTGAAATTTAAAACTTAATTTAAAGTGTAGACAAGAAAATTTCCAACGTGATGGTATAAATTGTTAGCGGGTAGGCTGAGTGGTGGCCGAATAATAGCTGATAGAAAATGGACCAAGGAGGGTCGAACAGACACACAGACAGACAGACAGATACACACACAGACACACAGAGGATCTCTTTTATATATATAGATATAGCATTAAAACCGCATTAAAACCCGCCCGTTGTGCGGAAAAATTCATAAAAATATTACAAATTAAAAATAAATAAGGCAAACTCATGAAGACCTTAATCAATTAAAAAGTCTAAATTTCATTATTTTTAATTTTATTTTGACAAAATATTTTCACTCAACCCGCCTCATATTTAAACCCGCCCGACGTGAGGAAAAATTCAGAACTCGAACACCATCCGTTCTGGTTCTTGAAGTCAAATCCATTAGTTTTGTATATGAATTCATTCTATACGGTGAAATTGAACGTTTTATTGCTGCCCGCGGGACATTTTTATTTCATAAAAATGAGCCATCGCTTCGTTTGCGTTTGAAGCCCCTGATAATTGAACCAGCGAACCATGAGCCAGCGCAATTATGTCACCTCATATTCAAGCATACATACACAGACAGACAGATAATTTCTTCTTTATGTATATATATAGCATTAAAACCCGCCCGTTGTGCGGAGCAATTCATAACATGAAATTCATATTCAATTCATAAAAAATATGGAAAAATAAAAATGAAATAGGGTACACTCATAAAAATATTAATCAATTGAAAATTATAAGTTTAATTATTTTTATTTCGACACAATATTTCCCCTCAGTCCGCCTGAGTCATTTTTAAACCCGCCCGTCGTGCTGAATAATTCAGAACTCGAACACGATCCGTTCTGCATCTTGAAGTCAAATCCATTGGTTTTGTGTATGGATTAATTCTACAGGGAAAATTGAACGTTCTATTGTCTATAGTTGCTGCCCGCGGAACATTTTTATTTTAAAAAAAAAAACTTTTTTTAAATGAACCATTTGAAAAAATGATCTAAAAACACTTTTTTAAACCCACCCGTCGTGCGGAACAATTCATACAATAAAATTCATATCAAATCCATAAAATATAATGAATACAAATTGAAAAGCAAAAAATGTAACCTATAAATATCTTAACCAATAGAAAAGTCTAAATGTGAATATTTTTGTTCTTATTTTGACAAATATTATCCCTCAACCCGCCTGATATAATTTTACACCATTATCATATTATCTCATAATTCCCGGTTAATGCTTCCACTAATGCATCATATTCATACAGTTGTTATTTTTTGGATTACATCGATAATGCAGCCCTTGATATTACAGCCGATATTATATTATGCAATCTATATTCTGCTACGTATTATTCCTAATACATATATCATCAGATCGCAAAATATATTTAAAGGTTCACATCATTCTCCAAAATCATTTGCTTAAGAGCTATTCTACTTTTATCGCTAGAATATTTACTGCTAGCAAAATATCATATACCTCGCTATCATTTAAACCCACTCTTTATAGATACATTTAATTCGCCCGTCGTGCGGAACAGTTCATAAAATATAATTAATATTCAATTAATAAAAAAATTAGTGCAAATTGAAAAAGAAAAACAAACCCACAGGAAAGTTATAGCTAATCTAAAAGTCTAAATGTGAAATTTATGTTTCAATTTAGAAAACATGTTTTTCCACAACACTATCAAAACAATGCAACCTTCTGTCATCTCTATAATTCCAGGTTAATGCTTCCGCTAAAACAGCATAAGTTGGCATTACATGATATTGCAACCCATATCCTTATGCAACTTATGCTTATGCAACTTGAAATTAAACCAATTAAATTACACAGTCAAATTCAGTAGTTTACTTTGTTCCCAATAGCATTTTACCCGCCCGTCGTGCGGAACGTTATTGAGGACAATAAAGCCTTTATATTCAGTAGAGTGTAGCATTAATTAAACTGTACGCAATAAAACCACACCATCCATGCTTGGAGATAATATGATGCATTCTTAATTGTGATTGGGCTTCAGTGAAATTTAATCGGTGTATATTCCTGTGTAATCGCAAGTGCGCATAATAGCTGTCAAATTGGCAATATGTCCTTTTGACTTTACACCGCCGTAACTTCCTTCAGATACCCTTTGGAAAATTACAAATTATACCGTATTGTAGAAGAAAAGATTTATAGAACGATGGTATAATTTATTTTTATGTGTAACAAATAGTTACTGAGAAATAGTAGAAAAATGAATTAATTTTAGTCGCCCGGTGTTCAAGTGTAATTTTGGATGTATTTGAGAATTTTGCCAATTTTACACGTTTTTTGTATCATTTGTGGGTATAAATTATAGCTTATCTTGTAGAACACAAAATTCTCTACACAGTAGTATATTCCTGTGTAATCGCAAGTGCGTAAATTATGATTGGACTTCAGTGAAATTAAATCAGTGTATATTCATGTGTAATCGCAAGTGCGCATAATAGCTGTCAAATTGGCAACATGACAATTTGACTTTACACCGCCGTAACTTCCTTCAGATACACTTTGGAAAATTAATAATTATACCGTACTGTAGGAAAAAAAATTTCTAGCACGATGGTATAATTAATTTTAATGTATGACAAATAGTTCCTGAGAAATGGGTATAAAAATGAATAAATTGTAGTCACCCGGTGTTCAAGTGTCATTTTGGATGTATTTGAGAATTTTGCCAATTTTACACGTTTTTTGTATCATTTGTGGGTATAAATTACACCTTTTCTTGTAGAACACAAAATTCTCTACACAGTAGTATATTCCTGTGTAATCGCAAGTGCGCATAATAGCTGTCAAATTGGCAATATGTCCTTTTGACTTTACACCGCCGTCACTTCCTTCAGATACACTTTGGAAAATTAAGAATTATACCGCATTTTAAAAAATACAATTTCCAGCACGATGATATAATTTATTTTAATGTGTGATAAATAGTTCCTGAGAAATAGGTAGAAAAATGAATTAATTTAGGCGCCCGGTGATCAAGTGTAATTTTGGATGTATTTGACAATTTTGCCAATTTTACACATTTTTTGTATCATTTGTGGGTATAAATTATAACTTTTCTTGTAGAACACAAAATTATCTACACAATAGTATAATTTTTATAGCTGTACCATTGCTGGTTTATGAGGAATAGATAGGGGAATATTTACCAAAACATTCACGGTTTCCAGTGCTAATTTTGCATTTTTGACTTTGTCATTTTGACTTCACACCGCCGTAACTTTTTTTTAATACACTTTGGAAAATTAAAAATTATACCGTGTTGTAGCAAACAAAATTCCCAGCATGATGGTATTATTTATTTAGTTGTGTGATAATTAGTTTTTGATACATAGAGAAAAAAGTATAGAAAATCGGACGCGTGGAGTATAAATATATTTTTGAATATAGATTGAAATTTTGTCATGTTTACATCTTTTATGTTCTATTTTTGGATATGAATTATAACCTATCTTGTAGAACAGAAAATTCTCTACACAGTGGTATAATCTGTTTGGCTGTACCATTTCTGGTTTATGAGGAGTAGATGGCAGAGCATTGACCACAATTTTCGCATTTTTCAGGGTTCATTTTGTCTTTTCACCGCTATAACGTTTTTTGATTTCATTTTTGAAATTTAAAACTTAATTTAAAGTGTAGACAAGAAAATTTCCAACGTGATGGTATAAATTGTTAGCGGGTAGGCTGAGTGGTGGCCGAATAATAGCTGATAGAAAATGGACCAAGGAGGGTCGAACAGACACACAGACAGACAGACAGATACACACACAGACACACAGAGGATCTCTTTTATATATATAGATATAGCATTAAAACCGCATTAAAACCCGCCCGTTGTGCGGAAAAATTCATAAAAATATTACAAATTAAAAATAAATAAGGCAAACTCATGAAGACCTTAATCAATTAAAAAGTCTAAATTTCATTATTTTTAATTTTATTTTGACAAAATATTTTCACTCAACCCGCCTCATATTTAAACCCGCCCGACGTGAGGAAAAATTCAGAACTCGAACACCATCCGTTCTGGTTCTTGAAGTCAAATCCATTAGTTTTGTATATGAATTCATTCTATACGGTGAAATTGAACGTTTTATTGCTGCCCGCGGGACATTTTTATTTCATAAAAATGAGCCATCGCTTCGTTTGCGTTTGAAGCCCCTGATAATTGAACCAGCGAACCATGAGCCAGCGCAATTATGTCACCTCATATTCAAGCATACATACACAGACAGACAGATAATTTCTTCTTTATGTATATATATAGCATTAAAACCCGCCCGTTGTGCGGAGCAATTCATAACATGAAATTCATATTCAATTCATAAAAAATATGGAAAAATAAAAATGAAATAGGGTACACTCATAAAAATATTAATCAATTGAAAATTATAAGTTAAATTATTTTTATTTCGACACAATATTTCCCCTCAGTCCGCCTGAGTCATTTTTAAACCCGCCCGTCGTGCTGAATAATTCAGAACTCGAACACGATCCGTTCTGCATCTTGAAGTCAAATCCATTGGTTTTGTGTATGGATTAATTCTACAGGGAAAATTGAACGTTCTATTGTCTATAGTTGCTGCCCGCGGAACATTTTTATTTTAAAAAAAAAAACCTTTTTTTAAATGAACCATTTGAAAAAATGATCTAAAAACACTTTTTTAAACCCACCCGTCGTGCGGAACAATTCATACAATAAAATTCATATCAAATCCATAAAATATAATGAATACAAATTGAAAAGCAAAAAATGTAACCTATAAATATCTTAACCAATAGAAAAGTCTAAATGTGAATATTTCTGTTCTTATTTTGACAAATATTATCCCTCAACCCGCCTGATATAATTTTACACCATTATCATATTATCTCATAATTCCCGGTTAATGCTTCCACTAATGCATCATATTCATACAGTTGTTATTTTTTGGATTACATCGATAATGCAGCCCTTGATATTACAGCCGATATTATATTATGCAATCTATATTCTGCTACGTATTATTCCTAATACATATATCATCAGATCGCAAAATATATTTAAAGGTTCACATCATTCTCCAAAATCATTTGCTTAAGAGCTATTCTACTTTTATCGCTAGAATATTTACTGCTAGCAAAATATCATATACCTCGCTATCATTTAAACCCACTCTTTATAGATACATTTAATTCGCCCGTCGTGCGGAACAGTTCATAAAATATAATTAATATTCAATTAATAAAAAAATTAGTGCAAATTGAAAAAGAAAAACAAACCCACAGGAAAGTTATAGCTAATCTAAAAGTCTAAATGTGAAATTTATGTTTCAATTTAGAAAACATGTTTTTCCACAACACTATCAAAACAATGCAACCTTCTGTCATCTCTATAATTCCAGGTTAATGCTTCCGCTAAAACAGCATAAGTTGGCATTACATGATATTGCAACCCATATCCTTATGCAACTTATGCTTATGCAACTTGAAATTAAACCAATTAAATTACACAGTTAAATTCAGTAGTTTACTTTGTTCCCAATAGCATTTTACCCGCCCGTCGTGCGGAACGTTATTGAGGACAATAAAGCCTTTATATTCAGTAGAGTGTAGCATTAATTAAACTGTACGCAATAAAACCACACCATCCATGCTTGGAGATAATATGATGCATTCTTAATTGTGATTGGGCTTCAGTGAAATTTAATCGGTGTATATTCCTGTGTAATCGCAAGTGCGCATAATAGCTGTCAAATTGGCAATATGTCCTTTTGACTTTACACCGCCGTAACTTCCTTCAGATACCCTTTGGAAAATTACAAATTATACCGTATTGTAGAAGAAAAGATTTATAGAACGATGGTATAATTTATTTTTATGTGTAACAAATAGTTACTGAGAAATAGTAGAAAAATGAATTAATTTTAGTCGCCCGGTGTTCAAGTGTAATTTTGGATGTATTTGAGAATTTTGCCAATTTTACACGTTTTTTGTATCATTTGTGGGTATAAATTATAGCTTATCTTGTAGAACACAAAATTCTCTACACAGTAGTATATTCCTGTGTAATCGCAAGTGCGTAAATTGTGATTGGACTTCAGTGAAATTTAATCAGTGTATATTCATGTGTAATCGCAAGTACGCATAATAGCTGTCAAATTGGCAACATGACATTTTGACTTTACACCGGCGTAACTTCCTTCAGATACACTTTGGAAAATTAATAATTATACCGTACTGTAGGAAAAAAAATTTCTAGCACGATGGTATAATTAATTTTAATGTATGACAAATAGTTCCTGAGAAATGGGTATAAAAATGAATAAATTGTAGTCACCCGGTGTTCAAGTGTCATTTTGGATGTATTTGAGAATTTTGCCAATTTTACACGTTTTTTGTATCATTTGTGGGTATAAATTACACCTTTTCTTGTAGAACACAAAATTCTCTACACAGTAGTATATTCCTGTGTAATCGCAAGTGCGCATAATAGCTGTCAAATTGGCAATATGTCCTTTTGACTTTACACCGCCGTCACTTCCTTCAGATACACTTTGGAAAATTAAGAATTATACCGCATTTTAAAAAATACAATTTCCAGCACGATGATATAATTTATTTTAATGTGTGATAAATAGTTCCTGAGAAATAGGTAGAAAAATGAATTAATTTAGGCGCCCGGTGATCAAGTGTAATTTTGGATGTATTTGACAATTTTGCCAATTTTACACATTTTTTGTATCATTTGTGGGTATAAATTATAACTTTTCTTGTAGAACACAAAATTATCTACACAATAGTATAATTTTTATAGCTGTACCATTGCTGGTTTATGAGGAATAGATAGGGGAATATTTACCAAAACATTCACGGTTTCCAGTGCTAATTTTGCATTTTTGACTTTGTCATTTTGACTTCACACCGCCGTAACTTTTTTTTAATACACTTTGGAAAATTAAAAATTATACCGTGTTGTAGCAAACAAAATTCCCAGCATGATGGTATTATTTATTTAGTTGTGTGATAATTAGTTTTTGATACATAGAGAAAAAAGTATAGAAAATCGGACGCGTGGAGTATAAATATAATTTTGAATATAGATTGAAATTTTGTCATGTTTACATCTTTTATGTTCTATTTTTGGATATGAATTATAACCTATCTTGTAGAACAGAAAATTCTCTACACAGTGGTATAATCTGTTTGGCTGTACCATTTCTGGTTTATGAGGAGTAGATGGCAGAGCATTGACCACAATTTTCGCATTTTTCAGGGTTCATTTTGTCTTTTCACCGCTATAACGTTTCTTGATTTCATTTTTGAAATTTAAAACTTAATTTAAAGTGTAGACAAGAAAATTTCCAACGTGATGGTATAAATTGTTAGCGGGTAGGCTGAGTGGTGGCCGAATAATAGCTGATAGAAAATGGACCAAGGAGGGTCGAACAGACACACAGACAGACAGACAGATACACACACAGACACACAGAGGATCTCTTTTATATATATAGATATATCATTAAAACCGCATTAAAACCCGCCCGTTGTGCGGAAAAATTCATAAAAATATTACAAATTAAAAATAAATAAGGCAAACTCATGAAGACCTTAATCAATTAAAAAGTCTAAATTTCATTATTTTTAATTTTATTTTGACAAAATATTTTCACTCAACCCGCCTCATATTTAAACCCGCCCGACGTGAGGAAAAATTCAGAACTCGAACACCATCCGTTCTGGTTCTTGAAGTCAAATCCATTAGTTTTGTATATGAATTCATTCTATACGGTGAAATTGAACGTTTTATTGCTGCCCGCGGGACATTTTTATTTCATAAAAATGAGCCATCGCTTCGTTTGCGTTTGAAGCCCCTGATAATTGAACCAGCGAACCATGAGCCAGCGCAATTATGTCACCTCATATTCAAGCATACATACACAGACAGACAGATAATTTCTTCTTTATGTATATATATAGCATTAAAACCCGCCCGTTGTGCGGAGCAATTCATAACATGAAATTCATATTCAATTCATAAAAAATATGGAAAAATAAAAATGAAATAGGGTACACTCATAAAAATATTAATCAATTGAAAATTATAAGTTTAATTATTTTTATTTCGACACAATATTTCCCCTCAGTCCGCCTGAGTCATTTTTAAACCCGCCCGTCGTGCTGAATAATTCAGAACTCGAACACGATCCGTTCTGCATCTTGAAGTCAAATCCATTGGTTTTGTGTATGGATTAATTCTACAGGGAAAATTGAACGTTCTATTGTCTATAGTTGCTGCCCGCGGAACATTTTTATTTTAAAAAAAAAACCTTTTTTTAAATGAACCATTTGAAAAAATGATCTAAAAACACTTTTTTAAACCCACCCGTCGTGCGGAACAATTCATACAATAAAATTCATATCAAATCCATAAAATATAATGAATACAAATTGAAAAGCAAAAAATGTAACCTATAAATATCTTAACCAATAGAAAAGTCTAAATGTGAATATTTTTGTTCTTATTTTGACAAATATTATCCCTCAACCCGCCTGATATAATTTTACACCATTATCATATTATCTCATAATTCCCGGTTAATGCTTCCACTAATGCATCATATTCATACAGTTGTTATTTTTTGGATTACATCGATAATGCAGCCCTTGATATTACAGCCGATATTATATTATGCAATCTATATTCTGCTACGTATTATTCCTAATACATATATCATCAGATCGCAAAATATATTTAAAGGTTCACATCATTCTCCAAAATCATTTGCTTAAGAGCTATTCTACTTTTATCGCTAGAATATTTACTGCTAGCAAAATATCATATACCTCGCTATCATTTAAACCCACTCTTTATAGATACATTTAATTCGCCCGTCGTGCGGAACAGTTCATAAAATATAATTAATATTCAATTAATAAAAAAATTAGTGCAAATTGAAAAAGAAAAACAAACCCACAGGAAAGTTATAGCTAATCTAAAAGTCTAAATGTGAAATTTATGTTTCAATTTAGAAAACATGTTTTTCCACAACACTATCAAAACAATGCAACCTTCTGTCATCTCTATAATTCCAGGTTAATGCTTCCGCTAAAACAGCATAAGTTGGCATTACATGATATTGCAACCCATATCCTTATGCAACTTATGCTTATGCAACTTGAAATTAAACCAATTAAATTACACAGTTAAATTCAGTAGTTTACTTTGTTCCCAATAGCATTTTACCCGCCCGTCGTGCGGAACGTTATTGAGGACAATAAAGCCTTTATATTCAGTAGAGTGTAGCATTAATTAAACTGTACGCAATAAAACCACACCATCCATGCTTGGAGATAATATGATGCATTCTTAATTGTGATTGGGCTTCAGTGAAATTTAATCGGTGTATATTCCTGTGTAATCGCAAGTGCGCATAATAGCTGTCAAATTGGCAATATGTCCTTTTGACTTTACACCGCCGTAACTTCCTTCAGATACCCTTTGGAAAATTACAAATTATACCGTATTGTAGAAGAAAAGATTTATAGAACGATGGTATAATTTATTTTTATGTGTAACAAATAGTTACTGAGAAATAGTAGAAAAATGAATTAATTTTAGTCGCCCGGTGTTCAAGTGTAATTTTGGATGTATTTGAGAATTTTGCCAATTTTACACGTTTTTTGTATCATTTGTGGGTATAAATTATAGCTTATCTTGTAGAACACAAAATTCTCTACACAGTAGTATATTCCTGTGTAATCGCAAGTGCGTAAATTGTGATTGGACTTCAGTGAAATTTAATCAGTGTATATTCATGTGTAATCGCAAGTACGCATAATAGCTGTCAAATTGGCAACATGACATTTTGACTTTACACCGGCGTAACTTCCTTCAGATACACTTTGGAAAATTAATAATTATACCGTACTGTAGGAAAAAAAATTTCTAGCACGATGGTATAATTAATTTTAATGTATGACAAATAGTTCCTGAGAAATGGGTATAAAAATGAATAAATTGTAGTCACCCGGTGTTCAAGTGTCATTTTGGATGTATTTGAGAATTTTGCCAATTTTACACGTTTTTTGTATCATTTGTGGGTATAAATTACACCTTTTCTTGTAGAACACAAAATTCTCTACACAGTAGTATATTCCTGTGTAATCGCAAGTGCGCATAATAGCTGTCAAATTGGCAATATGTCCTTTTGACTTTACACCGCCGTCACTTCCTTCAGATACACTTTGGAAAATTAAGAATTATACCGCATTTTAAAAAATACAATTTCCAGCACGATGATATAATTTATTTTAATGTGTGATAAATAGTTCCTGAGAAATAGGTAGAAAAATGAATTAATTTAGGCGCCCGGTGATCAAGTGTAATTTTGGATGTATTTGACAATTTTGCCAATTTTACACATTTTTTGTATCATTTGTGGGTATAAATTATAACTTTTCTTGTAGAACACAAAATTATCTACACAATAGTATAATTTTTATAGCTGTACCATTGCTGGTTTATGAGGAATAGATAGGGGAATATTTACCAAAACATTCACGGTTTCCAGTGCTAATTTTGCATTTTTGACTTTGTCATTTTGACTTCACACCGCCGTAACTTTTTTTTAATACACTTTGGAAAATTAAAAATTATACCGTGTTGTAGCAAACAAAATTCCCAGCATGATGGTATTATTTATTTAGTTGTGTGATAATTAGTTTTTGATACATAGAGAAAAAAGTATAGAAAATCGGACGCGTGGAGTATAAATATAATTTTGAATATAGATTGAAATTTTGTCATGTTTACATCTTTTATGTTCTATTTTTGGATATGAATTATAACCTATCTTGTAGAACAGAAAATTCTCTACACAGTGGTATAATCTGTTTGGCTGTACCATTTCTGGTTTATGAGGAGTAGATGGCAGAGCATTGACCACAATTTTCGCATTTTTCAGGGTTCATTTTGTCTTTTCACCGCTATAACGTTTTTTGATTTCATTTTTGAAATTTAAAACTTAATTTAAAGTGTAGACAAGAAAATTTCCAACGTGATGGTATAAATTGTTAGCGGGTAGGCTGAGTGGTGGCCGAATAATAGCTGATAGAAAATGGACCAAGGAGGGTCGAACAGACACACAGACAGACAGACAGATACACACACAGACACACAGAGGATCTCTTTTATATATATAGATATATCATTAAAACCGCATTAAAACCCGCCCGTTGTGCGGAAAAATTCATAAAAATATTACAAATTAAAAATAAATAAGGCAAACTCATGAAGACCTTAATCAATTAAAAAGTCTAAATTTCATTATTTTTAATTTTATTTTGACAAAATATTTTCACTCAACCCGCCTCATATTTAAACCCGCCCGACGTGAGGAAAAATTCAGAACTCGAACACCATCCGTTCTGGTTCTTGAAGTCAAATCCATTAGTTTTGTATATGAATTCATTCTATACGGTGAAATTGAACGTTTTATTGCTGCCCGCGGGACATTTTTATTTCATAAAAATGAGCCATCGCTTCGTTTGCGTTTGAAGCCCCTGATAATTGAACCAGCGAACCATGAGCCAGCGCAATTATGTCACCTCATATTCAAGCATACATACACAGACAGACAGATAATTTCTTCTTTATGTATATATATAGCATTAAAACCCGCCCGTTGTGCGGAGCAATTCATAACATGAAATTCATATTCAATTCATAAAAAATATGGAAAAATAAAAATGAAATAGGGTACACTCATAAAAATATTAATCAATTGAAAATTATAAGTTTAATTATTTTTATTTCGACACAATATTTCCCCTCAGTCCGCCTGAGTCATTTTTAAACCCGCCCGTCGTGCTGAATAATTCAGAACTCGAACACGATCCGTTCTGCATCTTGAAGTCAAATCCATTGGTTTTGTGTATGGATTAATTCTACAGGGAAAATTGAACGTTCTATTGTCTATAGTTGCTGCCCGCGGAACATTTTTATTTTAAAAAAAAAACCTTTTTTTAAATGAACCATTTGAAAAAATGATCTAAAAACACTTTTTTAAACCCACCCGTCGTGCGGAACAATTCATACAATAAAATTCATATCAAATCCATAAAATATAATGAATACAAATTGAAAAGCAAAAAATGTAACCTATAAATATCTTAACCAATAGAAAAGTCTAAATGTGAATATTTTTGTTCTTATTTTGACAAATATTATCCCTCAACCCGCCTGATATAATTTTACACCATTATCATATTATCTCATAATTCCCGGTTAATGCTTCCACTAATGCATCATATTCATACAGTTGTTATTTTTTGGATTACATCGATAATGCAGCCCTTGATATTACAGCCGATATTATATTATGCAATCTATATTCTGCTACGTATTATTCCTAATACATATATCATCAGATCGCAAAATATATTTAAAGGTTCACATCATTCTCCAAAATCATTTGCTTAAGAGCTATTCTACTTTTATCGCTAGAATATTTACTGCTAGCAAAATATCATATACCTCGCTATCATTTAAACCCACTCTTTATAGATACATTTAATTCGCCCGTCGTGCGGAACAGTTCATAAAATATAATTAATATTCAATTAATAAAAAAATTAGTGCAAATTGAAAAAGAAAAACAAACCCACAGGAAAGTTATAGCTAATCTAAAAGTCTAAATGTGAAATTTATGTTTCAATTTAGAAAACATGTTTTTCCACAACACTATCAAAACAATGCAACCTTCTGTCATCTCTATAATTCCAGGTTAATGCTTCCGCTAAAACAGCATAAGTTGGCATTACATGATATTGCAACCCATATCCTTATGCAACTTATGCTTATGCAACTTGAAATTAAACCAATTAAATTACACAGTTAAATTCAGTAGTTTACTTTGTTCCCAATAGCATTTTACCCGCCCGTCGTGCGGAACGTTATTGAGGACAATAAAGCCTTTATATTCAGTAGAGTGTAGCATTAATTAAACTGTACGCAATAAAACCACACCATCCATGCTTGGAGATAATATGATGCATTCTTAATTGTGATTGGGCTTCAGTGAAATTTAATCGGTGTATATTCCTGTGTAATCGCAAGTGCGCATAATAGCTGTCAAATTGGCAATATGTCCTTTTGACTTTACACCGCCGTAACTTCCTTCAGATACCCTTTGGAAAATTACAAATTATACCGTATTGTAGAAGAAAAGATTTATAGAACGATGGTATAATTTATTTTTATGTGTAACAAATAGTTACTGAGAAATAGTAGAAAAATGAATTAATTTTAGTCGCCCGGTGTTCAAGTGTAATTTTGGATGTATTTGAGAATTTTGCCAATTTTACACGTTTTTTGTATCATTTGTGGGTATAAATTATAGCTTATCTTGTAGAACACAAAATTCTCTACACAGTAGTATATTCCTGTGTAATCGCAAGTGCGTAAATTGTGATTGGACTTCAGTGAAATTTAATCAGTGTATATTCATGTGTAATCGCAAGTATACGCATAATAGCTGTCAAATTGGCAACATGACATTTTGACTTTACACCGGCGTAACTTCCTTCAGATACACTTTGGAAAATTAATAATTATACCGTACTGTAGGAAAAAAAATTTCTAGCACGATGGTATAATTAATTTTAATGTATGACAAATAGTTCCTGAGAAATGGGTATAAAAATGAATAAATTGTAGTCACCCGGTGTTCAAGTGTCATTTTGGATGTATTTGAGAATTTTGCCAATTTTACACGTTTTTTGTATCATTTGTGGGTATAAATTACACCTTTTCTTGTAGAACACAAAATTCTCTACACAGTAGTATATTCCTGTGTAATCGCAAGTGCGCATAATAGCTGTCAAATTGGCAATATGTCCTTTTGACTTTACACCGCCGTCACTTCCTTCAGATACACTTTGGAAAATTAAGAATTATACCGCATTTTAAAAAATACAATTTCCAGCACGATGATATAATTTATTTTAATGTGTGATAAATAGTTCCTGAGAAATAGGTAGAAAAATGAATTAATTTAGGCGCCCGGTGATCAAGTGTAATTTTGGATGTATTTGACAATTTTGCCAATTTTACACATTTTTTGTATCATTTGTGGGTATAAATTATAACTTTTCTTGTAGAACACAAAATTATCTACACAATAGTATAATTTTTATAGCTGTACCATTGCTGGTTTATGAGGAATAGATAGGGGAATATTTACCAAAACATTCACGGTTTCCAGTGCTAATTTTGCATTTTTGACTTTGTCATTTTGACTTCACACCGCCGTAACTTTTTTTTAATACACTTTGGAAAATTAAAAATTATACCGTGTTGTAGCAAACAAAATTCCCAGCATGATGGTATTATTTATTTAGTTGTGTGATAATTAGTTTTTGATACATAGAGAAAAAAGTATAGAAAATCGGACGCGTGGAGTATAAATATAATTTTGAATATAGATTGAAATTTTGTCATGTTTACATCTTTTATGTTCTATTTTTGGATATGAATTATAACCTATCTTGTAGAACAGAAAATTCTCTACACAGTGGTATAATCTGTTTGGCTGTACCATTTCTGGTTTATGAGGAGTAGATGGCAGAGCATTGACCACAATTTTCGCATTTTTCAGGGTTCATTTTGTCTTTTCACCGCTATAACGTTTTTTGATTTCATTTTTGAAATTTAAAACTTAATTTAAAGTGTAGACAAGAAAATTTCCAACGTGATGGTATAAATTGTTAGCGGGTAGGCTGAGTGGTGGCCGAATAATAGCTGATAGAAAATGGACCAAGGAGGGTCGAACAGACACACAGACAGACAGACAGATACACACACAGACACACAGAGGATCTCTTTTATATATATAGACTAGCATTAAAACCCGCCCGTTGTGCGGAGCAATTAATAAAAAAATTGCAAATTAAAAATAAATAAGGCAAAGTCATGAAAACCTTAATCAATTAAAAGGTCTAAATTTCATTATTTTTAATTTTATTTTGACAAAATATTTTCACTCAACCCGCCTCATATTTAAACCCGCCCGACGTGAGGAAAAATTCAGAACTCGAACACCATCCGTTCTGGTTCTTGAAGTTGAATCCATTAGTTTTGTATATGAATTCATTCTATACGGTGAAATTGAACGTTTTATTGCTGCCCGCGGGACATTTTTATTTCATAAAAATGAGCCATCGCTTCGTTTGCGTTTGAAGCCCCTGATCATTGAACCAGCGAACCATGAACCAGCGCAATTATGTCACCTAATATTCAAGCATACATACACAGACAGACAGATAATTTCTTCTTTATGTATATATATGGCATTAAAACCCGCCCGTTGTGCGGAGCAATTCATAAAAATATTGCAAATTAAAAATAAATAAGGCAAACTCATGAAAACATTAATCAATTAAAAGGTCTAAATTTCATTATTTTTAATTTTATTTTGACAAAATATTTTCACTCATCCCGCCTCATATTTAAACCCGCCCGACGTGAGGAATAATTCAGAACTCGAACACCATCCGTTCTGGTTCTTGAAGTCAAATCCATTAGTTTTGTATATGAATTCATTCTATACGGTGAAATTGAACGTTTTATTGCTGCCCGCGGGACATTTTTATTTCATAAAAATGAGCCATCGCTTCGTTTGCGTTTGAAGCCCCTGATCATTGAACCAGCGAACCATGAACCAGCGCAATTATGTCACCTAATATTCAAGCATACATACACAGACAGACAGATAATTTCTTCTTTCTTTATTGGCATTGCAAATTAAAAATAAATAAGGCAAACTCATGAAAACATTAATCAATTAAAAGGTCTAAATTTCATTATTTTTAATTTTATTTTGACAAAATATTTTCACTCATCCCGCCTCATATTTAAACCCGCCCGACGTGAGGAATAATTCAGAACTCGAACACCATCCGTTCTGGTTCTTGAAGTCAAATCCATTAGTTTTGTATATGAATTCATTCTATACGGTGAAATTGAACGTTTTATTGCTGCCCGCGGGACATTTTTATTTCATAAAAATGAGCCATCGCTTCGTTTGCGTTTGAAGCCCCTGATCATTGAACCAGCGAACCATGAACCAGCGCAATTATGTCACCTAATATTCAAGCATACATACACAGACAGACAGATAATTTCTTCTTTCTTTATTGGCATTGCAAATTAAAAATAAATAAGGCAAACTCATGAAAACATTAATCAATTAAAAGGTCTAAATTTCATTATTTTTAATTTTATTTTGACAAAATATTTTCACTCATCCCGCCTCATATTTAAACCCGCCCGACGTGAGGAATAATTCAGAACTCGAACACCATCCGTTCTGGTTCTTGAAGTCAAATCCATTAGTTTTGTATATGAATTCATTCTATACGGTGAAATTGAACGTTTTATTGCTGCCCGCGGGACATTTTTATTTCATAAAAATGAGCCATCGCTTCGTTTGCGTTTGAAGCCCCTGATCATTGAACCAGCGAACCATGAGCCAGCGCAATTATGTCACCTCATATTCAAGCATACATACACAGACAGACAGATAATTTCTTCTTTATGTATATATATAGCATTAAAACCCGCCCGTTGTGCGGAGCAATTCATAACATGAAATTCATATTCAATTCATAAAAAATATGGAAAAATAAAAATGAAATAGGGTACACTCATAAAAATATTAATCAATTGAAAATTATAAGTTTAATTATTTTTATTTCGACACAATATTTCCCCTCAGTCCGCCTGAGTCATTTTTAAACCCGCCCGTCGTGCTGAATAATTCAGAACTCGAACACGATCCGTTCTGCATCTTGAAGTCAAATCCATTGGTTTTGTGTATGGATTAATTCTACAGGGAAAATTGAACGTTCTATTGTCTATAGTTGCTGCCCGCGGAACATTTTTATTTTAAAAAAAAAACCTTTTTTTAAATGAACCATTTGAAAAAATGATCTAAAAACACTTTTTTAAACCCACCCGTCGTGCGGAACAATTCATACAATAAAATTCATATCAAATCCATAAAATATAATGAATACAAATTGAAAAGCAAAAAATGTAACCTATAAATATCTTAACCAATAGAAAAGTCTAAATGTGAATATTTTTGTTCTTATTTTGACAAATATTATCCCTCAACCCGCCTGATATAATTTTACACCATTATCATATTATCTCATAATTCCCGGTTAATGCTTCCACTAATGCATCATATTCATACAGTTGTTATTTTTTGGATTACATCGATAATGCAGCCCTTGATATTACAGCCGATATTATATTATGCAATCTATATTCTGCTACGTATTATTCCTAATACATATATCATCAGATCGCAAAATATATTTAAAGGTTCACATCATTCTCCAAAATCATTTGCTTAAGAGCTATTCTACTTTTATCGCTAGAATATTTACTGCTAGCAAAATATCATATACCTCGCTATCATTTAAACCCACTCTTTATAGATACATTTAATTCGCCCGTCGTGCGGAACAGTTCATAAAATATAATTAATATTCAATTAATAAAAAAATTAGTGCAAATTGAAAAAGAAAAACAAACCCACAGGAAAGTTATAGCTAATCTAAAAGTCTAAATGTGAAATTTATGTTTCAATTTAGAAAACATGTTTTTCCACAACACTATCAAAACAATGCAACCTTCTGTCATCTCTATAATTCCAGGTTAATGCTTCCGCTAAAACAGCATAAGTTGGCATTACATGATATTGCAACCCATATCCTTATGCAACTTATGCTTATGCAACTTGAAATTAAACCAATTAAATTACACAGTTAAATTCAGTAGTTTACTCTGTTCCCAATAGCATTTTACCCGCCCGTCGTGCGGAACGTTATTGAGGACAATAAAGCCTTTATATTCAGTAGAGTGTAGCATTAATTAAACTGTACGCAATAAAACCACACCATCCATGCTTGGAGATAATATGATGCATTCTTAATTGTGATTGGGCTTCAGTGAAATTTAATCGGTGTATATTCCTGTGTAATCGCAAGTGCGCATAATAGCTGTCAAATTGGCAATATGTCCTTTTGACTTTACACCGCCGTAACTTCCTTCAGATACCCTTTGGAAAATTACAAATTATACCGTATTGTAGAAGAAAAGATTTATAGAACGATGGTATAATTTATTTTTATGTGTAACAAATAGTTACTGAGAAATAGTAGAAAAATGAATTAATTTTAGTCGCCCGGTGTTCAAGTGTAATTTTGGATGTATTTGAGAATTTTGCCAATTTTACACGTTTTTTGTATCATTTGTGGGTATAAATTATAGCTTATCTTGTAGAACACAAAATTCTCTACACAGTAGTATATTCCTGTGTAATCGCAAGTGCGTAAATTGTGATTGGACTTCAGTGAAATTTAATCAGTGTATATTCATGTGTAATCGCAAGTATACGCATAATAGCTGTCAAATTGGCAACATGACATTTTGACTTTACACCGGCGTAACTTCCTTCAGATACACTTTGGAAAATTAATAATTATACCGTACTGTAGGAAACAAAATTTCTAGCACGATGGTATAATTAATTTTAATGTATGACAAACAGTTCCTGAGAAATGGGTAGAAAAATGAATTAATTTTAGTCACCCGGTGTTCAAGTGTAATTTTGGATGTATTTGAGAATTTTGCCAATTTTACACGTTTTTTGTATCATTTGTGGGTATAAATTATACATTTTCTTGTAGAACACAAAATTCTCTACACAGTAGTATATTCCTGTGTAATCGCAAGTGCGCATAATAGCTGTCAAATTGGCAATATGTCCATTTGACTTTACACCGCCGTAACTTCCTTCAGATACACTTTGGAAAATTAAGAATTATACCGTATTGTAGAAAACAAACTTTCCAGCACAATGGTATAATTTATTTTTATGTGTAACAAATAGTTCTTGAGAAATAGGTAGAAAAATGAATTAATTTTAGTCGCACGGTGTTCAAGTGTAATTTTGGATGTATTTGAGAATTTTTCCAATTTTACACGTTTTTTGTATCATTTGTGGGTATAAATTATAGCGTTTCTTGTAGAACACAAAATTTTCTACACAATAGTATAATTTTTATAACTGTAACTCTGCTGGTTTAAGAGGAATAGATAGCGGAATATTGACCAAAATATTCGCGTTTTTCAGTGCCTTTTTGACTTTGTCATTTTGACTTCACACCGCCGTAACTTTTTTTTAATACACTTTGGAAAATTAAAATTTATACCGTGCTGTAAAAAACAAAATTCCCAGCATGATGGTAATATTTATTTAGATGTGTGATGTTTAGTTGCTGAGAAATAGAGAAAAAAGTACAGAAAATCGGACGCGTCGAGCTTAAATATAATTTTGAATGTAGACTGAAATTTTGTCATTTTTACATATTTTATATTTAATTTTTGGATATTAATTATAACCTATCTTGTAGAACAGAAAATTCTCTACACAGTGGTATAATCTGTTTGGCTATACCATTTCTGGTTTATGAGGAGTAGATGGCAGAGCATTGACCACAATTTTCGCATTTTTCAGGGTTCATTTTGTCTTTTCACCGCTATAACTTTTTTTGATTTCATTTTGGAAATTTAAAATTTAATCTAAAGTGTAGACAAGAAAATTTCCAACGTGATGGTATAAATTGTTAGCGGGTAGGCTAAGTGGTGGCCGAATAATAGCTGATAGAAAATGGACCAAGGAGGGTCGAACAGACACACAGACAGACACACACACAGACACACAGAGGATCTCTTTTATATATATAGATATATATAGATATATATATATATAGCATTAAAACCCGCCCGTTGTGCGGAGCAATTCATAACACTTCAGATACACTTTGGAAAATTCAGATACACTTTGGAAAATTAAGAATAATACCGTGTTGTAGAAAACAAAATTTCTAGCACGATGGTATAATTAATTTTAATGTATGACAAACAGTTCCTGAGAAATAGGTAGAAAAATGAATTAATTTTAGTCGCCCGGTGTTCAAGTGTAATTTTGGATGAATTTGAGAATTTTGCCAATTTTACACGTTTTTTGTATCATTTGTGGGTATAAATTATAGCTTATCTTGTAGAACACAAAATTCTCTACACAGTAGCATGTTCCTGAGTAATCGCAAGTGCGTCAATTGTGATTAGACTTCAGTGAAATTAAATCAGTGTATATTCATGTGTAATCGCCAGTGCGCATAATAGCTGTCAAATTGGCAACATGACATTTTGACTTTACACCGCCGTAACTTCCTTCAGATACACTTTGGATATTTAAGAATTATACCGTATTGTAGAAACCAAAATTTCTAGCACGATGGTATAATTCATTTTAATGTGTCACAATTAGTTTTTGAGAAATAGGTAGAAAAATGAATAAATTTTAGTCACCCGGTGCTCAAGTGTAATTTTGGATGTATTTGAGAATTTTGCCAATTTTACACGTTTTTTGTATCATTTGTGGGTATAAATTATACCTTTTCTTGTAGAACACAAAATTTTCTACACAGTAGTATATTCCGTTATTGAGGACAATAAAGCCTTTATATTCAGTATAGTGTAGCATTAATTAAACTGTACGCAATAAAACCACACAATCCATGCTTGGAGATAATATGATGAATTCTTAATTGTGATTGGGCTTCAGTGAAATTTAATCGGTGTATATTCCTGTGTAATCGCAAGTGCGCATAATAGCTGTCAAATTGGCAACATGATAATTTGACTTTACACCGCCGTAACTTCCTTCAGATACACTTTGTAAAATTACAAATTATACCGTATTGTAGAAAACAAGATTTCTAGCACGATGGTATAATTTATTTTTATGTTTAACAAATAGTTACTGAGAAATAGTAGAAAAATTAATTAATTTTATTCGGCCGGTGTTCAAGTGAAATTTCGGATGTATTTGAGAATTTTGCCAATTTTACACGTTTTTTGTATCATTTGTGGGTATAAATTATAGCTTATCTTGTAGAACACAAAATTATCTACACAGTAGTATATTCCTGTGTAATCGCAAGTGCGTAAATTATGATTGGACTTCAGTGAAATTAAATCAGTGTATATTCATGTGTAATCGCAAGTGCGCATAATAGCTGTCAAATTGGCAACATGACAATTTGACTTTACACCGCCGTAACTTCCTTCAGATACACTTTGGAAAATTAAAAATTATACCGTATTGTAGAAAACAAAATTTCTAGCACGATGGTATAATTAATTTTAATGTATGACAAACAGTTCCTGAGAAATGGGTAGAAAAATGAATTAATTTTAGTCACCCGGTGTTCAAGTGTAATTTTGGATGTATTTGAGAATTTTGCCAATTTTACACGTTTTTTGTATCATTTGTGGGTATAAATTATACATTTTCTTGTAGAACACAAAATTCTCTACACAGTAGTATATTCCTGTGTAATCGCAAGTGCGCATAATAGCTGTCAAATTGGCAATATGTCCATTTGACTTTACACCGCCGTAACTTCCTTCAGATACACTTTGGAAAATTAAGAATTATACCGTATTGTAGAAAACAAACTTTCCAGCACAATGGTATAATTTATTTTTATGTGTAACAAATAGTTCTTGAGAAATAGGTAGAAAAATGAATTAATTTTAGTCGCACGGTGTTCAAGTGTAATTTTGGATGTATTTGAGAATTTTTCCAATTTTACACGTTTTTTGTATCATTTGTGGGTATAAATTATAGCGTTTCTTGTAGAACACAAAATTTTCTACACAATAGTATAATTTTTATAACTGTAACTCTGCTGGTTTAAGAGGAATAGATAGCGGAATATTGACCAAAATATTCGCGTTTTTCAGTGCCTTTTTGACTTTGTCATTTTGACTTCACACCGCCGTAACTTTTTCTTAATACGCTCTGGAAAATTAAAATTTATACCGTGCTGTAGAAAACAAAATTCCCAGCATGATGGTAATATTTATTTAGATGTGTGATGTTTAGTTGCTGAGAAATAGAGAAAAAAGTACAGAAAATCGGACGCGTCGAGCTTAAATATAATTTTCAATGTAGACTGAAATTTTGTCATTTTTACATATTTTATATTTAATTTTTGGATATTAATTATAACCTATCTTGTAGAACAGAAAATTCTCTACACAGTGGTATAATCTGTTTGGCTGTACCATTTCTGGTTTATGAGGAGTAGATGGCAGAGCATTGACCACAATTTTCGCATTTTTCAGGGTTCATTTTGTCTTTTCACCGCTATAACTTTTTTTGATTTAATTTTTGAAATTTAAAATTTAATCTAAAGTGTAGACAAGAAAATTTCCAACGTGATGGTATAAATTGTTAGCGGGTAGGCTGAGTGGTGGCCGAATAATAGCTGATAGAAAATGGACCAAGGAGGGTCGAACAGACACACAGACAGACAGACAGACAGATACACACACAGACACACAGAGGATCTCTTTTATATATATAGATATAGCATTAAAACCGCATTAAAACCCGCCCGTTGTGCGGAAAAATTCATAAAAATATTACAAATTAAAAATAAATAAGGCAAACTCATGAAGACCTTAATCAATTAAAAAGTCTAAATTTCATTATTTTTAATTTTATTTTGACAAAATATTTTCACTCAACCCGCCTCATATTTAAACCCGCCCGACGTGAGGAAAAATTCAGAACTCGAACACCATCCGTTCTGGTTCTTGAAGTCAAATCCATTAGTTTTGTATATGAATTCATTCTATACGGTGAAATTGAACGTTTTATTGCTGCCCGCGGGACATTTTTATTTCATAAAAATGAGCCATCGCTTCGTTTGCGTTTGAAGCCCCTGATAATTGAACCAGCGAACCATGAGCCAGCGCAATTATGTCACCTCATATTCAAGCATACATACACAGACAGACAGATAATTTCTTCTTTATGTATATATATAGCATTAAAACCCGCCCGTTGTGCGGAGCAATTCATAACATGAAATTCATATTCAATTCATAAAAAATATGGAAAAATAAAAATGAAATAGGGTACACTCATAAAAATATTAATCAATTGAAAATTATAAGTTAAATTATTTTTATTTCGACACAATATTTCCCCTCAGTCCGCCTGAGTCATTTTTAAACCCGCCCGTCGTGCTGAATAATTCAGAACTCGAACACGATCCGTTCTGCATCTTGAAGTCAAATCCATTGGTTTTGTGTATGGATTAATTCTACAGGGAAAATTGAACGTTCTATTGTCTATAGTTGCTGCCCGCGGAACATTTTTATTTTAAAAAAAAAACCTTTTTTTAAATGAACCATTTGAAAAAATGATCTAAAAACACTTTTTTAAACCCACCCGTCGTGCGGAACAATTCATACAATAAAATTCATATCAAATCCATAAAATATAATGAATACAAATTGAAAAGCAAAAAATGTAACCTATAAATATCTTAACCAATAGAAAAGTCTAAATGTGAATATTTTTGTTCTTATTTTGACAAATATTATTCCTCAACCCGCCTGATATAATTTTACACCATTATCATATTATCTCATAATTCCCGGTTAATGCTTCCACTAATGCATCATATTCATACAGTTGTTATTTTTTGGATTACATCGATAATGCAGCCCTTGATATTACAGCCGATATTATATTATGCAATCTATATTCTGCTACGTATTATTCCTAATACATATATCATCAGATCGCAAAATATATTTAAAGGTTCACATCATTCTCCAAAATCATTTGCTTAAGAGCTATTCTACTTTTATCGCTAGAATATTTACTGCTAGCAAAATATCATATACCTCGCTATCATTTAAACCCACTCTTTATAGATACATTTAATTCGCCCGTCGTGCGGAACAGTTCATAAAATATAATTAATATTCAATTAATAAAAAAATTAGTGCAAATTGAAAAAGAAAAACAAACCCACAGGAAAGTTATAGCTAATCTAAAAGTCTAAATGTGAAATTTATGTTTCAATTTAGAAAACATGTTTTTCCACAACACTATCAAAACAATGCAACCTTCTGTCATCTCTATAATTCCAGGTTAATGCTTCCGCTAAAACAGCATAAGTTGGCATTACATGATATTGCAACCCATATCCTTATGCAACTTATGCTTATGCAACTTGAAATTAAACCAATTAAATTACACAGTTAAATTCAGTAGTTTACTTTGTTCCCAATAGCATTTTACCCGCCCGTCGTGCGGAACGTTATTGAGGACAATAAAGCCTTTATATTCAGTAGAGTGTAGCATTAATTAAACTGTACGCAATAAAACCACACCATCCATGCTTGGAGATAATATGATGCATTCTTAATTGTGATTGGGCTTCAGTGAAATTTAATCGGTGTATATTCCTGTGTAATCGCAAGTGCGCATAATAGCTGTCAAATTGGCAATATGTCCTTTTGACTTTACACCGCCGTAACTTCCTTCAGATACCCTTTGGAAAATTACAAATTATACCGTATTGTAGAAGAAAAGATTTATAGAACGATGGTATAATTTATTTTTATGTGTAACAAATAGTTACTGAGAAATAGTAGAAAAATGAATTAATTTTAGTCGCCCGGTGTTCAAGTGTAATTTTGGATGTATTTGAGAATTTTGCCAATTTTACACGTTTTTTGTATCATTTGTGGGTATAAATTATAGCTTATCTTGTAGAACACAAAATTCTCTACACAGTAGTATATTCCTGTGTAATCGCAAGTGCGTAAATTGTGATTGGACTTCAGTGAAATTTAATCAGTGTATATTCATGTGTAATCGCAAGTATACGCATAATAGCTGTCAAATTGGCAACATGACATTTTGACTTTACACCGGCGTAACTTCCTTCAGATACACTTTGGAAAATTAATAATTATACCGTACTGTAGGAAAAAAAATTTCTAGCACGATGGTATAATTAATTTTAATGTATGACAAATAGTTCCTGAGAAATGGGTATAAAAATGAATAAATTGTAGTCACCCGGTGTTCAAGTGTCATTTTGGATGTATTTGAGAATTTTGCCAATTTTACACGTTTTTTGTATCATTTGTGGGTATAAATTACACCTTTTCTTGTAGAACACAAAATTCTCTACACAGTAGTATATTCCTGTGTAATCGCAAGTGCGCATAATAGCTGTCAAATTGGCAATATGTCCTTTTGACTTTACACCGCCGTCACTTCCTTCAGATACACTTTGGAAAATTAAGAATTATACCGCATTTTAAAAAATACAATTTCCAGCACGATGATATAATTTATTTTAATGTGTGACAAATAGTTCCTGAGAAATAGGTAGAAAAATGAATTAATTTAGGCGCCCGGTGATCAAGTGTAATTTTGGATGTATTTGACAATTTTGCCAATTTTACACATTTTTTGTATCATTTGTGGGTATAAATTATAACTTTTCTGGTAGAACACAAAATTATCTACACAATAGTATAATTTTTATAGCTGTACCATTGCTGGTTTATGAGGAATAGATAGGGGAATATTTACCAAAACATTCACGGTTTCCAGTGCTAATTTTGCATTTTTGACTTTGTCATTTTGACTTCACACCGCCGTAACTTTTTTTTAATACACTTTGGAAAATTAAAAATTATACCGTGTTGTAGCAAACAAAATTCCCAGCATGATGGTATTATTTATTTAGTTGTGTGATAATTAGTTTTTGATACATAGAGAAAAAAGTATAGAAAATCGGACGCGTGGAGTATAAATATAATTTTGAATATAGATTGAAATTTTGTCATGTTTACATCTTTTATGTTCTATTTTTGGATATGAATTATAACCTATCTTGTAGAACAGAAAATTTTCTACACAGTGGTATAATCTGTTTGGTTGTACCATTTCTGGTTTATGAGGAGTAGATGGCAGAGCATTGACCACAATTTTCGCATTTTTCAGGGTTCATTTTGTCTTTTCACCGCTATAACTTTTTTTGATTTCATTTTTGAAATTTAAAATTTAATCTAAAGTGTAGACAAGAAAATTTCCAACGTGATGGTATAAATTGTTAGCGGGTAGGCTGAGTGGTGGCCGAATAATAGCTGATAGAAAATGGACCAAGGAGGGTCGAACAGACACACAGACAGACAGACAGATACACACACAGACACACAGAGGATCTCTTTTATATATATAGATATATGAAGGATTTGTTCCGCACGACGGGCGGGTTTAAATATCAAATGTTACTGTGTAGAACGAGTTCATATGCAAAACTCACGGGCTTGGTGTATAATAAAATTGCTTGGTGTATAAATGGTGTATAATAAAATGGTGTATAATAAAATCACATTATACAATAAATGTGATTTAATCAGTCTTACAATTTGGTTTATATACTATAATGGCGAGCTGCGAGAAAAAGTATTGGTGGGCCACGTGTTTGAGACCCCTGGCGTAGATAATCTCAAACTTCTGATTAGAAATTATGATTGAATCGGTTCATTTTGTGATCACAAACTAATAAGTTGGATCACCTCAGATTAGGCTGGGTTAGGTCAAGTTGGGGTGGTTGGGTTGGGTTTGGTAGATTTGGGTCAAGTTATATTGGGCTTAAATGATATCGAAATATATGATAGCGGTTAAAGTTACGGTAGCAGTAAAAGTAGAATAGTACTTCGTAATCCTAGTAATCCGCCTCGTAGCCGAGTGGCTAAGACGCACGCTCTGTGCACGAGAAGTCCAGGGTTCGGTTCCCTGGCGAGGTGAAACGTTTGGGTCCGTTTCTGAAAGGGTAGCCCAATTGTCGCAATGCTGGTTTTGTGTGCGCGCAGCCGTGCAGTTTCTGTGCTGGCGGTGACTGCAAAACCCGTGCGGCCGGACCTGCGGTGTGCCAGCCGGGGCCGTGAGGCTTTGCCCATGCATAAATTCACGCGAACATTAGCCTCTCCACTGCTGTGTTCAAATGCGTAAATTTAAAAAAAAGAAAAAAAAGAATAGTACTTGAGCAAACGATGTTAGGTAATGATGTTAAGTTCTAAATATGTTTCGGAAACATTCTGATGAAAAGTTTTCATCATTTTTAATTGTGTTTCTTTCGTGTTTTATTTCTGAATTATTCCGCACGACGGGCGGGTCTGAATATGAGGCGGGTTGAGGGAAAATATTTGGTCAAAATTGGAACAAAAATGATTAAATTTGGACTTTTCATTTGGTTCAGATTTTTATGAGTTTACTTTTTTTGAATTTGCAATACTTTTTATGAATGAAGTATGAATTTTATTACATGAATTGCTCCGCACAAAGGGCGGTTTTTCATGCTAATAGAAAACAATGGGCTCAGATGTGTGATAATTAGTTTTTGAGAAATAGAGATAAAAGTATAGAAAATCGGACGCGTGGAGTTTAAATAAAATTTTGAATGTATATTGAATTTTTTTCCATTCTTTTCCATTTGAGTAAAACATAAAATTTTCTACACATTGGTATAATTTGTATAGTTGTACCATTGCTGGTTTAGGAGGAGTAGTCTACAGACCATTTTCGCAAAATTTTCGCATTTGACCAGCATTTTCGCATTTTTCAGGATTCATTTAGTCTTTTCACCGCTATAAATTTTTTTTGTTCATTTTTTAAAATTTAAAATTTAGCATATCGTGTAGACAAGGAAATTTCCAACATGATGGTATAAATTTTTACCGGGTACGCGAAGTGATGGCCGAGTAGCAGCCCATAGAAAACGGACCAAGGAGGGTGGGACACACACCCAGACACACACACAGACACACAGAGGATCTCTTTTATATATATAGATTTTGGATTTTGCTGGGGAAGCATTGTAGTAATTGATTGTTTGAAATTGAATGCTCAATTAAAAACCTTTCAATATTTTGCTTGACGAAAAAACACTGAATTTTTAGAAAAGATCATTGGGTTTTATGAGAAAATCGTTATATCATGCCTTGTTTAATGTTTTCGTGAATGTTCAAATAGATTGTACATGACGAGATATGTTATCATCGGTCATAACGTTTGCAGAGTACCGCTCTTCATATTCGATATCAAAATGCTTAACCATGTAAATCATAATGATTCATATGTCTTCTTACGAAGAAAGTGCTGATTTTTATGAAAGATTCACTTGGTTTTTATGAAAGATTCACTTGGTTTTTATGAATAAAATTCCCTGTGTTTATTATATATTTGGGAGTACTACAATATTGCCCTATGAACATATTAACCACACATTCCTGAGTACTCCCATAATCTGCAATAGGGCAATATGTTCATCTCGGCCAGTGTAGTGTCAAAGGTGTACCAAGTGCGGTGAGTGCGACTGCGGCTTGTGGTCAATATGTTCACTTTTCAACATAGCGAAATTTCAGTGGTTTTCAACACAATTATTGTGTCTAACAGGTGGCTAGCGTCTAACGCACTGTTATCGGCTACTGGTTATAAATAACAAACACTACTGGAGCAACTGAAAAGCCAGTCTTGGGTCGACTGCGCAAATCAGTTAGAATATATACAAAGCGAAAAAAGGTTTGGCCTCAGTTATACTTGTTGCATATATGACTATCTAGCATCCATCAGTATATAGCATATAGCCTATCAGTATATAGCATATAGTCTATCAGTATATAGCATATATAGTCTATCAGTATACATCATATAAAGTGTAATTTGTATTATAAATTATTATAATCGTATCATTTGTATTTTAATTAATATGTCATTAATATGTAAAATAAGTGTACATGTACATTTTTGCAATCTTTTCCGATCAAATAAACGCAAAGGGGCTTTATGTTTATATAACCAAGCTCCTTTATATCGCCTGCAATTATTCAATTATTGCCTCCAATTATGTTTGCTGAAAATTGCGCCCGCACCAGCCTGTTGATACTATATGACGCGCCCGCCTTTTACCCATCACAGCGGTGAGTCTCGGTAAACTCAAGTGGCTGTCTTGATGACATTGACTTCTATTAGTTTTTGCCCCAACGAATCATTTCAAATTATACAGATATTAAGATTGCCAGACAATTTAAGCAAATATTCAATATATCACACCATGAAACATTCATTCGCCAATGTGAACACAACTCAATACGCCTTTATTAGCAGTATGTCATAGGAGTAAATGAAACACATGTAATGAACACACATGCTAAACAATGGACAAAATCGAAAGAATAAAATAGAAAATAAAGAATATTCAAATTGTAACAATGCAGGAAGGCAGCGGTGCTGGTTGAAGGCAGAGAATGAGACATATGAAGAATGGGTAGTGTCACTTTCACCGCACACGCGACAGACAATAGCTGAGATGAGCGAATTTCATTTCAGATGTGACGGAAGCGCTCACGAATCATCGTGAAATATATTGGATTAAAACGATCGTAGGGAGGTACTGCCGGAACAAACATCACAGTCAACACTATTTGAACGTCGGGAATGATGGATTTCAATTGGTATACATTTCCATTCAGGAATATATGTTCAGTATGATACCGATTGATGTATTAATTTCGACATTTAATTTTATAAAAAATTAATTAATTTAATTTACTTCACATTGGCACTCACTTGAAATGACGCGGATATCATGTTACATCACACGTGCTGATACCGCCGCACGAGCGCAGTCTGTTAATGTTGACATGCAAGACGATGCGCAACAAGAGTTTGTGCACATTCAGAGTGTTTTAATTGCAAAACAAGATTCGCTGGACACAAAGAAAAACAGAAAACCAACAAGCAGGCAAATACTCGCAAATAGCACTGATATATGAAGAAATAATCCGCCTGACTGCACTTCAATTATACAAATACGTATTGAACCTAGAATAACAACCCCAGGAAGTATTCTATGAAATCCACATATTTTGAAGAGCAAGTTCAACGCAAGAACAAAACAAACGCAAATCACTCGTCGAATGTTTTTATCTCAATTATACAGATATATTGAATTAACAACAACAAAAACCAGCGAAAATCATATTTTTAAGAGCAAGTTCAATAATACTTACATAGATATTCAAGATATTTTGGTTCATACAAAAAACTTTGGTTTTTATGAGAAACAATCCGCTGGAATTTTTTAGAAATCCTATATTTTAACGACAAAACATTTGAGTTTCTATGAAAAACACTATTTTTTGAAACCTCTGAGTTAAAAAAAACTGTGTTCACTCTGAAAACAAACATGAATTAACTTCCGTTGACAAAACGAGTTTTAGTCACTAGGTTTTCATAAATAAGGCCACTGGGTATTTGGATTTGGACTTTGCAAAAATATGTGTGTGTTTAAAATGGACTGCTTTCGCAATTGGAAGCGGTTTAAAACTTCCGTTGCCTATAGATGCTGCAAGTTGAGGATCTAGTACAATATTGCCCTATGAACATATTAGTCCCACACGATTGTATACTCCCATACTCTACAATAGGGCAATATGTTCACCTCGGCCAGTGTAGTTTCAAAGGCGTACCAAGTGCGGCGAATGCGACTGCGGCTTGTGACCAATATGTTCATTTTTCACCATAGCGAAATTTCAGTGGTTTTTCAACACAGGACACGAGTTTATACACAACAGGTAGCTAGCGCCTAACATACTGTGCGGTTATTGACTAGGTTAGGTTTGGTCAGGTTGAGTCAATTTAGATTACTGAGCCTAACCAATAACCGCACAGTATGTAAGGTGCTAGCTACCTATTGTATAGAAACTCGTGCGTTGCGTTGAAAACCACTGAAATTTCGCTATGGTGAAGAGTGAACATATTGTCCACAAGCCGCAGTCGCTCTCACCGCACTTGATACGCCTTTGACACTACACTGGCCGAGGTGAACATATTGCCCTATTGCAGACTATGAGAGTATGCAGGCGTTTGTGGCTAATATGTTCATAGGGCAATATTGTAGTACTCCCCAATGTGAAATTCAAGATTATGTGTGTACATTTTTATTTTTACATTTTTTAAATATTTACAAAACTCTTGGTAAGTGTTACTAAAATATGTTTAACTATATACTAAATAGCATGATAAAATCCTTTTTTTGATGTGTATGTGCAAAGTGTAAAAAACAAAACAAAAACACAAACCAATTTTGGATTTTTATATAAAAAATTGGTGTTTGTTTTTTTAAACCCGTTTTTTCAAACGCTTATATTAGTACAATATAGAAACAATACAGCTAGAGCTTCTTTGTGACTAATTTGACGGATCAAATTGCTATGTAAACAATCCTTTCTCGATTTGTGGTCAGGAAGCGTATGTTTCCAGGTTTGTTTTGTTGTTTCTCCTGTGCATGTCAATTTATTTTTAAATTATGACTTCATTTGTTCGGTTCATATTGCGTCTTGTGTTTCCAGGATGAAATACCGGTATTGCTTACCGTAGTGATTGCTTACCTTAGTGATAGTAAAGAGGCAAGAGAGTCATAGCTCATAAATGGTGCCTCTTCTCTGTGTTTTTCTTATAGTCTCATACTGGTCATAACTGTTTTTAAATCCATTAACACTGGTACTGCTGACTTCTTCCTCTGTGAGACTATTCCTATTGTTCACAACTCTCGATGTAAAAAACTTATTTATTCTGCTTGTTCTATGTCGTGGCTTAACAGGCTTCAGACTATGCCCTCTTGTTTCCAAGAACTGATATGTTTTAGGCATGCTTACCGTAAGGTTAGGTTTCGTGAAATAGAATTTATCTTGGAGGCATATGCAGTGCTTATGTTGAATTACGAAATGGTGTGTGGTGTAAAGTGTGAGATGCCCATTCAGGCACGTGGAAGGCACCGGTTTAGCCCGTTTGGGTTGGTTTTGCAGATGTCTCTCTTTCTTTATCTGTCCGTAATCTAGGTATCATAATTGACTCGTCTCTTCCATTTCCCGCTAATATCCCAGCTGTTGCGCGTTCGTGCCATCTTATTCTTCGTTCGTTGTATCCTATCCGTCCCTTTCTTGATCAGTCCTCTGCCATCAAACTCATTCATTCTTTCATTTTCTCTAGAATTGACTAGTGTAACTCTTTATATCTACATGTTCCTCGCTCTTCTTTAAAAATCGCCCAGTCTATAATAAATCAATCATGTCGTTTTGTGTTATCTCCTACTCCTTGTCTTCACACTTCCTCATTTATATTCAAACTCCGGTGGCTTCCAATGATTCCTCGCATACACTTCAAAATCTGCTGCCTTATTTACAAAATCCTACATGACCCTCGCCAACCGATCTACCTATTCAATCTCCTCACACCTTCTAGCGACCTAATATCTCGTTATCCTTTACCTTTTTCCTGTACTCGTGCCTGCAATGAATCTTGTTGGTCTAGCAAATCTTTTTTCTTTTATGCTCCCCGTCTCTTCAACGGCCTTCCTCTTAGCGTGTCTTCCTCTCAATCTCTTGCTGCTTTTTCTAATTCTCTTCGCAATCATCCTTTTGACATATCCTTCGATCATTCTTCGCATAACCTCACTCCCTATGCCTCTGAACCCGCGGTCTGAGCCTGTTCGTTACAATCTCTGTTCAGATTTGTTTGTATGCTCATTGTGATATGACGATATGTTTCCGATATTGTGTTCGTGTAAGTGTATGTGCCTATCTGTCGATTTGTCTGTGTGGCGTGTGTCGGTTTCTGTATGTATATGTGTATGTATGTATGTGTACATGTGTATGTGTGTATATGTAGGTATATATGTGTATGTATGGATGTATGTTTGTACATAGGTATATGTGTTTATGTGTTTTTTGTATATGTTTTGAATATGGGTACGTATCTGTACGTGTATATGTGTACGTAAGTGAATTTTATGGGTGTGTGAGTATGTATACTTGTGTTTGCCGCCTGTCTGCTTATTCTTGTTGCGGTGTTTATTTACCCTTTGCTGGCTATTTGCTATTTGTTTTACTTCATTCGCGCGTCTGTTGATACGTGCGCTCTACAAATATATGTTGTTGTTATTGGATACGATAGGTAAGATCGTTGGTTCTGTGTCATGAGAAGCCTAGTGAACACACACACACACACACATATATATATATATATATATATATATATATATATATATATATATATAGCGCCGTAACAAACGAAGGCGCAAAAATTTGAAATGTTGTGGGTGTTTTCATGACAAATGCTGAAATGTTGTTGGTGTATGATAGCCAGCAGCTGATGGCGTCGCGAAACGACGATGAATTGCTAAGTCTCGTCGAGGAGTCTCTGGCAACGTTTTTGAGCCAGCAAATACCGTCGACCCGGCTTGAGTAAGTGCTATAACGGCCGCATGTTTCTTCCGGATGTTTGCTTTTTGTGCTTTTATGCAACTAATTGCAAAAGATGATGCGGTATTGTGTGTGCTTTTGTTTGAATATAGTCGTGATACGAAGAGATTGCAATGTAACAAAGGACTTGCAGAACGATGATACTTTATCTTAAACAGGTGGAATTGTATTTTCGTTTTGGATCAACTATGAAAGACTTGTCAAATACATTTCTGGATGCTACCTGAATTTACAGAAATCTGCTTGCACTGGTGCGTTCTCTCCTTGACGACCTGTTTTCGTAGTGACTCTGCGGCTGAATTTGTCACGTTGTCAGCAGTGGGTGAGCTGTGTGTTCTGTGTTGTGTCAGATCTGTGGACGCGATAATGCTGCGCTATATCGTTAACGTGCTCGAGGAGGTTGTGTCCGACGAGGACGTATTTGACGTGGACAGCTTCTGCGAGACAATGGCTGCCTACTTTCCAGAATTCAGCCGGCTGCAGCACACCACGGTTCACAAGTGGATGCTCAATCTAGCCACCGACATCTCGGAAAAACGTCTAGGTGTGATATTTGAGTGTTTTTATCGATGTTGTTATCAGGCTGTGGTGTGTGTTCCTTTGAGAAAATTTCCACTTACGTTTGTGGACATATTTTCATAATGTGTCCGACACTGTATGAGGTGTACTGTATTGACTGTACACTATCAACTGCTATACATTCAATGTCGCACATACCTCATTCACATGTGCACACCTCATACTACGGTTGGAAGCCATTGTGCTCGTCAGTATAGTATAATGAACTGTGTGGCTTGCACTGGCATTTCATTTTCTCTCCAGCTGCATATGACGTGAATGATGTAGCATACAACCCCACTCATTACGGCACAGCTGGAGAAATGTCTCAGATGGAACTATTGTGTGTGTGTGTGTGTGTGTGTGTGTGTGTGTGTGTGTGTGTGTGTGTGTGTGTGTGTGTGTGTGTGTGTGTGTGTGTGTGTGCATATCTTACTCGTGAGGTATATTTGTATGTATATGTATGGGTTAGGTTCCGGCGGCAGTCATGCTTCGACGCAGCCGCCACGACCACTGGCCGGTATTTCTACTGACGGCGGCGGCGGCGTGGACGCGGGCAGCGATTCTTGCCGACGTCATACAGCGGCTCAATCGACGGTCGACGTCACTCCTGCCGTCGCCACCGTCGCGCCTGCCTCCGATGATTCAGTCCAGAGCCGGATGGAGTCGGCATCAGACGAAGAGTGTCAGGTAGGGCGGTCAGAATCAACAGGCGCCACCAAAAGTAGTGCATTCACAGTCTTTTTCCAATGATTAATTTTTAGTGATTCCAGTCTCCATTGAGAAATATGGATCGGTCATAGACAAATGTACCGAAATTTACTGTGTGTTTTTGTGTATTGACTTGGCGATTTCCTCAATATTTGATTAGATCCATAAAATGATGCGCCGGGAATAAACAACATTCGTTCTAAACATTCGTTTCTCATTAGCAGGGTGTTTCTCACGAGCTAAGAAATGTGTATGTAAGTATGTGTGTGTGTGTGTGTGTGTGTGTGTGTGTGTTGATGGGTTGGTGGGTGGATGAGTATGTGTGTGGGTGGGTGGGTATGTGTGTGTGTGTGTGTGTGTGTGTGTGTGTGTGTGTGTGTGCCGTTGGATATTCAGGGGACGGCGTTATCGCTGCTGTCTGAGGTGTTTCCGGGCAGCACGCAGGCTGAGCTGCTGCAGTGTGTGAGCGCGGCCGCTGGCGATGTCAACAAAGCCGTGCAGCTGGTGTTGTCGCGCCAGGAGGCTGGACAGGCTATCTCTGCGTCGGCTCAGGTGTGATATCGATTGCTCGTGTTCGAATGCGGTGGCAATTGGCGTTGATACTATACATGACACAGCCCGCTGTGCGCCCATCTACAGCCGGGTAGCTGTCGGTTAACTCGAGTGGAGGTGTTGATGAACGAACCCGGGCCAGGTTTGGAACCATATCTCCGGGCACGAGAATTGAACACATCAGCTGATTTACACAACACACGCATGCACCCACTTACACAATGTGTGTGTGTGTGTGTGTGTGTGTGTGTGTATGTGTATGTGCGTGTGCGTAATCAGGAGACATTGAGGCGTCGGCTGGACAAGATCGGGCTGGACGACAAGTCGCTCAAGCAGCAGATTCTCGCCAAGTACAGCTACCAGGACGTGGACGACGCCAAACGCTGCCACAAGCCGCTGCCGCCGAAATCGGTCAGTGTAGGTGTGCATCTACTGGTGGCTTTCTATTTAGAATGGCATCTCAATGTAAGCCTTGTTCTCAAGTTTAACTTGTGGTAGCCTATCGGCCCTGTGATCTGAGCTGTTATACAGAGGTCGATGGCTCAAATCCAGTCGCAGGTTCTTGTTTTTGTTCTTGTTTTTACAGTGGATTTTCTTGGCAGACTTTTTGGAGAGGTGTGATGAGGTTTGCTCGACTTGAATCGGAAGTCACTCATATTGCACTATGTTGAAATGTGTCCGCGCAATAGTTCGGATAATAGCTATGTGGACATCAATTATGTTATTAAAACTTCCGGTTTGTCAAGCTGTAATTGGCTGAATCATCATGGCCGCGGTGTTATAAGGGGTAGCCTCACACTCTATTGTGGAGGGAGGGGCAGCCTCTCGAATTGGTCAGTGTATTGACATAATGCAGTCCGGCTTATTTATTTAAAGCTATCCCTTGTATTGAAACGTATATACACAACAACACAATTTGCACAAAACACATCAAGCATAAAACCAGGCTACATGACCTTTGTTCAGTGTGCACCAGAGCCTTTACATTGTACGAACATCATGGGACATGGTATCTATATAATACATGGTATCTATATAACATGAACAAAGAACAATATCATTCGAGAGCGATTTACTGAAAGACCATGATCGGTGGTGGGTCGTGGACCCCTCTTGGCAGTGGCCTGTGATGAGTGTTGGTCCACCAGCGCGGGCCTCGGGTCCACGGTCTGTGCTCGAACGCTGCTGACACCCGACTGACGGGTCTTCACTGTGTGAGCAGTGGCGGGAAGCGGCCATGTTGAGCGCTTCTACCGCAGCCGTTTAATGTCACAGATTATTAGCAGCGGCTTAATGGCACAGTATAAACTATTTATCCAGGATTACACCAGAGGGTGAGCTAAAATATTTACCTTAGTACCTAGAATGTGTGCTCGGGGGCATAGCTTCAAATAGATAGCGCGTTCCTCCATATGTGCTTAGGTTGAACCGCCACTGTTGGCACGATGTCTTTTATGTCATGTACTGTGCTTGAGGCCCACTATGTGACTTCGTGGTGTGTGATTTTCCGGTATGTACTTTTTTCGGTTTTTGATATTTTTCCTTGTTTCGTTGGTCCGCCATGTTGGTGGCTGTGGTCGTGGCCGATTACTGGTGAACTTTTACAATTACGGCGAGTGTCAGCTCGCAGTGGTGAGACCCTAGTTTCGCATGGGGTTACGACCGTTGCGGCCAACGAACCATCGTGGCCAATGCTCGGCGATCGCAATACAATACGATGCGAGGCATATCGACGTTGGCCAAATCGGCATGTGAGTGCACTTGGCAATGGCGTATCTAGATACTGAGTTATGCGAGTCACCATCTTGGTCAATTTTATCAGCTGTATGAAGTTCATGCTAGGGTAGGTTTGGTTAGGTTAGGTTAGGTTTAATATATATGTAATAAGGTTCTGAAATAGCACATCATACAAATATTCACTACAGACATACGATATTAAGGTCGGGCTTTGAATTGTACCTGCAAGTGTTGAATTGTCTGAAAAACGCTGAGCTTCGTACAGTTGAGGAAAGATTGGCCAAGATGATCACTCGCTTGACTTTCAGTCACTAGATACGCCACTTTCAAATGCACTCACGACATGTACCATTTTGGCCAACGTCGATATGCATCGCATCGTATTGCGATCGCCGAGCGTTGGTCGTAATGGTTTGTTGGTCGCAATAGTAGTAGATCCTGCGACTTGATATGCAGCAGCGAGTCGGAGGACATATAGTGTTTGTCAGTGTTTTTCGTTGGCGTACTAGCTGGTAACATTGTTGTGTTAATTCAGTGAATAGTGTCGTGCTGGGCTGGGAATTGTGTTGAGCTGGGTGATTATCTCATATCAATGCAAGTCTATCTCAATGCAAGTTGCACTGGTCGTGAAATATGTGGACGAGACGATATCACATGACATGAGACGGATCACGTGGAGATGTTCATGTGTTTCGTGCTGGTCGAGTAGCGACGTGTCACGTGTTGATCTCTTGTTGATATCTTGTTGATCTCGTGTGCAACCAGCACTTGTCATTGTCTTTCTTCTTCCTCTTTCCATATGTATGTGTGTGTGTGTGTGTGGTATGTACCTTGACTACGCAATAAATCACAAACGGGTGTTGGCTTGAACCGGTGTTGGAATGAGCAGCCGGTTGAGCATGCTTGACAGTATCAAGTCCGCGACGGCGTAACGACCGTCATACACGAGGAAAGGTGGTATTTGATGTACTCGATTAGAGCCCTACATCCCGAAGTTCCTCGTCTCCGCACTGTGACGATGTCCTGACTGGAGGAAAGCACCATTGTTCGCAACTGTGACTGTGCTGAAACAAGACTTGATCGCTCGGCATCGCTTCCACTTGGCTCGCTCGTTTGAGCTGGCAATTGCTGCGTTGTAGCGAGAGTCACAGAGTCACAAGTCACTGATGATGTTTGTCACGACATGTACTTGAGTGAACTTGCATCACTAATTGATGCATCTGCTTGACTGATACTCAAACAGAGAGCGGCGGCTTAATCCTTCAACGTTGCAGTTACATGCCAAGCCACGGATCCATATACTCAATGCACTCCATGACCACTGAGATGATCCTCATTAAGAATCATTGCTGATCACGCTCTCTCCAATGAATGCATGTGTGAGCGCAGTGTGACTTGATATGAATGTGCTGTTGGCGGCAATATTTTTCTGGCTTGAAAATAGCATTCTTTTAAGGCGGGACAAGCCTGATTTTTGTTTTTATCCCGCTTTTTTAAGCTAGTAAATGTCCCGTGTCTGCTGTTCATTTGATAATTGACCTGGCCGAACAAGCACAGTATATAATTACAAATGTGAGCGTTATGTAGTTTTAATAATATTTGCTCGTTCTTGAAGTGAATTTAATTGCTACATCAATGTCTCACTGTGTGTAGGATGTTAAATTTTTACGTGAAAATGCCTGGAAATATTATGCAAGTCAGCACTAGGTAGAACTAACTTTTGTTGTATGGTTCATTTTGAATTGTTGAAATATGAGATATTCTACAAGTGTTATCACGCTGTCACTTGTCTAAAATACTTTTCATTTTCATATTGTATATTTTTGACACATTGGGTCATTGCGCAGTGTTGTGTTGCCATGGTTCCTGTGGTGGCCAGGGTGGGTCGAGCTGTGCTCACCGAGTTGTATAGTACAGGAGGTGATCTAGGCTAGAGCTGTCCTGTCCCCCAGCCAACATTTATCTAACCTACTTTTATACTCTTTCACACTGCTGCATTGAACAATTTCCCTATCTAAAATATTCAATGCATCTACAGTCCTATTCGGGAAACTATACTTCTTGATATCCCTAACTGCTCTAGTTTTCCTAAGGGTTTTATCATGTTTCCTGTTGTTTCTTTCACTCTATACTATCCAATCGTCTATCTATTACTTTCATGGCTATATTATACGCCTATACACAGCTATAAGATCCCATCTGCGTCTCCTTTTTTCCTAGCCTTGGTAGCCCAAGTTTCTCTAACATCTCTTGATAATCCAAATTTCTTAATTTCTGTAATAATTTAGTTGATACTTTTTTAATTTTTTTATATTTTATTAATATGTGTTTTTCTCTGTGGAGCCCATACTACTACAGCATATTCTAGCCTAGGTCTCGCCATACTTGTTACCAAATTTTTCAGCATCTCCAGGTCTAAGTAGTTAAATGAGATACTAATTTTTTTCACTGTCCTCATAATGTCTGAATATTTTCATATATGCTTATTCGGTGATGTCATCACTCACGGTGACTCCTAAATCATTTTCCTCATTCACCTTTTACAATAAATGCTCTCCTAATTTATATGATATTTATGCTTTATTTCTACTTTTTCCTATCTCCATTACCCGACATTTTTTTCGGCAAACAATGCGTTTAGCAACCGAGATAACATTTGTTAATTTTGAAGGTATTTCTTGCCGTTTTAGGCCGTTTTAATATTTGATATTATTATTTGACGTTAGGATAGAGAAAATTGAGCTCAAGTTATGAGACTGTAAGTTGAAACGCTACCATCATTATCAATAAAACATCTAGTGAGATAATTTAGAATTGTGAACGGCTGCACTCACCTGAAGCACAGTAATTTTGAGGAATCCCTCGCGCTTGTAGATTGGCGGCACCTGATGGTTCTTCCTCTTCCTCTCCTGGACTTTTTGTATTTCCGGGTAGAGGGATAGGACAGAAGACAGCTGCAGTAGCCCAAGGGGGTGCAAACTCAGGTGAATGATCGCTCCCCCTCTTGGTGTGATAGTACAGGGAGGGAAGAATCAGAGGGTCCGCTTTTAGTCGCCTCTCACGACACAGCGGGTACGGTGGCAGTATTCAGTATGCAAATTGACTTATTTTATTATTGATTTTTATGTGTATTTGTTCAACCACCTAACGACTCCAACAGGAGCCAACCCAGGTGGATTATCGCTCCTTATTGTTGCAGTCGTTCCCCCATTCTTGCCAAGCTGCCACTCCTCTCCATCACATTCCTGCCACTATTCAGTCTAGCATCCGAGCCAACGCGTCCACACACGGCACATTTTTTTCGCACAGCATTGTATATATATATCTTGGAAGTAGGCCATTTGTAATACATGTTCTGTTAAATTCTACAGAGTTTTATGTTTACAAGAGAAACAAAACAGAAAACGCTGTAGAATTTAACAGAACATGTTGTTGATAGCCATGGCTACGCCAAAAACTAACAACGCACGTTCGTCAGCGATAATAGAGCCCCAGCAAACTGCGTCAGAATTCGCGTAGTCTTTATAAAGACTGGTGCGTGCGAGAGTTGCCAATACAGTTTGCCTTTAAAAAGGCAACGATGCGGGAATTCGCTTTACAATCCGTCCTTAAAAGGGCGCTTAATTATGTTCTACAAAACGATGCGAATAGTTTTATCGGCCGCTATATTCGCACGGACACGCAACACAGTAAACAGTAGCACAGCAATGACGAGGCAGAACAATCGAGTCGAGCGAACACAAGTCAGAAATCAGGCGAGCGAAAACAAGTCAGAAATCGTGGCGCGATAGGCGATGCACGGTGCCCAACAGCGTAATTCGCGTGCTTAGGTGTGTTTTGGATTTATGTGAGTATCGGACAATAAGCGCGCTCACCGGACGTTGTCCGATACTGACATATATGCGCGCTGAGTGGGTCTACTTGAGCGTTGCGCAAAATGTGCTTTTGTCGAGAACATGCTGCACCTGACAACGCTCATATACAAATAATGTGCGACAGCGACTGTAGTTCTAGCTTTTCGTTGTGTGTGGGTTTATGCTTATTGTGTTTGCTGGCGTGGTGCTTTGCGCATAGTGTATGTATGTTTGTGTGCGAGTGTGTGTGCATGTGCATGTATTGCAGCGAGGAGTGTGCAAGATTACAAGTGTCGAGTGTCAGGTGTCGTTGTGGCGTTGGTTCGCCCTGCATGTGTATGTGAGTGTGAGTGCGCGTATGCAATCGTGTCCTTGTATTGTCCTCTGAGTTCGTGGAGGGAGTCGTGTTCGGGCGTGCTCGCTGTGCGGTGTTGTCTTGAAGGCGCGCGTGGGACATCGCTGTCCCACGCGCGCCTGTCTTTTAATATATCTTTTTCAGTGTTGTTTTGTCAAGTTACAGCGACCATATTCAATTACAATGAGAACGCACACTATTCAATACACCAATGCAACACACATACGCAATCAAATACGACGCTACACGACTATCACGCAATACGATTCCATGCAATAATGCCATGTGTCAATCACAAGAATTAACACGGGAAACAATATGACTAATATTAAAGGCACAATATGATTAAATAATAAACAATCGACACAATCAAGTTCACAATCATAGAATAGCAAACAGGTGCGATATGGTGCCTACAATGTATTATAAATGGCCTACTTCCAAGAGATATATATATATATATATATATATATATATATATATATATATATATATATATATATATATGCATATCTTGCAAGTAGGCCATCTGTAATGCATGTTCTGTTGAATTCTACAGCGTTTTCTGTGTTGTTTCTTTTGTATGTACATGTCTCAATTCGTCTCACCAGCTTCCTCTGGTTTTCAGAGAGCTTTCCCAGTAGAACCGAAAAACTCATTTTTGCCCGAGGCACCTTTCGACTTTTATTAAAGTCATCTTCAGGGGCATATTTATATATACATATATACATAACAATCGTAATTGAATATACACTAAACTGAAAATCAAATTTGAATGAGACGTTAAATATTCTAGAAAATTCCAATATAAAATTATATAAAATTTATGCCGAGTTCGCATTTGCACTGCCGTTTGATGTAGTTAAATTCTGGCTACGTGCAGGATGTTGTGATGCGCTTCTCTGTTGGTTTTGCGTACAAATCAACACTGCCTCTATCATTTTGAGCTTTCTGATGTTATGCTCCTGGCAAATGATGGATATAATTTGCCAGGAGCATAACAAATGATGGATATCATTTGCCAGGAGCATAACATCAGAAAGCTCAAAATGATAGAGGCAGTGTTGATTTGTACGAGGAAACCAACTATAAACGTCCAACAACAACCTGATGTAATTATTCCCTTTATTAGACAAAACAACATCAAAAACCAACAGAGAAGCGCATCACCCGCCCGTTGTGCGGAAGAATGTTTGAGTTGGTCAGCACAGTTATGTTTTAGTCAGACTATGATTGAAGTTGTAACAGCATCAAACACTAACATTTCCGTATAACCAGCACCTGCCCGATTTGTGTTGGCTTGGTGGTGCTGTGAACTATCGAGCAGTCTCCTCTCCTGATACTGAGCCTCAGTCTCAGCATCTCGGGTGGCGGCGGTCCTCTCTCTGTTGTCAGATCGCCTCTGCTGAGTCTCAGCAGCTCGGATGGCTGCCATTCTAGCAGCGTTCCAACGCCGCCTCATTTGAGTTCGGGAAATTCGGTCCAATATGACCCTTGAGTCCCCTCGCCTTTGAGCATTCTCATTATTATGGAAATTCTGATAGAATGGGAGACTGGGTTGTTGCTCGATTTCCCCCATAAGGTCTTCTCCAGGGTTGATGTCTTGTTGACCGTCTTCTGGCTCCACCATTGGATCTTGCCCGTTGTTTTGACGAATTCCTTGTTCTACCATTCGGTGGTATTCACTGGTGTGGATTTCCTCCAGGGGGTTTTGTAAGCCCGAATTTCGGCCGGTGTACGAACCACATCGGCGCATGTTTTGGGCTGTTGATGGACCAGGTCGTCGGGTGCTGTCGGGGTTTTCACTTGGATTTGTGCGGACACGGGTCCGACGTCGGTGGGTACAACCAAATTTTTTTCCAGGCATTTTCGAGAATAACGTTGCATGAAATGGCAAAGCGATTTTAAACAATGATTTTGTAAACGAAAATGTTCGTTAATAGAATTCACAAAACATTAATATTTTTATGCAAGATTCCATGGGATAACTTGTAAGGCGCTTGTTTTTTTTGGGGGCATGCTATGCATTTTTATCAATTCAATTATTACAAACCCGCCCGTCGTGCGGAACAATTCATAATATGAAATTTATATTCAATGCACAGAGTAAACTCTGCCTATTGTAGTGTCAATTTTCACCCCTGGGTGTCCGTCAACATTAACTCCTCTCTTTCGCCTTCGCCACTTGTTATTACTCCACGTGGAATAAGAAGGAACTTGATGGTACAGGAGTGTCTTGGCAAAGTCATCATGCTGACACAGCTCGAAAAACCCAGTCAGAGTAGTGTCTTTGGATTTTAAGCTGTTTGCTCAGCAGTTTCATTGGTGAAGCTCACTCTCTGGCCGTTCTCAAGGTGAACAGCCAGCTGCTGTATTGCAGGAAAGCGTTCGTGTATGGGAAAGCCAAATATCCACCACAAGGCCTCATTGGTACTCAAGTATCGACCAAGCTGATACTGAGTTACTTCATCGTGCGTCGTTTCATTTCCAAGGGAAAACATAGCCGCATACGAACCTTTGTTTATGTACTTGCAAACGTATTTTATTGATTTTACAGAGTTACAATATTCAACACTGATATGCACGTCGAAAATTTTCCACAGTACTGGACAATATGGAACTATCCACCTATTATCAACATCATGTTCTCCCACCGTAGTTCGGTAGCCGCCATCTTGAATTGATCTTCACTGTAAGTGGGATAGCCATCTTCGCTAATCTGCGTGTTCAGTTGAAGCCGCTTTGGGTAATTTTTCAAGCATTTACCATTGATCATGCAAGGGGAATTGTAATTGAGAGCGCCACATGGTCCATGTACCATGTGCCTCTTTACGATATCAAAGAGTATAGGGTCACTCTGTTGATGAGGAAGCTCTGCTGAAATCACAGAGTCTATATCGTTAGGATTTATATGGTAAATTTGCCATAGTAATGTATGAGCATGTGGGAGTCCTCTTTTCTGCCACTCTACTGTGTACATATAGCTTCTTACTGGTCCAAATATCAGAGATTTTTTATTAAAGATTAAGTTTCATCAAAATGTGAAGTCTCAATCTAAATACTCTAGCTATCAAGTCTTGTCTATTGGAATTTCTTTGGCCAGTTAGAAGCTCGTTTTCAAACTCTGTCCATTTTGGATTTGATGTGAAAGTAATGAAGAGGTCAGGCTTACCGAAATTCCGAACATATGTCATTGCATCCTGAGTCCTTTCATGCATATACCGAGGACCAACTGTAAATGTTGCTGGAAATATTCAGAGTTGACCAATATCGCTAGCCTGTCCGTCGTTATTAATGTGGTCTCTCAGGTGTATATATGAGTCAACTCTGAGCTCTGTTTGGTGAGTTTTTATGTACAGTAGTCTTTCTGCTTCTATTTTTGCGTAAAGATCAACGGCGTACTGATGTAAGAGGTTTTGGCCCCTGTGTACAGCGTTAAAAGAGTTTTCTCGTACCATTAATTGATATGAATAAAAGTCCATACACGACACAGTTTTCGTACTGCCATGTTGTGGTATGCCAAAATGGTAACCATCTTCTCCGGAACAGAAGTGGGTACTGGAGGGCGTCATAGGAGCGATGCGTCTCACAAACACGTTGTAGTGTTGCATCGCGGGAGTGTAATACAATATCACGTTTTCCGTGCTGTTCGTCTCTCAAAAAAACGGCAACTTCGCTACACTCTGGACGATTGAATCGTCTGGCATCGTCGAAATCGTCGTCGTTGTCCGTTGTTTTGACGAATTCCTTGTTCTACCATTAGGTGGTATTCACTGGTGTGGACATCTGTAATTTTTCAATTAAATTCAGACTATAAATATTGAACTGAAAGAATCCTCACAAATAATGCACGATATATGGAAGTTTTAAATATAATTCAGACTATAAATATTGAACTGGAAGAGTCCTGACAAATATTGCACGATATTTGGAAGTTTTCAATTTAATTCAGACTTTAAATATTGAACTGGAAGAGCCCTCACAAATAATGCACGATATTAGTAAGTTTTCAATTTTTTCAATAGGCTCCTTTGTCAGCAATTCAATTTTCAATTGGCTCCTTTGTTGATTCAGAGCAACAATAGACTCCTTTGTTGTTAAACGTTGTGTTAAATCTATCAGTCTTCGGTTGAAATGACATGGTCTTGAATAAACGGTTATATCTTTTGAAATATTGATACTACATATTTGAAAAATAGATCATCTTGTAGAAGACGAAATTTCCAATCTGTGGATATAAATAACTGTAAATTCTGTTGAGCAGTTTTCCTCAAACCCGTGAAATAAAATCACCAAAATGTGAAAAACTCGTTTGTGCACACACACACACACACAGAATAACGTTTTTATTATTATAAGATATATATCTATACATGTATATCTATCTATCTATATATCTATATATATATGTATATATATGTATATATATATACATATATATATAGATATACATATATATATAGGTTATATATATATGTATATATATATATGTATATATATATATATGTATATATATATATGTATATCTATCTATATATGTATACTAGCATTAAAACCCGCCCGTTGTGCGGAGCAATTCATAAAAATATTGCAAATTAAAAATAAATAAGGCAAACTCATGAAAACCTTAATCAATTAAAAAGTCTAAATTTCATTATTTTTAATTTTATTTTGACAAAATATTTTCACTCAACCCGCCTCATATTTAAACCCGCCCGACGTGAGGAATAATTCAGAACTCGAACACCATCCGTTCTGGTTCTTGTCAAATCCATTAGTTTTGTATATGAATTCATTCTATACGGTGAAATTGAACGTTTTTTTGCTGCCCGCGGGACATTTTTATTTCATAAAAATAAGCCATCGCTTCGTTTGCGTTTGAAGCCCATGATCATTGAACCAGCGAACCATGAACCAGCGCAATTATGTCACCTCATATTCAAGCATACATACACAGACAGATAATTTCTTCTTTATGTATATATATAGCATTAAAACCCGCCCGTTGTGCGGAGCAATTCATAACATGAAATTCATATTCAATTCATAAAAAATATGGAAAAATAAAAATGAAATAGGGTACACTCATAAAAATATTCATCAATTGAAAATTATAAGTTTAATTATTTTTATTTCGACAAAATATTTCCCCTCAGTCCGCCTTAGTCATTTTTAAACCCGCCCGTGGTGCTGAATAATTCAGAACTCGAACACGATCCGTTCTGCATCTTGAAGTCAAATCCATTGGTATTGTGTATGGATTAATTCTACAGGGTAAATTGAACGTTCTATTGTCTATAGTTGCTGCCCGCGGAGCATTTTTATTTTTTTAAATACCTTTTTTTAAATGAACCATTTGAAAAAAATGAACTAAAAATGGAAACATTTTTTTTAAACCCGCCTGTCGTGCGGAACAATTCATACAATAAAATTCATATTTGAAGTCAAATCCATTGGTTTTGTGTATGGATTAATTCTACAGGGAAAATTGAACGTTCTATTGTCTATAGTTGCTGCCCGCGGAACATTTTTATTTTAAAAAACAATTACCTTTTTTTAAATGAACCATTTGAAAAAATGATCTAAAAACACTTTTTTAAACCCACCCGTCGTGCGGAACAATTCATACAATAAAATTCATATCAAATCCATAAAATATAATGAATACAAATTGAAAACCAAAAAATCTAACCTATAAATATCTTAACCAATAGAAAAGTCTAAATGTGAATATTTTTGTTCTTATTTTGACAAATATTATCCCTCAACCCGCCTGATATATAAATCTGCTCGTCGTGTGGTATAATTCAGAACACAAACACGAAACAAACAATGAAAGATGATGAAATCTTTTCATCAGAATGTTTCCAAACTATATTTATTACTTAACATCATTCCCCAATATCATTTGCTTAAGTACTATTTCACTTTTACCGCTATAATATTTATTGTTAAAATTTATATATTTTCCGCTATCATTAAAACCCAATATAACCTGAGTCAAACCTACCCAACCCAACCCAACCATTCAATCTTGACCGCTCTCAGCCTAGTCTGAGGTGATTTAACTTATTAGTTTGTGATCACAAAATATACTGATGCGATCATAATTTGTAATCAGAAGACTGAGATTATCTACCCCAGGGGTCCCAAACACGCGGCCCACCAATACTTTTCTCTCAACCCGCCAATATAGTATCGGGACCAAACTGTAAGGCAGCTAAATTCACATTTGTTGCATAATGCGATATAACTATACACCATTATCATATTATCTCATAATTCCCGGTTAATGCTTCCACTAATGCATCATATTCATACAGTTGTTATTTTTTGGATTACACCGATATTACAGCCCTTGATATTACAGCCGATATTATATTATGCAATCTATATTCTGCTACGTATTATTCCTGATCTTTAGTGTGTGTGTGTGTGTGTGTGTGTGTGTGTCTGTGTGTCTGTTCGACCCTCCTTTGTTCCATTTTCTATCAGCTATTATTCGGCCACCACTTGGCCTACCCGCTCAAAATTTATACCATCACGTGGGAAATTTTCTTGTCTACACTTTAGATTAAATTTTAAATTTCAAAAATGAAATAAAAAAGTTATAGCGGTGAAAAGACAAAATGAACCCTGAAAAATGCGAAAATTTTGGTCAATTTTCTGAAGACTACTCCTCCTAAAACAGCAATGGTACAACTATAAAAATTATACCACTGTAGAAAATTTTCTCTTCTACTCAACAAATTATAATTTATACCCAAAAATTAAATATAAAACATGTTAAATGGAAAACAATCAATCTACATTCAAAATTTTATTTAAACTCCACGCGTCCGATTTTCTATACTTTTTTCTCTATTTCTCAAAAACTAATGATCACACATCTAAATAAATAATACTATCATGCTGGGAATTTTGTTTGCTACAGCACGGTATAAATTTTAATTTTCCAAAATGTATTAAAAAAAAGTTACGGCGGTGTGAAGTGTAAATGACAAAAAAGTAAAAAGGCAAAATTAGCACAAAAAACGTGAATATTTTGGTCAATATTCCGCTATCTATTCCTCATAAACCAGCAATGGTACATCTATAAAAATTATACTATTGTGTAGATAATTTTGTGTCCTACAAGAGAAGTTATAATTTATACCCACAAATGATACAAAAAACGTGTACAATTGGCAAAATTCTCAAATACATCCAAAATTACACTTGAACACCGGGTGATTAAAATTAATTCATTTTTCTACCCATTTCTCAGGAACTATTTGTCACACATTACAATAAATTATACCATCGTGCTAGAAATTTTGTTTTCTACAATACGGTATAATTGTAATTTTCCAAAGTGTATCTAAAGGAAGTTACGGCGGTGTAAAGTCAAAAGGACATATTGCCAATTTGACAGCTATTATGCGCACTTGCGATTACACAGGAATATACTACTGTGTAGATAATTTTGTGTTCTACAAGATGAGTTATAATTTATACCCACAAATGATACAAAACACGTGTAAAATTGGCAAAATTCTCAAATACATCTTACACTTACACATAAAATTACACTTGAACACCGGGCGACTAAAAATAATTAATTTTTCTACTATTTCTCAGTAACTATTCGTTATACGTGAAAATAAATTATACCATCGTGCTAGAAATTTTGTTTTTCTACAATACGGTATAATTTGTAATTTTCCAAAGTACATCTAAAGGAAATTACGGCGGTGTAAAGTCAAAATGTCATGTTGCCAATTTGACAGCTATTATTACTTGCGATTACACATGAATATACACTGATATAATTTCACTGAAGTCCAGTCATATATTATCCGATATATTTATTAGGAATAATACGTATCAGAATATAGATTGCATAATATAATATCGGCTGTGATATCAAGGGCTGTAATATCGGTGTAATCCAAAAAATAACAACTGTATGAATATGATGCGTTAGTGGAAGCATTAACCGGGAATTATGAGATAATATGATAATGGTGTATAATTATATCGCATTATGTAACAAATGTTAATTTAGCTGCCTTACAGTTTGGTCCCGATACTATATAGTCGCCCGGTGTTCAAGTGTAATTTTGGATGTATTCGAGAATTTTGCCAATTTTACACGTTTTTGTATCATCTGTGGGTATAAATTATAACTTATCTTGTAGAACACAAAATTATCTACACAGTAGTATATTCCTGTGTAATCGCAAGTGCGCATAATAGCTGTCAAATTGGCAACATGACATTTTGACTTTACACCGCCGTAACTTCCTTTAGATACACTTTGGAAAATTACAAATTATACCGTATTGTAGAAAACAAAATTTCTAGCACGATGGTATAATTTATTTTTATGCATAACAAATAGTTACTGAGAAATAGTAGAAAAATTAATTAATTTTAGTCGCCCGGTGTTCAAGTGTAATTTTATGTGTAAGTGTAAGATGTATTTGCGAATTTTGCCAATTTTACACGTGTTTTGTATCATTTGTGGGTATAAATTATAACTCATCTTGTAGAACACAAAATTATCTACACAGTAGTATATTCCTGTGTAATCGCAAGTGCGCATAATAGCTGTCAAATTGGCAATATGTCCTTTTGACTTTACACCGCCGTAACTTCCTTTAGATACACTTTGGAAAATTACAATTATACCGTATTGTAGAAAAAAAAAATTTCTAGCACGATGGTATAATTTATTGTAATGTGTGACAAATAGTTCCTGAGAAATGGGTAGAAAAATGAATTAATTTTAATCACCCGGTGTTCAAGTGTAATTTTGGATGTATTTGAGAATTTTGCCAATTGTACACGTTTTTGTATCATTTGTGGGTATAAATTATAACTTTTCTTGTAGGACACAAAATTATCTACACAATAGTATAATTTTTATAGATGTACCATTGCTGGTTTATGAGGAATAGATAGCGGAATATTGACCAAAATATTCACGTTTTTTGTGCTAATTTTGCCTTTTTGCTTTTTTGTCATTTACACTTCACACCGCCGTAACTTTTTTTTAATACACTTTGGAAAATTAAAATTTATACCGTGCTGTAGCAAACAAAATTCCCAGCATGATGGTATTATTTATTTAGATGTGTGATCATTAGTTTTTGAGAAATAGAGAAAAAAGTGTAGAAAATCGGACGCGTGGAGTTTAAATAAAATTTTGAATGTAGATTGATTTTTCTTCCATTTTACATGTTTTATATTTAATTTTTGGGTAGAAATTTTAATTCGTTGAGTAGAACAGAAAATTTTCTACTCAGTGGTATATTTTTTATAGTTGTACCATTGCTGGTTTAGGAGGAGTAGTCTTCAGAAAATTGACCAAACTTTTCGCATTTTTCAGGGTTCATTTTGTCTTTTCACCGCTATAACTTTTTTTGATTTCATTTTTGAAATTTAAAATTTAATCTGAAGTGTAGACAAGAAAATTTCCAACGTGATGGTATAAATTTTGAGCGGGTAGGCCAAGTGGTGGCCAAATAATAGCTGATAGAAAATGGACCAAGGAGGGTTGAACAGACACACAGACACACACACACACACACAGAGGATCTCTTTTATATATATAGACTAGCATTAAAACCCGCCCGTTGTGCGGAACAATTCATAAAAATATTGCAAATTAAAAATAAATAAGGCAAACTCATAAAAACCTTAATAAATTAAAAAATCTAAATTTCATTATTTTTAATTTTATTTTGACAAAATATTTTCACTCAGCTCCCCTCATATTTAAACCCGGCCGACGTGCGGAATAATTCAGAACTCGAACACCATCCGTTGTGGTTCATGAAGTCAAATCCATTAGTATTGTATATGAATTTATTCTACACGGTGAAATTGAACGTTTTATTGCTGCCCGCGGGACATTTTTATTTCATAAAAATGAGCCATCGCTTCGTTTGCGTTTGAAGCCCCTGATCATTGAACCAGCGAACCATGAACCAGCGCAATTATGTCACCTCATATTCAAGCATACATACACAGACAGACAGATAATTTCTTCTTTATGTATATATATATATAGCATTAAAACCCGCCCGTTGTGCGGAGCAATTCATAACATGAAATTCATATTCAATTCATAAAAAAATGGAAAAATAAAAATGAATTAGGGTAAACTCATAGAAATAATAATCAATTGAAAATTCTAAGTTTAATTATTTTTATTTCGACGAAATATTTCCCCTCAGTCCGCCTGAGTCATTTTTAAACCCGCCCGTCGTGCTGAATAAATCAGAGCTCGAACACGATCCGTTCTGGATCTTGAAGTCAAATCGATTGGTTTTGTGTATGTATTAATTATACAGGGGAAATTGAACGTTCTATTGTCTATAGTTGCTGCCCGCGGAGCCTTTTTATTTATAAAAAATACCTTGTTTTAAATGAAACATTTGAAAAAATGAACTAAAAAATGGAAACACTTTTTTTAAACCCGCCCGTCGTGCGGAACAATTCATACAATGAAAATCATATTCGAAGTCAAATCCATTGGCTTTGTGTATGGATTAATTCTACAGGGGAAATTGAACGTTCTATTGTCTATAGTTGCTGCCCGCGGAGCATTTTTATTTATAAAAAAATCCTTTTTTTAAATGAACCATTTGAAAAAATGAACTAAAAAACACTTTGTTAAACCCACCCGTCGTGCGGAACAATTCATACAATAAAATTCATATCAAATCCATAAAATATAATGAATACAAATTGAAAAGCAAAAAATGTAAGCTATAAATATCTTGACCAATAGAAAAGCCTAAATGTGAATATTTTTGTTTTAATTTTGACAAATATTATCCCTCAAGCCGCCTGATATATAAATCTGCCCGTCGTGTGGTATACTTCAGAACACAAACACGAAACAAACAATGAAAGATGATGAAATCTTTTCATCAGAATGTTTCCAAACTATATTTATTACTTAACATCATTCCCCAACATCATTTGCTTAATTATTATTTTACTTTTACCGCTATAATATGTATTGCTTAAACTTATATATTTTCCGCTATCATTAAAACCCAATATAACCTGAGTCAAACCTACCCAACCCAACCCAACCACCCCACCTTGACCTAACCCAGCCTAATCTAAGGTGATCCAACTTATTAGTTTGTGATCACAAAATGAACCGATTCAATCATAATTTCTAATCAGAAGTTTGAGATTATTTACGCCAGGGGACTCAAACACGCGGCCCACCAATACTTTTCTCGCAGCTCGCCATTATAGTATAGAAACCAAATTGTAAGACTGGTTAAATCACATTTATTGTATAATGTGATTTAATTATACACCATTTAATTCACATTTTCATTAGTGAGTCTGGATCTTGAAGTCAAGCCCGTGAGTTTTGTATATGAACTCATTCTACACGGTAGCATTTAATATTTAAACCCACCCGTCGTGCGGAACAATTAATAAAACAAAAGTAATACATATTTAAATGCAAACAGCCAGTCTAATAGAAAACTCTAAATTGTAAAATCTATACCAATAGAAAATTCCTGTTCTGAATTTGCATATTCTTATTCTAATAATTGACGACATATTATTCAGTCAACCCGCCTCATACTTGAGCCCGCCCGTCGTCAGGAATAATTTCGAAATGAAAACACAAAATAACAATGAATTTTTTTAGTATATAAATGAATTTTTTTCCATAATATTATCTCATAATTCCCGGTTAATGCTTCCACTAATGCATCATATTCATACAGTTGTTATTTTTTGGATTACACCGATATTACATCCCTTGATATTACAGCCGATATTATATTATGCAATATATACTCTACTACGTATTGTTCCTAATACATATATCATCAGATCGCAAAAGATATTTAAAGGTTCACATCATTCTCCACCATCATTTGCTTAAGAGCTATTCTACTTTTATCGCTAGAATATTTACTGCTAGCAAAATATCATATACCTCGCTATCATTTAAACCCACTCTTTATATATACACTAGCATTAAAACCCGCCCGTTGTGCGGAGCAATTCATAAAAATATTGCAAATTGAAAACAAATAAGGCAAACTCATAAAAACCTTAATCAATTAAAAAGTCTAAATTTCATTATTTTTAATTTTATTTTGACAAAATATTTTCACTCAGCCCACCTCATATTTAAACCCGGCCGACGTGCGGAATAATTCAGAACTCGAACACCATCCGTTATGGTTCTTGAAGTCAAATCCATTAGTTTTGTATATGAATTCATTCTACACGGTGAAATTGAACGTTTTATTGCTGCCCGCGGGACATTTTATTTCATAAAAATGAGCCGTCGCTTCGTTTGCGTTTGAAGCCCCTGATCATTGAACCAGCGAACCATGAACCAGCGCAATTATGTCACCTCATATTCAAGCATACATACACAGACAGACAGATAATTCCTTCTTTATGTATATATATAGCATTAAAACCCGCCCGTTGTGCGGAGCAATTCATAACATGAAATTCATATTCAATTCGTAAAAAAATATGAAAAAATAAAAATGAAATAGGGTACACTCATAAAAATATTAATCAATTGAAAATTATGAGTTTAATTATTTTTATTTCGACAAAATATTTCCCCTCAGTCCGCCTGAGTCATTTTTAAACCCGCCCGTCGTGCTGAATAATTAAGAACTCGAACACGATCCGTTCTGGATCTTGAAGTCAAATCCATTGGTTTTGTGTATGGATTAATTCTACAGGGTAAATTGAACGTTCTATTGTCTATAGTTGCTGCCCGCGGAGCATTTTTATTTGTCAAAAAATACCTTTTTTTAAATGAACCATTTGAAAAACATGAACTTAAAAATGGAAACACTTTTTTTAAACCCGCCCGTCGTGCGGAACAATTCATACAATAAAATTCATATTTGAAGTCAAATCCATTGGTTTTGTGTATGGATTAATTATACAGGGAAAATTGAACGTTCTATTGTCTACAGTTGCTGCCCGCGGATCATTTTCATTTTAAATGTTTTTTTCTTTTTTCTAAATGAACCATTTGAAAAACGATCTAAAAACACTTTTTTAAACCCACCCGTCGTGCGGAACAATTCATACAATAAAATTCATATCAAATCCATAAAATATAATGAATATAAATTGAAAACCAAAAAATGTAACCTATAAATATCTTAACCAATAGAAAAGTCTAAATGTGAATATTTTTGTTCTTATTTTGACAAATATTATCCCTCAACCCGCCTGATATATAAATCTGCCCGTCGTGTGGTATAATTCAGAACACAAACACGAAACAAACAATGAAAGATGATGAAATCTTTTCATCAGAATGTTTCCAAACTATATTTATTACTTAACATCATTCCCCAATATCATTTGCTTAAGTACTATTTCGCTTTTACCGCTATAATATTTATTGTTAAAATTTATATATTTTCCGCTATCATTAAAACCCAATATAACCTGAGTCAAACCTACCCAACCCAACCCAACCATTCAATCTTGACCGCTCTCAGCCTAGTCTGAGGTGATTTAACTTATTAGTTTGTGATCACAAAATATACTGATGCGATAATAATTTGTAATCAGAAGACTGAGATTATCTACCCCAGGGGTCCCAAACACGCGGCCCACCAATACTTTTCTCTCAACCCGCCAATATAGTATCGGGACCAAACTGTAAGGGAGCTAAATTCACATTTGTTGCATAATGCGATATAATTATACACCATTATCATATTATCTCATAATTCCCGGTTAATGCTTCCACTAATGCATCATATTCATACAGTTGTTATTTTTTGGATTACACCGATATTACAGCCCTTGATATTACAGCCGATATTATATTATGCAACCTATATTCTGCTACGTATTATTCCTAATACATATATCATCAGATCGCAAAATATATTTAAAGGTTCACATCATTCTCCAAAATCATTTGCTTAAGAGCTATTCTACTTTTATCGCTAGAATATTTACTGCTAGCAAAATATCATATACCTCGCTATCATTTAAACCCACTCTTTATAGATACATTTAATTCGCCCGTCGTGCGGAACAGTTCATAAAATATAATTAATATTCAATTCATAAAAAAATTAGTGCAAATTGAAAAAGAAAAACAAACCCACAGGAAAGTTTTAGCTACTATAAAAGTCTAAATGTAAAATTTATGTTTCAATTTAGAAAACATGTTTTTCCACAAACCGCCTCATATTTAAAGCTGCCCGTCGTGCGGAATAATTCAGAACTTAAACACGAAACAAACACAAAGAAAATTGATGAAAAGCGACCAATAGAAAAGTCAAATTTGTAAATTCTTGTTTTAATTATTGACGATGTTTTTCCCTCAACACTACTCAAATTCACACCCGTCCTTCGTGTGTAGTAATTCAGAGGTGTAACACTATCAAAACAATGAAACATCTCTATAATTCCAGATTAATGCTTCCTCTAAAACAGCATATGCATATACTTGGCATTGTATGATATTACAACCCGTATCCTTATGCAACTTAAGCGTATGCAACTTGAAATTAAACCAATTAAATTACACAGTAAAATTCAGTAGCTTACTTTGTTCCCAGTAGCATTTTACCCGCCCGTCGTGCGGAACATTTGATGTGTAAATATTGAGGACAATAAAGACTTTCTATTCAGTATAGTGTAGCATTAATTAAACTGTACGCAAAAAAACCACACCATCCATGCTTGGAGATAATATGATGCATTCTTAATTGTGATTGGGCTTCAGTGAAATTTAATCGTTGTATATTCCTGTGTAATCGCAAGTGCGCATAATAGCTGTCAAATTGGCAATATATCCTTTTGACTTTACACCGCCGTAACTTCCTTCAGATACCCTTTGGAAAATTACAAATTATACCGTATTGTAGAAAACAAGATTTCTAGCACGATGGTATAATTTATTTTTATGTGCAACAAATAGAGACTGAGAAATAGTAGAAAAATGAATAAATTTTAGTCGCCCGGTGTTCAAGTGTAATTTTGGATGTATTTGAGAATTTTGCCAATTTTCCACGTTTTTTGTATCATTTGTGGGTATAAATTACAGCTTATCTTGTAGAACACAAAATTATCTACACAGTAGTATATTCCTGTGTAATCGCAAGTGCGCATAATAGCTGTCAAATTGGCAACATGACATTTTGACTTTACATCGCCGTAACTTCCTTTAGATACACTTTGGAAAATTAAAAATTATACCGTATTGTAGAAAACAAAATTTCTAGCACGATGGTATAATTTATTTTTATGTATAACAAATAGTTACTGATAAATAGTAGAAAAATTAATTAATTTTAGTCGCCCGGTGTTCAAGTGTAATTTTGGATGTATTTGAGAATTTTGCCAATTTTACACGTTTTTGTATCATTTGTGGGTATAAATTATAACTTATCTTGTCGAACACAAAATTATCTACACAGTAGTATATTCCTGTGTAATCGCAAGTGCGCATAATAGCTGTCAAATTGGCAATATGTCCGTTTGATTTTACACCCCCGTAACGTCCTTCAGATACACTTTGGAAAATTACAAATTATACCGTATTGTAGAAAACAAAATTTCTAGCACGATGGTATAATTTATTGTAATGTGTGACAAATAGTTCCTGAGAAATGGGTAGAAAAATGAATTAATTTTAATCACCCGGTGTTCAAGTGTAATTTTGGATGTATTTGAGAATTTTGCCAATTGTACACGTTTATTGTATCATTTGTGGGTATAAATTATAACTTTTCTTGTAGAACACAAAATTATCTACACAATAGTATAATTTTTATAGCTGTACCGTTGCTGGTTTATGAGGAATAGATAGCGGAATATTGACCAAAATATTCACGTTTTTTGTGCTAATTTTGCTTTTTTGCTTTTTTGTCATTTACACTTCACACCGCCGTAACTTTTGTTTAATACACTTTCGAAAATTAAAAATTATGCCCTGATGTAGCAAACAAAATTCCCAGCATGATGGTATTATTTATTTAGATGTGTGATTATTAGTTTTTGACAAATAGAGAAAAAAGTATAGAAAATCGGACGCGTGGAGTTTAAATAAAATTTTGAATGTAGTTTGATTGTTTTCCATTTTACATGTTTTATATTTAATTTTTGGGTATAAATTATAATTTGTTGAGTAGAAAAGAAAATTTTCTACACAGTGGTATAATGTTTATAGTTGTACTATTGCTGGTTTAGGAGGAGTAGTCTTCAGAAAATTGACCAAACTTTTCGCATTTTTCAGGGTTCATTTTGTCTTTTCACCGCTATAACTTTTTTTGATTTCATTTTTGAAATTTAAAATTTAATCTGAAGTGTAGACAAGAAAATTTCCAACGTGATGGTATAAATTGTTAGCGGGTAGGCTGAGTGGTGGCCGAATAATAGCTGATAGAAAATGGACCAAGGAGGGTCGAACACACACACAGACACACACACACAGACACACAGAGGATCTCTTTTATATATATAGATTTAAGCCCGCCCGTCGTGCGGAACAGTTCATAGAATATAATTAATATTCAATTCATAAAAAATTAGTGCAAATTGAAAAAAACCATAGAAACGTTTTAGCCAATATAAAAGTCTCAATGTGAAATTTATGTTTCAATTTAGAAAACATGTTTTTCCACAACCCGCCTCATATTTAAAGCTGCCCGTCGTGCGGAATAATTCAGAACTCAAACACGAAACAAACACAAAGAAAATTGATGAAAAACGACCAATAGAAAAAGTCAAATTTGTAAATTCTTGTTTTAATTATTGTCGAAGTTTTTTCCCTCAACACTGCTCAAATTCTCACCCGTCCTTCGTGTGTAGTAATTCAGAAGTGTAACACTATCAAAACAATGAAACTTTCTCTCATCTCTATAATTCCAGATTTATGCTTCCGCTAAAACAGCATATGCATATAGTTGGCATTGCATGATATTACAACCCATATCCTTATGCAACTTAAGCGCATGCTACTTAAAATTAAACCAATTAAAGTACACAGTAAAATTCAGTAGTTTACTTTGTTCCCAGTAGCATTTTACCCGCCCGTCGTGCGGAACATATATTCCGTATAGATTACGGAAGTTACGGCGGTGTAAAGTCAAAATGTTATGTTGCCAATTTGATAGCTATTATTACTTGCGATTACACATGAATATACACTGATATAATTTCACTGAAGTCCAGTCATATATTATCCGATATATTTATTAGGAATAATACGTAGCAGAATATAGATTGCATAATATAATATCGGCTGTGATATCAAGGGCTGTAATATCGGTGTAATCCAAAAAATAACAACTGTATGAATATGATGCGTTAGTGGAAGCATTAACCGGGAATTATGAGATAATATGATAATGGTGTATAATTATATCGCATTATGTAACAAATGTTAATTTAGCTGCCTTACAGTTTGGTCCCGATACTATATTGGCGGGTTGAGAGATAAATATTGGTGGGCCGCGTGTTTGGGACCCCTGGGGTAGATAATCTCAGTCTTCTGATTACAAATTATGATCGAATCAGTATATTTTGTGATCACAAACAAATAAGTTAAATCACCTCAGACTAGGCTGAGTGCGGTCAAGATTGAATGGTTGGGTTGGGTTGGGTAGGTTTGACTCAGGTTATATTGGGTTTTAATGATAGCGGAAAATATATAACTTTTAGCAATAAAAATTATAGCGGTTAAAGTAAAATAGTACTTAGGCAAATGATATTGGGGAATGATGTTAAGTAATAAATATAGTTTAGAAACATTCTGATTAAAAGATTTCATCATCTTTCATTGTTTGTTTCGTGTTTGTGTTCTGAATTATACCACACGACGGGCAGATTTATATATCAGGCGGGTTGAGGGATAATATTTGTCAAAATAAGAACAAAAATATTCACATTTAGACTTTTATATTGGTTAAGATATTTATAGGTTACATTTTTTGGTTTTCAATTTGTATTCATTATATTTTATGGATTTGATATGAATTTTATTGTATGAATTGTTCCGCACGACGGGCGGGTTTAAAAAAGTGTTTTTAGTTCATTTTTTCAAATGGTTCATTTAAAAAAATGTAATTTTTTTTAAATAAAAATGTTCCGCGGGCAGCAACTATAGGCAATAGAACGTTCAATTTCCCCTGTAGAATTAATCCATACACAAAACCAATGGATTTGACTTCAAATATGATTTTCATTGTATGAATTGTTCCGCACGACGGGCGGGTTTAAAAAAAGTGTTTCCATTTTTTAGTTCATTTTTTCAAATGTTTCATTTAAAACAAGGTATTTTTTTTAAATAAAAAGGCTCCGCGGGCAGCAACTATAGACCATAGAACGTTCAATTTCCCCTGTAGAATTAATACATACACAAAACCAATCGATTTGACTTCAAGATCCAGAACGGATCGTGTTCGAGCTCTGATTTATTCAGCACGACGGGCGGGTTTAAAAATGACTCAGGCGGACTGAGGGGAAATATTTTGTCGAAATAAAAATAATTAAACTTAGAATTTTCAATTGATTAATATTTCTATGAGTTTACCCTAATTCATTTTTAATTTTCCATTTTTTATGAATTGAATATGAATTTCATGTTATGAATTGCTCCGCACAACGGGCGGGTTTTAATGCTATATATATACATAAAGAAGAAATTATCTGTCTGTCTGTGTATGTATGCTCAAATATGAGCTGACATAATTGCGCTGGTTCATGGTTCGCTGGTTCAATGATCAGGGGCTTCAAACGCAAACGAAGCGATGGCTCATTTTTATGAAATAAAAATGTCCCGCGGGCAGCAATAAAACGTTCAATTTCACCGTGTAGAATAAATTCATATACAATACTAATGGATTTGACTTCATGAACCAGAACGGATGGTGTTCGAGTTCTGAATTATTCCGCACGTCGGCCGGGTTTAAATATGAGGGGAGCTGAGTGAAAATATTTTGTCAAAATAAAATTAAAAATAATGAAATTTAGATTTTTTAATTTATTAAGGTTTTTATGAGTTTGCCTTATTTATTTTTAATTTGCAATATTTTTCTGAATTGTTCCGCACAACGGGCGGGTTTTAATGCTAGTCTATATATATAAAAGAGATCCTCTGTGTGTCTGTGTGTGTGTGTGTGTATGTGTGTTCACCATCCTTGGTCCATTTTCTATCAGCTAATACTCGGCACTGTGTGGCCACCACTTGGCGTACCCGCTAACAATATATACCATCACGTTGGAAATTTTCTTGTCTACACTTTAGATTAAATTTTAAATTTCAAAAATGAAACCAAAAAAAGTTATTGCGGTGAAAAGACAAAATGAACCCTGAAAAACGCGAAAATTTTGGTCAATTTTCTGAAGACTACTCCTCCTAAACCAGCAATGTTACAACTATACAAATTATACCACTGTGTAGAATTTTTTTTCTACTCAACGAACTATAATTTATACCTAAAAATTCAATATAAAACATATAAAATGGAAAAAAATGCAATATACATTCAAAATTATATTTAAACTCCAAGCGTCCGATTTTCTATACTTTTTTCTCTATTTCTCAAAAACTAATTATCACACATCTAAATAAATAATACCATCATGCTGGGAATTTTGTTTTCTACAACACGGTATAATTTTTCATTTTCCAAAGTGTATTAAAAAAGTTACGGCGGTGTGAAGTGTAAATGACAAAAAGGCAAAAAGGCAAAATTAGCAAAAATAACGTGAATATTTTGGTCAATATTTGGCTATCTATTCCTCATAAACCAGCAATGGTACAGCTATAAAAATTATACTATTATGTAGATAATTTTGTGTTCTATCAGAGCATTTATAATTTGTACCCACAAATGATACAAAAAACGTGTAAAATTGGCAAAATTCTCAAATACATCCAAAATTACACTTGAACACCGGGTGATTAAAATTAATTCATTTTTCTACCTATTTCTCAAGAAATATTTGTCATACATTACAATAAATTATACCATCGTGCTAGAAATTTGGTTTTCTACAATACGGTACAATTTTTAATTTTCCAAAGTGTATCTAAAGGAAGTTACGGCGGTGTAAAGTCAAAATGTCATGTTGCCAATTTGACAGCTATTATGCGCACTTGCGATTACACATGAATGTACACTGATTTAATTTCACTGAAGTCCAATCACAATTGACGCACTTTCGATTACACAGGAATATACTACTGTTTAGAGAATTTTGTGTTCTACAAGATAAGCTATAATTTATACCCATAAATGATACAAAAAAGTGTAAAATTGGCAAAATTCTCAAATACATCCAAAATTACACTTGAACAACGGGCGTCTAAAATTAATTCATTTTTCTACTATTTCTCAGTAACTATTTGTTATACATAAAAATAAATTATACCATCGTGCTAGAAATCTTGTTTTCTACAATACGGTATAATTTGTAATTTTCCAAAGTGTATCTGAAGGAAGTTACGGCAGTGTAAAGTCAAAAGGACATATTGTCAATTTGACAGCTATTATGCGCACTTGCGATTACACAGGAATATACACCGATTAAATTTCACTGAAGCCCAATCACAATTAAGAATGCATCATATTAGCTCCAAACATGGATGGTGTGGTTTTATTAGGTACATTTTAATTAATGCTACACTATACTGAATAGAAAGTCATTATTGTCCTCAATATTTACACATGTTCCGCACGACGGGCGGGTAAAATGCTACTGGGATCAAAGTAAACTACTGAATTTTACTGTGTAATTTAATTGGTTTAATTTCAAGTTGCATAAGCTTAAGTTGCATAAGGATATGGGTTATAATATCATGCAATGCCAACTATATGAATATGCTGTTTTAGCGGACGCATAAATCTGGAATTATAGAGATGACAGGTTTCATTGTTTTGAACAGTGTTGAGGGAAAAAACTTCGTCAATAATTAAAACAAGAATTTACAAATATATATTCTTCTATTGGATAAGATTTTTGCTTTTTGATTCATTATATTTTATTTATAGTCCTGCACGACGGGCGGGTTTAAATACGAGGCTGTTCGAGGGAAAATATTTTGCCACATCTAAAATAAAAACATTCATATTTAGACTTTTCTATTGGTTAAGACTTTTTATGGGTTTACTTTTTATTTTTTAATTTCTAATCGTTTTTTATTATTTCAATATTCATTATACTTTATTTATTGTTCTGCTCAACGGGCGGGTTTTAATGCTAGATGGTGATGTTGAGTTATAAATATATTTTGAAAACATTATGATAAATAAATTAGTCATTTTTCATTGTTTTGTGTCGGAGTTCTGAATTATTCAGCACTACGGGCAGGTTTAAATAGGATTTTTTGGGGTTTACTCTTTTCTTTATTAATTAATATTTATTTTCTCTTATGAATTGAATACAAATTTAATAGTATGAACTGTTTCGCACGACGGGCGGTTTTACATGCTAGAATTTTCACTGTTTTGTAAGTGTTAGTGTTCTGAATTATTCCGTACGACGGGTAGGTTTAAATATGAGGTGGATTAAGGGATAATATTTTGTCAAATTTATAATTAGAATATTCACATTTAGAGTTTTTATTGGTGAACGTATTTACAGGTTAAATTTTTTGCTTTTTAATTTTTATTCAGTTTATTCTATGGATTGAATATGCATTTTATTTTATGAATTGTTGAGCACGACGGGCGAGTTTCAATATGAGGCGGGTTAAAGTAAAATATGTTATCAAAATAAAAATAAAAATAATTAAATTTAGACTTTTCAATTGAGTAAGATTTTTATGAGTATATCTGTTTTCTTTTTTAATTTGCAATATGTTTATGAATTAAATATGAATTTCATTTTATGAACTGCTCCGCACAACTGGCGGGTTACAATGCTAGACGGTGATGTAAAGTTATAAATAAAAATAGTTATAAAAATATTTTGGAAACATTATGATGAAAAAGTGTAGTCATTTTTCATTGTTTCGTGTCTGAGTTCTGAATTATTCAGCACGACGGGCATGTATAAATATGAGGCGGTTTAGGCAAACTATTTTTTGAAAATAAATATGAAAATATAGAAATTTAGACTTTTTTATGGGTTTACTCCACTCTTTTTTAATTCATATTCCTTTTCTCTTATGAATTGAATACAAATTTAATGGTATGAACTGTTTCGCACGACGGGCGGGTTTACATGCTAGAATTTTCATTGTTTGTTACGTGTTTGTGTTCTGAATTATTCCGCACAATGGGTGGGTTTATATATGAGGCGGGTTGAGGGAAAATATTATTTAAAAATAAAAATATAAATATTCACACTTGGACTTTTCTATTGAGTAAGACACTTGAGTTTTCATTTTCTTTTTTAATTTGGAATATTTTTATGAATATGAATTTTTATGAATATTAATTCCATTTTATGAATTCCTCCGCACAACGGGCGGGTTTTAATGCTAGTGTATCTATAAAGAGTGGGATTAAATGATAGCCAGGTAGAATAGCTCTTAAGCAAATGATGTTGGATAATGATGTGAACATTTAAATATATTTTGCAATCTGATGATAAATGTACTACCAATAATACGTAGCAGAACATAGATTGCAAAAGGGTTGTAATATCGGTGTAATCCAAAAAATAACAACTGTATTAAAATGATGAATTAACGGAAGCATTAACCGGGAATTATAGACATATGATATTTTAAATTTTTCATTATTTTCATTTTGTATTTGATTTCTAAATTATTCCTGACGACGGGCGGGCTCAAATATGAGGCGGATTGACTGAATAATATTTCGTAAATTATTAGAATAAGAATATGCAAATTCAGAACAAAAATTTTCTATTGGTATAGATTTTACAATTTAGAGTTTTCTATTAGACTGGCGATCTGCATTCAAATATGTATTACTTTTGTTTTATCAATTGTTCCGCACGACGGGCGGGTTTAAACATTCAATTTTACCGTGTAGAATGAACTCATATACAAAACTCACGGGCTTGACTTCAAGATCCAGATTCACTAATGAAAATGTGAATTAAATGATGTATAATTAAATTGCATTTTGCAATAAATGTGAATTTAGCTGTGTTACAGTTTGGTTTCTATACTATATTGTCGGGCTGCGAGAATAGTATTGATGGGCCGCGTGTTTGAGACCCCTGGCGTAGATAATCTCAAGCTTCTGATCACAAATTATGATCGAATTAGTTTATTTTGTGATCACAAACTAATAAGTTATATCATCATAGATTAGGCTGGGCTGTGTAAAGATGGGATTGTTGGGTTGGGTTTGGTAGGTTTGGTTCAGGTTATATTAGGTTTAAAGTTAGCATAAAATATGATTTTTAGCAGTACATATTATAGCGGGAAAACTAGAATAGTACTTGAGCAAATGATGTTGGGAAATGATGTTGAGGTAAAACTATATTCTGGAAACATTCTGATGACAAGTTTTCATCATTTTTAATTGTGTTTGTTTCGTGTTTGACTTCTGAATTTTTCCGCGCGACGGGCGGATTTAAACATGAGGCGGGTTGAGGGAATTTTTTTTGTCAAAATGAAAATAAAAATAAATAAATTTTTGACTTTTCCATATTTTAAGATTTTTATGAGTTTAGTATTTTCTTTTTAATTTACAATATATTTTATGAATATAATACGAATTTTATTGTATGAATTGTTCCGCACAACGGGCGGGTTTTAATGCTTTAATGCGCACTACAGATCATGAGGCAACTACAACATCAACAAAACACATTATGAACAAAAATTTATACCTATTTAAATCACCAATCAACCAAAACAATGTCAGCAAACAAAATTTAGAAGAGGATTTAAACTCCACTGTCCACATACACCATATGATCTGGACCATATCGGCCACTTGGGCGTAATCACACACACCTTCTGTGTGGTCCATTAGCTGGTTATTCCTGCTTCCGACGCTGCTACTGCCGCTGTTCTTTTCGAGAACATCGAGCGACACACTGAACGGTACTGACGGTCCATGATCACATAGATGATTGGGTTGACACAGCTGGTGGCGCACATCAACACCTCTGCAGCCACCTGGATTGCCTCGTGCAACGGCGTACGAGAAGAAGTGCCTGTTGCTTTGACAATGGTGTTGGGCAAGCAGAACAGAACGAACACAGAAAAGACGGTCACTCCTACGTGGACGACGCGGTAGTCCCTGGCCGATGGGATCCTCGAAATGGGCGGCCGATTATGATTAAAACAACAGTTTTTTGATACCCGATTGTTTTGACGAGTGCGCCGTCCCGAGCGGATGGCGTGAATCGCTATGGCAGAGTAGCATACGACAATTGTCATGCTGGGAACGACGAACGCCACGAGAAAAAGAAATGCCTTAGGAGACATCGAGTCCTTTTCGATGATGGTGCAATTTTCTGAGACTTCATTGAATCCAAACTCGCCCCAGACGCCGAGAATTGTTGGAAGTAGCATCAACAAAGTAAACAGAAAAACACCAACAATCTGCGCATAAACATATTTCCTCTTGTAGACGGTATCGTGCAATCTCGTGCATACAATCATAATTAGCCGATTTATAGCTATCAACGTGACTAAGGTGATGGACGAACCCATGTTGAAAAACCTGAGGAAAACGACCATCTTGCACACAGCACCTGTTTCCAGCAGCCATTTTCCGCTGGCGTCCCTCATAATTTCGACAGGTAACGACGTACAGCAAAACAGCAGGTCAGTCGCGCACAGTGCCGATATGAAGACCATGTGTGCGTTGCGACGTTGTTTGATACGAGGAATCACCACCAGACTGACAGCGTTGCCGATAATACCACACACGGCAATCAGAGTCAAGCTTGCGGCTGATACGTATCCTATAATGGCACTCGTGTCCATGTCCATGCTGTGGTCGCAAACAAAATCGTTGACTGACTGAACACCATCATCCAACCACTGAACGACAGCACGCAACAATTGCACTGAACAGCACGCAACAATTGCACCAGTGCTTTCGCCGAATCCATTTTTGGCGGTTTTAGCCGATGCTGGTGTACTGTGAACTAACAAGCCGGTGCATATAGCCACAGACTGGGTGGTTCGTTTCAGATCAACTGTTGCATTGGGGCAGCTGACACAATTCACACATTCACACATTCAATGTGTGAATTATATCATATATCCGTTATTAAAACACTGAGATGTGGCGGCGATAGTGGTCTACTAATAGGCCGAATCATTTTCAATAGTAGCATTGAACTGCTAACCTAACTAGCAGTTAACTACGAATCATGGACTGATTTGTATAAAATTCAGGCGATTTTTTCACCAATATTCCATGATTATACCGCAATACACACATACACACAAACATGCAACACTGTAACGGTACATATACAATATATACATATATATAGATGTATACAATATATACAATGATATATATTGTATACATCCGTTGTGCGGTACGATTCATACAATACAACTCATATTCAGTTCAAAAAGGAACAGGAATATCAATTAAAAAAGAAAAAAGTAAAGCCATGAAAAGTCTTAACCAATAGAAATGTTAGGATGTTAATATTTTTATTTTGGCAGGTTTTTTCCTCAAATGGCCTCATATTTAAACATACCCGTCGTGCGGAATAATTCAGATTCATGATTCAGAGTTCAAACAGGAATCAAACAATAAAGATTATGAAAAATGATGAAACATTTTCATCAGAGTATTTCCAAAATATATTTATAACTCATCATTATTCTCAGAGTCGTTGCGAGGAATTATGGGCCCCCTCCCCGAAGGCCCATAATTCCTCGGATATAGCTTGGGGCCCCCATTTTGAGTACATCACCAAATAATGAATGTATCTATTAGACATAATCACATAATACGTGAAGCAACGGGGCCCCTCAACATTCGGGCCCCCCTGCCGGGGGGTACGGGGGGCGGTTGCTACGGCTCTGATTATTCCCAACATCATTAGGAATAGGTGGTATTCTTCTCTATTGGTCCACGTCATCATAAGTCTAGACATTTGACCTTAATTATAATTCTAGACATTATTATAATTCTAGGCATGCATCCTGGATATATTTTGTGCTTTTTTGCTGGCCTCACAAGTCTAATATGACACCTATCATATGCCCTAGCATTTGAACCCGCTCTTCATTCAATATTTCTACATTACACCTATATTTACCGATAAAGTATTTTAATGATTATGCTAGATTGAGCACAAACAGTTCATTTTGTTGTTTAAATTCTATAAAAGACATGTACATACACAAATTGTATGTTTAAATGATTATAATTACAAATTACAGTATTTTTATCAGGATAATGCTTGAAACCGTACCGTGATACTTGGAACCAAATATGGTGTATTAATAACATTAGCTGGGTTGTGTGTGTGTGTGTGTGTGTGTGTGTGTGTGTGTGTGCTATCTTTCAAACAAATTTCACCAGATTATGATTTGCGCCAAAATACTCAAAATTTTCTTTACGAACCTGCATTTCCCTCTAGACACTCGCACTATAACCGCTGCTTTCAGTATATGGCCCCCAGGTTGTACAATAAGTTGCCACAGTTCATTAGGGGATCTCACTCTCTCTCACTTTTCAAAAGTAGACTTAAGAAATATTTATTGGAAAAATCTTATGACCGCGAAAAACTCCTCATTAAACCTGAGTACACGGTGTAAATTTTGCATATTCACGATTGTTAATACAGTTGCTACATGTATAGAAAATTTATTGTGTTATCTGAGTGTGCGTTTGGTTGGGGTTTCGTATCTATTTATATCTATGCTGGATCTTTGTATTTGTACGTGTGTGTGAGTGTATGCGTGTGTGTGTGTACGACTGTCCACGCTGTGTCGGTTTCCTTTGAATTGTGCGTATGTAAGTACTCTTATACCCAACCTGTGCATGTGAGCGTGTATGTGTATGTGTGCATGTGTGTGTTTGTATGTGTGTGTGTGTATGTGTGAGGGTCCACGCTGTCCCCACTGCGTGGGTTCTTTGATTGACAGCGTGACTGCGTCCTCAATACTGTTTCGACTTGTCAATACTGTTTACGTCTACATGTCATCATTGTATATATATGTGGTGTGCGGTGTGTTTGTGATGTATGATGTTTTCGTGCGCTCAGTACAGGTAGTACCTGGCTGAATTCCCTGTAAGATTAGTGTCATCGCTATCTTGATGAACTGTAAGGTATTTGCTGATGGGCGCATGTACGTGTGTGTGCGTGTGTCTGTGTTCTGCCTGTATTGTATTGTCCTGCTTTGTAAATACGAAACATATACTTGAATATGCATGTGATTGTACATGAATGTATGTGGTGTGTAATGTTTATATTTGCGCAATTGAGACATGATGTGTGTATTGCGCTTTACAAATGACTCAATAAATGAAAAAAATGTGTGTTTGTGTGTGTGTGTGTGTGTGTGTGTGTGTGTGTGTGTGTGTGTGTGTGTGTGTGTGAATACGTGTGGGTGTGTGTGTATGCAAATGTGTGCGCATGTGTCGGTGAGTTTCTACATGGCAGGGTTATGGTACGGCAGGTTTGAGCCACAAATAGCAAATACTTGGGCAAATTGAGTTTTTTTCTCAGAATCGCAGCGCACCTCAAATGGCCAGTGTACGCGATATAGTTGAATTTATCATGGTCATGTGGGCTTTTGAACAACATATATGCATGCTTTCTACCCGAATATGGCCTGAGTAAAAGTCGTAAATAATGTTTTGCAACGTTATACCAGAATGATGTGTGCTGATGAATGTAGACATATTGTTTTATTTTATAAAACTCGCATTATTATTTAAATCCGCACCTAATCTAACCTAGCATTAAAACCTGCCCGTCGTGCGGAACAATTCATACAATAATATTAATATTCAACTGAAAAAGACGAGATACAAATTAAAAAGAAAATGGTAAACCCATTAAGTCTTATCTAATAGAAAAGTATATAGGTGAATATTTTTATTTATATCTGGACAAACTATTTCCCTCAAATAGCATCATATTTAAGCCTGCCCGTCGTATGGAAAAATTCAGAACTCCAACACGAAATAATGAATAATGATGGAAAATGAAACATTTTCATCAGAATGTTTCCAAAATATATGTATAACTTAACATCATGTGCACAAGTACTAGCATACTTTTACCGGTATTTTTACTGGCAAAAAATTCATATACATACATTTATATACATACATTATATTCCGCATTAATTTTAAACCCAATATAACCTGACCCAATCCTACCCAACCCAACCCAATCATCGCATCTTATCTTATATCATCTCATCCCCTCTTAGTATCAAACACGCGGCCCACCAATAATATTCTCGCAGCCCGCCAATATAATATATGAACCAAACTTTAAGGCAGATTAATTCACATTTATTGTATATTGCGATTTAATTATATATTATTTCATTTAAGTTCTCATCTAGCATTTAAACCCGCCCGTCGTGCGGAACAATTCATAAAACAAAAAATATCAATTGAAAAGTCTAAATTTAAATATTTTTATTTTTATTTTGACAACAATTTTTCCTTCAATCCATTTCGCCTCATATATAAACCCGCCCGTCGTGCTGAATAATTCAGAACTCGAACACGATTTGTTCTGGATCTTGATGTCAAATCCGTTAGTTTTGTATATGAATTTATTCTACACGGTGAAATTGAACGTCCTATTGTCTATAGCTGCTGCCCGCGGGACATTTATATTTCATAAACATGATCCATCGCTTCGTTCACGTTTGAAACCCCTGATCTATAACATTGAGCCCGCGCAGTTATGTCACCTCGTATTCAAGCATACACACACACACACAGACAGAGAACTTCTTTTATATATATATACTAGCATTAAAACCCGCCCGTTGTGCGGAGCAATTCATAAAAATATTGCAAATTAAAAATAAATAAGGCAAAGTCATGAAAACCTTAATCAATTAAAAGGTCTAAATTTCATTATTTTTAATTTTATTTTGACAAAATATTTTCACTCAACCCGCCTCATATTTAAACCCGCCCGACGTGATGAATAATTCAGAACTCGAACACCATCCGTTCTGGTTCTTGGAGTCAAATCCATTAGTTTTGTATATGAATTCATTCTACACGGTGAAATTGAACGTTTTATTGCTTCCCGCGGGACATTTTTATTCCATAAAAATGAGCCATTGCTTCGTTTGCGTTTGAAGCCCATGATCATTGAACCAGCGAACCATGAACCAGCGCAATTATGTCACCTCATATTCAAGCATACATACACAGACAGACAGATAATTCCTTCTTTATGTATATATATAGCATTAAAACCCGCCCGTTGTGCGGAGCAATTCATAACATGAAATTCATATTCAATTCATAAAAAATATGGAAAAATAAAAATGAAATAGGGTAAACTCATAAAAAAATTTATCAATTGAAATTTATAAGTTTAATTATTTTTATTTCGACAAAATATTTCCCCTCAGTCCGCCTGAGTCATTTTTAAGCCCGCCCGTCGTGCTGGATAATTCAGAACTCGAACACGATCCGTTCTGCATCTTGAAGTCAAATCCATTGGTTTTGTGTATGGATTAAATCTACAGGGGAAATAACAACAACAACAACAACAAGCGTGTATTTGATATAGCGCACTAATCAACAAAGGCGCGATAAACATGAAATATAGATATACAAGATAATAATTACATCAAAACGGGAGCTCAGAAAGAAGAAAACAAGAGCTAGCAAGGACAAAAATATAACAGGGAAGATAAACACCGAATTATTTTGTGCTGAAAAAAAAAACAAAAAAAAACAACAACAACAACAACAACTACAAAGTCATGAACAGACAAATATGAACACTGGCGCACGTCACATACAAGCACGATTAGCACAAACATAAGATCAGGGGCTGTGAGCGGAATAAAAAACAGCAGGAAAACCAAAACGCAAAGTGCAGTAATTGAACGTTCTATTGTCTATAGTTGCTGCTCGCGGAACATTTTTATTTAAAAAAAAATTACCTATTTTAAATGAACTATTTGAAAAGATGATCTAAAAAAACACTTTTTTAAACCCACCCGTCGTGCGGAACAATTCATACAATAAAATTCATATCAAATCCATAAAATATAATGAATACAAATTGAAAACCAAAAAATGTAACCTATAAATATCTTAACCAATAGAAAAGTCTGAATGTGAATATTTTTGTTCTTATTTTGACAAATATTATCCCTCAACCCGCCTGATATATAAATCTGCCCGTCGTGTGGTATAATTCAGAACACAAACACGAAACAAACAATGAAAGATGATGAAATTTTTTCATCAGAATGTTTCCAAAGTATATTTATTACTTAACATCATTCCTCAATATCATTTGCTTAAGTACTATTTTACTTTTACCGCTATAATATTTATTGCTAAAATTTATATATTTCCGCTATCATTAAAACCCAATATAACCTGAGTCAAACCTAACCAACCCAACCCAACCATCCAATCTTGACCGCACTCAGCCTAGTCTGAGGTGATTTAACTTATTAGTTTGTGATCACAAAATATACTGATGCGATCATAATTTGTAATCAGAAGACTGAGATTATCTACCCCAGGGGTCCCAAACACGCGGCCCACCAATACTTATCTCTCAACCCGCCAATATAGTATCGGGATCAAACTGTAAGGCAGCTAAATTCACATTTGTTGCATAATGCGATATAATTATACACCATTATCATATTCTCTCATAATTCCTGGTTAATGCTTCCACTAATGCATCATATCCATACAGTTGTTATTATTTGGATTACACCGATATTACAGCCCTTGATATTACAGCCGATATTATATTATGCAATCTATATTCTGCTACGTATTATTCCTAATACATATATCATCAGATCGCAAAATATATTTAAAGGTTTACATCATTCTTCAAAATCATTTGCTTAAGAGCTATTCTACTTTTATCGCTAGAATATTTACTGCTAGCAAAATATCATATACCTCGCTATCATTTAAACCCACTCTTTATAAATACATTTAATTCGCCCGTCGTGCGGAACAGTTCATAAAATATAATTAATATTCAATTCATAAAAAATTAGTGCAAATTGAAAAAGAAAAACAAACCCACAGGAAAGTTTTAGCTAATCTAAAAGTCTAAATGTGAAATTTATGTTTCAATTTAGAAAACATGTTTTTCCACAACACTATCAAAACAATGCAACCTTCTGTCATCTCTATAATTCCAGGTTAATGCTTCCGCTAAAACAGCATAAGTTGGCATTACATGATATTGCAACCCATATCCTTATGCAACTTATGCTTATGCAACTTGAAATTAAACCAATTAAATTACACAGTTAAATTCAGTAGTTTACTTTGTTCCCAATAGCATTTTACCCGCCCGTCGTGCGGAACGTTATTGAGGACAATAAAGCCTTTATATTCAGTAGAGTGTAGCTTTAATTAAACTGTACGCAATAAAACCACACCATCCATGCTTGGAGATAATATGATGCATTCTTAATTGTGATTGGGCTTCAGTGAAATTTAATCGGTGTATATTCCTGTGTAATCGCAAGTGCGCATAATAGCTGTCAAATTGGCAATATGTCCTTTTGACTTTACACCGCCGTAACTTCCTTCAGATACCCTTTGGAAAATTACAAATTATACCGTATTGTAGAAGAAAAGATTTCTAGAACGATGGTATGATTTATTTTTATGTGTAACAAATAGTTACTGAGAAATAGTAGAAAAATGAATTAATTTTAGTCGCCCGGTGTTCAAGTGTAATTTTGGATGTATTTGAGAATTTTGCCAATTTTACACGTTTTTTGTATCATTTGTGGGTATAAATTATAGCTTATCTTGTAGAACACAAAATTCTCTACACAGTAGTATATTCCTGTGTAATCGCAAGTGCGCATAATAGCTGTCAAATTGGCAATATGTCCTTTTGACTTTACACCGGCGTAACTTCCTTCAGATACACTTTGGAAAATTAATAATTATACCGTACTGTAGGAAACAAAATTTCTAGCACGATGGTATAATTAATTTTAATGTATGACAAATAGTTCCTGAGAAATGGGTATAAAAATGAATAAATTGTAGTCACCCGGTGTTCAAGTGTAATTTTGGATGTATTTGAGAATTTTGCCAATTTTACACGTTTTTTGTATCATTTGTGGGTATAGATTACACCTTTTCTTGTAGAACACAAAATTCTCTACACAGTAGTATATTCCTGTGTAATCGCAAGTGCGCATAATAGCTGTCAAATTGGCAATATGTCCTTTTGACTTTACACCGCCGTCACTTCCTTCAGATACACTTTGGAAAATTAAGAATTATACCGCATTTTAAAAAATACAATTTCCAGCACGATGATATAATTTATTTTAATGTGTGACAAATAGTTCCTGAGAAATAGGTAGAAAAATGAATTAATTTAGGCGCCCGGTGATCAAGTGTAATTTTGGATGTGTTTGACAATTTTGCCAATTTTACACATTTTTTGTATCATTTGTGGGTATAAATTATAACTTTTCTTGTAGAACACAAAATTATCTACACAATAGTATAATTTTTATAGCTGTACCATTGCTGGTTTATGAGGAATAGATAGGGGAATATTTACCAAAACATTCACGGTTTCCAGTGCTAATTTTGCATTTTTGACTTTGTCATTTTGACTTCACACCGCCGTAACTTTTTTTTAATACACTTTGGAAAATTAAAAATTATACCGTGTTGTAGCAAACAAAATTCCCAGCATGATGGTATTATTTATTTAGTTGTGTGATAATAAGTTTTTGATACATAGAGAAAAAAGTATAGAAAATCGGACGCGTGGAGTATAAATATAATTTTGAATATAGATTGAAATTTTGTCATGTTTACATCTTTTATGTTCTATTTTTGGATATGAATTATAACCTATCTTGTAGAACAGAAAATTTTCTACACAGTGGTATAATCTGTTTGGCTGTACCATTTCTGGTTTATGAGGAGTAGATGGCAGAGCATTGACCACAATTTTCGCATTTTTCAGGGTTCATTTTGTCTTTTCACCGCTATAACTTTTTTTGATTTCATTTTTGAAATTTTAAATTTAATCTAAAGTGTAGACAAGAAAATTTCCAACGTGATGGTATAAATTGTTAGCGGGTAGGCTGAGTGGTGGCCGAATAATAGCTGATAGAAAATGGACCAAGGAGGGTCGAACACACACACACACACAGACACACAGAGGATCTCTTTTATATATATAGATATATATAAGACATTCTCTGTGTCTGTGTGTGTATGTGTGCTTGAATATGAGGTGACCTAACTGCGCGGGCTCAATGGTATAGATCAGAGGTTTCAAACGTAAACGAAGCGATGGATCATGTTTATGAAATATAAATGTGCCGCGGGCAGCAACTATAGACAATAGGACGTTCAATTTCACCGTGTAGAATAAATTCATATACAAAACTAACGGATTTGACATCAAGATCCAGAAAAAATCGTGTTCGATTTCTGAATTATTCAGCACGACGGGCGGATTTATATATGAGGCGGATTGAGGGCAAATATTTTGTACAAATGAAAATAAAAAGAATTCAATTTAAACTTTTCAATTGATTAAGATTTGTAGGAGTTTTCCCTTTTTTGCAATATTTTTATTAATTAAATATGAATTTCATTTTATTAATTGTTCCGCACAACGGGCGTGTTTTTAGGCTAGGCGGGCTTTAGACTTTTCACCGTATAGAATGAATTCATACACAAAACTAACGGATTTGACTTCCAGATCCAGACCTATTTAGACTGAATTTAGAATGAAACCTATTTAGACTTTTCAATGGATTAAAAAATGTATTAGTTTACCATATTTGTTTTTAATTTGCAATATTTTTTTAATTAAAGGTGAATTTCAATTTATGCATTGCTCCGCACAACGGGCGGGTTAATATGCTAGTATATATATATGCTAGTATATCCAGCAGTAATCTGTCATCATATGTGAGTCCCATCGGTCTTGATACCGATTTCCATTGGTTTAATGTCCTGATGGAGCCGTTTTCTTTTTTCCTGGCTCACAACCCGAAGGATCTCCGCAAAATTGTCCAAATAGCTGTGAAAATAGTGAATTCGTATACTCGTCCTTCACCCAAGGTCTCACAGGCTTATTAGTAGCTCTTCTACAATCTCTTTATAGTTGTTTGCTTTCGTGTTCCTTAGGAAATTCTGCACCACATTACAATATGCATTCCAAACCCTTACTTCTGTTTCATTTATCGGTTTAATAAAGGTCTGATCCCTCATAAGTGTTCTAATTTGAAGTAAATTATTTCAGTTTTTTTCTTCTCTTCACTAAGATCAGGAAAAGCTGAACAAATATATCTAAAACATTATCTACTTTGATCAAGAGCTCTAACGATATGTTTCATTAAACCAAGGTTTATGTGCAAGTGAGGAAAGACAATTTTCTTCATATCAACTAGAAGATGACACTCTTATTCCCGGATACCAGATTCTGTCGTTGAGACCATTCATTTTTCTACCCAATGATTTGTTGTAGCTCCAGTGAATTGGTGAAATTCGTGAAAAATGATATACCCACAGCGAAACAACGTGACGTCATGTAGAAAATGTTAGATCAGATTTTAATTCAGCACACTCAAATTAGTCCAAATCGCTTCTGAAAATCCATGGCAGAAAAAAACTTTTTGCTCGTAGACCCGTGTTATTATGTAATGTATACAGTGGCCTAGATATTTATGACTTTTTACTTGCTCTATTGGCTTATCTAATTTGATTCCTATTGGTAACTCAAATTTGGGTGATTGTTTAATTACGAGTCCTTTTTTTCCGGTAATGATATCTCTAGACCTCTGCTTTCAAGATATTCCCTGATCGTTTGTAGTTGTCGTCACATTTTTGGGCAATTGTTTCTTTTCCTTCTCCAGTATACCAAAAAGCCAAGTAATCAGCAAACATTGTATATTTGAATTGTGTGTTCGAAAATTTAGTCCCAATATCATTCATTCCAATATTAAATAGCAATGGCGATAAGACCTCCCGAAATTAATATATCCGAAAATATGCTAACGCATTCAACATGAATTTTTCTACCACTAAGATACCCGCTAATATATCTCAACATGTTACCTTTTATGTTCATTTTGTGTAAGTGATTGAAAATGGCATTATGATGTATTCTGTTGAAATCACTATTCAAGTCCAGGAAAATTTCGTACGTGGCCATAAACTTTTTAATTGCTATTTTGGCGTCATTTGTCAGCAACAAAATTGGCTCGGAAATATATTGATTCTGACTAAAACCAAATTGATTTTGATCTAACAGATTTTTCCTTTCTAGAAATGTTATAAGTGGCCGTTTTATCATTCTTTCGAGTATTTTACTAGTGCAACTTTTTTATGTTATTGGCCTGTAAGATTCAACCCTTTCTTTATCTTTACCTGGTTTGACCCTCCTATTATTTTTGGGGTCAATTTGACCCCAAGAGATATTCAATTCAATATAACTTGCTAAAAATAATTACAACTTGACTGATTTTTTGTGATTTTGTTCAAAATTGTCTACCAAGTTGTTTATGTCCAATTTTTTATTATAAATTAAAAAATTTAATGATTTGTTTCACTACTTTGTTCCTTGTGGTCAAATTGACCCCATACTACTGGAACTCACACTGACAATTGGCATGTATCTTAAACACATCTTAGTGTGTCTACTTTGACTACGTGGTGTAGTTGTTAGCACACCCGCCTCACAAGTGGGTGGTCCGTGGTTCGAAATCCGGCGGAGCATAATTTGATTGGGCGAACTCTACAATCCCACGGTCCCTGTCCACCCAGCAGAGAATGATGGTACCAGATATCAGTCATGAGTTGTGTCATGCATTCTGGGGAGGTGGCCTCTGTAATACGTCTTACGCCCTTGTGGCTCCATAGCGTGGAGAGGGTCGGTTCTGCGGTGGCAGCGAGATGCACGCCTGTGTGTTGATAAGCTTCGGCTTTTTCGTGTGTAGCAGCTGCCACTTAGGCATTTAACCTTTTAACCTTTAACTTACACATCTGGCACCACCAAACAGTGCCTGTTGATTGCATTGGCAGGTCATTGCGCACAGATAGGACCATTTTCAGTATCGGTGAGATTCATGCATCGCTTTTGAATGGTATTTTGATATTTTGACAGATTATTTGGTTTTTACGTTGATTTTCAAGAATTGTAAATGACATCCAGTCGACTATTTTTTGTCAATGATTCTTCATCGCAATCATCCGACGATGACAATGGTAACGATAGATCATGTTCTTAATTAGAAGATACGGCGTAAGATCCTAACTATACTTCCTCTGTTTCATCAGATGAATTTCAAGAAAGTCATGCGTATTCAGACAGGTTTTTTTCGAAAAATGGAAAAATATCCTGGTCATCAGTTCCTACTGAAAATCATGGACGACGTAACACAGCTAACGTTATAAAAATTACACCGGGACCAACCAGGTATGCCATCACGCCTATAAAAGATATACAGTCAGCGTTCGAACAATTGTTCACTGACCAAATTCATTCTACGATTCTGGATAAAACCAACGCCGAGGGAAAACGTGTATACGGAGAAAAATGGGACATATTGGACATCACAACTCTCCGCGCATATATTGGCTTGTTGATCCTGGCGGGAGTGTATAGATCTAAAGGAGAAGCCACAGCTAGTCTTTGGAGCTCTGAAACTGGCAGGGCTATATTTCCAGCCACCATGTCCATGAAAACATTTCATGTTATTTCCCGTGTCATACGATTTGATGATCGAGAAACAAGGCGTGCCCGAAGAACCAGTTATAAGATCGCACCTATCCGAGATATATGGGACAAATGGGTTGAACTCTTGCCGTTGCTTTATAATGCGGGTCCAAACGTGACAGTGGATGAGTGTCTGGTTGCATTCAGGGGGCGTTGTCCTTTCAGGCAATGCATGCCGAGTAAACCTGCCAGATACGGCATCAAGGTATGGGCTGCTTGTGATGCCAGCTCCAGCTATGGCTGGAATATGCAAATATACACAGGAAAGACGCGCCGCAGAAACGGATTACCGGAGAAAAACCAAGGAATGCGAGTGGTTCTCGACATGGTGGAAGGGTTGCGTGGCCACAACATTGTGTGTGACAACTTCTTCACGTGATATTCATTAGGAGGATAACTCCTGAGACGAAAATTGACCATGGCTGGAACAGTGAAGAAAAACGAGCCGGAGCTTCCTCACGAGTTGCTGTGCATGAAGGACAGGCGAGTAAACTCTTCAATATTCGCCTATACAGATCACACTACTGTGGCATCGTATTGCTCGAAAAGAAAGAAAAATGTGCTACTGATGAACACTATGCACAAGGATGGTGCTTTGAGCGCTCGAGAAGACAGAAAGCCTCAAATGATTTTGTATTACAATGCTACAAAAGGAGGTGTTGATAATTTGGATAAAGTAACAGCTACTTACAGCTGTCGGCGCATGACAGCGAGCTGGCCACTGGTTGTTTTCTTCCACGTTATTTATGTTAGCGCTTACAACGCGTTTGTTCTCGGGCGCGAAATCAACCAAGACTGGAGCAAAGGAAATCTTAGCAAAAGAAGAAAATTTCTGGAGCAACTAGGATATTTTCTGGTGAAACCCCAAATCGAGAGAAGGGAATGTCTGCCCAGAACATCAAAAGCTGCAGCGGACGTGGTCAAACACATTCAGTCAGAAGTATCGCCATCAGCACATGCTGCAGTGCCTGTTAGAGGCAAAAAACGCGGTAGATGTCAAATGTGCCATCACAGGAACGACTCCAAAACCAGCAGTGTCTGTCACAAATGTAGAAAATACTTTTGTAAGCAGCATACATGTACACTGTGCACTTTTTGTGTTCAATAATATCGAATTCAGATGGAAAATGTGTCCGCATTACGCGTTTTACCGTTTATATTATGTTGTTGGTGTTCATATTTGGATAATTATGTAATTATAATGTGATAAATATGCGAAACCTCTTTAATACATCTTTAGTACATACTCTTTGATATGTTAAACCTCGTTAATACAGCTGGGGTCAAATTGACCCCAAAGGATAAAATGTGTTAGTTTATTTGAAGGTAATACGAGGGTTAATATGGGAATAACCGTTGATAATTTCCATTCCTCCGGGTAGTTTTGTCCTTTCAAATCAAGTCTTTCAAGCCATATTTGCATTTTGAGAAAAATACTTTTCATGTGTGTTTTATCGGTTTTTCAACTAGCAACAACCGCACCTCGGATGAACCTCATTGGTTACGGTATCGCCACTGCGCTAAGCTTTATCGGCTGGCACTTTTGCATAAACAGAAAAATTATTTCACGGCGCCGTAAAACGGTGTGGATTGACGTAATTCATATGATTATTCGCCAAATCATCATCAATGTGATTAATTTGCCAAATCAAGAAAGTTAAGGTAATGTTTGGAGACACACGTTCAGATCCACAAACATGTTTTTCCTGATAAAACTGTGCATATATTTCAATATAAAATAGCGTAGTAGAAAAATTGAAGCGACTGCAACAATTAGGAGCGATAGTCTCCCTGGGTTAGCTCATGCTGCGGTCGTTGGGTGATTAAAAAAATTTAAATAATTCATTGACTGAATTCTACTCGATTGTGGAAATTTTCCACACTATAAGTAGGATTTTTCTAGATTATACTGGATCGCAACGTATCACTGTTTCACGGACTCGTGACTGTTGAGCGCTTTCATGTGTCATTTTCATTGGTCACACTGAATGTCTGCAGCCACCACAGAATTGCACACATACACACACACACACAGAGAGAGAGAGAGAGCGAGACGCGAACACTAGCACTTATATTACCAGATACACTGGCATCCACCACTCAGAGTCAGATGATGAATGTGTGGAAACGATGTGGGTTAACACAACAGTTGTGCTAATTCTGTCTCCAACGCTGAGAAAGAACGCTGTATATCGGTGATAACACCACGTTGTTTGGTTGAAGTACGTTAACAGTATCTATACGCTCGATAATCGAAACTCTGACACGAAACATGTGAAACATGGGCGTAGATCCAGGGGGTATTGAGGTATGTTACCCCCTCCAAATTGGCTAGGGGTATATACCCCCGACTAAATGACTGAGGGTATGAATATGCAATTATATTCTGCTGAGTAAATCAAGAATATAGAATTTTCAAGAAATCTGCTGAGTTCAGTTCATGAGGTATATTGTTACAAAGACATCTTAGCAAAAAAAAGTATCTATGTACTATGTGAGTGTCTATGTGTGTATCTATGTGAGTATATTCATGTGCGTTACTTTGTATTGAGTTTTGGATGTTGCAATTGAATACGCCGAAAATGGTTAAGGATCCCATGCAATTGGCCGACTGAGTCATCGTTAAACAATAATGCATGATGGCTGTCATTCCCCCGAGCCTCGACACAAATATACTATCTTTGTGCCTGTGCAATGCAGTTTAGTTCCATGTTTGCGCGTGATACGCGTGTGGTATGTTTCCTTCGTTTTCGACAGCTACTAAGTCCAAATGGTAATCGTTTGCAGAGTCCCAAAAAGATGGTGCGCTATCTGGACAGCAAGGTGGTGTCGGTCAAGGGCGAGAGGTACACCGAGATCAAACGCGACGACGCCGAGCTGATGAAGAAAACGTGTGTTCATCTGAAACCGCTGAAACAGTACAGGTTTCACTAGCGAGCCGTACGTTATGTCCGAAGGTTGATCGTTTGATATTTGACACGTTTTCGTCAGTTTGTTGCTACGTCACTGACTGCTTAATTCGCTCTAGTCATATTTTACCTTTTGGCATGATCACAATGATTGTATCGACTCGAAACTTGTGATCAATGTGTTCTCTGTTTTTTTCTCTCCAATTTAGTTCATGCTTTTTCTATTTGTTGTTGTGTGCTGCCTCGCGGTTTTATTGAGTCAACGTTAGAAGAGGAATCGAGAAATCAGAAGAATGTTCTTCGTTCGGAGAATCAGGATGTCACACTGGGATCTTGTTTTTTATCTAAAACACTTTGTCATTAACCGTGAAATGTTATTCATCATTGCCAGAACCTACAAGTCATTCATGTCGATTTATTCTATGTTGTATATGGAGAGGACAAGTTCCCTCCATGGAGACCAACATTAGAAAGGTGTATATTCTAAATGGTTCAAATATTGACATGTGACATATCTGAACATACACATCATGGATTGCTTTGATTTGCGTATTGGTGAATTCAGACACTGCCATTCCGCCGTTTTGTTTCATTTTGTAACCTTTTCCACTGCCGATTCCACTCTCGTAGCGTATTTGTGGTTTAATCCTGTGGATCATGTGTGTGTGTGTGTGTGTGTGGTTTTTTTTGCGCACGTGGATTACTTATTCAACAAGTTTAATTTCCCATGTAATTAAGTTCAAGTTGATTGTACGGACGTCTAATTAATTGGATCTATAATTTTTGCCTGATTTTGTGTATTTTTTCGACTTAGGGTGCAGTGTTTTGCACGCACATGGTGTGAAATTGAGTTTTGTTTTCGATTGGTTTGTCTTAGGATTTATTTTATTCTTGATGATGGTGTTTCAGCTTAGTTGGCATTATGTGCATGACACCATCCAAAACCATTAGGACAGTATGTGTTCAGTGTGTGTTCGCCGTAATGTGCTCATTTTCTGCATTTTCACGAGGATTTCTCCATTTTCGCTTTTGTTATGCATTCCTCGTCTTGGATCTTAAACACATTTTCGTTGACTATTCATTTATTTGCTTGTTTTTGTATTATTTATTGGCCCAGCTGTTTGATTTTTAGTCTGACTCGACAAGAGCAATTCCGCATAATCTTGTATACCTGTTGCTTTTAATATATGTATACATGTTGTTTTTAATATATGTATACATGTTGCTTTTAACATGTTACTGGTAGTTCATCTTTGTATGTTGGTCAGTGTTTTTGTGGTGAACATTTGGGCATATGAATAAAAATATATGTTCTATGTGAATGTTGAGAAATTATTTTATTGTGCTTGTTTTCGTTTGTGTTCATTTGCTGAAATGAGTGACGTGTTTCATTGATGACAAATTTCATTTTATGCATTGAATTTTCGGTGTTGTCTTGTTAATTATTGATTATATCACATGTTGCACGAACGTATCAGTCATTTTCACCGGCTCGAAATACACTCGAAAACATTGACCCTCAATTGTTGTCACTTTTTTCAATAATGTAATAAATAAATAATAATTAAATATTTTTTTACGCAGCAAAAAACGTATTTTATGTTGCGCCGCGTGCAATGATGTCTCGCACCACTGCCGTGTTGCAATAAACAGTCGGTCCAGAGAACTCGTCTTGTTCACATGTGATCTGTGACATGTACTTTCGCCGCATTTATCACGTCGGGGGCACCAAGTTGGCGAGAGTACATGTCACGAGCTCTTCGTGCCGACTGCTAATTGAGACCCGGCTGCATTGCTTTTGCATATACAGAGGATAATTACAATGGGTAATAGCATGACACACATACACATTACTGCAAGCACACATAACATTGCGTGTGGGTTTTTGCAGTGGTTTCTGAGATAACTTGTTTTCTAACTTGCGATAACGATAGAACGATAATTTTTCCCCAACCTGCGATAAACGATTATATAATTCAAAAGCCAACCTGCGATAAACAATAAAACGATAGCGAAAAAAATGTTAACTTGCGATAACAAAGGCAATAAACGATAAGTACTTTACTTAGTATAACTATTTATATAAAAAACACAAAGTATTTTTACACAGTGAAAATGAATTAAACTAGACAAAAACTGTCACTGGAACCAGTCTATGGCCTACAAGTTATATTCCACACTAGTTTCTCTATGCTGCTGAGAAATTGCCCAAGCTTCACATTTGCCGCCTTACGCCTCGTAGCCGAGTGGCTAGAACGCACGCTTTGTGCACGAGAGGTCCAGGGTTCGATTCCCTGGCGAGGTGAAACGGTTGGGTTCGTTTCTTGAAGTGATAGCCCAATTACCGCAGGACGGGTTTCGTGTGCGCGTAGTAGGTCTGGGCAGGAACCGTAAACACTGATACTCACGGTTCCGGATCCGTAGGTCAGTGGAACCGGTTCCGCTTGGATAATAAGTGATATTTTATGTGCGCATAGGTTGGGACCCCTCAATGTTTAGAAGGCGCCCAAGGGGAGAAGACACAAAAGAGAGCTCGCATAGATGAACATGTGGCTGGGAAAATGTTATCAAATGTATATATAAATTCAAAATTATATGGTAAATTCAACGTTTCATCAATTTCAATGTTGTGGGGGCTTCTCACATTGGTTTTTGGGTGAGTGAAGCATATAACTCCTTGCTACGGAACTGTAATTAGGAAAAGCTTTAATACTCAATGAAAACATATACAAGGCATTATCATCTCTATATTTAACAACAGGAAAGATCATACAATTCCGACGCAAAAATGTTGTGCTGAATAGTCATGTGCTAAGTAATTAATGTATATACATTACATATTTTATTCAAAAAAGGAATTAAATTTGTTTTCTTCTGTGAGACTGTTCTGTCTGTGTTATATAAGTTCACCGCCCTTTGAAAATAAGCGTTCAGATGGGACAGAAGATGCGGGTGTGCACAAATGTTTTGTGCCCACTTCACATAGTCTAGGCAGCACAACACTCCGTCTCTCCACCATAATAAACGATTCACTTATCGGGAGACCTGGGGTTCCTCTGGGTACCTTTCCATCTCTATTATTGGACCTGTCGTCGGCTGTGAAGTATTCTGCTCAATTACACACGGTGGACCTCAATAAATTCAACTGAAGAGCTCGAACACTAATTGAGATGTTGGCGCTGGCAGTCTGACTGACAAAATACTTTTCCTTGGCCGTGTACAACCATGTCAGTCTGCTGATTTCAGTCATAACAGACTCTGAGTGAAAACACGGTTTGCGCACTAATATGACCAGATTCATCAAAATCCACACTGGCTGACTTCCATTCAGGATTTTCACGCACATTTCGTTCGATAAAAACAAACTTAGGAGGCAAACTTAGCATCTTTCTCGCCTGGTTCACACCTGTATATGTTTTCACATTGTTTGTGGGCGACACGTCACATGTGATCGATGTGCCGTGATCACAGTCTTGGTCATGTATGCTTGTGTGCATTAGAATGGGTGGATTCTTAACTTTTTCAAAAGTTTAACTAGTGCTAAGTTGCGTTAGATACATTCTTTCATATTGATTCCGAAAATATATTTTTTTATTGGATTCAATGAGAAAACCTTTCCCGAAAGTCAAATTTTTAAGTCATATTAATTTAATTGGCAGCCTGGATTTTAAAAGTATTGTTGAATCGTTATTGAAGTCACCATGGAAGGGATGCAGTTTTCACGCAGGTTTACAAAAATGTTGTACCAACATCCATGCGATACTTTTTCGCTCAAATGAGCTGAAAATGTGGTTATTTAATAAAATTCCGGGCGTGTAGTGCGTTTGGTCGAATTTTTGTTTTTCGCTGCTTGCTATCATTTACTGCACATATACGCCATATCACTGCACATATCATATTCCAAAAAATAATATATCAATATATTAAACAAAATCATTGTAATAATTAATATGTATTTATTTAAGTTTTACACCTCGCGTTATATTCCTCTGCACGCACAGGCTTACTTGCAAAACAGCAATTTCCATGTATTTCCGAGAAAAAATCATGACGACAATATAATGCGCATTTTTTTAATAAACGTGAAAACTGCATTAACCGCAATTTCATACTAGCATTAATCCTAATAGAAATAATAATAAATCATAATAATAATCACAATAATAATAATATTAATATAATAAATATTAATAATAATAATATATATAATAATAATAATATATATAATAATAATAATAAATATTAATAATAATAATATATATAATAATAATAATATATATGTATATATATATATATATATATATATATATATATATATATATATATATATATATATATATATATATATAATAATAATATATATAATAATAATATAATAAATAATAATAATCACAATAACAATAGTAGTTACAATAAAAATAATTATACAATAACAATAATAATTACAATATCAATAATAATTACAATAACAATAATAATTACAATAACAATAATAATTACAAAACAATAATAATTACAATAACAATAATAATTACAATAACAATACTAATTACAATAACAATAATAATTATAATATAATTAACAGCATTAAACTGACGCACCGTAGTGTTTTTGTAGTGTGCGCAGTGCGCATACTTTTCCTGCCGGCCCTGATACTGAGATCCGTGTGGACCCGGGTATGAGAATCGGAACCGTATGGACCGTTCTGGATGTAAGGGAGAAGGTCAAGTGTCACTGGCGGATCCAGAGGGGGGCTCAGAGAGCTGAAGCCCACAAAAATATTTCCACCAACTCCTCATAACCGAGAGGTTCACTAAAAGAGGTCAAACGAAATATTTTTCTGCAGAAATTGTACAGATAGTACAGACTGCAGATTGTACAGATTTCTGCAGATATCAACATTGTCGCAAAGACGTTGCATAATGATGCATGTGTACGACTGATCGCCCCCAAATTTCAGCCCCTCCCGTAATGGCACTCTGTATCCGCCACAGTCAGTGAACCTCTCCTTGATGTATTCTTCAAAGGCAGGGGTCACATACTTCAACATGAAGGGGTCATGCTTGGGGTGGGTCAAGGCGCATGGGAGAGGGCGGCAAACGCCCTCCTAACTCGAGAACTGTAGCGAGACTGGCGCACCGCAGCTGTGAATAGTAATGTAATTGGCCAGCTACACACACACTTGGCATCTCTCATATGAGGTTTTTCAGGATTCACTTGCAAGCTAGTGTTGATCCTTTTGGTCCCTATGTATACTCTCAGCTAGAACTGGTCTGGAAACGTCTCGCGGGCTGTTGTGACTATTGCCGCCGTACACATTTATTAATTTTAAAAAAATTATCTCACATTTCAAAATCCTTTATCGTTCATCATTTCTGGGACTAGCGATAAGTGAATGAGGGATAATTTTAGAGGAATTTGCGATAAACGATGAAAAGTTTGACCTCAGCGATAATGATAGTTTATCGCTCATTTATATCGCACGCGGCAACTACTGGGTTTGTGTATGGACGCCTGGTATTCTAGTCGGCCATGGTTTCTGACGGGTTCCGCGAAGTTGTGCGAGACATTTCACGTGGCGCACGACAATTTAAATCATCAAATATTTAGCGATGAACAAACACAACAAAGCAAAATTTTGATTTTTCACGGCTGGTACGATATGCATGTGTTTCATAGTGTTGTACGTGTGTGTGTGTGTGTGTGTGTGTTTGTGTGTGTGTGTGCTTGGCGTGTTGTTGCATCAATAATTTTATGTTTGTGTGCACGCTCGAATGATGTGTTGGTGAGCGTTGTGTTCGACGCTGCACCCAGCTCAAATGCGCCTCAAATTGCCCACATCGCTCACGCCAGTGTGTGTGTGGTCGTCGCTTTTCTCCATATGACCTGTACTGCAGTAGCATGGACAAATACAGACACAACATTGTTGACAAAAATCCCTTATGTTTCATTGTATCAATTTTTTATACGATTATTTTTTGCTAAATAACTCGGTTGTATATTGTCACATTCCAGTGTAGGATAGCAAATACTATTTTTAGTATGAGTTGTAGGAAAAAATGCACCGTAATAAATCCATTTTAATGTAAAACATGACATTGATATTATATTGATTAAAAAGTAGATATATGTTGTGCAACTTGATTTAAAACTTTAAATTTATATTTAAACTGGCGTATTGTTAAGCATGTAAGTTATGTGTGCATATTTTTGCGATAGAGCCGTTTGCTGGACAGTGGTATACGGTGTGCGTTGGTTTCAGTTTGAATTAACTTATTTGTCATCCCTGTATTTGCATCTGTTGCTCTATTTGGCATTATTTCTGCACTGCCGACGACCACACGTGTGGGCGTGACGTCACCGGCTTATAATGCTGAACGTCGCCGACTTTAACACCAGTCTCTGTGCTGGCATTCGATCACAGGTCGCTACCAAAGCAACACGCTTATCTCACTGTTGGTCGCTTCGTTTCGTTGTTTGGATGGTTAATGTGTGTATGTATGTGTATGTGTGTGTGTGTGTGTGTGTATGTGTGTGCATGTATGTGTATAAAAGCCACTGATATTGACTGGTATTGTCTTGTGATCATACCAGTGCTTTATTAGGGATCAGCTGGAATAATGAGCGTTCATAATGAGCAGATGTGTCGTAACTCATCCGCGGGACGATCCTATGGTGAGAACGATGCTATTGCGGGCGCTTCAGAAAAGACGCTCGTTGATGCACCGTCCGGGGCGGTGGCCGACTCTGACGAATGTGAACATGAAATATTTAGAAATCGGGCCTATCAAGTGATCGACTATATCGTCAACTATCAGCGGACCATTCGTTCGAGGCAGGTAATGCCGTCTGTCCAACCGGGTTATATGCGCGGTATGATTCCGGAACAGGCTCCGGAAGAGCCAGACGAGTGGAGGAATATTCTGGCTGACGTTGACAGAATTATTATGCCAGGAATGGCTCATTGGCTGTCTCCACAGTTTCACGCTTACTATCCTTCAGGCAGTTCTAACCCAGCCCTGCTTGGTGATATGCTGTCCGACGCTTTGGGCTGCATAGGGATATCTTGGGCGAGTGCTCCTGCGTGCACAGAACTGGAGGTTCACATGCTGGATTGGCTGGGAAAGTTGCTCGGGTTACCAAGAGAGTTTATCTTTGAGTCGGGTTGTGGTGGCGGAGGAGTGATCCAGGGTTCGGCATGCGAAACCACCTTGATCACCATGATGGCAGCTCGTTCGGATAAATTTCGCGAGCTTATCAACACAGGTCAGATGTGTGCTCCTGGACAGTCTTCTAAATTGGTGGCTTTTGCCTCTGACCAGGCGCACTCATCCATGCTTAGAGCTGGTTTGTTGACGGGACTGCGTATCAGAACTTTGACTGCCAATGCAGTAGGATCATTAACTGCAGAGACACTGCGACAAGCTATCGATGACGAAATTAATCAAGGTAACTTTCCGTTCTATCTGCTGGCGTGTCTTGGAACCACAGCTTCTTGCGCATTCGACGATTTAGCCGAATTAGGTCCTGTATGCAACGAGCATGGCGTATGGATGCACATTGACGCGGCGTATGCTGGCGCTGCGTTCATCTGTCCCGAGTTTCGCTACCTGTTGGCTGGCATCGAGTACGCGGCGTCGTTCAATTTCAACGCACACAAGTTTCTGCTAACAACTCTTGATTGCTCACTGTTGTGGGTGCGTCACTCGAAGAAGCTCACCGATGTCTTTCAAGTGCACGCTCTGTTCTTGAAAACACGCGTCTACGACATGCCTAACTACCGGCATTGGACGATTCAACTGAGTCGACGCTTTCGATCCTTGAAGCTGTGGTTTGTCATCAGAATGTATGGTGCTCAAGGCTTGCGTGAACACATACGTGGTCATGTGTCGCTGGCCAAGCGCTTTGAGCAGCACGTTTTAGTCGATGATAGGTTTGAAGTGGCCGCTCCCGTTGTTCTCGGACTGGTGTGCTTTAGACTGAAAAAATTCGGCAACGTCATCAACGACCATCTTCTGTGCCGTATCAATGATAGCTGCAATATTCATATGGTACCGGCCTTGCTGTACAATGATCTGTATGTGCTGCGCTTTGCTGTGTGTTCCGAACACACCAATTCACGCGACATCGATTTCGCGTGGAGAGAGATCCAGAAGCATGCAACGGATTTGCTGGCCTCGAACGAAGTTCTGAATCGGGGCAAGGTGCTCTGGGGCAGTGTCCGAGCCGCAAGCTTGGGCTTGCGTCTGTTCCATAACTGGAATTCAGTGTGAAAGTGTGTTGGAATCTTGTCGACATTTATGCCTGCTTCAGTGCGCCTTCTATATAGTCTAGCTGCTATATGATTTGATACAAGCTCTCATTGGAACGTTTTCAAGTACAGCTTCATATTCAATATGGTGTGCAAATGTAGCCTTGTGCTGACGGGTACTGTCCTGTTACGCTTATATACGCTTTTACAAGATTTATCCCACATAGTTGGTTATAGTTGTACTCACTCTTATAGTTGTTCTGACTCTTCTGTCTAGTTTCTAGATGATCCCTTTACGTTTTGTGCTCGTTCTGTTTGGGTGTGGAATTCATATATGTTGTGTGTTTTTCCACGCATTTCAAGCCTTTTGGTCTGCAATAAAGCCGTAATTGTGCATTGGGACAGGGTTGCCATGTGTCTCAAACCATATAAGTCCAAACCGCCGGCGTCAATTTCATTGAGACATATGAAAGGTACTCTTGTTGGTAGACATTGCTACGCCAAGGTTGACAAACACGCGTGTGTCAACGACACCGGAAACGCTCGGCCAAATGCGTTAAATTCGCTTAGTCTTTACAAAGACTGTACAATGCGTTGAATTCGCAACTGACAATGCGCCTTTAAAAGGGCGGGGTTAAATTATTCGCCAATTAAATGCTCTTAAAAGAGCAGCTTGATGTATCTGGCCGATTAGCAGAAAACACGAGTTTTCTCGAACGCTATATTGTCGCCGTCCGCAAACAATACAAATAGTCGTCGATGACACACACAGATCGACGATACACACAGGATGATAATACACACGGCAAAAATGAACGGGTCGAAAAGGGCGAGATCTTGAGGCACTTAACAGCGAGCGATGAGCGGTCCCTCACAGCGCTCTGCGCGTGACTAAGTGTATTTCGGATTTATGCCAGTATCGGACAATGAGCGCGCTCACCGGAAGTTGTCCGATACTCACATAAATCCGCGCTGCATGGGTCTACTTGCGCAATGCGCAGAATGATATGTTGTACAGGGAACGCGACGCGAGACAACAATTGCACACATCAAGCAATGCACAACACACTCAATAACATATACATGCAATAACATACGTTCCGCAAATATAGACATGTATGCTTGTGCGTTTATATAGTGATATTGAATAAAACATTAATACATCATAACACACATATAAATATAAACAACAGTGCACCTTTAAAATAACACAATACATTAATTACCATGACACGTGAACAAATAAGTAAAATATGCAAGCGTGCAGCGCCTACACTCTCTCACAGAAATTAATTTTTATACCTCCCATAGAGTCACACTTATCTTTATTTCCAGTAAGTACGTTTCAGATTAAAAATTATATTATGTGAATACATTTATTGCACAGATAATTTTATTTTTTCAAATTTTAATTTATGTTAACGAATCATGGATATTTCCAGTACGCTGAGTTCAAATACTGATCTAGTTTTTTCATTTCCCCTACTATTCTTGCGATTGAACACTTTATAGAGGCGTGAAAATACGCTCAAAACGCACGTTTCGTTGTTTCGTTCTTGAGATACTTCACAAAAATCTAACAAACTAGGTACAATATAGCAAACCAAGAATATAGTTTATTTCAGCTACATTGAATTACCTGAAAAATTATTTTTTGAAGAAACGTGTTGAGACCTGAGTTATTGAACAAAAATATAAATACACCCTATCAAGTTATTCTGCACTGTTAAAGTGAACATCGTGTGATTGCCCCCTATAAAACTGGGTGTTGGTCCTTTGTTGAGCAAATTTCCCATGGTTGAATCCTTACGACCGCTTCATTCCACAAAAATGGAAAACAATTAACAATTATTAACATGATAGAACGAATGCAGGCAACACATTTGGTGCGCTAAAAATCAAGAAAATTTGCGCTAATTATCCTGAAAGTTGCGATTAAAAGTATGCAGAAACTGCACTAAAACCCGTAAAGGGTAGGGAAAATCACTTAATTATGAAAAGCTGTGGTTTGATTATGTATTATGAGAGATATAGAGAGAGAGTGTGTGTGTGTGTGAGCGCGTTGGTACTAGTGTACTCACATATTTACTTAGTGTACTCAGTGTACTCACATATTTATTTAGTGTGTACTTACACTGTACACACTACTCACAGTACTCACATATTTATTTACCACAGGAGATGACCTGTGCTCGTACTGTCCTGTCTCCAACGCACCCTCTAACCTATCTTCCTTGAAATTCCCAGTATTTCACACTATCCAGTCTTTCTTTAAATGCTCCTACGCTTTTAGCCCTTACAATATCCTCCCCTAACTCCTACAATATCTTCCCCTAACTCCCCTAACTAACATCAACACACCTGTATGGGAAACTATACTTCTTAACATCTCTCAAACATATAGTCCTTTTCAGTTTTTTACATGACCCCTCTTGCCTGAATTATCCCAAACTATACAATTATCCCTATCTTACTTTTGCATACCTATTTTATGTCTAAAACTATTCATCAAGTCGCCCCTTAGCCTACGTTGATATAAAGACCTTAAACAAAGCACTTTTAGTCTTTCCTCATACGACAAACTACACATGCTATCAACCATTTTAGTCGCTGTCCTCTGTTACTCGCAAGCGAGGTCACGTTAAACGCGCAGCATGAGCACAACACACGAGGCTCGACACAGTGCTGTCTGCTGCCGCGCATATCGACCGAAACTGGAAGGCGGAGGCTTCTGTACAACGGTGTACAGCTTTACAACAACGTCAAAATAGACAAACTGCGAGTTGAATTCAAGTCCAAGCTGCACAAATAGCTATTAAACCAGAGACCAATGTCACCAAATTAACGCCAAAAACACCTAGAAGCATCATATTGACTGATTTTTTATGATTTATATTTATTTCACCTTACCATTTCCATGCGTTTTATTGTGCTTTAGCACATTCACCAATTTTATACATTTCATTCATGGACTTTTTATTCTAATTTCACTATGTACTTAAACGACAAAGAGCTGAAAAGCCATTTGTAATGGATGGTTTTTGATAAATACATGTTCTATGTTCTATGTTCTGAATTATTTCCAATTTACGCTTGTTATTTATCTTATGAGGGGACCACACCACCGACGCATACTCTAGCTGGGCCTAATGATATTACACATTAACGTTTTTAGCATGTCCTCATCTAGGTATTTGAAAGCCCTTATAATATTCCCTACCGTTCTATATGCTAGTGCTGTTATTTTCCTAATATGTTTATCCGGGGCCAAATTTTTTTTACAATTATTCCTAACTCGTTATCATCCTTAAGTTTCCGTAAATTATGTTTCCCTAACTTATAGTTGTTGGAAGGCCTTTCTGCACTTGTACTTTTCTCCATAATATGACACTTACTCGCATTCAACTGCATCCCCCATGTACCGCTTCATTCCTCTATCCTATCCAAATCCTGTTGTACCTCCTCACAACTTTTTTCATCCGTGATGACTTTCATGATCTTGGCATCATCGGCAAACAAGCTCATGTAGCTACTGATCCCCCTAGACATATCATCTATGTATACGAAGAACATTATTCGTCCCAACACCGATCCCTGGGGCACCGCACTCGTTACTGGACCCCACTCAGACACTTCCTTTCTGACCAACGTCCGCATCCTCCTCTCAGAAAAATATTCCCTAACCCATTCCAACAATCTACCCTGTATACCTCCTAAATTGTCAAGCTTCCTGTTGTTAAAACTTGCCGTGTTAATATAGAAAATGTATTTAAAACAAATATTAACGAACAACCAACGCTTCACTCAATCTACCAGATTCCACACAATTCATCTCCCTTGTTAAATCGATAACGCCAAAACAGTTTAAATTACACGACATATAAATCAACAACTCCTGTGCTAAACATCACAACGGCACCTCTTAATATTCACAGCCAGAGCCGTTGCGAGGAATTATGCCCCCCCCCCCCTCCGAAGGCAAAACTTGGGCCCCAATTATTAATAAATAACCAAATAATGAATGTATTTATTAGACATAATCACATAATACGTGAAGCAACGGGGCCCCTCAACATTCGGGGCCCCCCGGCCGGGGGGCCCCGAATGGGGGGTCTTGGGGCGGCTGCTACGGCTCTGTTTACAGCAACACTTCCATAGCAATCTCTTATGTGACACCGTATCAAATGCCTTTTTTAAATCTAAATACACGCAATCCACACACCCTTTTCTCTCCTGTACCACATCCATCACCCTCATATAAAAACTAAGCAGGCTAGTGACACACGCCTTTCCTTGTCTAAAACCATACTGACTATCACTAAGCATGTTGTTTTCTTCAAGGAACTCAACCCACCTATCCTTAATAACACCTTCACCAAGCTTGCACAGGACACTCGTTAAAGATACGGGCCTGTGGTTTAGTGGTTCCTCGCTGTCTCCTGTCTTACAAATCGGTATAACATTCGCTGTTTTCCACTGTACTGGTACTCTTCCCTATAAAATTCGCTGTTTTTCACTTTACTGGTACTTTTCTTTCTCTGAAACTACTCTGGATTACATCGTGCACCGGTACGACCAATTCTTCTCTACAATCCTATGCAAAACCTCTTCTTATTCAATCTCTACATATGATAAACCTTCATTTTTTTCGTTGCATCGAATTGTTCAGAGTCAAAATCATGTTCTTCCGCAAATACACTGAGAACGTTTTTGTTCATAATTTCGCAAATACGTTTTGGATCCTCAATAGTTTTCCCATTCTCTTTGATTTTATCAATCCCCACTTTACGCCTGATCTTTTCATTTACAAATTTATATAGCAATTTAGGCTTGTTTTTACACTGATATTAATAATATTAATAATAATACATACATAATATTAATTAATAATATTTTTTCCCAATAATAATATTATTATTATATTAATAATATTTTTTCCTAGTCCCTCTCTTCTTGCCTCCTGATCATCACGCAAGCATTCTTGCCCGGCGAAACTCCATTTCGTGTTTTTCTGTCCTTCGCTTTCTTTCTTCTTCTTCGCTTTCTTCGCCTTCGCTTTCTTCTTTCTTTCTTCTGTCTATTCCAAGCCTTCTCCTTGGTCAGTCTAGCTTGCTTGCACTTTCTATTGAACCATTTTTTCCTCCCTCTGCTAACTCTTGTGTATTTTGGCACATACAGAGTGATCGTTTTTTAATAAATTTCTGGGAACACGTCATATTTCTCTTGTACACATTTTGCTCCCAGAAGCTCACCCGAGTCGACTTATGAAAAAACTTCCTCAGTTGGACAAATTCCCATAGTTGAACTTCTTATTATCTTTCATCCCATTCACAACACAACTTTGCCCCTCACCATTCAACTTGAATTCTATTAAACTGTGGTCACTGTCGTATTCTGTGCCGATTATACTATTTCGCTTTTGTTTATGTATAATGTAAGTTGTACATCCATGGCGCTTTCGTGGTTATGGTCAGGCTTCGCCCTGCTACTGGTAACCGTGAAATTCCAGTAGAACCAGATTCATGTTCGAGTCGTCGGCGACTAAACCAGCTCCCCCACTGTTCTGCAGTGAGGAGGGTGGCTAGACACCCGACAGGAGAAAAAACAAAACCTGTTTCAAGGGCGGATGAGCTATCTGATAGTCAACGGCCATCTAGCATGTCCCCGTTTGCAAACGTGTTTTCATTTTTTTATTTGTGCCTACTCCCTGCTCGCTGTGATGTTCCTGTCAGTTATGTTTTTTCGCGCCTTTGTATAAATATGTGCGCTATATTAAATATATATTTTGTTGTTGTTGTTGTTGTTGTTGTTGTTGTTGTTGTTGTTGTTATTATGGTTGTACGTTTGTGTTGCCGCGTGCAAGATTGTTTTGCTATGCTGCTTTTTAGTTGAATAAACCCTAATTCTACAGGGAATTGAGTTGGTTGCTACATTTAGACTACAATTTATTCAACTAATTTCGCTAAGTTTCATGCTGTATTACTGTAATATATAAATGGACCGAGTAATTCGTATTTAAAAGTTCAACGTTCTGCCAACTGATCCTAATGCTGGGAAAGAATGGACATTATGGTACCGTGGACTCAGCTATTTCCTCACAACCATTTCTGATCTAAATCCAAACAAACTGGAAGTGCCTTTCTTGCATATTGGCACTAATGTATCAAGTCTGATTGGATCGTGTGATGGCTTTGACAAGGCTATAGACGTCCTCCAAAAGGCGTACGTCATAATGCCTAGCGAAGTTCACGCTCGTCATGTACTTTCGTCTAGAGTACAACAACCTGATGAAAGTATTGACACATTTCTTCAGTCGCTCATTCAGATTTCTACCGATTGCAATTTTTATGATGTATCTGCATCCACTCATCGCGATTTATTCATTCGGGACACATTCATCAGGGGCCTGAGATCTCCTGATATCCGTGTCAGACTTCTTGAAAATTCCATTCTCAGTCTGGGCGACGCCGTGCAACAGGCCCGGGCGCTGGAAGAGGCTCGGAAAAGGGCCGAAGCGTACATCGATCGAGCTCCTAATGGTGCTTTCGCCGCCGAACATGTCCACACACATTCCGATGCTGTTGGTCCTCAATCGAGGGACTGTCGTTCGGAGACAAACGATGAAGATGTTGGTGAACCTTACGTATCTGCACACGTAAAGAGAAATTCCAACGGTGAATTCTACAATTGTGGTGGGAAAAGACATCCCAATGATGACAGAAAGCTATGTCCTGCACGAAATGCTGTCTGTCGAAATTGCGGTAAGCTGGGACATTATGCAAAAGTGTGCAAATCAAAAGTCAGTAGAAAGTATGCAGCTTCTTGCGCTTCGATTTGTGCAGCCAGTGGGAGCCCTGCAAAAACTCTAGTTACCATAGCCGGTCGCACGCTCCAAGCTCTGTTGAACTCTGGTAGCTCAGAAAATTTCATAGACAGCAAACTGGCTGTTACTCTTAATCTTCCTATGCAGAAAACGTCATCTACCGTTCACATGGCTTCAGCAAAACGCCTCGTCAAAATATTGGGGACATGTATTTGCAATCTCAATCATGAAGGAGAAGACTACAATTCGATCACACTTCTCGCAATGCCTGACTTGTGCTGTGATGTTTTACTTGGTCGACCTTTCTTGCAGCTTCACGATAAGGTGTCACTAAATTTTGGAGGCAGTCGTCCTCCACTCAACGTATGTGCCGCGTCACCAGCTGATTTTCCTCCAATACAACTTTTCCGTGATCTTTCGCCAGAATGCAAACCGGTTGCCGTCAAATCGCGACACTACTCTTCATCCGATAAGGCATTCATTCAACAGGAGTGTAACCATCTGCTTTCAGAAGCTGTAATCGAACCAAGCTACTCCCCATGGCGTGCCCAGGTGGTTGTCATTTCAAACGACAGGAAGCGACGGCTAGTCGTCGATTTTTCCGAAACAATAAACAAATACACACACCTGGACGCCTACCCTCTACCTCGTATCGAGGATGTCGTGCACTCAATCGCTAAATACAAACACTACAGCGTCATCGATCTGAAACATGCCTATGATCAGGTTGAAATTTGTGAAGGAGATCGCCCTTACACAGCGTTCCAAGGAGGCGACGACCTATACCAGCTCAAAAGGGTCCCACAAGGGGTCACCAACGCTGTAGCCGCCTTTCAGAGAACCATGTCATCATTCATCAAATCTAATCAGCTACAGTGTACATTTTCATACCTCGATGACATAATTGTGTGTGGTTCCACACAACAGGAACATGATTGGAACTTGTCTCGTTTTCTTCGTGCAGCTGCTAAACACAAGCTGATTGTAAAAAGTCCAAATGCAGCCTCTCTCAAAGTCGCATACATGCACTTGGGTACTTCATCGAGAACGGCACCCTGCGGCCAGACCCTTGTCGACTGCAAGGTTTGATAGACTTCCCGGTTCCGACAAATCTCAAGTCACTCAAAAGACTAATCGGGATTTTTCTTATTACTCCAAATGGATACAAAACTATGCTTCGAAAATGCAGGGGCTTATCATCGCTACGTTCCCACTGTCGCGAGAAATCATTAAAACTATTGATTCGCTGAAGAAGGACATATCAGAAGCTGCCCTGATAACCATTGAATAGAATGAACCCTTCGTTGTAGAGACCCATGCGTCTGAGTGGACAATAGCTGCGACTTTGTTACAAAAGGGACGTCCTGTTGCATTTTTCTCGCGCTCATTGAATCGTTCTGAAATTAACCATCACATCATTGAAAAGGAAGCATATGCGATAATTGAAGCTGTTCGTCGATGGCGAGAACTTCTCTCCTGCCGTCAGTTGACGATCGTTACAGATCAACGCGCAGTATCTTACATGCTGAACACAAAAGTAAAGGGTAAAATGAAGAACGATAAAATTTTACGCTGGCGACTCGAGCTTACCGCATACTCATTTGACATTTGCTACCGATCTGGCAAAGAGAATGTATCCGCTGATGCATTATCGCGTTCACACTGCGGATTTACGATGGCTGGTGTCGATCTCTCCAAGCTGCACGATGATCTCTTTCATCCCGGTGTCCAAAGACTACTTCACTTCGTACGCTCCAAAAACCTGCCATTCTCTGTGGATGAGGTTCGCCGTGTAACAGATCAATGTAAGATATGCGCAAAAATTAAGCCTCGCTTCTACAAACCTGAGCCATCTCGTCTTATTAAAGCGACATATCCATTCGAACCCATCTCTGTTGACTTCAAAGTCCACTACTACGCACAGTCGCCGGAAACGCATTCATGATCACAGTCATCGATGAGTTCTCTCGCTTCCCATTTGCATTTCCATACAAAAATATTGACTCCGATTCTGTTATCAAATGTTTGTCACAACTTTTCTCCCTGCTTGGGCTTCCTGAAATTGTACGTACTGACCGTGGAAGAGGCTCGGAAAAGGGCCGAAGCGTACATCGATCGAGTTCCTAATGGTGCTTTCGCCGCCGAACATGTCCACACACATTCCGATGCTGTTGGTCCTCAATCGAGGGACTGTCGTTCGGAGACAAACGATGAAGATGATGGTGAACCTTACGTATCTGCACACGTAAAGAGAAATTCCAACGGTGAATTCTACAATTGTGGTGGGAAAAGACATCCCAATGATGACAGAAAGCTATGTCCTGCACGAAATGCTGTCTGTCGAAATTGCGGTAAGCTGGGACATTATGCAAAAGTGTGCAAATCAAAAGTCAGTAGAAAGTCTGCAGCTTCTTGCGCTTCGATTTGTGCAGCCAGTGGGAGCCCTGCAAAAACTCTAGTTACCATAGCCGGTCGCACGCTCCAAGCTCTGTTGAACTCTGGTAGCTCAGAAAATTTCATAGACAGCAAACTGGCTGTTACTCTCAATCTTCCTATGCAGAAAACGTCATCTACCGTTCACATGGCTTCAGCAAAACGCCTCGTCAAAATATTGGGGACATGTATTTGCAATCTCAATCATGAAGGAGAAGACTACAATTCGATCACACTTCTCGCAATGCCTGACTTGTGCTGTGATGTTTTACTTGGTCGACCTTTCTTGCAGCTTCACGATAAGGTGTCACTAAATTTTGGAGGCAGTCGTCCTCCACTCAACGTATGTGCCGCGTCACCAGCTGATTTTCCTCCAGTACAACTTTTCCGTGATCTTTCGCCAGAATGCAAACCGGTTGCCGTCAAATCGCGACACTACTCTTCATCCGATAAGGCATTCATTCAACAGGAGTGTAACCATCTGCTTTCAGAAGGTGTAATCGAACCAAGTTACTCCCCATGGCGTGCCCAGGTGGTTGTCATTTCAAACGACAGGAAGCGACATCTAGTCGTCGATTTTTCCGAAACAATAAACAAATACACACACCTGGACGCCTACCCTCTACCTCGTATCGAGGATGTCGTGCACTCAATCGCTAAATACAAACACTACAGCGTCATCGATCTGAAACATGCCTATGATCAGGTTGAAATTTGTGAAGGAGATCGCCCTTACACAGCGTTCCAAGGAGGCGACGACCTATACCAGCTCAAAAGGGTCCCACAAGGGGTCACCAACGCTGTAGCCGCCTTTCAGAGAACCATGTCATCATTCATCAAATCTAATCAGCTACAGTGTACATTTTCATACCTCGATGACATAATTGTGTGTGGCTCCATACTACAGGAACATGATTGGAACTTGTCTCGTTTTCTTCGTGCAGCTGCTAAACACAAGCTGATTGTAAATATGTCCAAATGCAGCCTCTCTCAAAGTCGCATACATGCACTTGGGTACTTCATCGAGAACGGCACCCTGCGGCCAGACCCTTGTCGACTGCAAGGTTTGATAGACTTCCCGGTTCCGACGAATCTCAAGTCACTCAAAAGACTAATCGGGATTTTTCTTATTACTCCAAATGGATACAAAACTATGCTTCGAAAATGCAGGGGCTTATCATCGCTACGTTCCCACTGTCGCGAGAAATCATTAAAACTATTGATTCGCTGAAGAAGGACATATCAGAAGCTGCCCTGATAACCATTGAATAGAATGAACCCTTCGTTGTAGAGACCCATGCGTCTGAGTGGACAATAGCTGCGAATTTGCTACAAAAGGGACGTCCTGTTGCATTTTTCTCGCGCTCATTGAATCGTTCTGAAATTAACCATCACATCATTGAAAGGGAAGCATATGCGATAATTGAAGCTGTTCGTCGATGGTGAGAACTTCTCTCCTGCCGTCAGTTGACGATCGTTACAGATCAACGCGCAGTATCTTACATGCTGAACACAAAAGTAAAGGGTAAAATGAAGAACGATAAAATTTTACGCTGGCGACTCGAGCTTACCGCACACTCATTTGACAATTGCTTCCGATCTGGCAAAGAGAATGTATCCGCTGATGCATTATCGCGTTCACACTGCGGATTTACGATGGCTGGTGTCGATCTCTCCAAGCTGCACGATGATCTCTTTCATCCCGGTGTCCAAAGACTACTTCACTTCGTACGCTCCAAAAACCTGCCATTCTCTGTGAACGAGGTTCGCCGTGTAACAGATCAATGTAAGATATGCGCAAAAATTTAGCCTCGCTTCTACAAACCTGAGCCATCTCGTCTTATTAAAGCGACATATCCATTCGAACCCATCTCTGTTGACTTCAAAGATCCACTACCACGCACAGTCGCCGGAAACGCATTCATGATCACAGTCATCGATGAGTTCTCTCGCTTCCCATTTGCATTTCCATACAAAAATATTGACTCCGATTCTGTTATCAAATGTTTGTCACAACTTTTCTCCCTGTTTGGGCTTCCTGAAATTGTACGTACTGACCGTGGATCATGCTTCATTTCCGAAACTTTCAGATCATTCCTGCGTGATCGAGGTGTGACACTGAGTCATACGTCTCCGTATCACCCGCAGGGCAATGCACAATGCAAGCGTTACAATGCTACTATATGGAATACTGTCCGACTGGCACTCGAAAGTCGTCGTCTCCCGCCATCAAGGTGGGAAGATTTGCTGCCTGGCTGTCTTCACGCCATACGATCATTGTTGTGTACAAGCACGAATACGACACCACATGAACGTCTTTTCAAATTTCCGAGGAAATCTTCCAGTGGTTGTTCACTGCCGTCATGGTACTGCCGTCCTGGACCGGTGTACTTGCGCCGCTACATTCGACACTCGAAACACGAACCCCTCGTTGACAAAGTAGAGCTCCTGGAAGCTCATCCAAAGTTTGCTAGGGTAAAGTTGCCAAGTGGTCGAGAGTCTACCGTTGCCTTGAAGGATCTGGCTCCGTTTCCCCGAGACGACGGTGTAAGTTCCCTGCCAGGCGAAAACTCAGTCGGGTCTGATATCCCTGAAGAGAATCTGCCAACCACTGCGGAATCTACGGAACAAACATCTCCGATTACACCGGTATCTCCTACTACACCTATTCCAGACCATGTGAGCTTCAGCGATCCAGGTCTTCCTTTACGGCGATCCAGCCGCCAACACAAACCTCGTGAGTTTGACGATTACATACGCTATTAACGTAAATCCTCACTAATACTGCCTATCGAGCCTTTTATGCATACTTGTTTGTTACTTCAATAATTGTCATATTTTGCCTCATTCGTGTGCTGCTTGATTGCAATACTGATCCTGATTGGTACTTCGTTAGTTGCGTGCGTGGCGTCCGTTTCATTCGTGCTTGCCGAAAGTGTAACCAACTGTTGTGATTGGCTAAGTGCCCAATTAGCCTTCTCAGTGTCATTTCCCATGATGTGTTCGACCTTGTATAGTCTCATTTTCAACATGGTGTGATTGTCGTATTTTGTGCCGTTTGTACTATTTCGCTTTTGTTTATGTATAATGTAAGTTGTACATCCATGGCACTTTCGTGGTTATTATGGTTGCACGTTTGTGTTGCTGCGTGCAAGATTGTTTTGCTATGCTGCTTTTTTGTTGAATAAACCCTAATTCTACAGGGAATTGAGTTGGTTGCTACATTTACACTACAGTCACTTTTCCCAAGTGGGTATCCACACTGAATGTCTTTTATCGCATATATACCCTTAGAAAAAATCAAGTCTTGACGGCTCATTTTTTCTCCCTAAGCCTCGTGTTTCCACTAACCCACTGAGTGAGTAAGTGCCCCTTAGCCAGTTCCAACAAAATTAATCCCCACAATGCACTGTCCCCTTGCCTCCCAGTGTTCCCAGTCCACTTCCTTGCAATTAATATATCCCATTAGTATCAGCTCACCATTCCATTTTAACATTGTGTCCAAATAATATATTGTTTCCTCTAACATTCATTTGTACTCATCTTGTCTCCATGACCCTGTACGTGGCGGTACATATGCAACTGCTACATTTGTTTGTTTTCCTCCCACATCTAATCCAATGCGAAGACCCTCTGCCTTACCCTCACTGCTCCACACGAATCTTAAGTTTATACCCTTCCTCAACAAAATCATTAACCCTCCGCCGTGTTTGCCCTCCCTGTCTCTCCTAAAATGCCTATATCCACCCTGTTCAAGGTGCATGATTTCTACGTCTTAATTCAGTTCCGTTTCTACCAAGCCCATCACATCTGGAGATCGCCTTCTCAAATAATCTCCTAATTCTAGCTCGCATGATGAAAGACCATCTAAATTTGTGTAGCTAACTCAAATCTGCAAACCTATTGCTACTTTCGATCTCCCCTTTCAGATCCTTTATTCCGGACTCGACTGGGGTTTCGCTTTGTACTCTTTGTACTATCCCCTTGATTCTGTGCCCAACACTCCTGCTTTTCCTTCATCTTGATTATATCTTCATCCTGCTTGGCCGCTGCCTCCTCTGCCGCCTTCAACCTACCCTTGAGTCTCTCATTTTCCTCCTGTGTTTCTACCATCTTTCTTTTCAGCTCGTCATTTTCACTTCCAACCCTCTCATTGTTGTTTCTTAAACTCCCAAAATCATCCATCAACCCATCCATTTTCTTACTCATATTTGTTTCCGTACTGCGGTTGCTGCAGTCAGCATCCCCACTACGCCCTTCTACAAACAACCTCAACTGTCTTACTTCATCCATAACTTTCTCGATTTTCAACGCATTCTCCTAAATTTTGCCTTGCATTCCCATTTTTACATTAAATTACTGTTTACCCACTCCTACACCAGCACATTCCTTGTTCTCACCGGTGTACCCCCCTTACTCCCCCTTGTGACCATTATGGAGACAGAGCACTTTGCACCTCAACCCTGGGCAACAAAAGGTGACCTTGTTCAATTGCAATGTTGCACGCTGAACAAACTCGACTGTGCAGCACCGGAAGTAGAAGCACCAGTCTTCACACCCGGCGGCACACACTCACCTGTCTGCGACCCGGCTTCAGCAGCGGAGACAGTGCCCTCCAGTATTAGCAGCGGCCTGGAAAACGTGTTGGTGCTCGGTGGCGTGTCAGATTGGTGTGCAGGGGGACGGCAGGAGAGCATGGTGCCGGCAGGAGGCAGCTGGGGAACTGTGGCCGAGGGTTGCTCGTCGTCCCGCCTGCACTGGTGCTGGACTCGTCGCCGGGAAAGTGGAAGTTTGCTGGTGGAGGCTGCTGGTGCTGGAAGGCAGGTGAGAGAAAGGTGTTGCTGAAGGAAACAATCGACGACGACGGCGTGGCCTACATGTGCGGCGACGTCACGGTTGTCTGTGGCAGGGTGCTGAAGAGCACGGGTGTCGACGGGAGCATGTTGGATGCTGGGGTCGTGATGTTGCGCAATGTCGCGGCAGCCGGTTATGAAGAAGACTGCAGGCTGCGGCGGAGCATTGAAGAGCACGGGCGAGGCGGGAGCGTGGTGGACGCTGGGGCCTGACGTGTTGTGCTTCGCCGCAGTCAAGGTGTGTGCGTCGGGTGGAGGCTGTCGTCGGGTTTGGTTGTTTTTATTTGTTTTGGCTTGCGTTTTGTTATTGTCTGTTCTTCAGTTGATTTATGTTTCTTAAAAAATAGGTGGAGGTGTGGTTTGATTATGTATTGTGAGAGAGAGAGAGTGTGTGAGCGCGTTAGAGTGTGTATGGTTGAGTGTATTCACCGAGTTTTACATTGCGGGATGGAGTCACAGACTCGTTGTTCCCGCGTTCCAGACGTCATATTGCTGATTAAATTCTCAGATAGTAGTTTGTGTTGTCACAATTGTTGACAGTTTGTTCCACAGTTCAACCTTTCTATGCGGAAAACTATATTTCTCCACGTCTCTTCTTTTTTCTCTTTCTTTTTCTTCTGCGCGTCTTCTTATCATTTTTGGATAATTTTGTACTTGTTGTCTCGTTTTGACCTCGATAAATCTATCTTCTAGAGATGACAGTTTTATCTTTTGTAGTCGATCATCGTAGTTCAATTCTTTTACTTCGCTTGATGTTAATTTGACGTTTTTTCCTTGTTTATGTACCATTTTCGTACTTGTAGACCTATGGCCTTGTACAAAAAGGTTCGCATTCTTCTTTTGATCTCGCATCATTTTTCAATTTTATTTCCTCAATTTTTTCTTTCACCTTTTCTCGGTCTTCTTTGCTCATACACCTCCTAATCCATATGTTTTTAGTTCTTCTTTGTTTCTTATGTTTCTTGAGTTCCAAATTACATCCTCAACTTTGCCAGAGCTTGAAAGAGTCACTTTTAATGGTCTATTTTTACCGTTTGTATATATGTGTGTGTTGACACGTTGTGCCACAATGATGGACTGCGGTGGTACTGCATTGCGAGTATGAAACTGTGTGTATATGTATATGTTATTGTATGTATATGTATGTGTGTACACTGTGGTCAATAAACTCTCTCTCTGTCGCTGTGTGCGTGTGTGTGCGTATGTTTCGCGTTTGCGTTCGTGTCGTTTACTGCGCTCATAGGTATGTGTTTGTATGTGTGTATGAGTGTCACGCTGTGGATTGTTCCTTCCCCTCGGCTGCGAGCGAGTGACCGGCTCGCCGCTGGTTGGGGTGGTGTGAGGGTTGTGCGTGTGTCCGTGTGTGCTCCCGTGTGTGACGGTGTGAGCGTGGAGTCTTCGAAGTGTGGTAGGATTGTGACTTCTTGTGGGCGCGTGTGGTGTGGTGATGCCCACGCGTGCCTGTCTAATGTATTTTAGTCTTTGTTTTCCACAAAAACATACTTGTTGTGAAAAATTGTACTTTTTATATTATTTAACTATTACTGCAATACGTTTTGAGTATTCGCGTTTGTGCTAGGATTGCATGCTTCATGAGCTTCAACTGTCACCTTGTGGTGCCTCTGTAGAACGCAATGTGAGCCGTATGTTTGTATGTGTGTATGTGTGTGTGTGTGTGTGTAACTTACTAGAGTGTGTATGTGTGAACTGTGTGTGAATTAACGTGTCTCAATGGTTCAGTATGTCATGTTCGTGTCTGTATATGTGCGTCTCTGTAAGTGTGTATGAGTGTGTGTGTGCCTCAGGTTGTCGAGGGTGTATTGACGGTGTATATCTGAATGAGTATGTGTGTTGGTGTGTATCGGTACATATGTTCGTGTTATCCTATCGTTTGAGGCTGATTCTACCGAGAGCTGAAGCGCTGTCATTATAAAGACCAGTTGATTTCTGTATGTGGACCGTTCACCACAACCTAACTGGCGACAAGGGTGACATTTGGATGCGCTAAAAATCGCAAATAGTTGCGCTAATAAGTTAAGGTCATTGTTTCACTAAAATATCACCAATTATAAATAATACGGTAATAATATTTCAACACTGAAATCACTCCTCAACATAACACTTTGATAGTTTCACGTTTTTTCTACTTAATGCATTTTGAGCATTCACGGTTGCGTTAAAATTGTGTTTCACATGCTTGTCTATAGTCACATGCTATGTCTATGTCTATGCTAGTTTGTCGAGTCTGTCGCACTTATGCCTGATAATGTCATTTAAATCTACAATATAATTTGAGAGACTCAATGGATGTTAATTTTTTTAATGTTCCAAGGTCTAAATGGATTTTGCAAATAAAACATCATCTAATTATGCGGTACTTATAGTCAAGTGCTGTTGATATAACTAGTTGCTCTAAGGTTGCTCGAAAAGTATAAACATTAAAGTTGAATTGTATTGTCTATATCAGAGTGTTATGTCTATATTATATTGTCTATGTCTCTATTGTGTCTAAATGTGTGTCCATATGCAGTGCTATGCACACACAGGATGTCTAGCACCACACACGGATACAATGTTCACACGCCTTCCAAATACATGCTTATCCAGTTTATGTTGACAACACAGTAAACCCCCTCTTTTCCGGCATCAACGGGACCGCCGACATGCCGGATACTTCATTAGAAGCAAAATTATGTCCACAATCACTACCCTACACTCACGCATTTTACCATAACAAAGATCAGCTGATACAATACTGCTGTATTCAGAGCCGCAGATTATGCATATATTCAGAGCCGTACAAAGACCTGTAAGTGAGGCTAAAGGTGTGGTCAATATGTTCACTTCTCAATACCGCATCAGAACAACGTGTGGACAATATGTTCCCCTGAATTTTAGCTTTTTTCAACCCAGTAGTGTATTCATCAGACAGTGAGCTTTGATTAGCCAGTGGTTTTCAACATAATTTTTAACTTAGTGGTTCCAATGGTACCAATCATTTCAGAGTACCAACTCGGGGAAAATGTGCCGGATACTTGAAGATGCCGGATACTCGGATGCCGGATAAGAGGGCTTTTACTGTACACGAACATATGCTGCATTGTACAAGTTTACAAATATATACTGATACTGTAAATAAATACTGATAGTGTAAAATAATTGTTCTAAAAGTTAAAAAATTGTCCTAAATCCAAATAGCTGCTCTAAAAATGAAAAGGTTGCAAAAGTTACGCTAAAAACAAAAAGTTGCGCTAAAAACAAAAAGTTGCAATTAGTTGCATTTATAACTTCTTTAGTACTTACCTCAGATCAGTAAAATATTGACTTTTGGGCTTCTCAGGATGGAGAGAGTCAATGAGGAAAAAGTAGCATTTGCAACAAAAGGTCACCCTAATGATTAGTGAGCTTGCTAGAAGTGTACTTACAGAACTTCATCGAGGGCCTGACTACCTTGTTCGGCCAGATCCCTGGGAGTTGTCGTAGAGTTGGATGAGCCTTCATGATGTGCCATTTTTGTGACCCAAATAAACAAACAATAATTTACAATAGAAAAATAGCAATAATCGCTTACGATAAAAAAGGTCAGTATGTTTCACCTTTAAACAGAATTTCCACGAGGCCAACGTCATTCGAATAATGCCAAATTGGTCTTAAAAGGCCAAACATGCAAACCCTGCATTGGACGGCTGATATGGAGCTTTGAAACGCCCCCCGACATGTTTGATATAATTCCTATTCAACTTTCCTTACGCGCTTATCAGCGGAAAGTTTCCGTAATGTGATAGTGCGGGGTTCAGTACAATCGTCAGTTGTACAAAAGTTGACATCGTTAATTTTTTGGCGGTTGGGGCACGTCTAACTGTTGGCAATTAATTCAGTTAAACAATCCAATTTAAAACTTTCTCCATATTGTGTTGTGGGACTTGTGTGTGTCCTTAAGGCCTATAATAGCTTTCTCGCTTTACCACCAGTTGTCGCATGAGTGTAGCATATTCCGGCCAACGCCACCTAGATACCTACGCCACCTAGATAGTAGTCTAGGTGGCATTGTTCCGGCCCGCAGGCATAGCGGCTCACTCGTATCTCGAATGCATCTTAACTCCAGGTGGCGAGCAGATATAACAAAATTTTAATATCTGTAAAATGGCCGAGCATATCATTATGTTCCGACATAGTTTGATGACACTACGTATTCTGCATTTGAACATAGTTTGAGATTTAAGCATATATAATAATTCATTGTATTTGATGCTTGTACTAAAAATCGTTGTAGATCATTTATCAATAGACCTGCTGATCTGTGCAGAAATCGCCTATATATGACCTGCGTTGACACCAATACATATCACACCTACATTGGTGACCCTTACGAGAGCAGCCTTTACGTCGTAAGTAAGCCTTGCTTGCTTTCGGTGGCTGTCTAACCGTGACCTTTACGGCAAAACATATGGCCTTTTAGGCCTGTTACGGAGCAATCTGGCGTTTGGTCCAACTTCCCGTATTGGAAACCGTGGTGCAGTGGCACAGCCTTAATCGCCTCAAAGATGCCCATTCGGGTGCCTGGCCGTGACCTGGTGGTCTTAACGGACTAAATACGGAGTGCGCTTGCACAGTCTTGACCGCCAAACATACCATTGTATTCACAGTTAAACCAGGGTCTGGTGACTCTGACTCACGCGCACACTTCTGTGTCTGTTTTTTTAGTGAGCGTGCTCAAGCCGGTGGCACCCAAGTCGCTTCATGACTTGTCACTCACCCAGACCCGGTCCGACCTCGGCGCAGCCTTCGTACGGCTTTTGTATGTCACACACACAAATGCGTGGCAGCGACTTGATGATCTTAACGGGTCGTATATTCACTTATACGCTTATACGGCGTGCACTTGCACCTGAAACGCTTGATCAACAGACATACCGAAACTGAGCCCTTGTGTTCTCTGTCGATTAGCCAAAAAAATTTCAGGCGCTTGACTCGACAGTGTTCACATCTATCGGTGAATTTTCACTTGGTCTGCACACCGACTCCGGTCCGTGAACCTTGTGAAAATGGCTACTGCATCAGAGCCAACAAGTGACTCGTTTTCTTCTGCAGTCGCCCTGGGCCCACCTCCGATCTTCTACGAGGAAGACATCGGCATTTGGCTATTGCAATTACAGCTATACTTCGCCAGAGGCTGCATCACAAGCCAGATCGCCAAATTTCAAATTGCTGCGTCCAAGATACCAGCTCACATACTTAGAGACTACGCCGATCTTCTGCAATCATCGTCACCAAACATCTACGACGAATTCGTGACAGCATTGAAAACTCCTTCGGGAAGAACTGCCGCAGCCGAACTCAATCCAATTTTGGCGAAACAACAACTCGGCGATAGACGTCCATCGCAGTTTCTTCGTCACCTGCAAGATGTGGCGTGCACCCACGGAGGTGTCCAAGACAACAACACCGAATTTGTGCGTAAAATATTCATGAACGCCATGCCAGACGACATTCTTCCAATTCTCCAGTCGTTTCCTCCTACAACTCCACTGAAACAACTCGCTGAAGCGTGTGACAGAATTCTGAGCCTCGCAAACAGCCGAAACAGCCACACATATGTTCATGCTGTATCCGACGACAATCGCATTCAACAACTGGAAGCTAAAATTTATCAGCTGTCAACGCAGCTGAACAAGCTGATGAAATCTTGAGGTCCGTCGCGTCGACGAAGCAGAACACGTTCTCCATCCAGCTCCCGCCGACAAAACCAGGATAACACTCGAAACGGCGACCGAAACAATCTTTGCTGGTACCATGCCAAATTCGGCAGCAATGCGAACAAATGCGTAGCACCATGTCAGTTTTCGAAAAACTAGCAAGAGGGTCCTGTCGAACGCTGCATACAGACTCCCTAGCTACACGCAGCAACAGTAACACGCTCTATTCAATGTTTGATCCTCTCACGAGTCGGACATTTCAGGTTGACACAGGCAGCCAATTCATCGTGATACCGCCCTCACATGCCGACCGCAAGAACGGCACCAGTGGCTACAACCTGCCTGCTGCCAATAACTCCAAAATCAACACATACGGCCGTCAAACGCTCAAGATTAGCCTCAACTTGCGCCGACGATTTGCGTGGGAATTTATAATTGCTGACGTGTCATGTCCTCTCCTCGGCTCCCATTTTTTGTCGCATCACAACTACAGATGCGACCTAAAAAACCGACGGTTTTTTTAAACCGTTTTTTCCCAAAAAAAACCTCGACCGAAAAAAACACGTTTTTTTTTTTATGAGTCATGCAAAGAATTTAATATATGGAAATGATATATTTGGAATGTTTAATGTATTATTTTTTATAATTAGTTATTCATGCTATTAGTGACCCTATCAAATTGAATTATCATTAAATATGCACAATAAAAGTGTTATAATGTGTCTGAAAGCCCTAATATCATTGTTTGCACGGTACTGTGCAGCACTTCTATGTACAGTACAGCTTTGCTTTCAATTATTGAGTTTATGATTGTGTAAGAAAGCAGGGTTTGAGAACCGTTTTTTCTGCTAAGAACTGAAACTGTTTTTAAATAAACAACAGGTGGTATAATTTATTTTTATTTTTTACATATTACCTTTTTCCTACCAGAAATGAACTACGTTGATTACAATAACTTTCATCATTTCATTCACCTGACCAATTATTTGCAAATATATAAGTACAAACACTGCAAATATTCACACTAAGACTACAAATATACACACAAACTTAGTGTCCCTAATGAGACTACGAATAAAAGCGGGTCGCATTAATCAGAGTGGCAATCCTGACCAGAAAAACGGGAAATATTTTCGTGTAGGAAAAAAACGACTGAGGGAATATATTTAATGTACAAAAAGGTATTTGAACACAAATAACTACATCAAAGAAACCACCATCCATAAAACCAGTTCTAAAAACAGGTTACTAATACAAAACCAATTAATTTGATTAAACTTTCCTTGATATGCCGCCAATTTTTTCAAAATATCTACATCTACGAAAACCGTTTTTCAAACAAAATTATTTTGAAAAACATGGCTTAAAAAAGAGTTTAAATCAAGTGGTTTAACCATCCGCTTATAACAGCAGGCTACTTGCTATACAAAAGGTATTTCAACGCATATCAATTAAATCTATCTTCCATAGAGACTGTTCTAGAAAGCAATTTTTCATTAAAAAGTGTTAGTTTAAATGAACGTTTGCCAAAGAAACACTTGACCAGCCAATTAAATTGTCTTGCTCTGCTGTCAACATTTTCTGAATCGGTACATTAATGAAACGAATTTAAATCCAGTTTGAAAAGCCTCATTGCATTTTTTCATTAAAAACATGGTTTCTTTAAAAAAAAACACATGATTACTCTTTGAATTTGTTTTGTTCTGCTGACAAATTTTTTCAAATATCCACATCATTAAAAACATCTATAAAAACATGGGTTTTCTCAATGAAAAAACCTAAACCACCGGACTCGAATGCACTTTCAAACAGTCTCCTGAGGTATTTATTGATAAATATTCTTGTTTTTCATACTATTATCAAATTATCTTTGAAATAAGACACGTAAAGATGAACAAAACGGCAATTAAACTCGTTTATATGTACTAAAATCTAACATCCGATGACAATTGGGGCTAATTCTAGAAAAACATAAAAATCCTAAAAAACATGTTTTTTGCAAAAAAACGTTTTTTGGTTGCGGTTTTTTTGCATCACTAATCACAACCTGCTCGTCGACGTCAGAAACAACAAACTCATTGATTCAACCACGTCACTCCAAAGCAGAGGTAAGCGCACATCATTTATGCCTTTCAGTTTGTATGTTTCAATGCCTCAAGCAAATTGTGACATTCTGGCCTTACTCAAGAGTTTTCCGAACATTTTGCGACCGACTGTACAGAGTGAAAACCTCCATTCAACAACACATCGCATCATCACAACCGGCCCATCGATTCACTTTAAACCACGCCGCGTGTCACCTGATAAGCAAGCCATAATGAAAGCCGAATTTCAGCGTATGCTCCAAACAGGCGTGGCACGGCCGAGCAAAAGTGAATACGCTTCTCCGGTACATATGGTCCCAAAAAAGTGCTCGCAAGAGTCGCGACCGTGTGGAGATTACCGTGCACTGAACCGCGTAACTCTACCGGACCGCTACCCCCTGCCACATTTGCACGACTTTACGAATGTGCTGAGCAGTGCAAAAATCTTTTCACGCATAGATTTAGTAAAGGCGTTCCATCAAATCCCAATGCACCCAGACGACGTCAAGAAAACCGCTCTGACCACACAATTCGGTCTCTTTGAAATGCTGCGCATGCCATACGGGTTACGCAACAGCGCACAAATCTTCCAGCGTTTCATCGACGAAGTCTTGCGCGGGATCGACGATACTTTCACCTACATCGATGACATATTAGTGGCTTCAACTGATCTTGAACATCATCTCAAAACATTGTCTGAGGTGTTCGCTCGCCCCAACAAATACGGTGTTGTCCTCAACCCGTCCAAATGCGAGTTCGGCAAATCCGAAATAATATTTCTCGGACACAATTTGTCCTCTGCCGGTATGTGCCCTACAGACGAACGTGTCGAAGCCACCAAAGCGTTTCCACTACCGAAAAACCAGCAATGTCTCCACCGGTTTTTAGGAATGGTGAATTTTTATCACCGATTCATTAAAAACGTTGCTTCAATTTTAGCGCCACTGCATGCTATGATTAAGCACGGCAAAAAGTCATCAAAACTTCCAATCAATTGGACAAGTGAACAACAACAAACATTTCACGACATCAAAACAGCTTTGGCCGCAACTACCACCTTAGCGTATCCGCATCAAAATGCTCAATTGAGTCTTGCGTGCGATGCCAGTGATGTTGCTATAGGTGCCGTCCTGCAATAAAACCTGAACGGTGAAAAACAGCCTCTTGGATTATTCTCCAGAATGCTCACAATTGTGCAACAATACAATTCAGCACATTTTCCCGAGAGCTTCTTGCTGTTTACTCCGCGATCCGACACTTCAAACCATGGCTGGAAGGTGCACAGTTCATTGTATATACAGATCATAAACTTCTAGTCAATGCTATTCAATCTTGCAATCCTCACCATGTTTCACGTGACCAGAGATATATGACATATATCCTCGAGTTCACATCAGACATCCAAAACATCGCAGGAAATTTGAACTCGCCGGCCGACGCCCTATCAAGAGTAAATGTCATCAGTACAACCATCACTCCTGAATTCATCTCGGCACATCAAGACGTCAACATATTGCAAAATCAACTTTCACTGAAATTTCAAATAGTCACAATTCCAGGTACAGATACACAGCTCATTTGTGATTGCTCAACCGACAGACACCGACCATTTGTATCTGAAATACTACGCCGCGCACTATTTGACCAATTGCATTTGCAATTTGCATTTGCAATTGCAATTGTCACATCCTGGTTGCCGTGCAATGCAACGTCTCATTGCATCACGATACGTCTGGCCAAAAATGCACGTTGACATTCGTAAGTAGTGCAGAACGTGTCTCAGATGCCAAAGAGCAAAAGTTCATCGCACATCAGTGCACCAAACATGCCTATCGCTGTGCCAACCAAACGTTTTGACGTCATTCACATGGACCTTGTGGGACATTTGCCGTCGTGCGATGGTCATTCATACATCCTGGCCATGATCGATCGGCACACGCGCTGGCCAGAAGCTATTCCGATCCCGAGAGCAACAACAGGAGTCCTTTTTTGAACGGTTCTTCATCATTGCATATCTCGATTCGGTGTACCATCAACAATCATCACCGATAGAGGAGCACAATTCGCCTCGAAACTCTGGCAGCAGCTGTGGAACTCCCTCGGTGTGACGCACAAAATGACCACGAGCTATCAGCCCCAAGCAAATGGGATGATCGAACGTTTCCATCGCCAACTTAAATCAGCCTTGCGCGATGAAAATGGTGCAACAAACTGGACCACCCGTCTCTCATTTTTTTGCTCGGAATTCGCACGGCCTTCAAAGCCGACATAGGTGCATCCACCGCAGAATATGTCTATGGCGAACCAATTCAACTTCCAGGTGATTTTGTACATCCAAGTTCATCAACAACTTCATCAATCGAACTGGGTCAGATACAAAATTTCATGAAACAAATATCACCATCGTCACCTCGATCGTCTTCCAAGAAAGTGTTCATTCACCCTCATCTGTATTCAAGATCACATATACTATTGAGAAAAGACGCCTATACTGCTCCATTATCTTTCAAGTACAACGGGCCATATCGCGTCATTACGAGGAAAGATGAAACATTCATCATCGATTGCAACGGACGTCACAAAGAAGTCTCCTTCGATAGATTGAAGCCGGCCTTCATCGAAAATGCAGATCTGGACGACGAGCCCGACGAAGATTCGCATGCTGCAATTCCGCACCATCGACCTCAGCCTCCGAACACATCTCAACCGAGTGATTCTCGGTTATCTAAACGTCGTCATGTACATATTCACGCACAACCAGCACGACGCTCTAAACGTGCACGATTTCAGACCGATTTCTACGGCACACGAATACCTTAACACTTTATGTCGTTATTTTTTACATGTATTTTTCACAATCGATGTACGTAAATATTTTTTTTCACAAGTGGGGCTTGTGTGTGTCCTTAGGGCCTATAATCGCTTTCTCACTTCACCACCAGATGTCGCATGATCGTAGCATGTTCCGGTACGCAGGCATAGCGGATCACTCGTATCCCGAATGCATCTTAATTCCAGGTGGCGCGCAGATATAACAAAATGTTAATATATGTAAAATGGCCGAGCATATAATTATATTGCGACATTGTTTGATGACACTACGTATTCTGCATTGGAACACAGTTTGTGAGATTTAAGCATATATAATAATTCCTTTGTGTTTGATGCTTGTACTAAAAATTGTTGTAGATTATTTATAAATAGACCTGCTTATCTGTGTAGAAATTGCCTGTATATGACTTGCGTTGACGCCAATACATATTCCACCTATAGTGTAAAACCTCTTTCTTCAAATTTCCCTCTCTCACATTGTAGGCTCGCATGAGATGTTGATTACACTACATAACTCAGATAATTGTCATCAGTATTTACTAATGATGTGCAGATGTGCATTTACTATTTTCCATCCTGTTGGCGGGCTGCGAATATCACGCCCATACCAAAGTGAAGCAATTCAGCTGATGTTGCAAACTACCGGCCGATATCAATTACGCCGATTCTGTCTAAACTATTCGTGCACTTGATATCTTCCAGACTGTCCAAGTACCCGGAGAGCAACAATCTGCTGTCGGAAAACCAATTTGCGTACCGCAAAAAACTCAGCACGACTGACGCTCTGCTTAAACTGGCGTGTTGCAAAAACTGAGAAACATCGGAGTCGGCGGCCGCTTGCTTAGTGTTTTGCATCAATTTCTCTCCAATCGCGTACAACCTGTTGCCATCGATGGAGCATACAGAGCATTGTCTCCGATGTCCGGCAGGGAAGTGTGTTGGGTCCTATTTTGTTCAAAATTTACACGGCTCACCTGTACACAACCACACGCAACCCTGTATATGGATATGCTGATGATATCACCTTGATGGCTGTAATTTCATCTCCTTCGTACTGACCACAGGTGCGTCATACGGTCAACGACGATCTCAGCAGCGCCCTGAAGTGGTGTGGGAGGTGGAATATGATGCTGAACACTTCGAAATCTAAAAGCTTGTTGCTTTTTAGGTCACGTACCGTTCAACCTTCACATGGAGCTATCCTCATAAATGACGCCCAACTCAGCTTGTGTGATGAGCTCAAAATATTAGGAGTACATGTAGACTCAAAACTGACATTTGAAAGTCACATTCAGAAGCTAGTTTGTTCGGCATCGCGGAAACTGGGAATTATAAGAAAGGCATATCGGATGTTCAGTAGCAGCACAATCTCCAAAAGTTGTTTTCGCTGTTTCATTTTGCCAATTCTGGAGTACTGCGCCCCCGTGTGGCTTCTGCTGCGGATTGTCACCTCAATATCATCAACAGAGTTCTTAGAACTGGCAAGTTCCTCTGTGGTGACTTGGTTCTTGGTGATCTTTGCCATCGTCGAAATGTCAGCAGCATGTGCATGCTGTACAAGATCAAGCACAACGACCATCATCCGATGAGCAAGTCAATTCCTGATGATTTCCTGGCAGCAAGAAGCACACGGTTTACATCCAAACAGCATTACCTGTGTATGGCTCCAATTCGTTGTCGTACAAAGCAATTCCAACGTTCGTTCCAACTCTTCCGGCCACTGTGGCTACTTGGAACACGTTGAAGTAGGAGACTTTCTCGCAGAACAATTTGAACAAATTCAAGGCCAAAGTCAATGAAATGCTACTGAAAGAGCGGAATTGACTGTTGAGTCTTATTTATTGTTTATTTATTCATATTTATTGTTATTTATTAATATTTATTGTTATTTATTAATATGTATTGTTATTTATTCATATTTATTGTTATTTAGTCATATTTATTGTTATTTAGTCATATTTATTGCTATTTAATAATATTTATTGTTATTTATTCATATTTATTGTTATTTATTCATATTTATTGTTATTTATTCATATTTATTGTTATTTATTTTCTCTTTATTTATATTTATTCTTAGTTTACTCTCTATTTATTATTATTTATTATTGAATGTTATCCATTAAATCATACTTTTACTCAGTGTTGGTTGTTGTTGTTTATTGAATCATATTTATTGTTGTTGCTGTTTATTGAATAATATTTATTGGTGTTGTTGTTGTTTATTGAATCATATTTATTTGTGTTGTTGTTACTTATTGAATCATATTTTTACTTATTGTTGGATGTGAAGTGTCGCCTTAGACCAACTGCAACCGACACAATCACAATATATTCACTGGTCACACTCAGCGACACAACCAGAAAAAGGGAGCTTATAATCGGTCGCACACATATTTATACATCTACACACACGCATACATACCAATAGGCCATAGTTACAAGGAAGTGACATGAACACTCATTGACAGAGACGCATACAAGCATACCATACACACACGCGCACATTCACATACACAAACAGTTTACGCTGACCTGAACTTAGCCAAAGGCACCATAGAGTCAACACAGGCCTCCGACCTTGACACACCCAACACCAACTAACACACAGGCAAGCACACACTTGAGTTAGCCACATAACACCGACATAAACAATATACAATATGCACATATGACAATTCACACACACCAGTGTGGCAATCACCACAGTACTCCCCCGCCAGTGAACGGAGTTTACTAATGTATGCGCGCGATTCAATCAATACAGTACACACCAGTGCGTCAATACGAACTAGTAGGCATGACACGAGTAGATACAAGTGACAACCTCTAGTGATATACTCAAACAAACTAGCACAGTAAGAACACTACTTAATTCAAAAATAGACATAGTCTGGGTGTGTTTTGAAGCGCACGGTTCGAACAGAGCGTGTTAGCGAGCGTGACTCTGCTGAGTGTTGTCAGCAGAGTCAGAACACTGCAGTGGCGGTCTCAACTTTTTCGAAGAGCTTTTTTCCTTCGACGGCGAATGCTGTGGCAGTAAAGCGGGTTTGAGTCGAGACACAGACACTGTTTCAGTCGCACGTGACGGCAATTCAATGACAAACACTCGTGAATTGCGTTGTAGCACCCGGAATGGTCCGCTATAAGGCGCTTCCAGTGCATGCCGCACACGATCGACACGTACCCACACGTGTGAGCACTTTTCTAGGTCGACATGTATATGCACGTTGATATTGCTGTGCGCTGATCCTTCTTAGAGTACTCGGAAATCAACTTCGGCCATGTGTCTCGCGAGCTCGCGAACAAACTGAGTTTGTTCAGCACCGGAACTGTCGCGATTGATGCAAATGTTGGGACACATAATTTAACTGCCAGTTACCGCGCTAAATGGCGATACTCCAGATTCTGATGGCAACATACGAACCCCGTGTAGAACGACGGGAAGAGCCTCGAGCCAGTTTTGCTTTCTCGCCATGATTGCGGCTTTTATGAAGCGATGTCGACGTTCAATGAACCCATTACAGCTCGGGTGATATGCGGTCGTGCGCAGTCTGTGAAATCTGATGGTGTTGGCGAGATTGTAAAACAGTTCTGATTCAAACTGTTTTCCTCGGTCAGTTACTACATAGACCGGCACACCAAAGCGTGACACCCATGTAGTGACAAATGCTCGGGCGACTGACTCGGTCGTAATATCGCCCAAGGGCGCTGTTTCTAGCCATCTCGTGGCTCGGTCTACACATGTTAATATGTACCGCAGTGGATTTGCTAACGGATGTTCGGGCATACACTGAAGCGGTAGTGTACCAACGATATCAATATAAACCGTTTCAAAACGACCGGCATCAGCTGAAAATGGTGCAATTGGAGGCTTCGTGTGGCGGTTGATTTTAACCCGCTGGCAATCAACACACTCTTTCACCCACTCCTTCACTTCACGCTGTAATGACGACCAGAAATATATTTCCTTCACTAACTTCACTGTTTTCTGGACATCTGGGTGAGACAGGCTGTGCAGATGCGAGAAGATATTTCGGCGATACTCAAGCGGCACAAATGGTCGTGGGTGAACGTGGGACGTTTCACAATAAATATCATGGTCGCCGCTGATTTTAAAAGGCTTCAATTTGTTTTGCGATTGCCCACATTCCTCGTCGACGGCTTGTGCCGCTGCTAACGCTGGCAGATCCCACACATCGACTATCACGCTGCTCACCGGTCTGGAAAGAAAGTCTGCTACAACGTTGTCGGCACCACGGATGTATTTGGCATCTGATACGTACTCTGTTAAGACAGATAAATGCCTCTGCTGTCTATCCAGCTTAGCCGGTTTTTTACTGAAGAAAGCGCCCACTAACGGAAGATGGTCAGTAAATAAAACAACATTTTTTCCTTCAATCAGGTGCTTGAAGTGAATTTCTGACAAATATGCACCCAGCAGCTCTCTGTCGAACGTTGAATACTTCTTCTGAGCATCTGTCAACTTCTTAGAAAATAATGTCCACCAGGACAGGCTTTCCATTGACCATTTGATGTAGCGCTGCTCCAATCGCCACCTGAGAACTGTCGGTCACCATCTGGTAATGACTGCCTGACGTCATAAACAATATACAATATGCGCATATGATAATTCACACACTGTAGAACATTGTCTGGCAACACTACTATTGTACAGAGTAACGCATTCAGTACGCAAACATTACAAATGTACGTGTGCTAACTCAATCGCTCACGTGTGTACCAGTTATTCCTGTAAGTTGATTACTTAATGTTTCTGTATGATTTTGCTCAATTGCGTTATATAAATATTAATGGCTTAATAGCCAAACATGCTTACAGCCAGTAAGCGCATATAACTGTATTCAATAACTGCGTGTGACTTATTACGTATCATATGTTCTGAGGTATTTTCCAGTTGTGCGTTATTTGTTTTCCAGATATTTGCATTCGTAGAATAAACATTTCTCGAACGTCATTTTGATCATGCAAATATATGACCTCACAACGTATTAGTAACGACTATAGCAATAATGTCTGTATCACTCAAATGCGAATCAGCGGGATGTAGCGAGATCAAGTATGCAGATGACCTCCCAACATGCATTGCACTAATGCAACTGCACCAAAGAAACGTCCACGACGTCGCCAGTGGTCGCCAACCACCGCCTAAGATGAATCGCCCGTCAGTGCAGCATGGCATTGGTGAGGACGACTGGGCGGCTTTCACCAGACGCTGGGAGATGTTCCGGGGCGGCACCGAACTCGCTCCATCCCAAGTTAGCGCACAGTTATTGGCTTGCTGCGTCTCTAACCTTGAGGCAGCGTTGTTCCGGGACGACCCTGAAATCGTCCGTCGACCAGAAAGCGAAATACTTGCCGCCATCAAACGTCTGGCGGTAGTGCACGTTGCTTTGAGCATCAGACGCGAAGCGCTACTGAAAACGCCGCAAGAATCGGCGGAACCAATTCGACAATACGTTGCACGCTTGCGGGGGTTAGCAAATGTTTGTCAATGGAGTATGACCGCGTCCTGTAATCGTACGTCATGTACCGGAACTGCAACGTGTAACTACACAGAGGAAATCGTCAAACTGGTGATGATCAGCGGTCTCGCAGATGACGAGATAAGAAAGGAGGTCCTGGGCACACCAGGCATAGACAACCAATGTTTGAACGATGTCGTTGCGCTGATAGATGGAAAAGAAACGGCGGCTAGAGCCATGACCGGCGCCGAATCAAATGTGGCTGCAAGCAGCTACCGCCGGATGGTACGTGTGTCGGTAGGTGGACACCAGCACTCAGCGACAATGACAACAGATAAAGAGAAGCTCGAACGACAGTTTCGCTGCGCTTGTGGACGTCTCACACATCAGTTTGGCAGAGTGAGAGGTAAGGTAAAGGAGTTTCACTCATGTCTGGATTGTTGGAGGAAAAACAACTCGGGTCAACGAAGGACACCATCTGCACGAAACAGCACAACAAATGACACGCCCCAAGTCGGCGCCAACGTGCGGGATGAGGGTACACCACTGTCCGACCCCATCTTCGAGTGTCTACCAGCAGAGGTGATGAACACCAACATCTCCATGGACGTAATGCCTCACCCATCTTTAGAGGTAAGGGCAACGGTCGACCGCGCACTATACGCGCATAAAAGAATGTCACTGCCCCCTAACCGACCCACCACTATCAGAGCCGTTGCGAATTCTGGGGTTCAAGCGTGCCTGATGGGTTTCGCTGTTATGAAACAATTGGGTTTGTCCGAACGCCACCTACATCGGAGCAACCGGCGTATCATGGCAGCGAACAACCAGCAAATACCCGTAGTAGGCTCACTCTACATCCGGTTTTCGGGCTGGGGAGCAGAAAGACAACGGTGTCAGGCGTCAGCAGAAGTACACGTCACAAGCGCCACAGACAAATGCTATCTTAGTCGCACTGTATTAGCGGCTCTTGGTGTAATCGGACCAGACTTCCCAAAAATTGGTGCAGCTAACACCCAGGTCGCCACACTGGACAACAGAGAGAACAATGTGCTAGCACCATGCGGATGTCCGTTGCGTAGGCCGCCTCCGCCTCGCCCCAGCCAACTCCCCGTAGCACCATCGCTGAGGAATTCAGAGACAATGAAGTCTTGGCTTCTCAAGCAGTGCGCGTCGTCAACGTTCAACACATGCCCGCATCAACCACTGCCGGCAATGACAGGTCCTCCAATGGAAATTCGGGTCAGCGCGGAAGCCCAGCCAACCATAACAAGACGGCCACCGCATGTCCCGGTACACTGGTGCCAAGGCTGTAGCGGAACAACTGCGACGCGATGTCAATCTGGGCGTCATCGAACGTGTTCCACCGAACACACCAACAACCTGGTTACACAATATGGTACTGACGCCAAAGCCGGATGGAACGCCAAGAAGAACAGTTGATTTACAAGCTTTAGATAGACACTGCAAAAGGGAAACGCACCACACAGTGCCGCCTGTGCGGCAAGCTAGAACCGTTCCCCCAAATACGATCAAAACTGTCACTGATGCCTGGAACGGGTATCATTCAATTGAAATACGACCCGAGGATCGCCACACAGCAACGTTCATCACAGACGAAGGCCGGTTCCGATATCGACGCGCCCCCATGGGATTCGAGGCATCACAAGATGCTTACACACAGAGGTATGACAGTATCATTGCGGATGTCATGCGAAAAACCAAATGTGTCGATGACACACTTCTATGGGACGGAAACGTGGAGCAACACTGGTGGCGTATAATTGACTACCTAGAGCTGGTAGGCAAATACGGCGTTATCCTGAATCCTGGCAAATTTCAATTTTCATCCCGAGAGGTAGATTTTGCAGGATTCAAAATCAGCGATCATGAGGTGCGTCCGCTACCAAAGTATTTGGACACCATTGCAACGTTCCCACGTCCAAAGAACATCACCGACATCAGAGCATGGTGTGGCCTGGTTAACCAAGTATCTCACTACGGTCGCACAACCTCTCTAATGGAGGCATTCAAACCATTGCTAAGTCCAAGAACGCCGTTTAAATGGGATACTTCTCTGGAGGATGCATTCCAGAAGTCCAAAACGGCAATCGTGAAAGAGATTGAAAATGGCGTAGAAATATTCTATCCCAAGCGATTAACGTGTCTCAACACGGACTGGTCTAAGACCGGTATAGGGTATTGTCTGCGCCAAAAACACTGTAGCTGCACGACCACGCTACCCGGCTGTTGCGCCACGGGTTGGAGAATCACACTAGCGGGATCACGCTTTTTGAGGGCTGCTGACCAGCGCTACGCGCCCATTGAAGGAGAGGCCCTCGCGGTAGCATGGGCCCTTGAGGACACCAAGTTTTTTACTATGGGCTGCCGCAGACTTGTCATCACAACGGATCATAAACCGTTGGTCAAAATACTCGGTAATCAGTCGCTAGACGCCATCACCAATTCGCGTTTGTTTCGATTGAAACAACGCACTCTGATGTGGCAGTACGACATCACGCACGTGCCGGGCACATCAATACCAGCAGCAGATGCCGCATCAAGACACCCACGAAGCGAGAGCATAACAAACGGCCCACATGACAGCCACTGCTTCAGCGTCAACCGCGAACACGACAGCATGGAACTGTGCGTGGTCGCGTCTGTGAAGTCTGTCGCAACAGCGCTCAGAGCTGTCACGTGGAAACAAGTCAAAACCAACACGACAACTGACAGATATCTCAAGGACCTGATACCATTGATTGAAAACGGTTTTCCATCTTCCAGGGACGAACTCCCAAAACATCTGCAGACATATTGACAGTACCGCGACCAACTTTCGAGCATTGATGGCACAGTTGTGATTGGACATCGTATCATAATTCCAGAAGTACTCCGCCCGCAGGTCTTACCAGCATTACATGCTGCTCATCAAGGTACTAGCAAAATGTTTGACCGCTCAACCGCATCAGTATTCTGGCCGGGAATGACAAAGGACATCGAAGCCACCCGAGAAAAATGCATCGACTGCTGGCGCATGGCACCGACCCAACCACGATTACCGCCTACTACACCGTCGGTTCCCACGATGCCGTTCCAATCGGTTGCAGCTGACTTCTTATCGCTGCGAGGCGTCAACTACCTCGTCATTGTAGACAGGTTCAGTGGATGGCCCCACATCATCACATCGAGGATGGGTGCTGACGCGACAACGAAAGCTCTGATGAAATACTTTGCAACATTCGGTGTGCCCGAGGAGCTCAGCACCGACGGAGGCCCCGAATTTGTATCTAAGAACACCACACAATTCCTGGCTCGGTGGGGCGTCCGGCACCGTCTATCGTCGGCATACCATCCACAGTCTAACGGACGAGCTGAGGTGGCCGTTAAATCAATGAAGCGGTTAATAAAATCACACACAGATCATAACGGAAATATCAACACAGAAGCGGTCGCAGCGGGGCTGTTACAGTACCGCAACACACCCGACTCAGGCTCAGGCATGTCACCATCTCAAGTCGTGTTCGGTATCAACCGGCATGATCTGCTGCCGATGATTCCCCGAACACAAGTCCTCTCCAGTTCAGCTGTTCACCCGACATGGCGAGAAGGATGGCAACAGAGAGAAGTGGCTCTACGGAAGCGGTTCATTGCGCAAGTAGATAATCTCCGACACAACACGCGAGCGTTGGCGGATCTTCAACCAGGTGATCGTGTCCTCCTCCAAAACAAAACAGGAGTCCAGTCTAAGCGCTGGGACAGAACTGGTCTCATAGTGGAGGCAAAACCGTTCGACCAATATGTGGTCAAAGTGGATGGATCCGGCAGGGCCACGTTGCGCAACCGGCAGTATCTACGGAAGGTGCGCGAATACAAAATTAGCACGCCCCCAACAACGGGTACGCCACTAAGCACGTCGCATCTAGAACCTCACGGAGCACCACCAGCACCGGAAACACAGACATCGGAGGCAACAACCGGGGAAAACCAAGACTCATCAAAAAGCGCCAGTCCTGACGAACCAGACGCCGAAGACGAGCCAACCGCATCATCCCAGCAACAAACATCGGAGGACGTGCCGTACCCGAACGACTCGCAACAGGATGGGGCGTCTCAAGCTCCGCAACGCCGATCTTAACGTGCACGACGACCACCAGCTCACCACAGGGATTATGTTGCGTATTGAGTTTTCTCTTCGCCGTATATTCTACGGAGTCAGAAAAACTGGGGGGATGTAGAACATTGCCTGACAACACTACTATTGTACAGAGTAACACATTCAGTACGCAAACATTACAAATATACGTGTGCTAACTCAATCGTTCACGTGTGTACCAGTTATTCCTGTAAGTTGATTACTTAATGTTTCTATATGATTTTGCTCAATTGTGTTATATAAATATTAATGGCCAAACATGCTTACAGCCAGTAAGCGCATATAACTGTATTCAATAACTGCGTGTGACTTATTACGTATCATATGTTCTGAGGTATTTTCCAGTTGTGCGTTATTTGTTTCCCAGATATTTGCATTCGTAGAATAAACATTTCTCGAACGTCATTTTGATCACACACCAGTGTTGTGGCGTACGCGTATGTTCAGTGTATGCACAATGTGTTCAATGTGTTCAATGTAGAGGGCGCCACAGATGGTGAGCCATGGCCCTGCGGCAGTCAGGCAGTCAGTCGTGCAATACACACGTTACATGGTGTCAGAAGCTCTGAACCCGTGACTGTATACTCCTTCTGGCGCGATGTCGTGTCGCCAGCCCCCTGAATTGGATTTTCATTCTGCTTCGCTGGCCACTACCTGGCGTGTGTGGCATCGTGACTGGCAATATTTCGCTGCTGCTAAAGAGCTGTCGGACAAACCCGTGTCGGTTCAGGTGGGAACCTTCTTTAATTGCGCCGGTCGTGAGGCTCAAGAAGTGGCCACCCACTTCGCGTGGACAGAGGCAGATGGTCTTCCTGCTCTACTTGATTATTTCGAAAAATATTGTTCGCCGCAGCAGAACGTTGTGATGGAGCGGTTCCATTTTTACCAGCGCAGTCAACAGCCGGGAGAGAGTGTGGCGACATTTCTTGCTTCTCTGCGCGCTCTGTCTGCGTCCTGTGATTTTACTGATCGTGACGGCATGCTCCGTGACCGTCTCGTTATGGGTATCTTGGACAAGTCTACCCAGCAGACATTGTTGAAGGTACCAACTCTTTCGTTGGATGTGGCATTACAGACGGCTCTGGCTGAGGAAACTGCCCGTCGGGGACAGAGTATTATGGCCAATATGGATTCTCCTGCTGCCGATTTGTGCCGTTTGTCGCCGTCTTCACTGGGTGTGCGTACCGGCGCTCGTTCGACCCCGACAGCTGAGGTGCGGCCCTGTCGGTTCTGTTCACGTCACCACGAGATGCGCCGCTCTGCCTGTCCGGCGTGGAACCGTTTTTGCCGGGTGTGTGATCGCCGTCATCATTTTGCCGGCAGTGTGGAGTGTCTTGGGTCCGCCCCTGCACGTACTACTGCGCAGCGGCCGGTGCACGCGCCGTCGTCGACAGGGCGCCCCGCTGCCGGGGGTCGTGGGGGCTGGGCCCGGTCGTCCGACCGTCGTGTGCTGTCCGTGCAAGCTGACAATGCTGGCGAGGTGCAATTGGATACGAGCGCAATTGGGTATGCTGCACTGCAGACTGGTACGCTTGATTCTGCTGATGCGTTCAATGTTGCAGAAGACCGCGATTCTCGCAGCAGCAAAACATTTAAAACTTTGTACACGCTTGACGGTAACTGCGTAAAGTTTCTTATAGATTCGGGATCTGAATCTAATGTTTTATCTTTGAGTGATTATGTTCGTGTCACTGGCGATGTTGAGCGTACATCAGTGCGCCCCTGTCATACTGTTTCACGTATGTATAATGGTGATGTGGTTCCGACAGTAGGTAAAGTTTGTGTGTCTTTTAAAAATGTGCGCAATTCCCGTCTGCATTCTGTCATGTGTCATCTGGTAGATATGTTAGTGTTTCCGGTGCTGAGCTTGCGTTCGTCTGTTTCGTTAGGACTCATCACCCTGCTCGATTGTGACCCGCTGGATTATGTTCCCGATCCTTCCTGCACTCCTGGTGCCGCTGACTCTGTTGGCTCCCCACGCTCTTCTCTTTCTGATCGGGATGCTGTTGTCGCTGAGTTTGCTGATGTTTTTGGGGATAATACAGTTGGTCTAGTTTGCCAGGACTATGAGATCCGTGTCGACTCCAGCGTTCCACCAGTGGTGGAACCTCCGCGCAGAATACGCATTCACCTTCGTGACAAACTGCATGAAAAACTTGACACTCTGGAACGCCAGGGTGTAATTAAAAGGGTTGTCGAGCCCACAGAGTGGGTGTCCAATTTAGTGATTGTGTCAAAGCCATCCGGTGATATTCGGTTGTGTTTGGACCCCCGGTCGTTAAATAAAGCAATTCTTCGGGAGCATTACCCCACACCTACTGTCGATGATGTTTCATATCGTATTTCCGGCTCTCGAGTGTTCTCGCTGTTGGATGCTAAGTCAGCATTTTTGCAAGTCGGATTGTCGGATGCGTCGTCTCGCCTCTGTTGTTTTCATACTCCGTTCGGTCGGTATCGATGGCTTCGTTTGCCGTATGGCACTTCTTGCGCGCCAGAGATTTGGCAGCGAATCATGCATGAGATGGTGGATGATTTGCGTGGTGTCGGGGTCATTGCTGACGATTTTTTGGTTTGCGGTAAGGGAAACTCTTATCAAGCTGCTTTGGCTGACCACGAAGCCAATCTTCTGGCGTTTCTGAAGTGTGCTCGTTCCCGAAATCTACGGCTAAATGGGAGTAAGTTCCGGTTTCGAGTGCCAAAAATTATGTGGATGGGTCATTTGTTTGACAGTTCCGGTATGCGACCAAGCACGAACAAAGTCGAAGCTGTCACTCAGTACCCCTGTCCTGCAAACAAATCTGAACTCAAACGATTTCTCGGCATGGTAGCCTATCTGTCGCGTTACATTCCGAATGTTTCGACCATTTTGTCTCCTCTTCATCAGCTCACGTGTGAAAAGTATGCTTGGCACTGGAGTACAGCGTGCCAGCAGGCTTTTGACGTTGTTAAGAACAAGTTAGTAACTGCTCCTGTGCTGGCTTATTACAGCCCGTCCTTGCCTGCAGTTGTTCAATGTGACGCTTCCAGTACTGGACTGGGCGGAGTTCTGCTGCAAAACGGCCAGCCGGTGATTTATTGTTCACGATCGCTAACTGCTACGGAGCGTTCTTACTCACAGATTGAGAAGGAGCTGTTAGCAGTTTCGTTTGTAATGAACCGTTTGGATCAATTTGTATATGGCCGCCCGGTGACCGTTCATACCGACCATAAGCCACTGGTAGCTATCCGCAATAAGTCGTTGTGTGATGTGCCTCTTCGTTTACAGCGGATGTTTCTCGGGCTTCAGCGCTACGATTACACACTTGAGTACCGCCCAGGTACTCAGGTGCCGGTGGCCGATGCACTCAGTCGTGTTCATTCCACGCTAACTGCGGCACCACTCGTCAGGTGTGTTCACGCTGTCGAACTGGAAACTATTCATCTCAGTTCGGGCCTCGCCGCTTCTCCTGAGCGGCTAGCTGTTTTCAAGCAGGCTACTGCTGATGACGTTCAGCTGCAGCACGTGATTTCCTATATTCGTGATGGTTGGCCAGATAGTCGCTCTAGGTTAGCTTTTGGTGTTAGTGTCTATTGGCCTTTCCGCGATGAGTTGACCACTCAAGACGGATTAGTTTTCAAATCTGGTAGTTTGGTTGTTCCGCCATCCCTCCGCAAAGATGTTCTTTCGCGTTTACACAGATCTCACATTGGAATGCTGTCGGTGCTGCGAATTGCTCGCGAAAATATTTTTTGGCCAGGGATGTCGTCGGCAATTAAAGACATGATTTCCCGCTGTCCTATATGTTTGGCGCATCGTCCAAGCCAATCGGCAGAACCACTGTTGTCTCACGAGTTGCCGGAACGCCCCTGGCAAAAACTCGCTGCTGATCTGTTCGAATTTGCAGGTCGCCACTACTTGGTAGTGGTCGACTATTTTAGCAACTACGTGGAAGTTGATCGCCTTCTTCAGGTGACAACTGCTTCTGTTGTCAATTGCTTGCTAGTACAGTTTGCGCGTCATGGAATACCAGAAGTTTTAGTCACCGATAACGGTCCTCAATTTGCCTCTGAGGAGTTTCGCCGATTCACTCGATCTGCGGACGTTGTTCATATCACCTCTAGTCCCAGATATCCTCAGTCTAACGGCAAAGCTCAGTCTAACGGCAAAGCTGCATCTAGTGCATGCATATAGTGAATGTATGCACTTCCAAATAGTGTTTGGAGTGGCATTTAGGTCACTTAAATGCCCTTCAGCATCCGTTACGTAACTGCACTCGGCATCTTGTTTAAACTCTCTCTCTCTCTTCTTTCTTTTCTCTGTGTGTGTGTGTATGTTTGTGGTTCGTACTGTCAAGACGATATTCAAGAAGGCCGCTTCGGCGAACGAAAATCCTTCATGGGCGTTAATGATGTGGAGGAATACTCCTAGCGAAGGCACCCGTTATTCACCGTCTCAGATACTCTTTGGACGTCAATGCCGCACTACTTTACCTGTGCGTCGGCAGGCGCTCTTGCCCACTCCGGCGGATGGCGTTCAGGAACGTTTGCATCGTCAGCGAGTTCGTCAGCAGATCGTTCATGATGCCAGTCCTGGTGTTCGTCCTCTACCACCAATAGCGGTTGGTTCAGCTGTAAGAATGCGCCTGCCAGGGTCCAAGTTATGGTCGCCGGGCGTATGCGTCAGAGTTTTGCCTTTTCGGTCTTATATTGTGGAGCTGAATGGTACTCGGTACCGACGCAACCGGCAACAACTATTGGCTACAGGGGAGACTCCTCCACTGATTGTCACCTCACCTCCTCCTACCTCACCCGCTCCGCCACCAGTCCATTCTGTCAACCCTCCTGATGCGGATGCTGCTAGTTCTGTGTCGCCGCCGCTGCGCCGATCCACCCGCGAGCGGCGTCCTCCAGCGTACCTGGCGGATTATGTTCAGTGAATTTTCGTTGTTTTTTTTCTCGTATATGTTTGTGTTCGTGAGGAAGGGAGATGTGGCGTACGCGTATGTTCAGTGTATGCACAATGTGTTCAATGTGTTCAATGTAGAGGGCGCCACAGATGGTGAGCCATGGCCTTGCGGCAGTCAGGCAGTCAGTCGTGCAATACACACGTTACAAGTGTGGCAATCACCTTAATGAATCATATGTATTGTCCTTGATTGTTATTTATTAATATTTACTCTTATTTATTGATGGTTGTTATTTAGTGAATCACAAATTTATTGTTGATTGTTATTATTTATTGAGGAACGTGGGCGGAGTGACATTATGAAGTGTTATCGGATTATGGTTTATTATTTATTGTTATTAATTCATTATTATTATTTATTGTTATTTTGTTCATTATTATTATCATATTTTTCCAACTCTTTTTCTATAATTATTTCTTTTCGAACTCTCTTTCTCTCTCAATCTTTTGGGCGCTTCCGGTACATGGGGCCACCTTAAGGTGGTAATAGTGCCTGCACTCTTCCCATGCCACTGGATTTACCTGTAATTAATAATAATAATAATAAAAGTGTTGCACTGAAATTTTTGCTGTTGCTTGGAGAATCAGCGAAAACTTCTGTCGATTATTTCCAGTAGAAAAAACGCATTTTGTAAGATAACACGAGTATGGTAAATAACACGAGAATTGATTGACTTGGGCTGCCAGTTATCAATGATGCCAGATTGTCTGCCCATCGAGCAGGCGACCTGGCATCGCTAGGTGCACATCGCTGAGCACGTCAAATTTACGCACAGGACACGCCCGACATCGCATAACCGGTTTATTCATCAATATATGAGATCATACTCTGTTCGTGCCAATGACATGAACTGACATAGCATACACAAATCACTACACTGAAGCACATCCATTCACACACACACACACACGTCAATCAGCAATCATATTGGATGGAGCGCGCAAACAAGTGCATATTTCAAAAGGCAGGTGGTTGCGTCATTGGCAATGCACGTATGTCGACAGTTTTTGTCTATAATCTCGCCCCAAACGCAGCAACAAAATGCTTGCTATCAGCCCGCACGTGCATGCGTGTGTGTATGCGTGTGTGTGTTTTAACGAATGCTTGCATAAGGTTTGAGGTAATCACGTTATGAGCCCGTGCTCGCTAGGAAGCATAGGCGAATGCATAGTGCAGTCATTGGTCGCACGTATCAGCTATCACGAAAAACAGGCGCATTCTCGCAGGAATACAGCCTGCCAAATGGGCGTAATACACGAGAACAATTTCCAACACGAGGAATACACCAGCAAAGTGGAAAAACACGCACGCACACATACACATCAACACACAAACATACTTCGCTCCCTGAGAAAGCACACGCCAGTATTCTAAGATATACTGTCTAGGCGATATATGATTTCAAGTGTTTTTCAAAGTCATCATAGCAACGGTGACATGGAAACTTTCACGGTACAACCTACTGATTGTAACGCACCAAATACTGGTAGTACGAACAGCACACACGCACTTTGTCTACGCATCACCCTATAGTGATAACTCTGCACTGGGGGTGCTCTGTGAGGTAATTCAAATAAAATGGCAAATAAGCGAAAGAAAATTGATATAAATACTCGTTGCACAAGACAGCTTAGACTCGAATGGCTGCCGCATTATGAAATATGTCTATGCAATAAATGTGCAATCGATGCCGCCAACACTTTACAATATACTCGTTTCAGCGTAGCGAGTACAAGATGCATGCTTGTACTGTTGCGCTGCAGCAAATGAATTATAAAATGAATTATTATGAATTAAATGTGCATCTATGCCCGCGTATTATTGGTCCCGCAAAGCCCACACATACATACACGCACGCACACCTTATCACAAAAGGACAACAGAAATTACGTTCAGAACGCTCTACAAACAAACAATCACACATACACACATGCATACATACATACACACATACAAACGCACACGCAGGTTAGCTCGAGCAACGCACACACAGGCGTCGTGTATGGCCATAACAAGAGATACTTGGTGCGAGCGCGTCGCAGCATACAGTCTCACTCTCTCATTCTCACGCTCTGTCTGACATTGCTGCCGCACCTGTGCCGATGCACGACTCCCCCGTTACCAGCTTCCCATCCCCTCATCACGCCACCCCCGCCGCTGTGCAGGCCCACTGACGTCACGTCACGTAATATGTGACTTAACCAGACGTAACCAGACATAGCCAGACGTGACGTGACAGGCTAGCCGAACCGCTCGCGCACCAGCGTCATCAGCTTCTTCTTGCCCTTGTAGGCGGCGCGCATGTTCACCAGCAGCGCGGCGAACTGCGTCTGTCCGTCGGCGGTGAGCGCGAACGTGTCGCGCGCACGGCTCAGAAACTCGATGAAGTCGCCGTAGTGGCGCGGACTGATGTGCGTGAGGCGCGAGTGCGTCGTGCCGACGTAGGCTGCCAGCGCCGCGTCCAGCAGCGCACGCAGCGGCGGCCGGTCGAGCGGCAGCGGCTTGCACGGCGGCCGGCGCTTGCCGTCATCGTGCTGCGTGGCCGCCGCAGTCGTCGGTGCCGACAGTCCGGGCGCCGACATGGAGCAGCGACGCAGCACGTCGGCCAGCACGACGGCACAGCGCACGTTCTTCACCAGCAGCGGCACCAGCCCGCTGAGTTCGGCGCGGCCCAGGCTGTGGCTGAGCGCGCACGCCCACTGAATGTCGCCGATGGCCGGGTGCGCCTCCTGTGTATGACATTTTACATTTGGGTAGAATAAATAACGCTCCATCTAGCCGCCCATGACGTAATGAATACATAAAACAAGCGTTTCTTCAGTCAATCAAGGGAGTAAACGAGAAATGGTTGAATTGCATTAGCACACAGTAGAACGACTAAATACACGCAAGAACCCGTAAGTAACACACAATACACATACACAGTTAATTTGCAGCGTGTCGTAGTATAGGAGATGACCACTTCACATCATGATGCCCGAGTGTTCGACTCAAACAACTCAGGCACGAAATGTTCTACAAATTATCTGTGTCAGTGTAGGAACTCACACACATACACACACATATATATATATATATATACATACACACACACGCACGCACAGACTCATTGAAAATCGGATGAAAGTATGTTCGGGCAGACAGTTGGTGCATAGCTCACTCGGATTGTCTGATAACTGGGCAAGTGCATCTATCAACAGCCACACACCTGGTTGTACTCCAGATAGATGTTGTTCATGGCCAGCACGGCCAGCTTGTAGGCGCGCAGCGGGTAGCCGCGGTGTTCCATGTAGCGCGCGATCGTGAACAGCTGAGATGACGTCATAATGTGGCTGGCCGCGTCCACGACGATCTGGTAGGCCGTTTCGAACGCGATCGGCTCCGACTCGCACAGAGTCAGTGCGTGCAGCGCACAATTGGGCGGGTCCTGCCGTACACACACACACACATACATACACAATCACAATCACGCACACACACAGACACACACACCTACCGTACAGAGGTGGGGATGCTTAAAACAGTGTGATTGCAGATATGGTAGGAAGCGACAATACAAGGTTGGATAAGACAGGCTATGCACATAGAACAACTCGATCATAGCTCATTTTCTGTGGCATGCAACTATATAAACCAAGACATACAAACACAAACACGCACAAGCATACATGAATGGACAATTACATGCATGCACCCACATACGAACACGCATATTCATACACACGCGTGGGAATATTCAGCAAGTCGCTTAATTCTCTGACTCATTTCACCAGTAAAACAGTCCATTGGACAATTTAAATCACACACGAGCAACGTACAACACAAGAATACACAGACAGATATAGAGCGAGGGAGTCGGATAGAGCCGCTTGTGACGCTGCAGGCACCTTTGTGGCGCACTGCAGTGCCAATTGGCGCGCCGCATTGGCCAGCTCGGCGTGCAGCCGGCGGTCGGGCGGCGGCATTTGCGGCGCGGCCGTAGCAGCGGCGGCGTGCGACATGACGGCGGGCGCGAGGGCGGCCGTCGCCTCGGTGGGCGTGAGCAGCGCGTGCCACGCGTGCACCACGGACAGCAGAGCGTCGGCGCCCGCCTCACTGGCGCACTGCACCAGCCAGCGTACCATGTCGCGTCGGCGGCCGTTTGGCGAGCGCACGGTCATGCGCAACACCTGTCACAACCACCAACACACACACACACACACATATATGTACGTACATGTACACATATACGTACATACGTACAGATGCAACCATCATTGTACATGCGTACAGATGCAAACATACAAATACATATACATATAAAAACACAAACTCAATTGCACACACGCGCATACACAGTCATATAAACAAACAAACATACATACACACACAATAATACACATACACACAATAATACACATACACAAGCATACACACACGGAGTTTCGCCGTTGCTGTCAGCGTTTTAGCAAAGCATGCCAGTAAAACGGCTTCAACCGAGTAGATTGTAGATGACGCTTCACAAATAAAAACAAAAAATGCTTCATATATTCCTATACTGCGATAATGCGTCTTCAAAACACTTGACATATATTTTTCGAACAAAATATACCAACAGCGAGCAGGACAAAACAACCGCACTGCCACTGTGTGTGCGTGTGTGTGCGTGTGTGTGCGTGTGTGTGTGTGCGTGTGTGTTGTTTGACCTGTAGGCCGAGTTCTAGCGCCGCCGACAGCAGCATTGTCGGTCGTGGACCTTCGATAGAAGTGGCCGACCTGAACGCGTCGCGCGCCAGCTTGAACAAGTGAGTTGAGCTGTGTATGTTGTGCTGGGCCGCCTCGAGCACATAGCGCAGACGTGTGGCGTCATCTGGTGGACAACAGCAACAACAAACTCAACAAAATGTCGACAGAATAACCGCCAGTATTCCTCGAATCAGTCGCGCAAGCCAATGTTGGCGTGCTATAAATATTGGACGAAATAAGAGTTAGCAAGCATATGGAAGCTTATCAAACCGACAAACTTATATGCTCTTGCTAAGGATGGCTACTGAAAAATTGGCCAGAGCTGCGTCCCTATAAATTTTAATCAAAACATATGCGGAAAAACGAGAACATGGAAGAGAAAGCTGCAGGGAAGCCAAGAGGACGGCTACCTTTGGCGGCCGCCAGCATGGTCGAGGCGAGACAACACTGCTGACTCTCAATGTGGCCCAGCGTGAACCAGCGAGGATACCGCCGCATCACCTTCACCGACGTCTCGTCCTCCGCCATGTCGCACTGCTCCAGGATCGGCAGTCTAACAGCCAACCACACACACATGCAGCGTCATAATGCTGGTATTTAGATCATGCTAACTCCGCACGTGAGTAGTTGAGCGGTTAACGCTGCGGAAAACTTGCCCAGCAAAGTGCACAAACATATTCGCACTGACACAAACCGACGAAACAATTAAGCCAAGAATACACGCAGTGTGTCTGTTCAATACTGCACGTTATACAGTGCAGCAATAAACACATAATCGCACGCTCCACAAAAAAAATTGCCATAATTTTCATGGGCATTTTCGTGTGTGTAACCTAAAGGTCAAAGGTTAAAGGCCCAAGTGACAGCTGCTACACGGGAAAAAGCCGAAGCTTATGAACACACAGGTGTGCCCCGTGCACCTCGCTGCCGCCGCAGAACCGACCCTACCCACAGTATGGCGCCACATGGACGGAAGACGTATTAGAGAGGGTCACCTCCCTAGAATGCATGGCACAACACATGACTGATATATGGTACACATTTACCGCTGGGTGGACAAGGGCTGCTGGATTATAGAATTCGCCCAAAGAAATTCTCCTCCGCCGGGTTTCAAACCACGTACCTCCGGCTTGTGAGGCGGGTGTGCTACCACCACACCACGGAGTCCAACACGAAATTGCCAGCAATATTGCAAAAAGTTTCAAACAATAACGCAAGGCACTAAACCCATAGAAAGAACAGAGCACAGCGGTAAAACAGCCATGATGACAATTGCTCATGTTTGAGCTGGGGCCAGCGTGTTGAGACAATATGGCACGCCTCGCTGTGCGTTCACCTACAGCGGGAACTATCCATTGCGATCAAGTAAGAAAAATAGGCGCCAATATTCCAACGATCAACCTATGACTGGCGACTTCCAGGCCTCGATCATTGTAGAGAAACACAACAACAGAACAACACACACAGCCGGGCACAGATCATACTGACCGCATGGCTCTCAGTCCGACCGTGTGCGCGAGATGCGCATCATGGGGTAGCAGTGTGGTGAACAAGTAGCGCGCGAACGTGTGCATAGGCACCGACTCTGGGTGAATGCCCTGACCGAGGCCCGACGTAGGACCCTCGTCCAACAGCAAACGACACCGGTGACGGATCACCTGACACACACACACACACACACATCATATTTTGGTTAATTTAGCCTACGCAAATCCGTCTAAAAACGCACGCAAAGTAAACAATAATGAACGAGTATGTTACGTGCGTTGAAACTCGCACAAAAAGGATCAATCCGGGCAAAAATGACACAACGCGCCAGCAAATGTACTCAAACACACACACACACATACACACACACACACACACACACACAAGCCCACAATATACTGCCCAAGAGAAAGCACACACAGACAGACACATAAACTTACAAAAACAGCATGCAAACCTACAATGATCTTGAATAATATACTTGAAACTACATCGGCAATAACCGCGCTTATTGGTGATCGGGAGCTGAATTTAGTCGCCACCGCATGTCTCACCACAGCCACAACTAGACACCACTGTCCGACGCTACAGTGACGACAACGCCAACGTCACTCACCGACAACACCAGATGATCTAGCGGCACCTCGCTCAGCTTGGCAATCAGTCGTTCCTCCTGCTTGCACGCCTTCTGCTGCGCGTACAGACCGACGGGCATGATGCGCTGCTGGCCCAGTCCTATCAGCGCCGCGTCTACCGCCAGCGCCAGATACGTCTCGCCCGTCTGCCGACCGCCGGCCGCCGGCACGTGTTGGTAGCGTGGCGGCGGCGGTGCAATATCGTCATCGGCACCACCACCACCACTGCCGCCGCCACCGCAGCCCGCCGGCTCTGCGACAAACACACAAGCACGCACACACACACACATATATATAACCTAACCTATATATATATATATATCTATATATATATACACGCTAAATATCAGCAACAGCTGCAGTTGCAGAATTGGCACCATCAAGCATGCACTTAAATCAAGCATGACGTGTTTTGACATGCGTACATGTGTGTGTATGCATGTGTGTATTTATGTGCGTGTGTGTGTGTGCGTGTGTGTGTATGTGTGTCGGTCAGACTGCTCCAAACAGCAGCCACCGCACGATGTCAGCCAGTGTACCGGGGTGATAGACGCGACGACCCATCAGATCCGGCTGCACAGACGCCTCGGCCAGCGTGTCAAACAGCGTGCCGATCGGGTCCAACGGGTGACCGAGCCAGCCGTGCTGACACGCGTGCGTGGCGGCCGCGCGACTCACGCCCGACGCGCTCACGTGCCGCACACACGCGCCACGCTCCGCCTCCCAGCGCGCCATATTGTCCATCTGCCAGCGCCACACAGCAAGTGTCAATTCAATCAGCATCAGCCACAGTGAATCATTAGTTTGTACTTCAAAGCGTTGTTCCCCGTTTGTAGCCATTTTCTAGAAGATATCTATGTATAAAAAACTCAAGTTACTCTTGGATAAAAATCATCATGCCAGTATGTAAACTCATGCAAATGTCTCGGTTTGAATCTGTTTGTGTATATAATTATGTATTATGATAAACGTATTCACATCATGATAAGCGACGCTTTTGTGTGGATGAATACACTTGAATTTAAGGTCATGTATGTCACAATTTTCAATTATTCTCATGATTATTGAACATTCTCAAAACGCTGAAATGTATCTTAAATAATCGGCCTACACAAAGATACTGCACTGTAAAGGCCTGCTCATATCACAGATCCTAGACTAATCGTGGGTGTAATAAGAATATAAGCACGCACTAGCAGATACATACAAAACAACACGTTATTTCATACGCATCGTGCATATGTATGCGTGCATGTGCCTTACCTGTTGCAGTTTGAGCGTTCTGACAATGGCAACAGCCAGGCGCAATGATTCCTGCACGTAGCCGTGCGTTCGCAGAGCGTTCACGCGTGAACATGCCGTAGGAAGGTGTTCTGCAAATAGCAAGTGTGAGATTAGCAGCGATCAATATCTAGAACCTAGATGATCGAGCAATGAGACCAGCTGAATAAATAACAAGTGAGCCGACAGAATTTGTGGGGGCATAAACACACATACACACACAAGTTTGCCGGTCGCCGGATGACGGAGTTACCTCGCCACAGAGGCTGTCCTAAATGGTTGAAATTGGCCGCCTGGTTCTTGGTACATGGTGGCGGCAGGTCGCACGACAAAATCAGCTGCAAATGCTCGTTGTTCCAGCTCAAATACGAACAGTCTATCGCTCTGTACTCAGACGAAACAAAAATGTATTATGTTATAAATCGCGACGGAGCGATACAATATAGATAGCCGTGAAAATCCAATCGTAACCCCGAGCGACTGCAATTTTGGTAATACACACGAAAACTGAATAAAAACTGTAAAACTGATATAACACCTGTACAGTTTGGTGTTACAGGTGTTAGATGTAACACAGGTCTACATGGTAGAAAACAAAGCTGAACAGTGCATTTGAATACCAATTATACTGCCACCTACTGGCAGAATATTCGTACAGAAACACGCCTGACTACCGTTACACAATCACAAAGAGACCATATTTTATCGCCCGCTTTCCAAGTTTATGTTATATCGGCACGGTGCGCAGCGCTTTACTGCCGCTACCAAACACACCAAGAGCACACACATACACACACACACACGATGCACAAACATATAAACAAATACAGACAGCGATGCACGCACCTGTGAAACACAGACCGCGCACTGGTAGATGGCGCTTCGGCACGCACAGGAGGCGGCACGGAAGCAGGCAGCAGGTCATCGATCATGTTGACGTCCTCATCAGAACTGTCCTCGCTGGAAGAAACGCGATCCTCACTCTGACAAACAATAACATACAATTGAATCGGAGCCAACAAACATGAATACCTTAAAACGGCGTTAGACATGTTCAGAAATCAAAATTTACTTGCGAGCGAATTAAATTCACTAGATTGTAGATTGAATCATTTAAATTTAAATTACCTCCGAATAAAACCTGTTTACAGTGTAGTCGAAAGCCTGTCCATGGCGTGAATTCACCACCAGAGACAGGCCGCAGCCAATACGACACAAACAGCAACATATACAGAGTGTGAGAGAGAGAAAGAGTACGGGGCGGTTGCGGGCGGCGTCGACAGTGCTGTCTGCCGCAGCTGAGGAGCCAGCCGGCACATGGCACGTGTCGCGACAGTCGGGGTCTTCCAGCGGACAAAATTCCATCTGCGACCAGCGCAGCAGCTGGGCCCGGCAGCGCGCCTTCTCCGCCTCGCACGAGCTCGGGTTCAGCGTCACGCCCACCCACAACGAGCCTGACCACCACAAGAACTCACACATTACATTTACACATCACCAAGTGCCTCCACTCCAATGCAAGAGCGTAAGGCACGCTAATTAAAAGACGTTAAACACACGGAGCCTACGAGCGTTGTTCGCCTTGGTGTATGTATGCTACATCACGCTGAATATGACCATTTCGCGCAATCATGCTCACTTTCCCCTCTTCTCACCAAACTCTTAATATATAAAAAAATCATCTCTGCCGCCGCAAAAGCTGGCAGAATACAGTTAACCTTGTTTTTTCTCACCGGTATTTGGCTAATAGTTTTCACCACTCGTACAAACAATGCAATCACCGGATATGCAAAGGACCAGACTGTGTGTATGTGTGTGTCTGCCAGCCTCACCCAGTTGATCCCAGAGTTGACGGCACCGGTCCTGCATCGGATTGCCCTGCGACTTCCACAATATCAGTCGTGGATCGGCCAGAAACTGCTCGGTGATCAACGACAACATGCGCGCGCCGTTGGAGTCTCGAGCGCGCAACATTTCGCGCACCTGGCACAAATACGACACCAGTTAAGCGAGTCGAATTGACACAGCCCACTGTGCAAACAATAAGCAGTGACAACTGGTCGACAAATTGGCAAGATGGGGAATTTTACCAGATTGCAGAGCTAAATGGCAAAACACGGTCATAAGTGGATCCCAAACAGACAATGCACATGAACAAAAACTGATGATCATAAGCATGATCGTAGTCATCAGTTACTACTGCTAGCACAATTGGATGCATATTGTCTGGGAGGACATAAGGACACTCAATGGTACTGACGACTTTTAACCACGACTGCAAAAGGTGGTTGAAACGACATATTGATGTCCATTATACATACACTTTTATGTCACACGTCTACACAAATTGATCCTAAATCCGCTGATATGTTGCGGTGTAGCGGCAGTCAAGCTTGTTCGTTCATGTAAATTCCGCCGGTAGGTGACAGCGCAATCGTTGCACATGCAGAATGTTTTGTTTTCCTGTTCACTGTGTGTATTGTATTGTGTCTGCATGTTTCCCATGTCATTATATGTGCAACCCGTCGATTTACCCTGCAATATGCCCCATTTTTATTCTGCGCGACTTGTAGTTATATGTGTTTCATGCAAACTAGACGCGGCATACAATAACCAATGTGCGTAAATGTATAAGGGTTGGATCGATACAATTTCACCATTGCAGTGAACGGGCGCGATTCAACCCTGCTTTGTATAGTGCATGGTTTGTGTTAATGGATGTTCGATCATTCGGGCATTTCCAAATATATGGTACTGGTATACGCTGGTGCTCCCTCCACAGCACAGCACGGGCCATTACGTTCCTCTACTTGTCCGCAGCTTGACCTCTACCAAGCAGACGGGTAGCGCTGAAGAAACACTCATTTTGTAATAACAATCACATTCATATAAAATGACAAACAATATCAACCTTCACCAAACACCACATTCACACGTCACCATTGTCTCATTCACGCTTGACTTGACTACATATAATATATCTCCAAGTACATTACTCTACAAGCGCAGCCAACAGCCACAGTTCACGCTGATCCCCACGCACTTTCCGTGGTGATTTTGTCGTGGACGGCCACTTCACGCGCACTCCACGACGAGCTACAGCATACATTTATATAGCGAGTGTGTATCACCCCGTCTATTTCGCATTATTTACTGTGTATCGAAAACGTCTAGCAATCCCTGCTGAGTGTTCAATTTGATGTCAACATTATGAAGCAAACAAAGTGCTCTGCCACAATATAACAACATCCATCCCACGCAGTGGACACACAAAACTGAAGCCCAAGCCGACCACCACACCAACCTTGACAAACATGGAGCATAGCTGCTTGCTCGAGTTGCAATAGCCTCCCTGCGACAAGTACGCCTTGACCTGCTCGCGCACCTGGTCCTCGTCCAGGTGCCAGCTGTTCTCATCGTCGGCGCACGCCCCGGCAGTCGGGTCCGGCGCGCCTGCGACACAACACGACCATACGAGTTCACGCCGTGTGTTTTTATATTTACACTTAAAATTAACTCTTATTATTTTAGAACTAGATATTCAATCACGTTGTTTGCCGGTTAAGATAATTTAAATTAGAGTAGAATTCATTCCACGCGCAAATTACATGCAAGCGCACATAGCGGTTGAACGAATAAAAGGGACTTTGAGAAAAGCACTCAGTACTCCACCCAGATCAGGCGAACGGAGGAGATTGCGGCGTTGCATTACCCGGTATGCGGTTGATTTCCGATCGGCACTGCAGAATCTCGTCGGCCAATCGCTGAGCGGTCGGTAAAACATCTGTGTGATGCTCTGAAATTAAATACTGCACAAATTTTTGCAGTTGTTGCCGATTCATTTGCAGCAGTGTCTCTGTCAAAAAAGAACACATAGACATTGCTCGGATACATTTTTATTGGTCTTTGTGTGTGAAGTTGAAGTTGCATCTAGTTGTATTTATTGTAGTTGCATTGTATTACAAGTCTCGCTGAATAATTTTAATAAGCAACCAACATAAGAAGTTCCATCAGAAGCAAGACCGCACATGTGCAATACATTGCACACATTATGTGCATCAACATGTGCATACATACACAACTGATTCTGCGGCGATGCAAGTTAGCACATAATTTCAAATTTAAATTGTACACAACGGATTATTCCGAGTTCATTTAAAACAATTTGAAGTCCAAAAATAGGTTAATCCAGTTATGAAATTATACACACAGTATAAGCAGACATTAACTGTTCAATTTGAAGTGTATACATTATTGTCGTGTCCATGGGCGTAGATCTTGGGGGTATGGGGGCATTATACCCCCGACAAATTGGATAAGGGTATAAATATGCAATTATCATGGGCGTAGATCCTGGGGGGTATGGGGTACCCCCGACAAATTGACTGGGGGTATGAATATGCAATTAAACTAGCAATAATCCTGCTGAGTTCAGTTCATTGGGTATATCATCATAAAAATCAGCATGACAAAGAATAACAATATATAGAAAATGTAAAAAATTATGAATATAAATTATAAAGTATATATGTGAAAAATTATACTTAACGCGATATACTTTGCATTGAGGTATGTGTGTTGTAATTGAATAGGCCGAAAATAAATTCAGGTCCCATGTAATTGAAAAACTGAATCAAATTTGAACACTATACCATTTACAAGTCAATTTGGCAAAAGTGAAAATCAATTTGGCAAAAGTGAAAATCAATTTGGTAATTCTTACAAATTTAGGTGGTAGTCGCATTGATAATGCATGATCATATTGTTTATTAGTGTTTTAGTAACAAATTTATTACTCATGCAAATTAAATCAATTAATGTTTTATGTTTAAGAATATATAGTTTAAGAAGCTGCCATGTAGGGATATATTTGTTGACGAAGTCCATTATATTTGCATCAAAATAATCTTTTAAGTGATTGGGATTAGCTCCGATTCAAGGTTAATAATAAAATAAACTATACCTTTTACAATTTCATTTGTCCCAATTGAAATCAAAATTGTCCCAGCTAGAACCAAAATGTATGTTATTGATTTTACATTAAATATCAAACCTAATTGTTATCAGTACATCTTATTGTATTTCACATGAACAATTTAGCATTAGTCGTAAAACACAGATATGTACTACTTACAATTATGTGCTATGGTATGTACTACAATTACAATGCAGATATGTACCGTATTTACTTACTTTATGATGAACTCTATCAGCCAATATAGCAATGTCAGCGTATATACCACCAGCACGTGTACTTAAATTCTAGCAACATAGCAAGATATCACAACTCAACACAATCACAACGCAGCATGGCCCACTAAAACACCTTCACTAACAAACACGAACGAACGTTCTGCGCAAACAATTGCCCTAGAATTTAAGTACACGCGCTGGTGGTATATACGCTGACATTGCTATATTGGCCGATAAAGTTCCTCATAAAGTAAGCACATACGAGCACTGACAACAATTAAGTTTGATATTAAATGTGAAATTAGTAACATACATTCGGTTCTAGCCGGGACAATTTTGATTTCAGTTGGGATAATTTTGATTTCAGTTGGGACAAATGAAATTGTAAAAAGTAGATTATCTAGATGTTTTAGATAGTGTTGCAAAAAAACATTTTTTGGATGGGTTTTTGTGTGCAAAAAACATGTTTTTTTGTTCTTTATGGGTTTTTTAGAATTAGCCCCAATTGCCATCGGATGTTGGTTTTAGTACATAGAGAATTGGGCGTGAAATGGTCTAATGAGGCCGAAACGCCAACTCTAAACAAAAAGTACATAGAAACGAGTTTAATTGACGTTTTGTACATATTTACGTGTCTTATTTCAAAGATAATTTGATAATAGTATAAAAAACAAAAATACGTATGAATAAATCTCCCAGAAGACTGTTTGAGAGTGCATCCGGGTCCGGTGGTTTAGGTTTTTTCATTGAGAAACCCCATGTTTTTAAAGATAGTTTTAATTATGTGGATATTTGAAATAATTTGTCAGCAGAACAAAACAAATTCATAGAGTAATCATGTGTTTTTTAAAGAAACCACATTTTTATGAAAAAATTTCAATGATGCTTTTCAAACTGGTTATAAATTCGTTTTATCAATGCACAGATTCAGAAAATGTTGACAGCAGAACAAGACAAGTTAATTTGTGTAATGTGAACGATGTATTTAATGCGAATTATATCGATGATATGAAACTGGAAATGAAGCCGCACAATAGTTCAGACGACGCCAGCAAAAAAACACGGAGAAGAATATGGCACACAAGATCCTCTCACACTCGCACGTAAAACCCCTAGACACACGCACACGCGAAAAGCACTGAAACAACTATCGCCGCACAAAACACCGCACACTAAACCAAGGCAACACCAAAACTCTCACTGACTCGTCACATTCTCGCTGACGCAATCAACTCTCACTCACGCACACACGAACATACAAACACATGTTCAGTTGCACGCGCATGACATTCGAGGCACCTACAGTAACGTTCCCAGTAACAAGTCCAATAGTGCACGCGCACGCTTATAAACTCTTACACTTCATCTACGGAAGATCGACGCCCTGGAGACCGTCGTGCCTCTGTTCCTCGATGGCCCGGCGTACGCAGTGTTCTGTGAAATGGATGAGGTCAAAAAGTGTGTGTATTCGGAGATCAAAAGATCACTGCTGGACGCTTTCGCTACAGACAGGTTCTCGGCATACGAAATGTTCACCGCGTGCAAGTGGAAGGGAGAGCCAGCCGATATTTACATGGCAAGCCTGAGGCGACTTGCTAAGCTTGCTAATATTGAGTGTGACAACGTTCTCAAGAACGCTTTTGTGGTGGGATTGCCGCGTGAGGTCTCACGAGGATTGAGAACCATGCTGAATTTGACAACAATTGCTTTGGCGTCGGTCGTCGAGCGTGCACGCATCCTTTTGTCAGAGATCGGCGAGGGTAGTACTGCGATGGTGGCACGAAACACGCAACACTCTCGCAATGAGAAAATACAATATTCGACGCAGAGAAGGTGTTTCAATTGTGGTGGCCCTCATCTCGCAAGGTACTGAAATGTGCGGAGCAGCGGTGGTTCATTGCAAAATGTGCGTCGCCAAATTGAATGTTTCGGATGCGGGGGACTGCATCTAAGGCGAAACTGTCCTCGCGAACAAGAAAGAACACAACAGACGGGAAACGACGAGGGGAGATCTGGTGTGCCAGCAGCTCTCCCACTGACCAGTCAGTAATGGCGCTTCCGCGTGTACCAGCGGTAGTCAATGGTAGAAATGTGCATGCTGTGATGGACACGGGCTGCACAATGTCGATCGTGTCTCGATCGATTGCTGCAAATGCGCGTGGCAGCTGCAGCGTGACTACCGTCGATGGTCGTAGAGTGCCGTGTGCTGGTACGGACAAGGTGCGAGTGGCTGTAGGTGGCGTGGAACTCTGGTTGCCTGTGATAGTGGCTAACGATCTATTGGGCGAGGTTGAAGTGATTCTTGGCATGAACGTCGTTGCGAGGCTCGGGGGCGTATATGTGGACGAGCGTGGTGTAGTATTGGGGCCTAGAGAATGTTCGGTGTCTAATGGCGGTCCGGTGTGCAGTGTAATCGCAGGTACTGTTCCGAGAACAGCGAAAACTGATGTGTGTCCGTCGGATGAACTGAAGATAGATGACTGTGATTTTGAGGCTAGATTCGATGGTGACTCGTGGACAGTGAAGTGGAAATGGTGCGACGGGGCCCCGGTGCTCAGAAACGTTGTCGGTAGTTACAGCAGTGTAAGGAAGCTCGAGTTGAAGGATAGATTTGACGAAGAGATTCGGAGATGGATACCACAGGGCTGGTTGATACCTTGTGGAATGACCGGGAGCATACTTCCGTTGATGGCCGTTGATCAACCGAATAAGAAAAAGGTGAGGCCGGTGATTGACTACCGCGAACTCAATCAGTACGTTGAGAGTCACAGGGTGTTCGACGCTCCGGTGTGTGAAGAGACATTGCGCGGCTGGCGTAGGTGGCCGGGCCCGCTAAAATTGGTCGACTTGAAGACGTCTTATCTGCAGATAAAAATGGATGAAACTTTATGGCAGTACCAGCAAGTCGAGTTTAATGGGGACAGGTACTGTCTAACGAGACTGGGATTCGGTCTTAGTTGTGCACCCCGGGTGATGACGAAGATTTTAAGGAAGGTATTGAGCATGAACGAACGAATCCGGTCAGGAACGAGCTCGTATATAGATGATGTTCTGGTAAACGAGAGTGTTGTGAGCGCCGCTGATGTCATCAATCATTTGAAAAAGTACGGTTTGGAGGCGAAGGTACCTGAGGACATGGAAAATGGTCGAGCACTTGGACTGAATCTGAGAGTGGACAGAGGTGTTTTGGTTTTCAGCAGAGGGAATGAACTTCCGGATGATGTAGAAGAATACGGCACACAAGATCCTCTCAGACTCGCACGTAAAACCCCTAGACACACGCACACGCGAAAAGCACTGAAACAACTATCGCCGCACAAAACACCGCACACTAAACCAAGGCAACACCAAGACTCTCACTGACTCGTCACATTCTCGCTGACGCAATCAACTCTCACTCACGCACACACGAACATACAAACACATGTTCAGTTGCACGCGCATGACATTCGAGGCACCTACAGAAACGTTCCCAGTAACAAGTCCAATAGTGCACGCGCACGCTTACAAACTCTTACACACATATACAAATATACAACAATTAATACACGCACTAACCACATAAATATCCCAGAAGACTGTTTGAAAGTGCATCCGGGTCCGGTGGTTTAGGTTTTTCTTCATTGAGAAACCCCATGTTTTTAAAGATAGTTTTAATGATGTGGATATTTGAAATAATTTGTCAGCAGAACAAAACAAATTCATAGAGTAATCATGTGTTTTTTTAAAGAAACCATATTTTTAATGAAAAATTTCAATGATGCTTTTCAAACTGGTTTTAAATTCGTTTTATCAATGCACAGATTCAGAAAATGTTGACAGCAGAACAAGACAAGTTAATTGGTTGGTCAAGTGTTATTTTTGACAAGCGTTGATTTAAACTAACGCTTTTTAATGACACAATGCTTTCTAGAACAGTGTCTTTGGAAGATAAATTTTATTTATGTGCGTTCAAATACTGTTTGTATAGCAATTAGCCTGCTGGTATAAGCGGCTGGTTAAACCACTTGATTTAAACTGTTTTTTTGAACCATGGTTTTTTTCAAAATTATTTTTTAAACGGTTTTCGTAGATGTAGAGATTTTGAAAAAAATTGGCGGCATATCTAGGAAAGATGAACCAAATTAATTGTTTTTTTATTAGTAACCTGTTTTTAGAACTGTTTTTATGGATGATGGTTTCTTTGATGTAGTTATTTGTGTTCAAATACCTTTTTGTACATTAAATATATTTCCTCAGTCGTTTTTTTCCTACACGAAAATATTGCCCGTTTTTCTGGTGAGGATTGCCACTCTGATTAATGCGACCCGCTTATATTCGTAGTCTCATTAGGGACACTAAGTTTGTGTGTATATTTGTAGTACTTGTGTAAATATTTGCAGTGTTTGTACTTTTATATTTGCAAATAATTGATCTGCTGAATGCAATGATGAAACTTATTATGATCAACGTAGTTCATTTCTGGTAGGAAAAATGTAATATGTAAAAAATAATACAAGATTATGCCACCTGTTGTTTTTTTTAAAACAGTTTCAGTTTTTACCAGAAAAAACGGTTATCAACCCCTGCTTTCTTACACAATTATTAACTCAATAATTGAATGTAAAGCTGTAGTGTACATAGGAGTGCCGCACAGTACCGTGCAAACAATGATATTAGGGCTTTCAGACACATTATAACAATTGTATTGTATATATTTAATAATAATTCAATTTGATAGGGTCACTAATAGCATGAATAACTCATGTGTTGATGAAAATAATTCATTTAACATCCCAAATATATCATTTCCATAATTTAAATTCTTAGCATGACTCGAAAAAAACAAAAAACGTGTTTTTGTCGAGGTTTTTTGACAAAAAAAACTTCTTCTTTTACAGAAAACATCGGTTTTTTAGGTCGCATCTCTAGTTTTAGATGATATAGATGATCTAGAGGTGGCGTTGGATGAGTCAACTTTGAGCGCTAATGCATGATGCCTAATATCCCCCGGAGCCTCAATACAAATTGTATTTCTGTCTCTTATTTTCGTCTATTTCTGTCTATTTTAATTTAGTTTGAATCCAATACTAGTGCTTAAATTATGTGTGATGTACATTTATTTAAATGACAAGCAAACAAGCCACAGCGGCTTATGGTATATTTTAGAATTGATGTAATCTTGTAAATGTTTGAGCCGAATACATATTGTTGAAAAGAATCTACGCCCTTGGTTGCGCCTCCCAAAAGATTAAGCACTTATCTATTTATATCTGGTGCATGCTAATATATACATTGTACCTCCTACACAAATTAGCTAAGATACTTCATTTCGAATTGTTCTGAGTATGGACCATTTGAATTGACCAGACGAATTGTTCTGAGTATATTGAACCATTGGGACATAAGGACAACCGATTCATCTTGCCGTATAAGATAATCTGCGACAGCCGATGGCGTACGCCAAACGCTTTAAATTGTGATGACACTGACAAATCTATATCATACTGACAAACTCCATTAAACTAAATTGATTTCGCAAACACACCGCAAACCGACGTAGCCATGACGCAACAATGGCGATGCATTTGCAATAATGACGCGGTCCAATGCTCGAAAAATCGACTATGTCAAATCAGATTCAGTTGCTTATCTGTCGAGAGTATCGATTTCCTATAAACACCCGCCAATGATACACCGCTCCTATCCAAAGAAATCCACCGCACTCTGCCGGCTAACATCACCGCTGACACGCTGCCAGAACATTCGAAAAAACCGATCCAGACATCAACAACACTTCCCTTAAACCAGTGGATCTCAACCTTTTTGGCAACGACACAGAAATTTGCACAAATTCATCATAGCGACTCTTTATATGCAATTTTTCTATATGTATTTATTACGCTTATAATTATAATTGAGTGACATCATGGTCTATTTCGATCAGATCATGATTATAATTTAGTCATGGTCTGCTTAGAATCCTAATAATAGGAATCTTGCATTTAGTGGCAAAATAATTATTATCTACCAACCCTTAGCGACTCAATAAAATAGATAGGAGAGCCAGCCCTGGGACGGGACCCAGGGATTAGGAACCAACACACACGCCTTAAACAAACACACACGTTTTAGTCTGCGTGCTCAGTGTCCTTGTGTGGGGCTGCACTGGGTGGCCGAATACACCCCTCGCCGAGAATTGGCCGACCGCCCAGGCAGCGAGTCGTGCAACAACGCAGCGACCGCCGCCCCAGTGCAGACGACGCGTCGGCGGCAATCGGCCGTCAATGAACGACACGCTCGCGCGCCGGCCAGAGTTCAACGACACCAAGCACGCGCACACACGCCCAGTCCCGTATTGGCAGCAACCATGCATGTGCCTCGCCATCTCCTGGGAGTCGCCGGCGCACGAGTGTATGTGTGTGTGTGTGTGTGTGTGTGTGTGTGTATGTGTGCGTGTGGTCCTATTGAGAGTATGCAATGTGCTGCACGCGAAAAAGGCATGTGTGTGTGAGTGTGTGTGTGAGTGTGTGTGTGGGTGTGTGTGGGTGGATGTGTGTGTGTGTGTGTGTGTGTGTGTGTGTGTGTGTGTCTGTACAGGACCGTGCTGAAGCCGTGACAACAATGGAAGCACATACGTGTGGTGATGAGTCGTGACTTTAGGCGGGACAGTCCCGATTATTCTGCCTTTCCAGCATTTTTCAGAGTTAACAAATGCTCGGATTTGTCATGTATAGCTCGATTTATCGACGAAATATTACTTGATATCAATTTGATGGTTGACCAAACCTGAGAAGCGCATTACACAAATATATAATGTAACGATGCACCATCTGACAACATTCGCTGGAAAAGCGAGGTCGCACTGTGCATGTGGGATGTCCCGCACTTACAGCACGCCCAGCTGGCAACAAATAAATAAACACCAATAACAAGCAGCACAACATCGCTGTCAATGTATCTGTATGGTGAGGCGCGCCGAAACTCACCTGATATGGGCACACGCAGCGTGATCGAATCGGCATTTCTGATGCGATACAGCGCCAAAGCCACCACATGCTTGCACCAGAAAATATCCCGCGTCTCGCACGTGCAAGTCACTGTCGTAATCTTGCACCTGCAAATAACACGCAACGTTGCTACAGGTTAATATAGGCTAAACGCGATCACAAACACTCCTTAAAATGAATGTTAACGCAAGCAAGTGACACATTTAATATACAAAAACTCGATTATGACTTGTACGTCGGATCATCATGTCGGAATTAGGAACGGTCGAGAGCCGGTTCCCGCAGTTCCATAATCACCAGTGGTTCCATACAGGGCAAGTGCAGGTAACGCATAAGCACGAAATACCCGCACGAAACACAATGCAGATGCTTTCCGCTCGCCTTAAACCGAACCGTCTAAGGTCAAACGGCATTTGGTGTCGAACCCACCTGTCAAAGCTGACTGAGACACGATATTTTCTGGTCGGTTCGACACTGCAGCCGGGACTCAGCGGCAACGGAGGCTTGGAAGAGCACACAACACCGCTCAGATGAAAGCCTGAGATAAAACACACACAGACACACCATGATCGATTGTGTCTATTGATATATGGTGCACCATTTCAGCCAGGTCGACACAATGTGAGCCTACAGTATTGCTTTGTTAATTGTGCCATAACAATCCCATGTATTCTCCTCAGAGTATTATCCCACCACATAAATGAATCTAACAATGCGGGAAAAACATACCTGCGGGAAAAACACACAAAATAAGTGGCTGAAAATAAATGGGTCGTGTCATGACTCTCTGCAACGTACATGTTGATTGCATGAACCGACCCACGTTCAACTAAGTACGGCCAATGAATATTGGCTTAGGCGCCGTACGGAGTCGGTTCAAATTATGTGTGTTGTTCGTGCCAAAATCCGTGGCTACCCAAACGCCACATACCTCAATATCGATTTCCATCTCTTTGCTGCATATGCGTCAAACCTGTATCACGTCCAAGGAGGAGAGCACACAGATTCACTCGAAATGAAAGCACTAGACCATGCCAATAAAAGCGATGCCTTCGTATGTGAAGCTGAGCACATCCCAAGAACTAACATAGTCCTACAATCATAAATGGGATATTCAGTGTTACCAAGAAATTCAACAAGTACCGATGACATTCACTGCTTCGGATTTCAGCCCAGACTCCTCAATGTCACACTCAACGCCAAAGTTAAAATTTCTCTACCAGCCAGCTGCTGCTCGACCTGCCGGCTGCTGACAACTTGCTGCACGTGCATTCGCAAATCCAACCCGTCTATGTATGCCTGTATGTGTATGTATGTGTGTGTGTGAGTGTGTGTCTGTCTGTATGTTTGTATGTGCGTGTGTTTGTGTGGAATGCGTTGGAATGCGTAGGTTTGAGCGCACCTGCGTCCAGCGACAACGCGCGCGCGCGCTCGTGTGTGTGTGGTGTGTGTGTGTGTGTGTGTGCGTGTGCGTGCATTGGATGGGTTTGCACGTGGGAAAGCACGTGAGCAAATCAGGTGTGATACCAGCTGTTGCCTGTACCACGACTATATACCTGGTAATGACGACAGACGCGGCACACCCGCTGACGTACCACGTCACGCCAATAATACAACGAAAACACCCCCCTGGACAAGCACACCTGAATTTCGTGGCACAATACAGCAAAAATAAATTCCATTCCGCACCAAGTTCATCCACTATATGTCTACGTTTAAGATATATTCTGGTCATTTCCAATTGATCCCATCCTGCTTCTGGAATACTAGAATACAGATAGAGATTAGAGACTACTCCAGCAACCTTTCCACACACAGACACACACACACACACACACACACACACACACACAGAGAGAGACACACACACAGAGAGAGACACACACACAGAGAGAGAGAGACACACACACACACACACACACACACACACACACACACACACACACACACACACACACACACACACACACACACACACACACACACACACAGACACACACAAAGACACTCGCGTGCGTACAAGCCGTACACAACCAGATAGTGGCACTATTGCGGACCACATTCCAAGCAGCTACCTAAACACACCCAGAGAGAAAACACAGCCAAGACGCAGGACGTGTGTGTGTGTATGTATGTGTAAGTTTGTGCGTGAGAGTGTGTGCTCCATCGTTAGCTGACTGAGATTTTATCGCATACGCACACACACACGAGCACGCATACACGCGGTGTTGCCCAGCGAACTCGACCGCGCTGCCCGTCTCCAATGGCAACTGTAATTAAGGTGTACGGCTGCCACAAAGCCCAGGCGTCGGCCGCATTGAAAACAGATCGCCGGTACAGCACAGCACACCAGCGCGAGAGCACACCGAACAAAGCCGCTCAAAACCAAATCTGCCGCCATCTTGACAATGTAGGCTTACGCCTTTCGGGAAATTGTGATCAGCCCAAAGATAACAGGAGGAAAACGCTCCTCTTCAAGTGCGCTGACAATCATGGCGGTTTTTCAGCTGGTCGCAGCCAGTTCGCGTCTCGCACAGTTTTGAAGCAGTGATACACATACGATACAATTCATGATGTATAAAATACAATCTATGAGCGCAGCTATTCTCAGAGGGGACAAGGGTTGGTTCATAGCGAAACAAACTTGGTTATACGGATTGACTATATCGATTCACTTGATCAGGAAGCGATGTCCAACCTGGTCCTCTCTATGCACGCCGTATCAACAATAGGGTTATCGTGCTTAAATGTGAACGAAATGGAACTCTGCTGAAATACCTGAAAATATGTCGCACCATGACCGTTCGGACACGCTGTGGGAGCGCGTGCGAGAACAACTTCACTCAATCACACTAATATTGTCTGCAATAAAAGCCGGACAAAAACTAGCATAGCATATATGAAAAATATAGCACATTGCTTCCAGGTGTTGCGAGTGTCTCCATTGCTGAAAACTGGAAACAGCAGGCTGTATTGTCACACATTCATATACATGCAAGTAGACACGCACACAGAGAGAGGGAGAGAGAGAACAGTGGCTCCCACATCAAGATTAACCGGCATAAAAGCATTCCGCGTCCAACAAAAGACCGCCGCTGCAGGAACACAGCCAAACACCTGGCTTGAGGCCGCCAGACCGGCGCAGTCACAACGCTACTCGAATTCCGATGAATAATGCAAATTATCGCATGCAAACGACGCTGGCTGGTCGGCTATACGGCGGTTGAGGTGTTTGGCCATGAAGCCCGGCTGAGTATGCCGGCCGATTTGCACACGAAATTCGGGGCCGTTGGTACCACACTTCGTTTACTCCTACTCCACGAAACCCATAGAAAAAGCGGCCACAACCAACGTCACACACACACACACACACACACATACGCGCACGTACATATATGGTAGGTGGTAGTATGCAAAAGGGTTCCCAGATAGTCGGCATGCAGTGGCCGGGGGCAGGCGATAAACCTTTCTTTGGCGGCCGCAAGCGTAGCTCCACACAAAACATGCGCGCGCACACACGGGCACGTACGTGAGTGCGCACACAAAGCCATAGGCAAAGCACCAGTAGCGACCCACGTTCAAACACATGCATGCACAGGTACTGTGTGTGTGTGTGTGTGTGTTCGTATGCGTGTTTGTGTGTGCGTATGTATGTACACCTGTCATCGGCACACCTGGCTGGCCGCGGGCAACTCAAAGACAGCACCACACACACACACAAAGGAGCGAACAGACACGCATACACACACGTACACACAAGCTGGCTGCATATTGTGCACTTCCTGCGCTATTTGCCTGTTTACGCGGCGTCCATGGGAAAAGCGAAGCCATGCTCATACTGCATACAGACACAAGCAGATGTACGCATCGTGAGCATACACGGATAACATGTATACAGGAGTATTTGTGGATACAAATATGCCAATCGTGTGATAGGATTCAGATCTGAAGTCCGTTTGATGTGCATAGTTGAACACACTTGAAAAACGAAAAAAAAATCGCTCAAAAATAATCGCATCAATTATTTCATCGATTCTGGGAAGTTTTAGCCTAGACAATGACAGTCAAGACTGGAGCAACAACCAAACACTTGCAAGAGTAAAATATAGCGGCCCATATGACCAAACTGCATACTAGACAAAAAAGACAAGCCGAGTCTTACTTCGTCTATTCACCCGCTTCACCAGCCTAGATTGTTGGTACATTCAACAAACACTAGCTGCCTATTTATCAAAATAATCATGCTAACACTCACATCTTGAGAGAAATACTACCTCAACTACAAATTATGTGAAAACATCGTGATATAATGCACAATTGCGCCGAGACGACGAGATCAAACAGAAGCAAATTATTAAAAGTCCAGGAGTGGATACACCAGCGACTTATCCAGGCGAAAGTATTGATTATTCTTGGCAGCACACTGCTAGTATAAGCACACTGCAGGAGTAGGTGATGTGTGATGGTGTATGATGGCGTATTATGTGTGGTGGTGTATGTGGGTGTAAGGCGGAATATAGCAATGAATAGTGAAGTATGAAGGCGCGTGGAGGCGCGTGGAGGCGCATGACAGTGCAGGCACATCAAAGTGAGCGCGGTGCCGAAGTTGACATCTTTGGCTGTGAGCACGTCGCGTGTGGCCAAACGACGCGCGACGTGCTCAGTGAATCGGCCGGCGGACGGTCGAAGTCGTCGACACCGACGATCCAACGCCGTTAGTGATAGTCGCAATCGATGCGCACCGCCGTCGCCGCCACAATTCCCACACGACGACGCCGCCGCCGCTTCCCCTGCGCTTCCCCGCTGTACAGGAGCACGCGCCCAGTCGTTGCCGAGCCAATACTTTTAGAGAGAGTGAGACAGAGAGATAAAGAGGGCAGAGCGTGGGAATGCCAATGTTGTACGCATGCGTTATCAACACCACAACTGCACGCTAAAGACGACTGCATAGGCAAACACATCTCACCCATGCGTTTTGTGCATGTTTACACGTATGTATGTATATACATGCGAACAAATCCATGTATGTATGTGTGTGTATGTGTATGTGTGTGTTGAAAGTACAGCCGGCAGTTGGTTTGTCGCACGCAAACATGTTCGTCCAAAACCACGCACATTTGCAGAAAACACAGTCACACCGAGTTCACACGCACAAACACAGACAGAGATAGAGATAAAAGCAGAAAGATGAGCAGACAGAGAGAGAGAGATAGAGACAGAGTGGTGAGCAAAAGACAGGCACAACGTGACTCGCCCTGTTTATCACGTATCTACGCAGCACGACCGTCCCTCATTGTACAAGGAAAGGAATTTTCATCTCGAGCTCATTCGGCCGTGAAGCTCAGCTCGGCATGCCACACTATACGATAGTCAATCCCATTCTGATAGTCATATACGATAGTCAATATAGCTTTTCATTCAGTTTGCATTGAGTCGAACAATGCAACAAATAGGAGCCTCACTGCAGATAGCTTCACTGCAGTCGTGCAAAGTGAGCGATTGCAGACCGCCATTCGCTATCAACTCGACTCCGAGACGAAAATAGAACTGTGCATAATTTGCACAAGGCGAGTAATCATATGCTATGGGTCACTCGCGGTTTTAACTTAATGCAAGCCGCACATACACTACGATAATTCAAGCGCGAAAAAAGCAAATGTGAACACTCGGATACAATGCACTCAAAATTGAAAATTCACTTAGAAACTCAGAAAAATTCAAAGTAAAAAAAATTAATCTAATTAAAAACTCCGTTCGATCTAGCCTATAGAGCCAATACGTTCGTGATAATGGTAGTGCCGGAATATTGATATTTGCACACGAACCACGTTTTCATTGAACGTCCGTCGACCTGAGAATAAATAACAGTATTTCTTATCACTACTACTGCAACATTCACGCAAAATCATCCATGTTTCATCTACCATGCCAACAACTGTCATGTTTGCGCGTTAGGGCATTATCTGGGGTACCGGCACTGCAAAAACTACCCGACTCTAGCCACAATAACCACTGCTAACACCGACACGATCGTACTCACCGACTTGCAGAACATTCTCGACGCAGCCAGCTTCCAGCAGTCGCACACCCTTGTGGAACGGCAGATTCTGAAAGTCGGACACGGACGCCGAAGCGCTACTCTTCGACAACGACGAGTACATGAAGATGTCGGCTTCGTTGCGCGGGAATGACCAGTAAATAACCCGCCGCTGCACCGGCTCCGGGATGCGGTTGTAGCGCTCCTCGATGCGCTGGAATGCCACATTCTCGGCGACTACTTTGGCGCAAATGTCGAGCAACGGTGCCGGGGAGCAACGAAACGCCGGCGGCAAAATGGGTCGCAGCGCCCGGGCGGTGATCACCTCGACAGATCCGTGCGCGAAGCCGGACGACGCGCAGCTCGGCTGCGGAGTCCTCAACAGCGCTCCATCGAGCAGGCGCAGCGGACTGGCCATGTCAGCCGCAACGCATACTACAAGCGACCGCGACTGCCCGCGCACAAGCACTTGCACTAGCGCACCTGCACTCACACCACGACGTCCCGCACTCGACTGCACGGCGCGCACTGTTGCCGCCCAACATATGTTGGCTGCGTGGCATCAGAGCAGCGGCCTTCAACTCAGCTCTGCGCCGACGCAAAGGACACGGCTCACAGCTGATTACGACGACAGCCAATGGCAGCGAACGATCGGCGGACCAACAGAGGGCGCTGAGATAGCCGGCATTGCTGACACACACGCACGCACAGCTGTGCACCGGGCGGTGAGCGCAGTTCGTCTTCGATGCTGCTGTTTCGTTGACTGGTGTGGTACGCGTTGTTCTGGGTGCGTGTGTGTATTGTGCTCAACAAATTATGCAATCAGTACAAAGTTTGTTGACCGTGCTATCAATATGTCATACTGAAATCATTTTATTAATATTGCAGATTACCACCAGTAATAAAGTATTTCTTCAGAAGTTTTCAATTGTTTCACGTTATTCTCCACATATACCAAGATAATTTAGTGTTATGATTAAATTATACAGGATTATATGTCCCCTTGTGCCCGTTTCTATGCATCAATACATACAAAATATTACCACGGTATTAGGCAGTGGCGGAGTCAGGCTATTCCCGATGCGTGGGCTGAGGGGACTAAAGAAAAGATGCGGAGGCTTGGCGATACATGAGGAACTACACTAGAAATGTTCATGGTGAGGACTTGGGGAGACAGAGGGGGCTGGCACATTGAAGAGCTTCAGTCCCTCCTTGGCGCCGCCATTGTTTGTAGGACTGTCAAAACGTTACCCAACAAATGGAAAAAGTAACTTTATTCTCGAGAAAATTAAACTTGAAATCACCTAAAAATAATACATGTTGACCCCAAAAAAGATTAATTTCATTTTGCAGTTCTGGAAAAATTGTCAGTCCCTATTATCCTCTACAAACAACAAACTACCAAAAAGTGAGTAAGAAGTAGAAAGTTATCGTAAAGGTGAAAAACAATCCTTGCTAATTTATTTAGTTCTATTAATAATGATCACAACAACGCCTCAGTGAAAATTTTTGAGGCACTTCTATCAACAAAGCACGTGCTACAGCTTGTATTTCCTTGCGCCAGTATGTTTGTGTGAGAGTATAAGTGCATGTTTGTGTATGTATTTATATGTTTATATGTATTTACGCTTTGTTGTACATCTTGAAGTTATGCGCGCCCGTGTTTTTACAGGCGCTATAGTAAATATAAGTTTGTTCGTTTGTTCGTTGAGTAGATACTGCATGTGTGAATCCCCATCGTCATGTAAGCACCCTGTACCAAGGCCACCTAAACACAGTATCACAGTTTTATGATGAAGAACACTTTCCTGGCTTGAGCCACACCCATCTCACGCCCTTAAAACCACAAGGTGCTCCTTGTCCAAGTGAATGCGTATTCACAAGCGTTATTGTGCAGTATCGGGTACAGAAAGCTCAAACTTCGTACTATCCCACGCTTCAAACATCTCGCGGTACCCTTGCTCGGACTTATTTCCTAAAATGGAATGACAATATTCTGCACACCAAAACACATGTAAAAAAGTCAGCAGCACATATAGTAAAGTGAAGAACAAAAGCTAAATCTTAACAGCCAAAATGTGTACACTTCTTCATATTCAGACCTGATTTTCTATCTCTTTTCCAATTTTATCTCTATTGATACCACTTTTCGTGCTTTCTACCTGTAACAAACAACAAAGCTGATACAAAATGATATATTAAAAGACAGGCGCGCGTGGGATATGGCTGTCACAAGATCGCACCACACCGCATCAACACTCCAACCCGACTCCTCTCTCACACACACACACAAACACACACCGTCAAATATCCACACAACACCCGGTCGCCGCCACACAGTGGCCTCGTCAACACACACGTGTTTACACAAACTTCGTGATCAAATAACCAAATCACATGAAAAATATCAAAAACTAGCCTAACGATGAAAAGTAACCCAAAACCAAAAATGTAACCTAACGATGAAATATATATCTTTGGTAACCTAACAACTAGAGTTGGGAATTTTATTTGCTAATTTTTGGCGATTTATGTTTTTATTATGTAACGAATATGCTGTCGAAAACCACAACATATGTCCTTCAATTTTCATACAAACTGCAAATTGGCAAATTATTTGTATTTTAAGCATGTATCTAGCGACATTTCATTGGGAGCCACTGTAAAGGATGCGAAATTTTCGTAATACGTGTCGAATGTTTTGGTTTAAATTTTGTAGTGGCGCCGCCAGAACTATTCCAGTGGGGTCTAAGGAAACAGGTGCGGAGCTTGGCGAAATACGAGGAACTATACTCGAAATGCTCATGGTCAGGATTTTCGGGGAGATCAAGGGGACTTGGCACATTGTTTTTTTTAGCTCCTCTGAGCCCTTTCTTGGCGCAGCCTATGTAGCCGTACCATTTTAGAATTTTACTTCGAAGCGCAATAATCACATGATTCGATTGTCCATGTAAATTTGCATTTGATATCTTTCGAGTGAGCAGCCGATTTACTGTGTCGATCGAGCTGCATTTATCATCAGCGGACAAGTTTTTCTCTCATGCACACGGGCTTAGGTTTATGTCGAGGCTCGGGGGATGACAGCCATCAGGCATCAGTGTCAAAAGTTAGCTTAATTGGTCAATCGCATGGAACCCTCAACTATTTTCAATCTTTACAATTATAACACATATATCTTACTGAAAATTATCTTTACAATTATAACACATATATCTTACTGAAAAGTATATTGCGTAAAGTATATGTTTTCAAATATTTAAAACTCTAGATATTTTCCGTGTATTGTTAGTTTTTGCTATGCTGATCTTGATGATAATATACCCAATGAACTGAACTCAACATAATTCTCGGGGGTATAATTGCATATTCATACCCCCCATTCTATATTTTGGGGGTATATACCCCATACCGTCAGAATCTATGCCCATGCTCATACACCACAAAGCATGCTCCTCCTACCAGACATGTTTTTCTGGGAGAATATAACTTCGCATTGAATTCATTCAACCACTTTGAGCGTGACAATACAACACAATTTGAGCCTTTTGTGTTGAATAATTTCCAGAAACGTAAATATGAAGTACGTAACTCGATAATTCTACCTTCCCAAAAAGTCAATGGCGCGTGTACCTAGCTTGCAGCGGTTTGCTTTGCATAGCGAGTTATTGCAGACCCTCTGAATCTTGTTGCCACGCTATTAAGCCACTCCCACAGCCAATATTTTAGTAGATTAGGGATATAACCGTGCTACGCTCTTGGTGTCCGGACCAAGCTTTCAGGAACGTTGCTATATTTCTAAAGTTAACGTTGCTGGAGTTAATATAATATCTATATGCACTGGGGGATCCATAGGTAGAACTCAGAGGGCTGAAGCCCCCCTAAATGGTTTCCGTCAACTCCTCATAACCAAGTTGTTCAATAAAAGAGGTCAAGAAATAGTACTTTTCCGGTATAATTAGTTGATATAAGCATTATCGCAAAGATGTTGCTTAATGGTGCTTGTAAATGATTGATCACCCTAAAATTCAGCTCCCCAAATCAATTCAGCCCCCCCAAAATATATATTTGAATAATAATCTTCCGTGAAAATGGCATTTTATGTGAGAACATAGTTGCATCTTATTTCATCACGTAAAATTTCTAATTCTTTTCATAAATTTTTGAATTATCATTGTAAACATCTTTTTGGAGTTGTTTAGGTATCTCAAGAAAAAATGGCCTTTGGCCAAAAAAAACTATTGACAACCCTAGTAATACCTAGACAATCAAAGTTGCTTAGACATAACTGGCTTTTAAGAGGCGTTCGTTGATTGCTCCAGGTTTTCATCATTGACTGAAAGTTTCCCGTGTAATTAAGGTGATTTTCACATGTTTTGATTTTTTCACACGGTTTGATGCAGTGCTTCATTATGCGGTTAGATTTATTGTAGTTAGATTAATCTGCATCTGTACCGCAACGTCGTGAGTGAGGTTGAGCTTGGGTGCTATTGTGGTATTTTTGAAATAATTTAGGTCTTTACTTGAAGCATGCATCTTCTAAGACAGTGTTTCTCAACCTTTGTCTTGCCCTAAAAACTATTTAAAGTATGTGGCTCCCCAAAAACATTCCGTGTCATCATATATCAGATCATAGACAAGAGTATGGCCTTTACAACGGCACTCTCTGATGCTATCTGTATTCTCCCTGTAAACACACAACAGTGCCTTATGCTGGCACTCGAGTAACCGGCTTATACACACACATATTTGTATACATATGTACCTTTAATTACACTTATCAATGCACATAATCACTCTAAACTGGCACACAACACATGATATATATATATATATATATATATATATATATACAACATATAAGTCACATAACACGCTATATAGCATGGGGTACACGTTTTCATTTTTATTAATTCATGTACGCATGGATTGTCGGCACGAGACTACTTATGAGTGGACGAGAGCAACGATAAAAAGATGAGGATTCAGTGATGAGAGAGGTTAAATAGGAAGTTGACGAGGATGGTGAACTAACTTGTAAATCAGGCAGCACAGACGAAAATCAAGACGAGGAATATTGGGAAGCCAACGAAACTGAAATATACACTAGACGTATGAAGACAGGGACTAGGAGAGAGAGCAAAACGACATGACTGACGCTGAAGGAGGCAACAAGATTAGCGAGGAACATGGAAATAAAGAAAACAGCAGTCCTATGCGAGAGAAAACCAAATAAACCTCCAACTTAATTGTAGAAGCACGCTCAAGGAAAGGTCGACTAGGATAAAGATATCTCAATATATGACGAGAGGTGCGGGCGACAGAAGTAATAGTATTGGAGAACGAAACAGAAGGATCAAATACCACACCAATATTATGAACTGAATGAGAGAGGGTGAAATGAAGAAAGGGAGGAGAAACGCGAGTAGGATGAAAAGCCAAATACTCAGATTTTGGTTGATTTCCGAAAAGATTTTAAATGTTGTCCTATGGCCCCTCAAAATTATCGCATAGTCCCCAAGGGGCCATATGGTCCACGTTGAGAAAGATTACTCTAAGGTGTATGATAATTAGTTGATAATTACGATAAGAAATTGATAAATTAAAAAAGATATATTTTATTCTGATAGAAAATTTCATTTATTCAAAATTTGTATTACTTGCCGGCATTGGTATCACGGGCTTAGATGATGTTTGTCTTCACATTTGGTATTTGTTTGTTTTGTAGCACCTGTCCGATGGAAAATGTAAGTTCTGAACTCACCGGACACGTTTCAGCCAACGAGAAGCAGGGTTAGTACAATGGTGTACACTTTAAAATTTGCAAACAAACACAATGTAGAATATATATGATAAATGTGAAATTTTGTCCTGTTTTAGTTGCTTATTTTACAGATATTACATTTTACAGATTTTACAGATATTACTATTTTACAGATAATTATATTTTGATGTTTACAGTGTAAAGTTTGGTACATGTATGCACTGTTCATGATGTTCACAGCTCATGCTGTTCATCATCACAGTATATAGGTTATATACTATTTACGTGATCAATAATGTGTATATATATATATATATATATATATATATATATATATATATATATATATATATATATATATATATATATATATAAATAAATAATAAAAGTACACTGCACAGTGGTAATCGGCCGGCTGTCGCCTGTTGTGCTGCGCCAGAGCTGATGACGGTGACGGCAGCGGCGACAACGGCGGCCGAGTCGTCGATGCCGTTTGCTTCCGAGTGGCAGCCGTGTGTCGACCAGGCATCCGGCTACACGTACTACTGGAACACGCTGAGTGGCGAGGTGACATGGCACGTGACCTCGGCGCTGACCTCAGCACTGCTTCAGCCGCCGCCGCCACCACCGCCTCCGCCGCCGTCCGACACCGGCTACGACAAGGCCTTTATGGATAAGGGGTGAGCGAGTCACGTGCAACTATGATGCTCGATATGCTCGAGCTCTCTGTGTGTGTGTGTGTGTGTGTCGGTGCACCCGTGTATTGTGCTGTCTATAGCGCCGGTCTTCGAACTGCAGCAGTACCGTTGACCTCATCACTGCGGCAGAGACTAGAACTGCAGAGACTCACAGAGCATAACGTACATCAACAACATTATTTGTGTTTGGTATTGCGGACAATATACAAATAGACTTGAACAACGAAAAAACGACAAAGTCGAGGCGAGATGTGTATGCACGCACAAAAACACCAATGGGTTATTATATTTACTGTGTGCAAAAATTTTATTTACACATTGTCTGTGTGTCTGTGTGTCTGTGTGTATATGAGTCAGTGTTGTGCTGATATCATCATACGGCGGCGGCTCGTCGGACTCGGACAGTGACTCGGTCGACGCTGACCAGTGTTCTCCGGCTGCCAAGCGTCGCTCCGTCCATTCACGGACGGACAGTGATCGCCAGTTTGGACCGCACCTGCCGCCAGCCGCCGCAGTCACTGCTCCGTCTGCCGCAGCTCAACCCCCGCCGCAGCAGAGTGACGAAGAGCCAGCGGATGAGGAGCAAGACGAGCAGCAGCTGCTGCGGCTGCTACGCGACAAAGCTGCTCAGCTGAGACAGCTGGGCGGACAGTTGCCGGCCGGCGTGGCTGGACTGGTCGAGTCATCACCGCCGCCAACGCAAGACACGCAGGCATGCAGCCGACGACAGGGAGTGTCCGAGTCTCGCAAGCGGCGACGCGAGGCGCGCATTCGGTCCGGCAAATCACTTGTGACGTGCGCTGACCCAGTGGCAACGAACGCTGAAACGGCACAAACCGAGGCGGCGTTGTCGCCGGACAGCAGTTGTCATGCTCTCAACGGCGGCCACGGAACACCCATGTCCGGCGCTAGTGAAGGTAACGAAGACGCGCTATGCACGAGTGACGGTGCGGCTGTGTTAATCGACCGGTCGCTGACCGACATCATGGCCGATATTGAACGTGAGGTGCCGCCGGACCACGAGGCGCGGTCGCACGTCGACATCCTGTCGGCCATCGAGAGCGAGGTGCCTCCCGATTATCCGTGTACTATTGTAGCACCGCATGGAGACGATGGTGGGACAGGCGGGCGTGCTGCATCTCCACCTCGGCCGCCGACGGTAGTGGCGGCCAATGTCGTGCGACCAGCGGCCGACACCGGTGCTCAGGTGACATCTGCACGCGCCACTCTCATTGTTGCCGACTATTTCAGCACCGACGACGAGCAGCAGTCTGACGTTGATGAATGTGGCGCCAAACAGGCAGTACCATCGTCTGCCGTCGTCGAAACCACCGTCGTGGAGCTCAACCAAGACAGCGGTCGTCGATTTGACGGCGAGTGTGTCACTGTGTCTGAGGCTAGTGGAGGTCGGACCTCGCCGCCGCTGCTGGTAGCCGCACGTAATGTATCAGTCGATCAGCAGCAGCAGGGTGTGAGTGCGGGGCCCAGCACTAGCCATGCACCGTCCACTGACTCGGTCTGCACGGAAACAGGCACGGTGCCGGCGCACAGCAGAGTAGCTGCCGCTGGTTTTGTGTTGTCCGCCAACCAGCAGTCAGCGGCGACTGGTGCGCGTGTGCGGCGGCGTGCGGCCCGCACCATCGGCCTCATCAGTCGGTCGTACGGCGGCGCGTCGTCAAGCAGCGACGAGGACGGTGGCCAGTCATCGAGTGCTGTGGCGGCGACGGCGACTGCGACGACGGGTCGCGCTGATTCAGATGCGTTGTTCTCTCGAGCCAGGCTGGCGGCGGCGGGTCGGGGTGGTCTGGGATTCGGCGGTCATCGAGAATCGAGTATTGGTGACGATGATAACGTGGCTGAACGGTGTGTCGATGAAGGTCAACCTCGTGCCCTGTGCTCGTCCCGGCGCGTGGAGTTTGTGCGTGGGGAGGTAATGCAGCCGTCGTCTCATCAGTCCAGTACAACAGCAGAGACGACCGACTCTGGTGAGTGTATGCCAGTGGGTCGATGGTGTTAGACTGGTCTGTTTTGTGTCCAGCGGTCGGTCAATGCTTCAGTCGTCCGTTGGATATGTGGTGGCACAGTGCTGGTTTTATATGTGGACTTGTAAACCCACGATTTTATGCGTATTCACGCGGAACTTGGGGACGTAAGCGTTGCCTTTTATGTTGAATTAATCCCAAGTCAGCATTTTCCATACTGATGACGTATTGACAGAAGATCTTTGGAGGAAGATCGTATCACTCACAAGATTAGGCCTGTTTTTTCGTGTGATTAAACGGGAAACAATATTTTCTGATGAGAGACAATTTGCGTCATTCAGGCGTTTATGTTCGTATGAGGCTTTTTCAGTGGTGCATGTGAGTCATGTCACTTTGGTTTGAATTTGCCTAGTTTTCCGTCGTATTTGCGTTGTCTTGGTGTCACATCACTGGATCCGTGCATTTCTTGTCGTCAGAGCATGTCGCAGGTTTCACTCTCATATCACAAAAATATAAAATGTGTCGTGTTCGGTACAGAACGCATGGGCAGCGCTGTGGATGACCTGCACCTCACCGTGTCGAGCAAGCTTAGGTTTCTTGGCGGCAGTATCGGCGAGTTGTCGGCGTTGGCCGTGAAATTGGCGCAGTGTGAGGTGAGTGGCCGCCACCACAACACTTACAACAACAACAACAACAGTGTATTTGGTATTGCGCCCATCATCATAGGCGCGCAGACGAGTACTTATGCAGGATAAACATGAAATATATACAGGCAATGCGAGCATGGGATAATACGATAAGAGCTCGATCACAAAACAACAAAATAAACGCAGATTAAATCAAGGAGAAACAGCAGCAGGACACAAACAATGACGTAGAAGAGTGCAGCGTAATGACGTTAAAAACAAGGGAACAAAATGCATGCACGCAGAACATACACAGTCACAGGCTTCCCGGACAAGTGCAACTATATACATGACGTAAACGAAGAATCAAACAAACAACTACATAAAAGAGAGATCAGAGGGAGGCGAAAGCAGTCAAGGCGTGAGTGGTGGGATCGAAGGATAGATCAAAAAGATATTCACGAAGAGAAGAAGCAAATTAACGATATGACAACGATGAGGTGATTTGAGAAGGGAGAGAGTTGTAAAGACGCCGACCGAAAAAGGAGAAATATTTGGAAGACCACGCGGACTCTTTTAAAGCGCGAGGGCAGGCTAAAGGGACAGAGAGATAAAGTAAGGCATAGAGATACGTAGGTTCAGTGGGACAGTGCAACAGTTTAAAGATTATGAAGCAAATCTTGAAGTGAATTCTAGGTTTGATAGGAAGCCAGCGGAAATTGAAGAGATATGGAGAAGTATGACGGCAGAAAGCAGGATATGAAACAAAACGGCAGTATTGGCTCATCACACGCTGGAGAATTTTCAAGGAAGACTTAGGACACTTGAAGTGAAGCGAGCTGCAGTAATCCAGCCTAGGAAAGATGAGTGATTGAACAAGCTTGATAGAAGAGGGCTGGTCGAGGCATGGACGGATAGAATAGAGAGAGCGGAGTATAAGGCGACAGATGCCAGCAGTAGCAAGAATATTGGCAGAGAAGGAAGGTGAAGAATCAAAGATAATGTCAAGGTTTCTAACAGACGAAGAGAGAGATATAGGCAATAGAGGAGGAGACAAACGAGGAGGATGAAGAGCAAGAAATTCTGATTTATCAGTTTTCAGAAGAAGGCGACGGGAGGAGGTCCAAGAAGATATATCAGAAAGTATACCAGACAGAAGAGCAGGGTCAGAGAAGGGACAAGGTATAGATAATTGGATGTCATCAGCATATATGTAAAAAGTGATAGACCAGCGTCGAAGGATAGGGCAGAGAGAGGACATATATAGATTGAAAAGAAGAGACCAAGGATAGACCCTTGAGGTACGCCAGAGGTAAGAGGGATCGAATTTGAGACGAAATAATTGAACTGGACAGAGTATGATCGATTATGCAAATAGGAGCGAAGCAAGGAGAGCGCGGAATCAGAAACACCAATGTGAGAAAGGTCTGATAATTTCATGATCTACAAGGTCAAATGCTGAGCTTAAGTCAAGAAGGACACGGAGAATGGATTTTCGAAAAGAGAATGACGACAAAATACCTTCATTGACCGAGATGAGGACATATTCAGTACTATGAGAAGGACGAAATCCGTGAATGGTGAATGTCAATGACATTACAAATTAAAGGAGATAACTGAGAAAAGATGGCAGATTCCAGGAGTTTGGAGGAAAAACTAAGGAGGGATATAGGACGGTAGTTACAGCATAAGGAAGGTTCAAGCGAGGGTTTCTTGAGGATAGGGCGAACATAGGCGTGCTTATCAGCAAGAAAATACCCATGTAAGGAGGAGTTAATGAGATGGAGTAAGTAAGGGGTCAGGGTGTCGATAGCAGGAGCAATTATACTGAAGTTAATCGGATCAGGAGACGAGAGAAATTTACGGGAGAAGAGAAGAGAAAAGGAGTCATAAATTTTAAGATGAGAAAAGGATGAGAATTTGCATAGGGAGGTGGTATGTGTGACGAGGAAAGCAGAACAAGGAATTCTAGATTGGGCGGAAATGATTTTGTTTGTGAAATAGGAGGAAAGCTCTTTGGCGGTTATAGAGGAAACAGCAGAGGGCGAGCGAAGGCCAGAAAGGGAGTTGAGTGTGTTCCAGAGAGCTTTAGGAGATCCAGAAAGAGAAGAAAGTCGAGACGAGTAATAAGCTTGCTTGGAGGATGCTAGAGAAGAAATATATAATGAGCGAGCAGAGCAAAGAGTAGATAAGTCACAAGAGAGGCGAGTGCGTCGCCAGGTACGCTCCAACGCCCTTGAACGACGTTTCAGACGATCAAGGTTAGGATTATTCCAAGGAGACGAACGAGGACGAGAAGAACGGAGAGTCAGAGGGAACATATGGTTGTTAATGAGGGATAGAGTAGAAAAAAGGAGAGGATTAATATCCGAGGGAGGAAGAGAGTGAAGAATATGTAGAGGGAAGGAATTTGCAAGGGTCTGAAAGAGAAGAGGGTCAACAATTTTGTAGTTGCGAGAAAAGGTGGGGGAAGGCATTGAATTAGGAGGTCCGTAGGCAGGAAGTGATGTAAGAATGAGACTATGGTCAGAGAAGGAAGAGTCAGGGAGAATAACAAAAACTTCGGAAGGAGGAGAATCAGTAGAGAGAACAGGATAAGGGAAAATAACTAAATCAAGAGTGTGTCCCGAAATGTATGTGGGAGAACAACTGGAACAGTTGACACCAGACCATGAGAATCGAGGAGAGAGATAAAATTCTAGGAATATGAGGGAATAGCAGGACATTCGACCCAGGAATTAAAATCGCCGAGGACAAGATAACAACCAGAAAAGGAAGATTCAATAGCTTCAATAAGAGAGGAGAATTCAGAGAAAAAAGATGTAGTGCAAGGATGATTGATAAGATATGATGAAGATAATGTCGATAAACAATAAGAATACAAAATTTTGGATAGGATAGGTACGACGAAAGGCAAAGAGAAATGAACTCAAAGGAAGAAGGGGGAGGAATATGATCAGGTAGAAGAGAAATAGGAAGAGACTTAGAAAACATACAGCCCACTCCACCTCCCGGGGATTTGGGATCAGTTCTGGCTTTATGGATGAAGGAAAATCGGACGGTATGTTAGATAGAAAAGATGGATGATCGGTGTCCAACAACCAAGTTTCGACAAGGCATAGAATGGATAAGAGATGGAAGGAGACCAGGTGGGTCAGATGAGTTGTTTTGTGGCGGCAGTATCGAATATTGAGGAGTTCGACAGAGAGAGATGCGGGAGAGTGTTGAGTGGATTGTACTAGAACTGGGGGCGGAGGGAGAGCTGAGGAAGAGTTATCACAGGGAAGAGAATCAGAGAAGGATGATGTTGGAGGAAGTAGTCAGGCCCGAGAGGAGAGATGTTGAGAGGAAGACGGAAGAGACGAGGAGGCTGGAGCGGCAGGAGAGGAGAGGAGGAAGGTTGAGGCAAAAGATCATCAGCTGTAGCAGTGTGATGACGAATGGAGTTGCGAACTGAGATGAACGAAGGGCATAAAGATAGGAAAGCAGAATGAGTGTGAGGACGAGAGGAGGAAGCACAGGAGGAACGATGGGGTCCTGCACAGTGGCCACACATTTCGGCCCGCAAGCACCTGGCTTCACTGTGGCCAAGCCCCGCACAACGAGCGCAGCGGGAGACCCAGTAGCGGTCGTAAACTGGGCAAGTACGCAGATCCACAAAGAGCCGGTCACCCACAGACCGGATGGCCGCTCTGGCGGAGGGTGTTATCGAAAGGACAGCATGGCGAGTGTCGTTCCGAATTAGGGTGAAAAACAGCAGTTTCACAGTTCCATCATATTTCGGCGAATAAGCTCAACGAACTAGTCCGGCTCGAGATCTAGTGGCACGTTGGCGAGTGTGACCTTAGGTCGGAGAGATGCCGCTTTGGTACAGTGAGCATCAATCTGGGAATCAGCTGAATGCACTCAGTGCAGCGCTCGCTCGGCATCGTGGGGAGAGGTGCACCTGATGATTAGCCCACCCTTCGCAGATTGTCTGGACGACTCAACTGGGACATCGCGACGCAACGGCGCGATCATCTTGGGACGCAGCGGTGACTTGCCTCGAGATTGTAGGACGACCGCATAAGTGGGCCTCTTTGACGCAGCGCGCCGACTTACCACGCAGTTGTTTGAGCGTTGCCGTGTAACTGGTACTGATTACGCACTACTTGTTCTACTGATGTAGCTTGACTGGATAGTGTTGTTGCTGTTAGATTGAATTTGTTTTGGCGGTGATGTAGGCATCTTTGTGTGTCTGTGCGTGTATGTGGTTTATGCGTATGCATGTGTTTATATCGAGGGAAAGGAGATGCGTGCACGGAATATTAGCATATTTTAATAGGCGTATATAGAGATTTAAGAAGGTTGATATATGCCATCGAAGTACATCCAGGGATTCATTACGAGAGATTCGCTCGTTATATAGGTCATTCAAATCATTAAGTCATTTTACTGTCCTGTTCAGACATATGTTATTTAGTGTCCAGAAAACATTGAGGGTGTACCTTCATTGAGGGAGAAACCTTCCCTTGATGCCAACACTCCGAGCAGTTACAGACCCATCTCCTTGCTCCCTCTGCCTTCTAAACTCTTGGAAGCTGCTATCCTTTCTCAACTTCGGCCTTGTATATATTCTGCTCTCGATCCCTGTCAGTCTGGCTTTGTCTCTAATAATTCAACTGAAACCCTCCTTCTGTCTCTACTGAATGACATTTTCGCTTCTTTCTCTTCAGGTCAATCTGTTCTCTTCATCTCTTTTGACTTTTCCTCAGCATTCGACTTCGTCAACCACTCAATTCTTTGTGATGACCTATGCCATATTGGTGTCTCCTCCTCGGCGCTATCACTCATGTCCTCCTATCTCACTGATCGCTCCTATTCTGTGCGCTGTAATTCTGAACTTTCCTCACCTCGACCACTTGAATCCGGAGTCCCACAGGGCTCCCTTCTCGGTCCTCTTCTTTTTAATCTGTACCTTTCCTCCCTCTGTCCTATTCTCCGCAGCTATCCCATCTCCTTTCACATATATGCCGATGACATACAAATTTATTTTCCTTTTTCTTTGGCCAATACTAACCTAATTCCTAAACTTCTCTCCCACATAGCATCCTCTCGAATCCAGTGGGCATCCTCTCGAAATCTTCTACTGAACCCTGAGAAAACTGTTTATCTTCTTTTCCATCCTCCCAAAATTACTCCATGTTCAATAGATCTACCTCTTTCCTCACAAATTCGTAATCTAGGAGTCCAATTTGACCCCACATTGTCATTCGCTCAACACATTTTCAAAATTTCACGTTCCTGTCGTTTTGTTTTACGTCAATTGTACCCGATCCGCTCTCATCTTGATGAGGCATCCGCTCTACTCCTAGTTAATTAATATATTTTTTCGCATATCGATTACTGCAACTCTTTATTTTTTCACCTTCCTCTAAAATCCATCCGCTCTCTCCAGTCAAAAATAAATCTCTCTTGCCGCTTTGTCCTTCGTCTTCCCCCCAAGTCACCCACATCCGCCCATATTCGTAAACTTGGCTGGTTGCCTGTTATGTCCAGAATCCACCATAAGCTGTGCTGCATTGTCTATAAACTTCTCCATACTCCTTCTCCACCTTCTTACCTATATTCGCTTCTAACTCCCTCTGATCGTCCTTTATGTCGCCGTTCAGTGCCCCTCGTATGTCCTCCTGCTGACCACGAGTCTAACTGGTCAGCCAAATCCTTCTACTTTTCTGCTCCCCGACTTTATAACTCTCTTCCTCATCACATTCTACAGAAAAAATCCTACTCTTCCTTTTCGGCTTCTCTTCATATATACTTACTGTTTCTTCCGTCGCCGCCCACTTACCCCTATAGATATTGTTGATACTCTTTTTTGGCTTATCTCTCAACACCAAAATTAAATATTTTCTCTGTCAGCTACACTTCTCTGATCCCATTCTTTCATTTTCTCTCGCCTCTGATCATTCGCTGTGTATATTTTCTTGATTGTTGTATATATTCCCTGCTTTTGATATTTTTTGTGCCTTGCCACTTCAGCTCATATAATTTTGTTCTTTTTGAGCCCCTATCACTGTTTATACCTTATTTTGCTCTATTTTGCACGTTTTCGCGCCTTTGCAAATTACTGCGCTATACCAAATGTATTACATGGTTTGTTTGTTTGTTATTTGTTTGTGTATTAAGCACGTACGAGCGGAATATATATGAGCGAAATATTGAGTAAGAACTATAATATTAATTTGGACCATCACGAGATGTTAGCGTTTGAATCTTGTGTGTGTGTGTGTGTTGAGGCGTTGTGCGGCGCGTGGAGGGCGGGAGCGCTGACGGTCGACTATTTCGGCAGCTGGCTGCGCGGCCAGAACGAGGAACTATTGGCTCTCGAGCGAGATTCCACCCCTGCCGGCTGGAATATTGAGTGGAACAGGTGCTCACTGACCACCCCAGGCGCTGTTGTTTCGTGTTCAAGGAGTGTTGTGCGGTACTTTCTTGTTTATTGTGTTAAATATTGTTGTGTCAAAGTACTTCTTGTCTCAGTAAGCAGAGCCTTGCGACTAAATCTATGGCGCAGTTACCGAGCAGCTCAGCGGCTACGACACTGGAGACTCGAGCGAGGGGTTCACGGTTCAAATATATCCGTTTTTTGGACGTATTTTCCCATGTCTAACATTAGTTATCGGTGTTGACGCGAAAATGGCGGGGCACGTTAATAGCTCTCATAATTCTGACATGTGCACTTGAGGGTTGAGTTGCCAATGTGTGATTGGTTGGCAGTGAGCGTGGCTGCTACAAGTACACAGATCAACGCACTGCAGCTGTTTGCTGGGAGTATCCGCTGAACGGTGGTCGTTCTCCGGACGTCACCAAGAACGACTGCGGCGCAGGTGTGTGGTTATAGGTCCAACTGTGTGTCACAGCCTCGTGTGGCGCGATTCATACCATTCTGCTAGGCATAGCGGATAAATACGACCATCCGAAACAAATTCATCGCCAGTAGGTAACCTTGAAGACCTTGGAATAGTTCTTCAGGAACTATTTCAAGGTCTTCAAGGTCTTCAATTTCTTTACTTCAGGGTGAAATAAATCTTCAGGATTGATATGTATTTCTCCGAATTTAAAATCAATTATTGGCATTTGACACTGGTACTCGAATTTGGCCCCATTTTACATTGCACGAGTGCGTTGCATATTCTTCCTTTTGTATTTGTGCACACTTGTGTACAGGTGCAGACGAAGCCAGCCTAGACAGCCCGGCTTCTCGAGGTAGCGACGTGACGGTGCCCACGGTCGAGTGCCGACCGGCCGGATGGACGTCGCCCCAGACACAGTCGACATCACAACATACGCCGGACACGCGCACGCCAGACCATGCCACGTGTCTCGATGCTGAAGAGAGAGCGGTGGAGCAAGATGGCAGCGACGGTGCGATGTCCTCTGCTCTGTCCAGCGCCGGTGGATCTCATCACATCATGTCGGCCGAGTTGGACTCGTTCTACTCAGAGGTGGGCATGTTAGAGACTGCGGCTACACAGCCCCCCGTCGACGACGTCACTCCGCCGACATCGCCCCTCATCGCCGTCGATGATACTGCTACGCTGGAGCGGCGGCAACACCACGTGGAGCGACCACCGGCCGCGCAGACGCCACCACCACCAGCAGCAGCGGCGACAACCGCCGTTGCCAAGAAAAAGAAAAAGGTGGGGTCGGTTTGAGTGTCGCGTGCAGTGTCATCGTAATTTTATCTTCCGTTGTTGGTGCTCCAATAATTGTAACGTTATGAGTTATATCCAGAGTAATACGGGGCTGATTTGACTTGATTGTCCTCGGGCGCGTGTGTGTTGCAGAAGGCACTGTCGTCGACCCTGACGCTGAAGAAACGAGGCGTCGACAAAATGGTGGCCAAGTGGCAGTCGGTGCAGAAGCAACTGCAGTGAAATCGTGTGCATGTGCTGGCTGATACATGGCTCACACCAATCATCCGTGTGTTTGCAGTCGTTAGTTTGGCGTTACATTGTCTGTTTTAGATGAATTGCAGCGGTAGTTCGGTGACCCTGGAACAAGGTGATAACCTGTATCGCCCACATATTCTGGCATAAAACCACAAACTGGATCAATAAGAGAACGTAATGTGATAATACAGTGTATGTGGTTGATGAACCACATTATACACTGCGTTATGTTCTCAAGTGGGTAGGATAGTTGTTTCCATACGGGACATTCATGTAAGATACCATATTATGAGACGTTTTGAAAGGGACATTTCGTCGTACGAGAGAACATTTCTCGAGCGACGGCCCCTGATAATCAACATCATGTCACATTAAATACACAGAATATATTTATTGACGGTCAAATCAAGCAACAAGAGCTGAAGCGGTGGCTGCCGCATATTTCCACGTGGGAGGCAGCGTTTGCTTTTTCTTGTAGTAGCGCGCCAGTCTATGGATGCGAGACTCGATGAGAATCAGACGGAACTTGGAATCCTTGTCCTTCCTGCAAGCATTGCAAAATGACAGGTGTTGACAATTTGGGATATCTGATATTAGTGTATTACAAACATGACAGTCAATCAAGGAGTGATAAAAACAAGCAATACAATGCAGAAATCAATAGCATAGTCTGGCCCAGCGGTAGTGTCTGGTGATATCTGCTCGTGAATTTGCAACGAATATAAAAATGAGACATACACTTAAAACAGTCAAACCTGAATTTCTCCAGATGCTTGCGGATGGCAACTGCCTTCTTGATCATGCAGTGCAAATCCTCGGGAATCTCAGGTGCCAGGCCCTTGCTCTTGAGAATGCGAAGTATCTTATTGCCGGTGACGAAGCGGGTCTGCGCTACTCCCAACGTATCGCGCAGAATCACACCTGCAGTAGCACAAGACACAACACGCTCCGCTATCGCCTCGTACGCCACAGAAACCACCCTGGCCGTTCAACCCGCGATTATACTGCATAACTACTTTGATCACTTCAGAGTAATATGGAGTTAAATTTTAAACCGCAATACTCACGAAAAATGGCCAATGACACAAAAACATACATTTCGATCGTACACAATCACGAAAACTAAACTATTTCCTAATGTGAACTAAATAGTTGAGTAATAGAATGGTAAATAGTGATTCTTTGCAACTGTTTACAGTGAAAACGACTATACCATCCAATATTAGCAGAACACGGAGTGTGAATGAATGCGAGGGTTTGTGAATGAATTTGTCGTGTACATAACATGCAATGTATCGTGTAATAATTTGGAGTAAGTGCACTGATATATAAAATTGACTGTACACATGTATAAACACAGCGACGTGTATATGCAGGTAGAAGCAGGTCATTTGGGTGTCAACAAAAGACACTCTTGTATGCTTAAGATTAAAATACACATCAGGGAGTGCCGTTGGCCATACTCCCGCCTCTGATCTGATCCAACTGTATAAGAAGAACCCACCAATTTCCGACGGTGTGTGGCCCTTTCGCGCCAGTTTGTAGCAATGTTCCTTCACATCCTCCGGCAGGAGCTTCAGCCAAGTGGGAACAGAGCGGCGGTACGGCAAAGCTGAACGGGATATACCCTTTCTAACAGCAAACAGTAAAACCAAAAAATGTAAGATATCTAACTAATTTCTCACAGGAAACGAACAACCAGTATCATAGTAAGTAATTCAAAACCTAACGAGGCGATAACGGAATAAGAAACCAAAAAAACCACAACGCAGAAACAAACGCTGCACCGCCAGCACCTAGGCATGTGCGACCACCCTCGTTATCATTATCAAACATATAGCGACCAATTAACACAAAGGGTACTTATATCTTACATAAATTAATTACCCGGGATAGTGCATACGACCCATGACTGCAAATTTGCGCCCCCGACAAACACAATCAAAAGCCAACAGGAAGTACTCGTGTTTGGTCACAATTGACCACATTGAATGCTTGCTATTTTAAGTTATTTGATCATGCAGAAAAACTGGGAAAAACTAAAATTTTTGATGTTTCTTCAGATTTGAAGTATGAATTGAATTTTTGTTTCTAAATTTTATGATTTCCGAAATATAAATTCTAAATTATAAGCCTCCTGAGTCATCACGGGAAGCGGTGCATCAAGCTGTGGGCCGACGGTAATAGCGCCATCTGTTGGCCGGGTTTTAATCCGGTGTAGTGTTTCATGTCATTGACTTGTATGTATGTTCGTGTGTTGTCATTGAGCCTTGTGTGCGTAATAATATCAGTTGTGTTCTGTCTGCATGTTTGACGGTTGCTACAGTGGTGACCCCGAATACAGTCCTCCTTAAATGGACGACATTTCAGACAATTTCATCACCGGCGCATCTGCACATGCGTCGTCTGTCAGTGCTCCGTCAATGGAGAATATTCCAGAGCTTGTTGTGGCTGTACGTGTCGAACTACCAACGTTCGATCCAATGGACGTCGATACATGGATTGCTATGTCCGACAATTTAATGGCGGATGCTGGCATCACGGTGCAGACCACCATGATGAGGAAGGTGCTGGCTAAATTACCAGCGTCGCATTTCCGCATGGTGAAGGACCTGGCCACGGCAAGTCCTCTTCCGTCTGACTGCTACACGCAGCTGTGCGCTCGATTGAAGAAGCGTCTTCAGCTCACCCCAGCTGAGCGACTGAGGCGGCTGAACAGCTTGCCTGCCGAATTGGGATCACGCAGGCCCTCAGAGTTGTTTGCTGACATCGAGATTTTGTATCCGAACGATATAGAGCACGAGATAATCGTCGAGACATTTTTGGGCCGTCTGCCCCCTGCACTTCGGCTGCTGTGCCGTGAGTGGCTTAAAAAAATGTCTTTGGTAGAAGTCGCCGTTAAAGCAGACACATATCATCAACTCACACAGACAGTGTCAGCGACTATTCACGACTCCGGACCCGATGATGGTTCTGCAGTGGTCTCATCAACTCGCCAAGCTCAAGCACGTCTAGCGAAGCCAGCCGCCAGCAATCGTCAAGCGACATCAGATCGTCGTTCAGCGTCGTCCACGTCAGACATCTTTGTCAATCGCTGGTGCAGAAACCATCGACAATGGGGACCTGCGGCTCGCAAGTGTACAGGCACGTGCACATTCGCCATCGATGCAGGGAAACGCACACCACAGCCGGCACTAGTGGCGGTGACTGGTTGCAATTCCACGTGCCACTTGCTTCACGTCACTGATCGCAGCGGCCGTCGCTACCTCGTCGACAGCGGCAGCGAAGTGTCACTGCTGCCCGCCACATGCTCACGTGACACCCCGCTGTCTGCACCAGTACTCCGCGCGGCAAACGGCTCGACAATCCCCGTCTACCAGCGTGATTTCCGCCTTGAGGTTGACCTGTGCCTCGGCAGGATCTACCCGTTCAAGTTTTTGGTGGCGGGTGTGCCTTCACCAATTCTGGGAGCTGACTTCCTCCGCGAGTACGGCTTGGTGGTAGACCTGCGCGGCCGCCGCCTGATCGACAGCGTCACTCACTTGTCCACGGTCAACAGACACACAGGGACGCTGCCTCATCCCGACGTGGCTCATGTCAGTGCGGCACAACATACGGCCTACGACGGCGCCGGCTTCGAAGGTGTGCGCAGAAGCGACTCATTCCGCCGTCTGTGCGCACCACCAACAGGTTTCCCAGGTATAAATTTACCGGGTGTGGAACACCGAATCCTCACTAAAGGTGCACCTGTTCACGCGCGCTCCAGGCGGCTCATGCCTGGTAAGATGGCTGCAGCGAGGCGTGAGCTCGACGAGCTGCTCGATCGCGGCATCCTCGTCCCCTCATCACCAGCCGAACTAGTCTTTGGCGAACCGCTGCGACTACCCGGGCAGTTCTTCTCACCGGCAGAGACGCAGCCGACCACAGAGACTGTCCGTCGTCTGAACAATGCCATGTCCCGCCTGCGTCCCGTGCCGACCGCCTGGCATTGTCGTCACGAACAGAACCGGCCGTTTGTCTCTCCTGACCTCTCTACAGCGACGCATGTGTTCGTGAGGGTGGACGCCCACAAACCACCGCTTACACCGCCGTACCAGGGCCCGTACGCCATCATCAGCCGCGGCAGCAAAGCGTTCGTGCTGGACCGAAGAGGCCGCCAAGAGACAGTCGCTGTGGATAGACTGAAACCAGCATATCTTGAGAGGGCCACCGACACATACCCAGTGAGCAAACCCGCCACTGAACCGACACCTGGCCCTACCGCGGTGCCGACACCTGCTCCACCTGTCCATGCGCCAAGTATCGTATGGTCTCGTCGTGACAGGCCTATTAGACCACCGGCGCGTTTTACATAATTGTGTTGGTTTTATAATCATAGTTATTTTTCCTGCTATTTTCGGTGCTCGACACCTGGGGGGAAGCTGTGGGCCGACGGTAATAGCGCCATCTGTTGGCCGGGTTTTAATCCGGTGTAGTGTTTCATGTCATTGACTTGTATGTATGTTCGTGTGTTGTCATTGAGCCTTGTGTGCGTAATAATATCAGTTGTGTTCTGTCTGCATGTTTGACGGTTGCTACAAAGCTAACATTTTTTTTTATCATATCAAGGTATACAAATATTGGTATAATTATACAAAAGAGTTATTCTATATGTCATATTGCTAAAGCAATGCGCTCATGAACAAAACAAAGCCTGAAAAACATAATAAAATATGCGACAATTCTGGCAGCCTATAATCATATTCCAATTGCGACAACGGCCATCTTCAGCATCATTGTTTAGAAATAGACGGCTGAGGGAATAAGGTGATTGGATGTGAGCTAAATAACATTTATAATAACGTACGACTTGTTTTATTGGTTCTTCCATCAACCAGAACGTTTGTTTTTTGTTAGGTTGCGAGGTTCCATGAACTATCTTCAGTGCTGGAGAAAATTGCGTTTTTTCATTTGGCTTGAGGTTTTTTTGAATAGCGCAGTTTATGAGCGGGCATATTTGTTGGTACCGGGATGAATGTTTGAAGAGTCGACATTGGAGAGCATATATTGGTTTCCCTTGACGTGCATGTGAACATTCAGGTTGCGTCGAGCGTAGATTATAAACATGTATATTCGCAATGAGTGGATGTGTATCGTGCAGCTATTTAGGAACATACAGTACATGTATGCTCACGGGTATATGCAGATAGGAGACGGTTGAGGATAAGTGATTGGGCCAGTGTGCATGTGAAACAGATTGCTCGGGTGCGAGGTAAATACGAAACACAATGTGAGTGTGATAGCTTATGATGATGCCATATAGTTTTAAGACGAGGACGGTAAGAGTTTGGAGAACCAAGTGGACGCGTTAATGGTTGTAAGGAATTGAAGGAGAAATGGGGTGATATTGGGTCATCTGGAAGTGTGCGTTTGGATTTGTTGTGTGTGGAGGGGCTATGAAAGAGTTTTCAAAGAAAGTGTGATATGTTAAATGAAACGGCACTAAACGATCCGGGCTATTCATTGGGCTGTGGCTGGTGTTTCATCTCGTGTCTATTCAACATACTAATGCACTCGAATAATAATAAAATGTAATATAATATATAAGTGAAATATTAAACATATTCATATCTGCAGATTGATGTTGTGTTATGTTTATTGGTGTACTGTGTTTCACGTTTTTGTTTTACCGTTGTGCACGATTACGCAAGTGTTTGTGTGTATGGAAGGTTTGAAGCCGGGCCCTGATCGTATATAATCAGCTAGAGACATGAGCGGAGGCAGCGGAGATTCTCAGCCGGCACTAGCGTTTGGCGCTGTTGATGAGCGGAGCCGCACATGCGCCACAATGGTACCGGCCGACGAACGTGGCGCAGGTGCGTTGATCAGCTGCGTAGTGTCCATGCGGCACAAAACCGACCTCTATTCATCATTGCATTGTATCTATTATTACCGTATTATCATCGGACTGTTTTATTTTAGTCATGTTTTATAATGTTTTATTACCAAATCTGGTTGACTTGTATTTTAGCGTGTTTTATTATTGACATCTGGTGGCAAAAAATTGAACTACAAGCTGGCAACCTATCCGCCTATAATTTGGCCCATTTTGTCGTTTTTCGCTCCGTTTGTCCCTTTTTTCGTAACACTTGCAATATCCGCCCGTTTCGGGGCACGCATATTCGTTTTTCGCTTGTTGGGAGTTATTTGGTTGGTTATTTGCACGTTTTTGTCTGTTTTTCGGTTTATTGTATTTACTTGGTTGGTTATTTGCACTTTTTCTGTTTTTTTCTGTGTGCCTTTCCCTCTGTATGTTTTCTACTCTCTAATAATTTCTAAGCATGCGCATTGTTTTTCCGCTTGTTGGGAGTTATGGACATTTTTCATGTTTTTTATTTTTATTTCTGTGTGTCGTTCCTTCAGTTGTTCATATTTTCCATTTTTTATTTTCGTGTGCTTTACCTAATGCATGGTGTTTGTTGCCTGTGGTTCCGGTGGTGGATATTTCCTGTCTTATCATGTCACGTGGTGGTGGTATGCAGTTATTGTGAAATGGCACCTAGTGGATGTCCATCAGCCTCCAGATTTATTGTACCTACCACAGAAATTATGAGCGATACTCATATCGGAGAAGAGGCGTTCAATATAGTTGGTCTTGTCATCGCAATGACCTAACCTAACCTAACCTAACCTAGTGCTAATAGTCAAACAAATAAAAGAAAAAAACGGGCAAATAACCGACCAAATAACTGCCAACAAGCAAAAAACAAACACGCGTGCACAGAAATTGAGTTTTAAGCACTCGTAGACTAAAAAATGACACATCAACGGAAAAAAGTAATCGAAAACGGACAAACGGAGCGAAAAACGACAAAATGCGCCAAATTATAGGCGGAGAAGGTTGCCAGCTTATAGCTCATTTTTTGCCACCAGATATCACTATAAGACAAGTCCCTATAAGACAAGTCAACACCAAATCTTGTTTTTCATATCTGTGTTGTAATCTCTAATTTGAATTGTTGCAATCTGTCTGTTGTGTGCACTTTCATTATGCGTTTTGATCTAGTATGATCATTTGATTTTGTTCTCTCTACGTCGTTTGATCGTTTCCAATGCATTATACCACTGTATGGTGTTAATAGTGCTTGCACTGTTCCCACTTCACTGGACTTGACTGTAATACTTATGATTATAATTTCGCTTCGTGGGGGCTCTCGCTTCGTATCTGATTCCGGGTTGGTAATTAACACTAGCTAGCATTATCAGACTCCCCAGCTAGTTGTGGTGCTGCAGATGGGCGCTCGGTGGTGTGCAGCCTCGTGTAGACGGGCGCATGCCGCTTGTTTGATCGGCCTGAGCTGTTGGCGGGTGCTGAAGCCACACTGTGACGGTGTATTGTGCTGGCAGAGTGTGCATTCGGCGAGCACGCGGTTAGCTCGTGTGACGACGACGCTGAGCAAGACGCAGGTAGCGAGGACAGCTCGAGCAGCGGCTCTGATGATGAGGAAGATGATGATGATGACGAGGATGATGACGGCGAGGTGTGCGCCATTTGTCTCAGCTCGTTCAGAGGCCAGGAGATTGGCAATCCGGAGTCATGCGATCATAACTTCTGTCTACAACACATTCTCGAGTGGGCCAATGTGAGTGTTGTGAACACGCACACACACACACACACACATACATATACAGAGCTGACTTACTAACAGTGGTTGAATGATATACATTCTTCTACAACGTAGAATCGGTTGTATATCGGTAATGCGAAATATTACAAGTGAATTATGTGGAAAGCAGGCGAATGTATGTTCAAATGTATGTGTGTGTGTGTGTGTATTTCTGCGTGTGTCATGGTGATGCAGAACGTGACCACCTGCCCGGTCGACCGGCAGACGTTCACCATGATTCTGGTGCGACGCGAGCCGGGCGGCTGCATCACGCGCAGAATCGCCATCGAGAAGAAGGACCCGCTGCACCAGCAGCCCGACGATGATCCCACCTACTGCGAGGTGCGGCTACATGCCTTTCTTTTCCACCCTCTGTCTGTCTGTCTGTCTGTCTGTCTGCTCATTAGTGCTACCTCTTTTCTCTAGGACTGCCGTGTGATCCTAGACGTCGGCTCACCGCAAAAGCGCCAACTAACAAGAACAATAAAAACAACAACTAACAATACTCCTCTTTTTCGTTTTCTTCTTCTGATGAACTAACTGAGCGGCTGCCAAGCATTTGTTTGTTTCAATTTTTCGTCATGTTGATTCTGTATTGAAATATTATATTCACTCGTGTGCATAGATTATCATTTAAAGTGCGCTGCTCTGTGCGTATACGCGTTTTTTCGGGCATGAATGCGTGTACGTGTACGTATGTGTGCGTGTGTGTGTGTGTGTGTGCGTGTGTGTGCAGGTGTGCGGCCGGTGCGACCGCGAGGACCGACTATTACTGTGCGACGGTTGTGACAGCGGATATCACCTGGATTGTCTCGATCCGCCGCTGCTGCGCGTGCCCGAGGACCAGTGGTTCTGCTCCGAGTGTGTGCCCGCCGACACAGCAGCCACATCCAACGTCGACTCCAGTATTATGGCCGTGCTTGCCGCCGAGGTACACATAGCACAACCGGCGTACGCTACATGATGTACTGCATCATTTGCATTTGAATTCAAATGTATTTTGAATTCAGACAACCGAGTTTTCAATTCAGACAACTGAGTTTTCAGTTCAGACAACTGAGTTTTCAGTTCAGACAACTGAGTTGTCAATTCAGACCAGAGAATGAAGTACATTTTCTGATGCGTTTTCTTTGCAAAAATATGCTTTTTAGTTTCTTTTTGTTTTTTAGAATGCGCCCCAATCGTCCTCGGATGTTGGATATTAGCTTATAGAAATGAGTTTAATTGGTGTTCTGTACTTTTTTACATGTTTTATTTGAAAAATAATTTAAGAATAGTATAAAAAACGAGTACCGTATTTGCCGGTGTATAAGTCGATTTTTTTCGATCAAAAATCGCCGGAAAAAAATAAACCTCGACTTATACACCGAGTTATAAAACTTAACTTCGTATTCATCGCTTCAAATGTAGTATCACAGGGTTATAAAGTAAATAATATTTAAAATGGCGTATAGATCGCTTGCTACAAACTCGCGAATTTGAACACATTTCGTCAATAAATTTAGCTTATTTCTGATTGAATTTTAAAGTTTAATAGAATGAAACAATTGACCTCGACTTATACAAGGGATATACCATAATATCGTAAATTTCCGTCGAATTTTAGTGGTTCGACTTATACAACGAGTCGACTTATACACCGGCAAATACGGTATTTATCAATATATATCCAAAGATAATGTTTGAAAGTGCATCCCGGCTCGGTGGTTTAAGTTTAATTTATTGAAAAAACCAATGTTTTTCAAAGATGGCTTTGATGATGTGGATATTTGAAATAATCAGCAAAACAAAACAAATTCATTGATTGATTAAGTGCTTTTTAAGGAAACCATGTTTTTATGAAAAGAAGCCATGATGTTTTGAAAACTGGGTGTAAATTTGTTTTATCAATGCACATGTTCAGAAAAGGTCGTCAGCAGAACAAGACAAGTTAATTGGTTGGTCAAGTGTTTTTAGCAAAGGTGTTAGTGTTTTTTAGTCAGCGTTTTTTAATATAACAATATTTTTTTCAAACTGGCCCTATGGAATTGATTGATGTACGTTCAAATATCTTTTGTATATGAAATAGCCTGCTGGTATAAGCGGCTGGTTAAATCACTTGATTTATACGGTTTTTTAACCATTAATTTTTTCAAAATCGATATTTTTCGACAGACGATTTTCGTATATGTACAGATTTAGAATTTTTTTAGCAGATCAATGAAAGTTGAAACAAATTATACTAAATGTTTTTGTATAAATAACCTGTTTTTTTGAGACCGGTTTTATGGATGATGATTTCTTTTATGTAGTTATTTGTTTTCAAATACCTTTTTGTACATCAAATATATTTCCTCTGTCGTTTCTCTCCTACACGGAGATAATCCCAATTTTCACGGAAATATTCCCAATGTTTTTAAAAAGATGGTTTTAATGATGTGGATATTTGAAATACTTTGTCAGCAGAACAAAACAAATTCATTGATTAACCATGTGTTTTTTTTAAAGAAACCATGTTTTTATAAAAAAAATACAATGATGTTTTTCAAACTGGTTTTAAATTCGTTTTATTAATGTACAGATTGAAAAAATGTCAGCAGAACAAGACAAGTTAATTGGTTGGTCAAGTGTTTATTTGACAAACGTATATTTAAACTAACGCCTCTTTAATTAAACAATGCTTTCTAGAACAGTCTCTATGGAAGATAGATTTGATTGATGTAGGTTCAAATACCATTTGTATAGCAAGTAGCCTGCTGGTATATGCGGCTGGTTAAACCACTTGATTTAAACTGTTTTTTAACCATGGTTTTTTCAAAATATATACTTTTGAAAAACGGTTATCGTAGATGTAGAGATTTAAAAAAAAATATTGGCGGCAGATCAAGGAAAGTAGTTAGTAAAGTAGTTAGTTAATAAGTAAACTAAAGTAGTTAGTAAAGTAGTAGCTAGTTGGGAAAATATGTAGTTATTTGTGTTCAAATACCTTTTTGTACATTAAATATATTTTTCAGTCGTTTTTTTCCTACATGAAAATATTGTCCGTTTTTCTGGTCAGGATTGCCACTCTGAATAATGCGACCCGCTTTTATTCGTATTCTCATTAGGGACACTAAGTGTGTGTGTATATTTGTAGTCTTTGTGTAAATATTTGCAGTTTGTACATTTGTACGTATTTGCAAATAATTGATCTGTTGAATGAAATGATGAAAGTGATTGTAATCAACGTAGTTCATTTCTGGTAGGAGAAAGGTTATATGTGAAAAAATATTATGGAACATGTTTTTTAACAGTTTCGGTTTTAGCAGAAAAAAACGGTTCTCAAACCCTGCTTTCTTACACAATGATTAACTCAATAATTGAATGCAAAACTGTACTGTACATAGAAGTGCCGCGCAGTACCGTGCAAACAATGATATTAAGGCTTTCAGACACATTATAACAATTTTATTGTACATATTTAATGACAATTCAATTTGATAAGGTCACTAATGGCATGAATAACTCATGTGTTGATAAAAATTGTTCATTTAACATCCCAAATATATCATTTCCATAATTTGAATTATTTGCATGAATCTTTAAAAAAAAAATTGGTCGAGGTTTTTGTTGGGCAAAAAAACGGTAGAAAAAAATCTTTTTTAGGTCGTATCTCTAGGCACAGTACCGTGCGAACAATGATAATATGACTTTCAGACTCATTATAACAATTTTATTGTGCATATTTAATTATTATTCAATGTGATAGGACCACTAATAGCATAAATAATTTGAGATAGTAATAAGATTATAATTTCTTTTATTTAACATCCCAAAATATATTATTTTTATAATTTAATTTTTTTGCTTGACTTGAAAAACCCAAAGGAACGTGTTTTTTGTCGAGATTTTTCTTGGCAAAAAACGGTTTTTGAGGTCGCATCTCTAACCGTACCATACCCATACTCTGATTCAGACAACTGAGTTTTCAATTGAGACAATTGAATTTTGAATTGAAACATCTGAATATTGAATTCAGTTTCTCTGACTTTTTTGTTTTGACCCCTGGTTTCTTGGAAATTCTGTTTGACTGGATGTATTTGAATTTCTCACTCGAGTTGACAATGTATTGAATAACCGACAGTTTTGCTCCGAGTGTCTTGTTGTCTGACGCTTGCAAACTCAACTGCCAATGTAAAAGCAATGCAACTCACTGTCGACTGTTTGCTGTGTTATTTTCTGCCAACGTGGTACTTTACGGTGGCACTTTGTGTTCGGGTGTTGTCTATAATTTATACAATTATCAAATTTATGAAAACATCAAATTAATTTGAATTAATGTAAGTATCCAATTACTCAATATATGTATTCGTGCGAATTGGTTCATACTACACCGTACTCCATTATGAGACTATTAAGGCTTGGTAGAATATAACTTGATGTCGTGTACAGTCAGTTCAGAGTTAAGTGTGCACGTACACTGAATCGCGTGGCAATGGTTTGAGAACCACTGGTTGACCATTGGTTGTAGAGGCAGTGAGGTCACGTGACCGTCATCATTGTTGTGAAGGAACGCTCGTGCTGTGTTGGCCTTCGAGTGTTTGCCTAGTGTTGGTGTGTACTCGTTCAATTGGCTGTATGGTGGTGCTGTTGTTTTGTGAAGAGTGTTTACGTGTGTTATTCAGTATAGTCATTGTGCGTGCGTATTGTGTGAGCGTTGATTTGGTGTGTGTGTGTGTGTGTGGCATTTTACGCCCGTACATCGTTTCTAACAAGTTATATCGAATGTGCATGAGCTCGGCGCCATGCAGAGGAAATAGGTCAAGTTGTTTTTTTGTCGTTGAAATAACGTTTTGCTGCGCCTTTGTTTTTGGGTTGAACTAGGGCAGTGGTTCCCTTTTTTCGGGTGACCTCAATATTCACTGGAATCCATGACCTCAATCCCACTAGTCAACATTGTATTATTTTTATTACTAGTTGAGGGATATAAGAGTACAGTAAATGCGCCTCTAGGAGAGAGGTAATATAAGTTTGGAAAACAAAAACATTAACATAATTGAATATAAGCATATTATAATATATTTCCGACGAATAATAAATGACAGCCCTGGTGACAAGCGTTGTGCTGCACCGGCATGGCTCACCGCTCTCTGCTCGGGCTTACCGCCTTGCACTTGAATATAGCCAAAGATGAGACATTTATCAAGAGGAGAAATCATCATAGAAATGAGCTTGCAGTGTTAGCAGCGAGTATTGCGTGCGTGTTGTCTTCTAATGAGTGCGTATGTAAATATGCACGTCTGTGTGCGTGTGCTATTGGCTTGTTCTATGAGGGAGCATACTTGCTCGTGCGTGTGATCAATCATCGACTGTGTGATGCGCATTTTATTCTGGAATTGTATTATGTGTACATGTGTGTGTTTGTGTGTTAACGTGTTACGTGGAGGCGGGCATATCGCAGCGCGAGCTAGTATCGCTGCTCGATGGGCACGCCGGCGACTCGGTGCCGAGTGCCGCCGCTGCCGTGACGCGCAGAATGGCGCGCACCCAACTGGCCGAGCGCATCCGACGCAGAACAACCACCGTTATGTCGTCGGAGTCGACGACCGTCGCAGACGACGAGACGGTGAGTGGTAGTTTCTTTGTATTTGCATTGTCATTGTTTATACGTCCGAATGTTTTTTTGATATTGTGTCATTTTAATATTTTTCTGTTTTTATTTATATTTATTTTTGTGTTTTTATTTGTTCTCATTTTGATCTGTTTGTGTTGGATGTGTTTTTATTTCTGGACATTTTTGAACCGGTGTGTCGCAGGATATTTTCTGCTCTTTACAGAAACAATGCACTTGGAATTCATACGTCTATCCCTACAGCGGCAACATATACACACTTGGTCCAGCTCAGGGCTTATTGCCACCAAACAAAATGCAATTGACACTGCAATGCAAAATGGACAATGCAATGAACAATTGAAGACGCGAGTAGGTCCAACTATTAGCTTACCGAGGTTGTTCGGTCAGACAACCTGAGGAACATCAACAACTATTGGCTTATCCACGCGGCTTGCTATGCGGTAGCGTTAAGGTTGCGTGAGTTAGGCTCTGTATGCGTCAAACTGGGGCTATTTCTTCTGAATGTTAGGCAGGTGAACATTTGAACCCTACTGTGCTGGCTTTTTCGATACCCTGACTTCTGGATTGCAAGATTATTTCGTTATCACTGCACCACTCGAGACGTTATGCACATGTATACGTGTGTGTGTGTTTGTTTGTGTGCATGGTCTAGACGCTGCCGGGAGCGTCTGGTGTTTCGTCAGCGCGTGGTCGGCGTGCGTCGTCCCGGTCTCGCTCCACGACCGGTCGCGGACGGTCGCGTGGTCGTCGCAAGTGCAGGCTCAGTGATGGCGGCGGCGGCAAGAAACCACGCAAGAAACGAGCGAGAAAGTCGAGGCGGCGGCGCTCCACCAAACGTCAGGTATGTATGCTGATTAGATGTTCATCTGAAGGTTGGTTGAACGTGGTGGTTTGTTATGGTTTGTCTTCTGACTGTCCGGTACTAATGATTGTGAATATGTATATGTGTTTGTGTAGAAGCGCGTGCGTGATACGGTGGATAAGTACGACACGACGAGACAACACCTACGCAAACTGCTGGCAATTCGCCGCATGAAGCCAGGACAGGTACGGGCTCTATATTGTGATCGTGTGTGGCTTCGACTGGTCGCCACACATCTTTTTGCATATTGATTGACAGATAGGGCGGTAATACATCTCGTATTATCCATGCAATTGATATAATCGTTGAATTTAATTCATAGTCGCGTTTTTTCTAGACTCATTGATGCCGTGTAAAATTTGACGGAAATTTGAGTGTTATTCATGCAGTTACATTGCATTTGTGCGCTCGTGTGTGTGTGTGCGTGTGTGTGTGTGTGTGTGACAGCTGGAACCGCCAGTCATCGGGACGCGTGGTAGCGGACAGAGCGAGACAATGGGTGCGGCAGTGGCGGCAGTCAGTGCAGTGAGTTCGGTACGACGTCAGCGCTCGGCCGTTCCCACGCTGCATTTGTTTGGCCGTCGCGACGATCTGCTGCTGGCTGCAAGCGACCCGGACAGTGAGCCTGATGACGGCGACGGACCGCTCTGGTCAACGGTCGGCGGCGTCGGTGGGCTGTGCGCCATGACGGCCGCTCGTGCGGCGGTGCCGCGGCCTCTCCGCGCCGGCAAGTGCGTTCTCGCCAGACAGCAAACGTTGCCGGCGGCGGCAGCTGATGTGGCTCAGCCGTCGCCCGACGATGTGCTGGCGACCATTTTGAGCAGCCAGTCGCTTCTGCTGTCCGACTCGCGTCGGATGCGTATTGAGCGCGACGGGCGGCTGTCTGTGGTGTCAGCGACGCGGCGGCCGGCGAGCGTGACGGCCGGTGGTGTGTCACCGCGCGTACCGCTCGTCACCGCCGCCGCTGCCTCGGTCGCCTTGTCTCCGACCGCTTCTTCCTCGTCGTCGCCGTCGTCAAACACGCAGTCGAACCGTCAGATGGATTCGTCGTGCGCGCCGGAACACGCTCATTCAGTTGCGTCGCATTCGACAGAGGGTACGTCGCATACGCCGGTTTCAAATGCTGCTGGCGATACTGCGACGTCGGCCTGTGGCGCCGGCGTTCAGACTGCTCGTATTGATCAACATTCGTGCGGCGGATCGGCGATGAAGCTGGCACGTGACAAAAGACGCACAGACGCGGCGCCGGCGTCGCACGATTCCAAGGCAGATACGGCTGATGACGACGGCGGTGCTGGCAGATGCGACCACGGATCTCTGGTGATTGCCGCCGGTTGTTCTGGCGGCCAGACTCCACCGTCGTCGGGCGTGCCGTCGCCGGTCGACGCAGCTGACACGAGCCGGCCGATGGGTTCTTGCGTCGGCGGCACTCTGGGCGGCCGATTTTTCGACGGAGCTCGCAACAATATCGGCTACGCGACTTATTACGCACAGCGGCGCTCTCCCTCACCATCTGTATCGGTCTCTACCGCTGTCTGTGCGGCTGTGGTTGGCGAGGTGGGCCGGGGTGCAGCCGTGGCTGGTGCCAGTGAGTGCGATGTCGACTTGTACAGCGACATTGAGTCGGCCGGCTCTGCTACGTCGTCTCGTGGCGAGCCGGTCGACAGCGATTATCACCAGGACATGGACGGACCGCACGTGGTGAGCGCGGCTATTGCGGCCGTGATGGCTTCGTCTTGTGTCGATGACAATGGCGACGGAAGCGGAAGCATGCGCTACGCCAGCGACGTGTCCAGTGAGGATGAGCTGGTAATAGACGATTCAGTGCGCCGCTCGCCCGAAGCTGTTGCCGATCGTACGGCGGATGTGTCGAGTCAAGTGGTAATGTCGGCTATGGCTGAGGTGGCCGCCGAAAACAAATCTCCACCTCGAGGGCGGTTGACTACCGAAGTCATTAATTCCCCGGAGAGTTTCCATGAGGATTTGGGCAGTCAGTCAGCTACAGATTGCGAGGTGCATTCTTCTCCAACTACGTTGGAGGCGGCCGCTGTACTCAGACAGATAGTTAATAGAGAATCAAGTCAACTTCCTTCTCTGCCGGACGCTGAACAGATTTCAGACTCGGAGGAACCAAATGATTTTGATGATGGTATGGAAGAGGGTGAGATCCCTCCACCGACGCCGCCTCCTTTACCGCCTGCTTCTACATGTGATCCACCGCCAATTTCGCTGTATTCACGGAGCACTCATGTTCGTTCCCCATTGCCTCACTCAGGTGGTTCGTCCAGTAATCATGAGTTTTATGCTGATCAAGATGTAATCGAATGTCTCTCGACAGATCACAATGATAGTAAAATCGTCCACGATGGCTGCGGAGTTGAGGACGGCGAGATTGTAGATCCCAGTATGATGAGTGTTGCGGACGAACCAGGGGAACTTTTAGACGACTTGAAGTCTTTTTTGAAGCAATCAGAGGCTGTAAATACATCGATGAAGGTTGCAGACGAAGGAATAAAAGAAAAATATTCTGAGAAAAACGAATCTAAATTGCTGTGTCAGAATGTAGTTGCAGTTTTCAATGGAGGGGATGATGATGATGATGCTCCGACTGTTGATGAAGAGATTCGGGATTTTGTTGTTGTCGAGAAAACACATGCGACCTCGGGCGAAAATGTGGATTCTACAACGCCCCAAATTAGCTGGAAGAAGATATCAAAGAATAATAAGGTGAGGAACTACCGTGAGATCGGTCGTCCCAATGATTGGGTAGGTAGTGATAATAAGGATAAGTCGTCCAGCTTTCGGCTACCTTCCGTAAATCATTCAAACAATCTTGATAAGGCCGAGGGTCCTTCCAAATCTAAAGAGGACACTCTTCGCGGGAAGTCTTCGCTAAGCACAGATGACGTTCGCCACGTGATAACGGATCGCCGGGAACGTAAGAAACGCAGCAAGAGATCGAGGTCGCGTTCTCGTTCGGCCAATGCTGGTGGTAGTAGCAGCTCTAGACGGAGACGGCAACATAGGAGGAAATCGTCTCGTAGTGGGAGTCGTTCAAAGCGCAAAAATGATTCCAGAGACAGAAAGCGGAAACGCGCTAGTTCTCCATTAGAACGGCGCCGAGTATGGATTTCACGGTCTCCAGTAAGCGATGAGTCCAATAATAAAGTCAGTAGGGCTAGGGTTCCCTCCAAGTCACGCTCATCTTCACAAAACGATGGTTACTCAAAAACCGTTCGAAGGAGACGCGCATCTGCTGAATCCAGACCAGTTCATAGACAAAAGACCAAAGTGAATATATCAAAGGATGAGCAGGCGAGAAAAAAAGACAAAGAATCAATGTCGAAGGCTGTGATAGCTGATGGTGATAATTTGGTTGTGAGTGTGAATTTCCCACGCGGCGAAAAAGATGTAACACCGAATATACCCAGATTAAATATACCCGATAATGTAATAACTAATGATGAAGTATTACCTAGTTTAACTGACGCAGTACCTAGTTTACCAGCTCCCGAGGCGGAGGATCAGCCGAAATTGTCGTCACCACTTCCGTCGGAGTTAGCTGTAAGTGTCAACCCTTTGAGACCCGAATCTCCCGTGGCGATAAAAGAGAAACATCTACGTAACAACGACACTTCAATGAATAGGATGGGTTCTCCTTCGAAAAGTAGGTCTAAAGAATCGACAGCAGGCGCCTCCTTGAGTACCAAAAAGAGCAATAACATGCCAAGTGTTTCTTCAGTTAAAAATATCGACGCAAAGTTAACGGGTGTCAGTCGTGCTGCTTATCGTCGTTCTAGACGACGTTCTCAGTCTAGCAGCTCGTCGTCGTCGCCACATCGTGATCGACGCGTAGTGCGTAGTGCTCTGCGTCGTCCACCACAGCTGAGTCCGGTTGACCTGGACGTGCTCGAAGTGCCGGCGTCCGACACCGAGCCGATCGTCATCACTGACTCGGACGGCGGCTTTAGTGACGATGACGTGCGGCCGGCGTCTCCGTCGGGCTGCGCTACGTCGGCACTGACGGCCGGCGGCTCTACTGCGCCGAGAGCCCCCGCAGGCAGCGCGCCTACACGCAGTCCTCGCGGCCCTCGCACGCCGTCCGATCCTGACACACCGCCGCATTCGTCGGCAGCAACTACGATGACGACGAGCGCGCAACAATCCACTACACGACCGCAACAGTTATCGGTGCAGTCGGGAGCTGGCGATTCGACCTTCGTGAAATTCTCGCTGACCGGTCGACTGGCGGCGACTGGCGCCTCGGTGAGGCCGCTGTTCAACCCATTAATGGCCGCCTCGGACGCTGCCGACGTCGACGAAGATGACATGTTCCATGTTTCGCCGCGCACCGCCGCTCCAGTTACAACTACAACGGCTACGGCGACGACTACAGCACCGGTCGTCCGAGGGCCTAGTACTCCGCCAGAGCCGGCGGTGCGTGCGGTCAATGTCGACGCGTCATCGTACGATCCGTTCGAGCCAACGCACTCGGCATCGCCGGCTAGTCAGCAGTCGTCACCAGGCGCGACCAGCGCAGCCGACAATTCGGCCGTCGTTGATTTGGCGACTGCCGGCGCGACGACAAGCACCGATTCAGCTGGTTCTGCGCCCGCCAGTTCTGTCATAAGCGACTGTTCCGATAAGGTGGGACGTTTTGCACGTACATTGTTGGTTTTATTTTCGATTTAATTTGCATTCGGCACTGGCTGTTGATTTCACATTGCATGTAGTTAGAACATATAGTTTAATTCAATGTTGCGTTTGATGTGTATCGTGCGATGCGATATATTGTGTGGTATCTGGAATTATTGGCGAGTAAGTTGTTCTGACGTGACTTTTTCGAATGTCCCAGATGAGCCTATTTGCTGATCTTCCGCCTCCGTCTAGTGGCATTGAGCGACCATCGCCAGTACTGCCGACACCACTTCCATCTGAATGCTCCTCCGTTGCTCTACCCGATATTTCCCGTCCTCCTCCTCCCCCTCTGCTGCCGCCGTCGCTGCCGCCGCAGCCGCCGATACTGGAGTCGGCGCGTCATTCGCCGGCCGTCGAGAGGCCGTCGTCTGTGGCGGTCGCGGCCGTATCTCAGCCGACGTCTCGCTCTGTGTCGTCCCCAGCTGGTGTGTGTTGTTCGTCGGTGGTCTCCACAGCAGTGGCGACTGCGGTGGCGAGTTCACCGCCGTCCGGCTGCGACATGGAGCTGGACAGTCCTGCATCAGCGTGCTCGCCGCGCTCGCCCGACCCGTGCGAGGGTGACGACTTGTTTGAACCACCGCGTACTCCCGCGCCGCCAGTGGACGAGGCAGCGGCGCGATCTGCGGTGACGTTGCCAGCTCACCCCCATCAACCCCACCATCTGCAGCGGCGACAGCAGCAGCAGCAGTCGGCACGACGGCCGACGTTCGATTCGCTGTTCAGCAGCAAGCCACGGGCGGCCGTGTGCTCGACGGGCGGTGCTGCGCAGTTGTCGCTGTCTCGCAGGCCGGTGGCTGTCGGACGCACACTGCCGAAGAGCGTGGGCGCGGCCGGCCGTCCATCACACGCATCGGCCATCAGACAGTGTGAGTTTTGTGTGTACATCAATTTTGTGTGTACATCATCGCATGAATCCACACACACATGCACACATGCAGACACACACGAACACATAATATGACACACAAACCCTAATAACGCACAAACGCTAGACGCGTATACACTAACAATCTACCACACATTCACACACAAGTAATACATTTATCAAGCCACGAACCGTCACCCAAAAACTGTGCTAAACCAAATGCCATAGCGTCGCTCTGATGAAATACACACAAAGGGAGTGCTGGTTTGATTCAGAGGAAAAAGGGCTCGTTCACAGCGGGCATACACGGGCAAGTGTATATTTCACCAAAATATTTAATTGTGTCTGGTTTCGAAGAGGCACATGTGTGCCTGTGTGTGTCTGTGTGTATGCTGAGTGAGCGATTCATTTATATTTGTTTTTACGCGGTCACATCTATAGTGACCATTTACTGTGTGTTTTCGTCGGCTATGCTATGTTACAGTGCTTACGCAGTCACACATGAACTCATTGTTATACGTGTGTATGTACATTTGTATGTATGCTTGTGTGTGTGTTGTGCACGCGAACAGTCGACCAACTACTAGGCAATCCCGCTGTTGACGACGAGAAAATATCGTTCGATGATATTCCCAATTCGGCTGTCGATATGGAAGTACAAGAGAAGGTTGGTGCGGCATACATTGAGCGTTAGTGTTGTCAGTGGCCGGTTTTGTCAATAAAACAAAGCGATTCATAAGCTGCTTCCTTCGTTTGACAATTTTGGCTTTACACACTACCTGATCTGCATGTGTTTGTATGTGTCTGCATGTGTGTCTGTAGTTTTTGAAGAAGCTAAACCGGCAGGAGCGAGTGATTGAGGAAGTGAAGCTGGTGCTTAAGCCGTTCTACCACAAGCGCACGGTCACCAAACTGCAGTACAAGGAGATTCTTCGCAAGGCGGTGCCCAAGGTGGGTGGTGGGGCGATGGTTGGATCGTTTAAACGCCATTAAATGTTGACTTTCACTCTGAATAAGATGTGTACGCACGCGAAGCGATATCCCCGTTCAAACCAGATCATATCCACTATGACGCAAGAGCCAAGGAAGCCTTATGAAGTGAGAACTGACCCCAACCAGGTGTTGCGCATTGTTTCAGCCTGAATTATCCCAGGGATCCCAGTGTCCAAAGACGAGAGGCAATTCTACAGAACGGCAAGCTGTATCGTTCCACAGTATCGAGGCCAGCTCTCCTTATGTTTTGTTGATTGCCGCTCAGAACAGTGTGTACACTACTGAGCTTGGGTTTCATTAATGCGTTGTCAATATTCATGTCTCACAATGTCGGGCTAGGCGAGTTCCAGCGAGGCATATATGACAATTTCATAGGACAATGTAAGAGGGCGTTGTAGTGATCTTCTCGTCAATAAGTCCATCTAATGTGTTTGCATCGAATTACCACTACCCATCGTGAGTGGCATGTTCATGTTGTGTACATTATGATTCATGGTGTGACTTGTGCATACGTGCAGATCTGTCACAGTCGCACGGGCGAGATCAACCCTATTAAGATACAAGCCCTGGTCGTCGGCTACGTGAAGAAGTACAAGCACATCAATAAACATTCGGCCGACAAAAACAAAACCCCCGCTGGCTCCGCCCCTGCCGCCAACAAACTATGACTAGTTTGGCGCGCGCATAGTTTCATGCGAATCGTGTTTGTGTGTGCGGATGTGTATGTATGTGTGTTGTATTTCAGGTCGGTGTTTTTGTACGTTACATTGTATCTGTACGTGTGCATGTGTGTGCATCGCAATGACAATTTCGTGGATATTGATTCTGTGAATGTTCTCCTCTTCGTTTGTAAAGCCAGTTAAAATAGCGTTTATTTATAGTGTTTGTTTCAAACAGAGATGGTTTAGAGGGCTTGTGAACCCCTCGAACGTTTATTGGATTTTCGCGCGTATGTGTTTGTGTTGTGTATGTGCAGCGATTTTTGTTGCCTGTAGCTTGTTAATCTGAGCGTGCCGCTGAGACACGTCGCGACCAAGTGTCACGCCAAGCGCACAATACACAAGCGCGTTCGGCTGGCCTGTGTATTGTTTCACGACGGCGTCCAGAATTTCTGTGCGCGCACACGAACTTCTTGTCCTAGCGTCGCGTGCTCGCCGCGCTCCATAAATACCTCGGTGAACTCGCGCAGCGCGACGCACAGCCGCCGCGACGTGATGTCCTCGCGTAGAACGCAGTGCAGCCAGTGGTAGCGCGCCTCGTCGTCCAGCACAACCACTGAGCGGCGAGGCATCGGCACGCGCACGACAAGCGGACCGACGTGTCGCCATGCGGCCGCCAACGCCGCCACGTGGTCGCGCGACACGCTCACGTCGTCCGGCCGACAGTGCAGGTTGTAGCGCGTGTCGTCGCCGGTGTATGGCGTCAGCGTGAGCGCACTGTCGCTCAACAAGTTGACGCTGACCACGCGGCGGCCCCACACCCAGCAGTCGTCGACGTGGGGCGCGATGCACGCGCCTCGTCGCGGTTCGTACTCGAGCGAGCACTGTTCGATGGTGCAGTAGCCGTGCAGCGCTGGCACTCGCGGAACCAGCTGCTGCTGCAGCCAGCGGCCGAACCAAGGGAAACCGTCAAACTCGACCGGTTTCAGTTTGCGCCGCTTAAAGTTGCACTTGGGACCGAAGTTCTGCTTTCGTCGGCCGCTCTGTGACAGCTGCCACGGCAGTGAGTCCATGTCAGCCGCTAATTGAGCTTCCTCGCGCTTGCTCATCACGTCCAGTGCGACCGTTAGTCCACGCACCGTTAAACTGGCGCCTTCATGCCGGGGATGTGTGCGCCACGAGTCAACGTTCCAGCCTGGCCAGCAAAGGTCGCACAGCGGGCAATATACGTAGTACGCGCCAGTCGTTTGTCGACTCAAAAACGGTTCATACGATTGCTCGCAAAGTGTGCACGAATTCTGACCCTTACAGGCGCACTTATCCTCAGTCTTTGATATCGAGGTGGACATTATGCCCGGTCGTCTGGCAGCAAACGCGACGCACGAACGCTGTTTCACACAACAGTATGATTACTAATGCACCTCTCGTGTGATCACGACCCGCGTTGAATCGTGTGCGCGAGAATATCACGAATGGAACGCCTTGGGTGCAGAATCAATCGAAATTAAACCAAAATCAGACGAAAGACTTACTCAAGTCGAGACAACCACCGGCTGAAATCACCTGTTCCTGTTCTACCGGATAGGCGCATAACCAAACAATCCACGGCGACACATAACGCTACATCAATCACGCAACATTATAATTCCATATTTCGGTGCGCCTGCGTCGTCAATGAAATTATTTAGAATAATAAACTTTCCTTAGCTGTATTGGGGTTGATGAATTCAACACAGGGAGATGTGTGCAAAAATACATAATAATTGAGCAAATGGGGCCAACATACATTAAAGCCAGGAATACCATAATTTTTTTTATTGGTGATTTTGAAGATTTACTGAAAGAACAATTAAAAATTCCAATTTGACATAACTGAGACAAACCGGAATTTTTTTAGCGGAATATATTTTTCAATTTATCTACAAATATAGCTTATAACCTATGTATTTGTGGTTGTTGTTAAAAAACCTTCCAGAGGTGTAAAATTGAAGACAAGTCTGAACACTTTAATTCAGATCTGGTGCACAGTGTGATACTTCTGTTCTTTTCACTGATTTGGTGGTTTTATTCAAATTTGGTTGAAATATTATTTTAAAAATACTGTAATTTGATTGATTGCTATTGCAATATTTCATTTTTATGGGATTTCCTATACGAAGGTATGTGAACATTACGCGACCATAATGCTTGCACTCATTTTCCATGTTGATACATAGTGCATAGTATATATAGGGTACAAACGGACAAAACCAAAATAGTTATTTAGAGAAACAAACATTCATTCATTCATTTATTTGTATAGCGCTCATCCAGGAACACAAGCGCGTCAAACTTCAATGAAAATGGTAAAATAAAAACATTAAGCATGAAAGCACCGCACACACACCATAGACTCCTTTAAGGAAGGATGGGAACGTCACGACCTTGGGGTTTTTAACCTGAGTCTTAAAGATTAACTTGAGTCCTTAATAAAATGACTTCTAGAAGAGCTAGAAACACGTTCTATGGGTCAAAATGGAGGTTTTTGAGGACGCTGAGTTCAATAGTAACATTTTCAACACCACTTGGGGTCATCTCCAAGGTCAAAAGGTCACATTTCAAGGTCAAATTTGTGAATTTTGATCATTTTTGCTCGTTTTTTGTGTGTAACTCATAAATGGTGAGAGATGGATGATTATAATAAGAGGCAAGTCTGTAGAGCTGTTCAAATTTAATATATATTGTCAAATATTGTATTACTCAAACATTCCAAACAAGCCCTAAAACAATGAAACACTAAAACAAGAAATAAAGAACGGTACCTATTACCATTGACATTTGATTAGATGAACATCGCTAGATGGAGAGCTTTTCTTGCCTCCTGAGGCATCCCACAACCATTTATTTGTAAATTACATTGAGGACGTGAGGTTTCAATAGAATGTTAGCTAAAGTCGTACATGCTGCATTATTAGTAGCTAAAGGTGCATCTACAAAAGATAACAATTAAGCAAAATGAGAGCGGCAATGCATTTTAGTCATGACATGCAAATTATAGGCATTATGTACAAAAATAAACGCTTGAAATAGTTGGCACACTCAGTCCACCTCTATTCAAATGATCTAAGAACTCTGATGACACCTCGTCACCATCTTCATCACCCATGATATCCTCCATACTAGTGCTATTACCATATTTATGAACAATATATCCAGCCAAATATTCAACTTTATGCTTAAGGTTATCAGCAAACCTCAAGAGCTCCCGAGTGTCTTGAGGAGCGATCTCGTCAATGAGTTCACTTCGCTCATCTTTTGTAGATGCACCTTTAGCTACTAATAATGCAGCATGTACGACTTTAGCTAACATTCTATTGAAAGCTCACGTCCTCAATGTAAGTGACAAAGAAAAGGCTGTGGGATGCCTCAGGAGGCAAGAAAAGCTCTCCATCTAGCGATGTTCATCTAATCAAATGTTAATGTCTTTGTGTTTTGTTGTTATGAGAAATAGGTACCGTTCTTTATTTTTTGTTTTAGTGTTTCATTGTTTTAGGGCTTGTTTGGAATGTTTGAGTAATACAATATTTGACAATATATATTAAATTTGAACAGCTCTACTGACTTGCCTCTTAGTATAATCATCCATCTCTCACCATTTATTAGTTACACAAAAAAACGAGCAAAAATGATCAAAATTCACAAATTTGACCTTGAAGTATGACTTTTTGACCTTGGAGATGACCCCAAGTGGTGTTGAAAATGTTACTATTGAACTCAGCGTCCTTAAAAACCCCCATTTTGACCCATAGAACGTGTATCTAGCTCTTCTAGAAGTCATTTTAACAAGGACCTAAGTTAATCTTTCAGACTCAAGTTAAAAACCCCGAGGTCGTGACGCTCCAGTCCTTCCTTAAAGGAGTCTATGACACACACACAAAATAACATGCGGACAACTTTAAAAGCCAACTACGCTAGGAAGATACTATAAATAGTAATAATAATAATAAATATATATATTTCCTTTAGCGCATATAAATACACATGCGCGCAAAATAACAATTGAATAGCAAGAAGAAAACATAACAAACACTTATACACAAACAACACTCAAACAATACACAATACAGGAACAGCAAAACCAGATGAGGCACACAAAAACAAATATAATTTTGTATCGCAAATAACTAAAAACAGATCACACAGTAGCATATAGAGTAAGAGAGTGAGATACAGGGTCAAACGATTGATCAAACAAATATTCAAACAAAGAGGACCAAACAACAGCAGGACCAGCTGTTGCTGTTGTTTGTTTCTCTAATCTGCTGTTGCTGTTGCAGAGATACCAGCTGAAGCTGAAACTCTACGTTGGTGAGTCAAGACAATTAACACAGATGAACACATTAACACAATGAGCACAGATTGGACACATCGATGAGTGATTGAAATGTACTATAAGTAACACAATACAATATACATACTTAGGCTCAAACAAAGATATACACAATCATACATGCATTTAACAATGTTTTATATTTGATGCGGTGTTATATATAACTTTTATTCTTATATGTTTATTTTGTAATTGTTGATTGTTTTGTGCATTGTATATTTATGTTGTGCATTAAATATGGCATAGGATAGGATAGAAGTTAGGATAGAAAGTGGAGCATAAACACATACATCACTGTCATCACAGTAGGTTAGGCAACGAGAAGCATAGCAGTGGTCGCACGCTCACACACACATAAACATATACATCACCAGAGAAGGTTAGAATACAGAATACAGCATTGGTTGCACACATGTAGACACACACACACACACACACACACACACACACACACACACACACACACACACACACACAATCACACACACACACCGCCAAATTATACAGTCAACCAAGTTGAAGAAGATCTTAAGGACCTTGAGGAGCAATTGCAGGAAATTATCTGTCGGTACCCTGAAACTAGAATCATCATAGGTGGAGACATAAATTGTTGCTTGTTGAAAATGGACAAAGGTAAACCCGGATCGAAACTCACGACTCTATTTGAAACTTACAATATGCACATCTGTAACACAACTCAATTCACATACGAGCCGTCTAAAACCCTACTAGATGTGATAGCTGTGAATGAGGAAAAATGTGTCGTGGACACTAGTGTTCAACATTGTCATTATGGAACACCTCATTGCCTAACGAAAGTGAGAATTAGACTCCAAAGAGCAGACATCAACAGCACATCAATCAGAAAACGTGCAGAATGTCATATCGACGTCAACAGATTGGAGAATATGATCAGAAATTTTGACTGGATACCAGTTTATGCAAGTAGCTCAGCAGAGGATAAGTACAATGCGTTTGTAGATATATTCTCATCTGTGACTAACAAATTGTTTCCGTACCGCACAATAACAGTACGCAACACACATCGTAAACCACTGCCTCATAACATACGAGTGCTCTACAGGCAGAGAAAATATGCGTTACGAAATAAGATGATGCAAGAATACAAGCAGCTGAATAAGAAATGTCGCATTGCCATAGGAAACCACAATCGTCATGTTATCACGAACAATATGAGTGGTAAGCCAGCACATATGCTATGGAGACAGTGTGAACAAATAATAGGCCGAAAGAGGGGCAATACTAATATGAAACTAGATGCCAACCAGCTGAATGACTACTACATTAACGTCGGACTTAATGCTGCTAGAGAAATTCCACTGACAAACGACAGAATTGGGAACAGACTAATGAGAGTAAATACCAATAGACTAGTTTTTAGAATCATAACAATGCAAGAGTTATCAAAAATAGTCATGCAAATGAAACCATCAAGTACAGAAGATAAGAATGGAATATCGATGAATATGGTGAAACGGTGTTTCGGAGGGATATGCCATATAATACTTGATATTGTAAACACGAGTATTCTGTCAAAAACAATTCCATCACAGTTGAAGAACGCCACAATTATACCAATACCTAAAGGATCTAATGACACGAGACCAATATCGCTATTGCCACCCATTATGAAGATATTGGAAAAGGCGATACAAATTCAGACGGTCAAATATATGGAGAGTCAGCAACTAGTTAGCGATACTCATCATGGATATAGAAAACGACATTCGTGCGAGACAGCCTTAGCCGTGATAACCGACACAATATACGAAGCCATGGATAGAAGAGAGGTTACCATATTGATTTCAGTTGATTTATCCAAGTGTTTTGATGTTATTGATCATCGTGTGCTGATTGAAAAACTGGAAGCACATAATATTGAATCAGACTGGTTCAAAGATTATCTGGCGGATCATAGTCAACAAGTTAAGGTAAACCTTCCAAGTGGAAACTATTCGCTATCCTCTGTCAAAAAGACAACTGATTCCATGTCAATCTTCCAGGGAGGCAGTCTAAGTTGTGTGCTGTTCCTGATTTTCGCGAATGATTTGTCAGCTCACATAAGTGATGAAGGAGTGCGCGTAGTACAATATGCAGATGACACGACGCTTATGATAACAACCAAAAAGCAAGAAGTTGGTATCACAATGAGAAGGATAGAAACTGCATTGCAGCAATTGTACAGCTATTTCTCATCAAACAGAGTGAAAATGAACCCAAACAAAACACAGGTCACTGTTTTCGGTACAAAGTATTTATTGAAAGATTTCACAGAAATAACAATACAATTCATGGGAACCAGTTTGATCGAACAGCCGACAATCAAGTTACTAGGAGTGACTTTGGATAAACATCTTCATTATAGTGACCATGTCGAGCAAGTTGTGAGAAAATCTACGGGGATATTATTGGCAATAAACAGAGCAAAGTCATCATTGCCTGAATCAACACATAGACCAATTATCAACGCATTCATCCTGTCTTTCTTATCCTATTGTGTTTCGATATACGGCATTGCTGGAAAAACACAATTAAATAAGATACAAAAAGTTTTGAATTTCTGTGCCAGAATATTGTCCAATCGCAAAAAATCAGAACACATATCAGAAGTGTACCAACAACTGGGCCTGCCAACTATCAATGACATTGTCACCAATAATCGAAAACGACTTGTGAACTCCATATTACTTACACAAGAGCCATCCATAATATTTGAAACTGTTCAACGAAGTGAAAAAACAATCAACACACGCAAAGGAGATATAATTTATCCTTCAATCAGAACTGAGGCTGGAAGAAAGCGGCTAAATTATGATGCTGCTAGATTCATGTATGGTGTATTTTCATCCTAGTATGTGCTTATGTTTGTGTTTATGTTGTTTGTACTGAAAAGCCTACTTATTAAGTATTGGAGTACAATAAAGCAATTTACACACGTAGACACACACACACACATACACACACGTTACTGCACGACAATAAGAGAAACCAGAGCAGCACGCGCACACGCATATATCATTCACACCAGTGTGTAAGGCTATGTGCGTGTTGCAGTGCGTGTTGCATTGTGGTGACCGTGTTGCATTGCAGATCCCTCTTGCGACGATGATGATGACGATTGATATCGTTTCGGCGTGTTTATAGACTGTGTCTCTTGTTGTCCGACAGAAACACTTAAAAATTTCAAAATTCTGAAATATCTCTCGTGGTAGATTTAGTGACTGGATAAGATGTGCCAGCTGGTTCCAACCGGTTGGTTTTACTGTATGTTTACGTTTTCTCAATATGTAATTCACAATGTCAACTATGTGTGAACCTGGAATCTCGACATTGTTGAAAATTACCACACCTTTGTTATTCCACCGAATTACTTGTCTCAACTGCTCCAAGAGGTATCTAGCATATTTTTTATATGTTAAATGTATTAACTGTATCCACTGATCGATAGGTGATACTCCAGTGAATTATGTCTGCTGTTGAACTGTCGGAACAGGTTTCCACTCGTTTAAGTACAGTATACGTTTTTGTTCATCGCTCAAGTCAGATCTACGTAGTATGTTTTTAGTGTTTCAGCTTCATCATCATGGTGATAATGTTTCTAATTCTTCATCGTCGTCATCACGGCTTCAGTAGACGATGGTTTTGTAAAATGTTGTGGCTGTTCTAGCGAGGAAAATTTAGAGTCTGCACGATTTTGAGTTGACAAGTTTTGCAGTTCATGGTAAGTATCTTGAGATATGAGCACCATTTTACGAAACGAGCTCATACCGATGAAACTAGTGATGTTATTAGACTAGTTACCAACGGAATGAGAACGGGGAGAAATTTACCAGATTGTATCAGAATATCACGTTTTCTTTTACCTGAAGGCTGTTTTGCAGCAAGAAAACGTATAACAGACTTGAATTTGGACAACTTATTTTTACCTTCTTTCTCCAGATGAACTCTATCATGCAAAATATTGTGACATATTTCACTAATAGCACGTAAAAGAGTTGAATCAGCTGTTTGTAATATTGCCATCTGCTGTGATCGGTTCAATCTAGGAAACAATTCTAACAGTGGCCAATTATGTACCAACGCTGACGAAATATTGCTAAATGACTACCCGTGACAATATTTGCTACTATTTATATTTAGGCGACGACGGAATATACACATACACAGGTTCTTGCAATTTATCACTGCGAACACGTAATTTGTCAACAGTTTCCTGCTTCATATCAAACAATAGATGACCGTATGTTTGTTGCATGACATCCTCATAAACGTCCATCACGAATCTCATATTGGTCGGTAGATACTGGATCGCAAACGTTCTCAATTGTGTTCGATCCCTGTAATTTTTGAAGAACACGTAATAATTTGTGTTTAAACTAATCGTTTTGAAGTTGGCAGATTTAAGAAATGCATTCTGGGTTATCAAGATGACACTTACATTTTCATGCCGTGAAATCTTCACAAATAAATCACGTACCAAAACATTATCCACACTATCGATCAAATCGTCCAAAACAATTAGACAACCATTATTCCGTTTGTATTTACGAGCCAATTCTTTAATCATCCTGTATTCCGGTAAACTTTCATAGACACGATCTATGTGTGATGAGTTGATGTATTCACCATCTTGTGTACCGTGACAATAAAGAACAAAATCAGGTTTATTATCCATAAGATATTCCGCTTTACTAAGCAGAGTATTGATGTACTGACTTTTTCCAGATCCGCTCGGTCCGGCATTGTGAACGGTGTACGTAATCGACAATCATACGTATCCGTTCTGTTATAACATCACAACATCACTATAAGTTATGGTTTGATCCATACTATATATATATGTGTCTGTGTGTGTGTGTGTGTGTGTGTGTGTGTGTGTGTGTGTGTTACGTCGTCAATGTATATGGACCGAGTTTCCACGTCACCCTTGAGGTATCGGTCATCGACGCGTGTTTTTATAGTGGTATCCCCAGTAGACCTGCTCCACTATTTAAATATGTGCGTGCATGCATTTTTTTCCATACTTGTATATATAATGAGTTAAATAGCATATATAAATTGACACTCTCTAGTGACAATATTTAAATATGTACATTGTAAATATATGTTAGGCTAGATAATTTATTTTTATTTTTTTATCATATATATATATATATAAAGTTATATACATATTTGTATTTTCAAGCAAACCTATAGTGTTTACGATATATATCCATACGGAAGAGTTGTTAAGTCAGGAAGAATATTACGTTTTGGAGCCACCATTTTATTTATTTTACTACTGTTTATTGTTCTAATAGATAATTTTTTATCACGACGAAAACTGTATGTATTTACACTTACATGTTTAGATGGACCTGTGAGGAGCTCTTTAAAATTATCAATTGTCAACGTGTCTAATGTAGCACATGTCTGTGTTATCCCTCTTACTTTGACTACATAACTTTCCGTGTTATCCGGTTTTTTCACACAATATATGTACTTTTTAGGGGATAAACAGACAATCGTACTGATGTAGGATCCGTCAGGGTAATCTTTTAATTCGCAAGTCATATCACCTAAATACCTTCGTTCACGTATGTACCATTTTACTGCCTGAACGCAGTAAAATGTTACATACGTGACGACCACCTATGCACACCTGATATTTGCCATACACCTGTAACTGACACGCACATACACTGGTGGTGGTTATAACAGCATCATCAGGTTATCTCATCGAGCTCGAAAAGAAAAAAGTCTAGAAGGAGAGTTGGAAAGAAAATAGTAAATAAATAACAATAAATAATAAATCATCATCCGATAACACTCCATAATGTCACTCCGCCCTCGTTCCTCAATAAATAATAACAATCAACAATAAATATGTGATTCAGTAAATAACAACCATCAATAAATAAGAATAAATATTAATAAATAAGTAATAAAAACAATCAAGAACAATAAATATGATTCAATAAGAAATATCCAACAATAAATAAAAATATGATTCAATAAGTAACAACAACACAAATAAATATGATTCAATAATACAACAACACAAATAAATATGATTTAATCAACATTATAAATTTTTTACATCGTTGACGGGTTTAACATAACTTCACTTGATGATGGTTAAAACATTGTCTGTTAGCAAAATATATGTTACACTTATCACAAAGTGTCGATGGCTCGTCATTTATACTTGTACATTTCATTTTTTCTTCTCCACAATTACAACACAGATATGTACACTCATGCTGGTTCTTGTTATTATAACCAATTTGGCACTTGTCGCAAAAGTATGAATAATTGGTAAAAGACTTCATCGATGTTATTACGTCAAAGTGGTTATTGGAATGATACAACTAAAGATTTTTTTTACCGTGTCCAGCACTAGCTACCTTTTTATTATTGGCGTCGAGTGAATATATATTTGTTCTATATTCTGGGTATACTTCCATTATCTTTTTCAAGTCATCTATTCCAAAACTATCCTGCTCTTATGCTTATGCATGCTTGACTCCTACACGAATACAAATCTCTATAGATTGTTCTCTGTATAGATTATCTGATATATTATGTTGTTTAACACGTATCAACTCTGCTTTCATTGTACTGTCTACTTCAGCGTCTTTAAAGACCTTACTAATTATAATAGCTCGTGGTAGACATAGGTTACCAAACAGTTTGAAGAATTTTTTTTTGTATAATACCATTGGTAGAAATTTACAGATTTTCGTCCTTCACCTGCTCCTCTAATATCATCTCTGCCATTCATGTCATTTTCATTGATAACTGTAATTTTAAAAATCAGATCTGACGTATTGCTCAAATATGTCGAATTGCTTTGCGAGATTTTTTCCAAGCATATAGCTACAATGTTACCGTCTATTTCCGATCGTCTTCAGCTGCATGTCACCGGATATGTGAAAATATCGGTAAGGCAGCAAATGCAGCTGTCATCAGTTGCATGTCACCAAATATGTGAAAATATCACTTGGCTAAGTTTCCGATGTGAAATATCAACTTTTCAATTTCTCACAAAATGTAAAGTAACTCTAGTAGATTTACTAGCAAAATTTACCAACTCCCCATCAGCACTACGAATATCGACACTCATGTCCTGAAATTCATCAGTCTCCAGCTCTACATACTGTACAGGATTAAATGCTCGTTGTAGATAAAGAGTGTAATACGATTTATCGTCTTCATAGGTTGAAATGATTCTCAAAACTGGGGCTAGAGTATGACCAACTATTTGTGCTTTAATTTTATCTACATATACATATATAAATGAGGGATTCAATCGGTGTATATCAACATTAGTGTTTGATACAGATCTCTTCAGCCGTGTATATTCATCGTTCCATTCACTGAATCATCCAAAAACATTAGCTATTTTCCGATGGACTTCCACATCTTCAATATGACATGTATGATTGTTTTTCTCTATAGTGAATACTTGCTTACCAACAACACCATTAATTGTATTACAAAGAATATTTTTCCTTCGATATACCCCTTCAGGAATACGGTACACATGTCCACCCACTTTTATGTTTCTCAATTTAGTGTGGATATTTATAAACGCATTGGTGAATGCTATATTTGATAATCCTACACGCCATGAACGATCCAAGTTAGGTGTATGTTGAAGTTAAACACGGAAACTTGAAGGAGTATTGTTGTAGAATATGTTCATACTTGACAAATTATCAAGCGTAATGTAGAAATCATCTGTCATATCTTGTTTGAAATGTAACACTACGATAAGTCCAGGCCCTGTAATAAATGGAAAACTTTCTTCGTTGATATCTGTTAATTCTATGTGGATTGTATCAATAGATGAATGGGCTAGACAGTAGTAATGTGGTGGGCTCAAATTTATTTCCTGTATGTTTTTTTGTTTTTTAACACGTACTATTCCAAAGTGTTGTTTTAGTTAGTTTCCAACTATTTGCTCTTCGATGATGTTACTACTAATACGTAATAATCTGGTGTCACCTCTATTGTGTATTTCCTTTTGCCTTTCAGGTACTAGCAATGATACAAGTGCTACTTTCCATTTCCTCACCTCCAATTCTAATCTGTGGGGTAAATCGACTCTGAAGTTAGCTGTGGTGTTGTTAGGGTAGTTTGCTGGTGAACTCACACTAGGGATATTAATATAAAAATCACACATTCCTCCATGAACGTTTGATACATACTAAGGGTGTTAATACTTTTTTGAAAAATTTATACGTAAACTGTGTGTGTGTGTGTGTGTGTGTGTGTGTGTGTGTGTGTGTGTGTGTGTGTGTGTGTGTGTGTGTGTGTGTGTGTGTGTGTGTGTGTGTGTGTGTGTGTGTGACGACTTCCATCCGTATTGACACGCATTGTACACCTGGTCATCCTGACCAGGTGTGTGTGTGTGTATGTGTACGTGTAGGTGTGTGTGTGTGTAGGTGTGTGCGTTTGTACGTGTGTCTGTGTGCAATTAACAAACAACACATGACAGTATGGGTCAAACTGCTGCAGTAGTTTCTGTCAATTAACCATCTGGGTTTTTTCAGACGCATAACACACTCTAGGGTGACACAATGTGTGCGGACACCCATCCATCCGTATTGGCACCCATTGTACACCTGGTCATCCTGACATAGTGTGTGTGTGTGTGTGCGTGTACACAGATGCGTTCCACGGTAGTATCAGTATGAATCCTTGGAACTTTCAAAACTATAATCTGAATAGTTTACAGTTTTTAATCAATGGTGAACCGTACCCGGCACAGCCGTTCAAACCAGACTTTGCAAAAGGACTGTACATGAACTCATATTTGTCGCTCTACAACGGTACCGGGTTGGACATTGATAACCAGGACATAGACATATCACACAGTGACTATCCATTCGGATATACACTGTTTGTAGTTGACCTGTCACCGGACGGCTGCGCTGGAGATCACATTCACGGAAAACAGTACGGTAACGTCCGCTGTGAAATCACTTTTGCCTACGCTTTGCCTGAGCCTATAAGTATCCTGGTGTACGCAGCGTTTGAGAATGAAATTAGTATTGACGGCAGAAACAATGTGGTGACAGATTTCAAAATATGAATTCAATACAGTTGAATAATATTCTAGCTCGAGTGTCCACGTTCGATGGCGTGTGGGCCTGTGATCAAATATGTGATTTCCTGTTTCAGCAACACGGTTCTATAATTGTAAATACGCAGCCGCAATGGCAGCCAGGTTTACATTGGGTGGTGTTTGCATGGGACACACACATGTTGAACTATTTTGACTCGAGCGGTTTCACACCCGACTGGCACCCCCTGTTTCAACGATTTATAGACCGTCTCGGGGGCGCACGACAATGTAGGGTCAACGTGAAAACCATTCAACACCCAGGCACAGACACGTGTGGACACTATTGTGCTCTCTTTGTTAAACTATTCGATCAAGGTGTAACTTTGGCACAGTTTGTGTCGCGATTTGTCTGGGGCAACACCGAACGTAACGAACAAATATTACGTACATTATGGTACTGATTTTACAGTGTGAGTGTTTTCAGTACAAAGAGAGCACTCTGATCATAAAAGAGTTGTGTGTACATGACACCGTGAGCGGTGTGTTTTGGTGCACCGTGTTCCCACCGCCCGATGATCTACGCATAGACGAACCACTGCGGAAACATTTAGATTTTCTCAAACGCAACATACACGGACTCGACTATGCGTACAACCCCTACAACAATGCATGCTACAGAACAAAAGTGAAAAGTGTCGGTGATATGCTGCGGCAACTATCCGATGGCACGATATACACCGTCGGACAAGATATGGCCAAACGCCTATCAAGTATATTGGCGCTGAACATATCGAACATTGAAACTGTCTTACCGCCACACACCAAATATATTTACAAGTGTTTAAGTGTTAAACATAAATTGTGCAAACATTATCATAGTTATAGAAACGAGCGTAGTTGTGCCGTAACCAAGTGTCAATTGTGGGCGAAAATATTCAAACTGTACAATTGTGACCGGCCATGTAAAATGATGTATTTTTCATAAACCTGTATGCAAATAAAATTCTTTTTTCAGCAATACCGTGTTTAATATGTGTGACGGTCAATTAGGATATTAATTGTACCATGTGTGACATACACTAATTGTACCACACACGTATTGATCGGTAGTAAAGGGGGTTGGGGGGAAAATCAATGGTTACACACCTGACCGGTAGCGAGGGGGAAAAATCAATAGATTTTTGCCCTATACACTACTATATGTTCTTATATGATTATTTTTCATATTGTTCGTGCTGTGAATTCGTGTTCGATTGTTGATAATGTAAACCAGCTTGGTGCTGCTGTTTATATTTGCTTTATTCAAGCGATTTAGACTATAAAATATCATCTTTTTTGCAGGCTGTACAATGTGGAGTAATTTATCAGTGGTGGTCGTTTCCAGAACATCTGATCTAAATCCGTGACTGCTTTCTCGCAAAGGTGTGTGTCACCGCAGCAAATCAGATTATGACACATATTTGTTGAAGAATTCGCTAACTGAATTTGCCAAGTGAAATTGTTATGAAGTATCCAATTTAATCCTAATTCAATTAATAAAGTTAGGCGGCCAATATTACCCTGGATCTGGCATGTTAACCAATAACATCCAGATGAAATTTGGAAAGATAGGCGGCAGCTGTTATTGGTTAACATACGTGATCTAGGATAATATTGGATAGGAAACAAGGACTACTAAACACAGGACCTGCATGGCCCGATGTCTGAGTCAGTGAGCGGAGGTGATTGTTTCCATTGTAACACATCATTATATACTCGACAAACATGAAAAATACACAATTATCGTTGTAAATACGACAAATATATGCGCAATTGACTTATTAAAGTTAATTGAAAGCGACCAAATATGGTAAAATTTAGCTTTTTAAACGAAAATGCATTCCCTTTTTCAAAAATAGATTATACCAGAGCATTTATGAGTACACAAACGAACTGTAACGCAAAGAAAGAAACAAAAACTGACCACATTGCAGCGATTAACCAGCGAGCTGAATCTTCACATAAGTCAGGCAAAAACTGCATTGTTATGCTGATCTTTCTCTAAATTATAAAGTCCGTTCAAAAGAACATTTGCCAGACGACGAAACATGATGTACATCTAATCCCGTCGAAACTGCATATACAATCTCGTAGCTGTCAATAGCTGTCATAGCTGTATCCAGTGTTTCATGGCAGCAGGAGAGGTGGCGCACTTCCTTGATGAAACAGTCCACCTTTTGACGATATAAAATTAAGCTGTATTTTGTCCAGGCTGATATTCTAACATTTTCTATCTACCCGGATGTTTATATGTACCTCAGGTGATTAGCGGTGTTTAAAACGTGAAACCAAACGCGCTCTTTGTCAATGCGATGCTTGCCTTTCACAGGGCAATTATTTGGTAAATGGAATATCTTATAGTAGTTCTAGCTGATCTTGTGGTTGTCTGTGATTAATCCAATGACACGACCACCAGTATTCTCAACAGCAGCGGCCGCCTAACTCACGCATTCAAGTTGGTATGTCCCCGTGTGCAACGTGGCCGCATGATAATAACAAAGAAATGGACCAGTATGGACTTGTAGTGCCGCACCACTCGGAATCCTACCAAAAATACAACACTGCGAAATGTGTACTTCAGCTGTCAAGAGAAAACACGTTCGTCTGTTGTAGTGTTCACTTTGACAAGCGGTTCCCTTATCACCCCATCTTTGATAATAAATGGAATGATGTCCTGCAGCCTGCGTTTGATTGGAAGCACCAAAATATGTCTTACATGTTCATAACTGCCCCTGGGGTGTAATTCTTTACCAGGGTAACGGTCCTTCATGTAAAACTGTTTCGGTGACAAGACTAACGCGAGAAGGGTTGTCAAAAATTCATCATTCTCCTTGTTCTGTTTGGAGAATAATCACAAGGATAATTGTGACTGCAGTGAATGATTTAAATTTGGTTGAGAAGCACTGTAATGTACATGCCCTCGACCATGGTGTGTTGCGTCGTGTCAGATCCAGCTGTTCGCTCTTTTGCATGTCTTTGTGCAGAGTGTCACTAAAGTAAACTGCGTGTTAAGGGTCATTTTTGCGTCCGTAAATTTATACCATCACATTGGAAATTTTCTTGTCTACACGATAAGTTAAATTTTAAATTTGAAAAATAAAACCAAACAAAGTTATAGCAGTGCAAAGGCAAAATGAGCCCTGAAAATTTCGAAAATCTTGGTCAATATTCTGCCATCTACTCCTCATAAACCATAACTGGTACAGCTATACGAATTATACCATCGTGTAGATAATTTTCTATTCTACAAGATAGGCTATAATTCATACCCAAAAATTCAATATAAAACATGCAAAAATGACAAAATTTCAATATACATTCAAAATTATATTTAAACTCCGGGTGTCCGGTTTTCTGTACTTTTTTCTCTATTTCTCAACAACTAAATATCACAAATCTAAATAAATATTACCATCATGCTGATAATTTTATTTTCTACAACACGGTAAAAATTTTAACTTTCCAGTGTATTAAAAAAAGTTACGGCGGTGTGAAGTCAAAATGACAAAGTCAAAAAGGCAAAATTTGCACTGAAAAACGTGAATATTTTGGTCAATATTCTGCTATTTACTCCTCATAAACCAGCAATGGCACAGCTATACGAGTTATACCGCTGTGTAGAGAATTTCGTTTTCTACAGGAAAGGCTATAATTTATACCCACAAATGATACACAAAACGAGTAAAATTGGCAAAATTCTCTAATACATCCAAAATTTCACTTGAGCACCGGGCGACTGAAATTTATTTATTTCTCTACTATTTCTCAGTAACTATTTGTCACACATTAAAATCAATCATACCATCGTGCTAAAAATTTTGTTTTCTATGATACGGTATAATATTTACTTTTTAAGTGTACCTAAAGGTAGTTACGGCGGTATAAAGTCAAAAGGACATATTACCAATTTGACAGCTATTATGCGCACTTGCGATTACACACGAATATACACTGATTGAATTTCACTTAAGCCCAATCACAATTAAGAATGCATCATATTAGCTCCAAGCATGGATGGTGTGGTTTTATTGCGTACAGTTTAATTAATGCTACACTATACTGAATATAAAGGCTTCATTGTCCTCAATATTTACACATGAATTGTTCCGCACGACGGACGGGTAAATTGCTACTGGGAATAAAGTAAACTACTGAATTTTACTGTGTAATTTAATTGGATAATTTCAAGTAGCATACGCTTAAGTTGAATAAGGATATGGGTTGTAATATCATGCAATGCCAACTATATGCATATGCTGTTTTAGCGGAAGCATTCATCTGGAATTATAGAGATGACAGAAAGTTTCATTGTTTTGATAGTGTTACACTTCTCAATTACTACACACGAAGGACGGGTGTGAATTTGAGCAGTGCTGAGGGAAAAAACTTCGTCAATAATTAAAACAAGAATTTACAAATTTATATTTTTCTATTGGATAAGCTTTTTGCTTTTTGATTCATTATATTCAATTGAAAGTTCAGCACGACGGGCGGGTTTGAATACGAGGCTGTTCGAGGGAAAATATTTTGCCACATCTAAAATAAAAACATTCATATTTAGACTTTTCTATTGGTTAAGAATTTTTATGGGTTTACTTTTTCTTTTTAAATTTCGAATCGTTTTTTATTAATTCAATATTTATTTTACTTTATTTATTGTTCTGCTCAACGGGCGGGTTTTAATGCTAGATGGTGATGTTAAGTTATAAATATATTTTGAAAACATTATGATAAAAACGTTTAGTCATTTTTCATTATTTTGTGTCTGAGTTCTGAATTATTCAGCACGACGGGCAGGTTTAAATATGAACAAGAATTTACAAATTTGATGTTTTCTATTTGTCGTTTTTCATCAATATTCTTTGTGTTTGTTTCGTGTTTGAGTTCTGAATTATTCCGCACGACGAGCAGCTTTAAATATAAGGCGGGTTGTGGAAAAACATGTTTTCTAAATTGAAACATAAATTTCACAATTAGACTTTTATAATGGCTAAAACTTTCCTATGGGTTTGTTTTTCTTTTTCAATTTGCACTAATTTTTTATGAATGGAATATTAATTATATTTTATGAGCTGTTTCGCACGACGGGCGGGCTTAAATGTATCTATGAAGAGTGGGTTTAAATGATAGCGAGGTATATGATAGTTTGCTAGCAGTAAATATTCTAGCGATAAAAGTAGAATAGCTCTTAAGCAAATGATGGTGGATAATAATGTGAACCTTTAAATCTATTTTGCGATCTGATGATATATGTATTAGGAATAATACGTAGCAGAATATAGATTGCATAATATAATATCGGCTGTAATATCAAGGGCTGTAATATCGGTGTAATCCAAAAAATAACAACTGTATGAATATGATGCATTAGTGGAAGCATTAACCGAGAATTATGAGATAACATTATGGAAAAAATTTATTTATATACTAAAAAAATTCATTGTGATTTTGTGTTTACATTTCGAAATTATTCCTGACGACGGGCGGGCTTATTATTTATTTATTTACGGGCGGAATAATTTTTTATTAATGATCAGAGACTTCTGAAATTTTGCATGCATATAAAACACGCAAAAAGAAAATGATTTTGTTCGGGACAAATTTTCGCTCCGGGCATAGGAAACGGGATACTGCAAAGAAAACGGAAAATTAAGGGGTAAATTTGATGATATACTTCTCAGTCAATTTGGACGCAGAGTCAAGACAGCGCTCATTTGAAGAGGAACATGTGCTCTACAAGTTAACAGAAGCATATTTGAGATTAAATGATTCGTTGTGAACTTATATTTGAGAAAATAAGATAATATTGAAAACATTGCTATTTTTGCATTTTTTTGCATTTTTCCAGCTTTAATTTTTTCTAATCAAGATATTTAAAAAAACTTTCTGTTAGCTTGTAGGGTACAGGTTCCTCTTTCAAATGAGCGCTTTCTCGTTTCACTGCATCAAAAATTGAAAAAGGAGTATGCGTTGAAGTCCCAAAAAACGTAAGTTTTCAGGAGAGCTATTTTTAGTATTTTTCCCACTGACGCTGACTCACCACCCCCACCCCCTCCTTCCCCTCCTCACTGTTTGATAAGAGATATCGCTCCAATTTTTATAATGTGTATTCTACATATATATAAGTGTATTTTAGGCGAATAAAATGATAATGAAAATTTTTCGATTTTTGGTCATTCTGAGGCTAGTCGACCCCCATTCTGAGGCTAGTCGAGTTTAAGTATGAGGCGGGTTGACTGAATAATATGTCATCAATTATTAGAATAAGAATATGCAAATTCAGAACTGGAATTTTCTATTGGTATAGATTTTACAATTCATAGTTTTCTATTAGACTGGCTGTTTGCATTTAAATATGTATTACTTTTTTTATTAATTGTTCCGCACGACGGGTAGGTTCAAACATTAAATTTTACCATGTGGAATGAGTCCATATACAAAACTCACGGGCTTAACTTCAAGAACCAGACTCACTAATGTAAATGTGAATTAAACGGTGTATAATTATATCGCATTATGCAACAAATGTGAATTTATCTGCTTTACAGTTTAGTTCCGATACTATATTGGCGGGTTGAGAGAAAAGTATTGGTGGGCCGCGTGTTTGGGACCCCTGGGGTCGATAATCTCAGTCTTCTGATTGCAAATTATGATCGACTCAGTATATTTTGTGATCACAAACTAATATGTTGAATCACCTCAGACTAGGCTGAGTGCGGTCAAGATTGGTTGGGTTGGGTTGGTAGGTTTGACTCAGGTTATATTGGGTTTTAATGATAGCGGAAAATATATAAATTTTAACAATAAATATTATAGCGGTAAAAGTAAAATAGTACTTAAGCAAATGATGTTGGGGAATGATGTTAAGTAATAAATATATTTTGGAAACATTCTGATGAAAAGATTTCATCATCTTTCATTGTTTGTTTCGTGTTTGTGTTCTGAATTATACCATACGACCGGCAGATTTATATATCAGGCGGGTTGAGGGATAATATTTGTCAAAATAACTACAAAAATATTCACATTTTGACTTTTCTATTGGTTAAGATATTTATAGGTTACATTTTTTGCTTTTCAATTTGTAGTCATTATATTTTATGGATTTTATATTAATTTTATTGCATGAATTGTTCCGCACGACGGGCGGGTTTAAAAAAGTGTTTTTTAGTTCATTTTTTCAAATGGTTCATTTAAAAAAAGGTAATTTTTTTTAACTAAAAATGCTCCGCGGGCAGCAACTATAGACAATAGAACGTCCCTTGTAGAATTAATCCATACACAACACCAATGGCATTTGACTTCAAGCTCCAGAACGGATCGTGTTCGAGTTCTCAATTATTCAGCACGACGGGCGGGTGTAAAAATGACTAAGGCGGACTGAGGGGAAATATTTTGTCGAAATAAAAATAATTAAACTTATAATTTTCAATTGATTAATATTTTTATGCGTGTGCCCTATTTCATTTTTAATTTTCCATATTTTTTATGAATTGAATATGAATTTCATGTTATGAATTGCTCCGCACAACGGGCGGGTTTAATGCTAGTATATATATATATATATATACTAGCGACAAGTTCCGCACTTCGTGCGGTTATGGTCGCTAGTAGATCCGCACTACGTGCGTCTCGAAAATAACAAGTGTAACCACATATAATTCAATAAGTAGTGTAGGCATATAAAATTCAAGTGTTCATACTCACATTGAGTCGGATACGCGCTTCAACTATAAGTGCCAAAGGCAGGCGAATATTGGTATTATGGTTCTGGTATGTTTAACCAGCCTGCGACAGAATCGCCGTCTGATCATCAAAATGTTGCACAATCCGTGTGCACGACATTATATAAGTTCGCATCGCACATACAGACGCACACGCATACAAACACTGGCTGCACACGTGTTCGTTCATAGAATTTCGGCACACGGACACACATACCAATACAAAATGCAAAACGGTATCGTGTGTGCAATTCCTGGGAAGAATTGCAAAATTATGCAAGAACAGTTCGCAGAAAAGATGTGGTGGCAATCTGGCAGGGAAGTTTCTAGCAATCGCTCAGCTGAATGACAAAAGTGTGTAGAATAAAGGTAAAAAACAAACACCAATAGAAAAATATATGATAATTACAATTACAATATTGGTAAGCTACACATATACACTTGAAAAACGCTTCTGGAACACGCACATGCACGACGATGTACTTAATTAAACACTCCGTTTTACTACGCACTCTGCACGCCACTGTGCATTTGCAAACGCTCGCTGCAATGCACGTGAGTCATGGTATATCGACACACAGACACACACACCAATTTATACATCAGTGTGCCGTTCTGTACACTGTGTATGTATGTGTGTGTGTGTGTACGTGTACCTGTATGTGTATGTGTGTGTGTGTGCATCTATGTCAGTGTGTATGTGTGTGTGTGTGTGTGTGCATGTATGTCAGTGTGTATGTGAGTGTGTGTGTGCCTGAGGTGGCAATCTCGCATGGGCGTTTCTAGCAATCGCTCAACTGAATGGCGCAGTGTGTAGAACAATGGTGAAAAACAAACACCAGTAGAAAAATAAATGTTGATTACAATTACAATATTGGTAAGCTACACATATCCACTCGAAAAACGCCTGTGGAACACGCACATGCACGACAATGTACTTATTTAAACACTCTGTTTTACTACGCACTCTGCACGCCACTGGGCATTTGCAAACGATCGCTGCAAACGCTCGCTGCAATGCACGTGAGTCATGGCATATCGACACACAGACACACACACCAATATATATACACCAATGTGCCGTTCTGCACACACACTCACACACGTACGTTGAGCTTTATTATTATAGATATATATATATCTATAATAATAAAGCTCAACGTACATGTGTGAGTGAGTGAGTGAGTGTGTGTGCAGAACGGCACATTGGTGTATATTGGTGTGTGTGTCTGTGTGTCGATATGCCATGACTCACGTGCATTGCAGCGAGCGTTTGCAGCGAACGTTTGCAAATGCCCAGTGGCGTGCAGAGTGCGTAGTAAAACAGAGTGTTTAAATAAGTACATTGTCGTGCATGTGCGTGTTCCACAGGTGTTTTTCGAGTGTATATGTGTAGCTTACCAATATTGTAATTGTAATTAACATTTATTTTTCTACTGGTGTTTGTTTTTCACCATTATTCTACACACTGCGCCATTCAGTTGAGCGATTGCTAGAAACGCCCATGCGAGATTGCCACCTCAGGCACACACACACTCACATACACACTGACATACATGCACACACACACACACATACACACTGACATAGATGCACACACACACACACACACATACACATACAGGTACACGTACACACACACACATACATACACAGTGTACAGAACGGCACACTGATGTATAAATTGGTGTGTGTGTCTGTGTGTCGATATACCATGACTCACGTGCATTGCAGCGAGCGTTTGCAAATGCACAGTGGCGTGCAGAGTGCGTAGTAAAACGGAGTGTTTAATTAAGTACATCGTCGTGCATGTGCGTGTTCCAGAAGCGTTTTTCAAGTGTATATGTGTAGCTTACCAATATTGTAATTGTAATTATCATATATTTTTCTATTGGTGTTTGTTTTTTACCTTTATTCTACACACTTTTGTCATTCAGTTGAGCGATTGCTAGAAACTTCCCTGCCAGATTGCCACCACATCTTTTCTGCGAACTGTTCTTGCATAATTTTGCAATTCTTCCCAGGAATTGCACACACGATACCGTTTTGCATTTTGTATTGGTATGTGTGTCCGTGTGCCGAAATTCTATGAACGAACACGTGTGCAGCCAGTGTTTGTATGCGTGTGCGTCTGTATGTGCGATGCGAACTTATATAATGTCGTGCACACGGATTGTGCAACATTTTGATGATCAGACGGCGATTCTGTCGCAGGCTGGTTAAACATACCAGAACCATAATACCAATATTCGCGTGCCTTTGGCACTAATAGTTGAAGCGCGTATCCGACTCAATGTGAGTATGAACACTTGAATTTTATATGCCTACACTACTTATTGAATTATATGTGGTTACACTTGTTATTTTCGAGACGCACGTAGTGCGGATCTACTAGCGACCATAACCGCACGAAGTGCGGAACTTGTCGCTAGTATATATATATATATATATATATATACGTCTCTTTCCCTGTGTATGTATGTGTATGATTAAACAACCCATGGTAGAATGGGTCAAACTGCTGTAGCAGTTTCCGCCAGTTGATCAACTGGTTTTTTTCAGACTCATAAACACACACTCCAGGGTGGAACAATGTGTGTGGACATCCTTCCCTCCGTATTGACCCGCATTGTACACCTGCCCATCCTGACATAAATGTGTGTGCGTGCGTGTGTAATTAACAAACAACACATGGTAGAATGGGTCAAACTGCTGTAGCAGTTTCCGTCAGTTTATCATCTAGTTTTTTCAGACGCATAATCATACACTCCAGGGTGAAAAAATGTGCGTGGACATCCCCTCCCTCCTTATTGACACACATTGTACACCTGGCCATTCTGACAGAGATGTGTGTACGTGCCGACTTGACCTGAATAGTGTTATTAGAAAATAGAGCATGTGAATTTTGCTTTTGGCTATATGGTTTACGTGCATATATACTATCGTTGAGTTGAACGTTTTATATTTTGTAGTTATCGCGCGCACACACACACATACACACACACACACACACACACACACACACACACACATACACACATACACACACACACATATATCTACCCTCTTGTCTCGGCTTACACCATTGAGTTGAATATGAAACTACGATTTGTACAAAGTTACCAAGGATATACGTCGTTTGTTTGTTTAATTTGTATCTGTGTTCGTGTGTGTGAAATAAATTGTTTAGAGATGTATTACGATTCCATTCACTACTCGAACTTATTGGAACATACATTTTTATTTCACACCCACACACACACACTCACAGTTTGACACACGTGCACGTAAGTGTAGCTGAGTGGAGTTGAGTTGGTGCTGTCGTGGTGTGCTGACGTGTTTTCGTGTTCAGTGTTCAGTGTTTCCGGTGGTGCGCATACGCCGTGTGTGTGCGTGTTTGTATGCGCGTCTGTCGCTAACTGCCATGGTTTGTTACAAGTGTGATGGCGGCTCTGCGGATGCCAAATTGGTTAAATGTTGTCTGTGCAGTCGGTGTGCGCATACGAAATGTATTGGCATGGGCGGACTGAAGACTGAGAACATCGGCCAAGTAAGGTATTTATGTGATCATTGCTTTGATGAGGTGACTTCACTCAAAAGGCTCATTGGTGACATCGCCGAATTAAAAACTGGTCTTCAAGTTGTTACTGCAAAGGCAGACGAGATGATGACGGCAGTCAATAAAAAAATAATGAGCTTTGAATTGATCGAAGCTAAGGTGAACGAAGTCGCTACAGATCCTGTTACTGCTGCTGAAGTGTTCACTGTAGAGGAGCATGCGTCCACCCCATCGTGGACTCAGGTGGTAAACAGGAAAAAGAAGAAAACACGGACAGTGAGATCGAAAAGTGATGATGTGCAGACTGTCACAAACGAGCATAATAAGTCAGCTCACGCCGAAATGACGGGGCAGCAAAATGTTCGTCAAACAAATGATCGGCAACCGATCAGAAAGAAAAAAACAATGCTGACGGGAATGTCTAAATCGTCTAAGCTGCCAACGGTATCACGTTTATACCAGGCAAACGTGTTCGTCACTCGTTTTCATGCGAATGTGACGAGTGAAGATGTTGCGTGTCATCTCTCCCAGTGCGTGAACATGCAGGTGAGCGACATAAATGTTGAGAAGTTGACAACAAAACACTCATCCTACAGTAGTTTCCATGTGACATGCTACTGTACCGATCCATCAATATTCATGACTCCAGACGTTTGGCCGGAGGGCTGCCTTTTCCGGCGCTGGCGACAAGCCGCCCAGCAGAAAGGTCAACAACGACAGGCTGAACAGCCCGTTCAAGCTGACGATTGACTATGTGACGTTGACCATGGCGTCAGCCTACAAAAACTAGCTGACTCTATGGAAAAACTAAATGGTCAATTTGCATTATGGAATGCACGTTCAATTCGAAACGTGCCTATGGCAGTATTTGAGATTCTCACACGAGATATTGATTTTATGTGTATTGTGGAGACTTGGTTATCTGAGCCTGAATTGTCGGCGTTTAATGCAGCTTTACCGTATGGTTTTTCTGCTATACATAAGTGTCGTAGCAGCGGCACGGTCGGTGGTGGAATTTCGCTGATTCACAACAGTAAGTTTGTCACGCAGACTGTTGATGCTCTTAATGAGCCTACGTCGTTTGAATATTTGTGTGTTCGTGTCACCAACACCTATGTCTGTACTCAACCACTTGCCATTCTTATTGTATACAGACCGGGATCTGTTTGTGATATGCGCTTTTTTGATGACTTTGGTTGCATCCTTGATCAACTATGTGCCCTTTTTGGTGAAAACTTTGTTATTTGTGGAGACTTTAATTACTGGATGGACAATCCTGGTCTAAAGTCTAACACACAGTCGTTTATCGACCTTCTGTCGTTGTATGGCTTGCAGAATCGTGTTATTGGTTCGACACATCAGTGTGGACATACACTAGACTTGGTCATTACACCCGATTCTATCAACAAAACTGAACTCTGCCATGATATATTTGTCCTTCCCATTGACACTTCATTCTCGGATCACGCTGTCATTCTGTTCCAAATTGAAATTAATATTCGTCTGAAACAATTGCGTCAGATTTCATATTTTGATTACTCGCATTTTGATGAGAATGCTATGCTTACACTTATTTTCTCTATTTTTGCAGGGGAAAACTACGTAGGTCTACCTATTGAATGTCTTTACTATTTCTTTACTGATTCGCTTATTGCTATCAGGGACTATTGCATCAAATTTGTAAAAAAGAATTTCAAATTCGCTAGAGGATCGCCATGGTACAATGGGTCTCTTGCTCAAATGAAGAGGCATTGTCGTCATTCTGAGCGCAGATTCAGACGCCTACACTCGGCCAATGCGGCAAGTCAGTTCAGTGTTGATCGAAACAAATATGTTAGAGCTTGTGAGATAGCCAAACGACACTACTACAACGGCAAACTTGACGAGTGTTGCAACAATTCACGTATAACCTGGTCAATTTTGAACCGTCTTCTGGGCAATGAAGATGAATCTCCATTGCCTACCGGTAATCCCACATTTTTGGCTCAGGCTTTTGCTGACTTCTTCAAATCGAAGTTGGATCGTATAATGGATGCATTTCACACTACTAACCCGTCTATCTCTGAATTTACCCGTGGCATTGTCTCTCCTATTGCGTCATTCTCTCAGATTGACGTGTCTTGTTGTATGAAGTTGATGGCAGCATCAAATAAGCATACTTCCGATCAGGATCCTATTCGTTTTGACAAGATTGTACCTGCGCTAGTCCATCTTTTGCCATTTATCACATACCTGATAAATGCCTGTTTTCTGCATGGAAGGTTTTTGGGCGGAAAACATGCTGTAATATCACCGCTCTTGAAAAAGTCATCGCTGAATCGGGAGACACTATCTAATTATCGTCCTGTTTCCATGATACCTTGGATCTCCAAGCTGATTGAGTCCGCCATACATGAACAACTGTGTGAACATTTGGAAATAAACAATATCATCGGTCCTCATCAATCAGGTTTCCGTGAACATCATTCTACTGAAACTGCTTTGTTGTATATGTATAATTTTGCTCTTGAAAAAAAGCTTTGTCACAGCAAAGTTATGCTCGTTCTAATTGACTTTTCCTCAGCGTTTGACACTGTCAGCCATGACATCTTGTTGAATGACTTGCGGCATTGTGGAATCTCTGGATCTGCGCTTTGTCTTCTACAGGATTATCTTATGGACAGAACACAATCTGTCACAGTGAGTGGCTGTCACAGTGCTCCGTTTCCATTGCATAGCGGGGTGCCACAAGGATCGGTACTTGGCCCGCTCTTGTTCAACGTCTATGTATCCTCAATCAGTCGAGTTCTTGATGATTTTCACAATGTTGATTATCAGATATTTGCAGATGATGTGCAGCTGTTCTTCTCCTACGATGATGAAACTGAAGCTCGTCAACGTATTACATCTGTCATGAACAACATTGAGACTTGGGCTAAGTCTCGAAAATTGTGTCTAAATCCGGCTAAGACCATTTTCTTAGTTTTTTCGAATAGCCCGAACATACCTGCAAACTCTTTGTCACTCGGTGTTGATTTATCACTGTCTGCAAAAAATTTGGGTATTGTATTTGATAGCCAACTGTCATTCTCAAACCAAGTTGATGCTCTTATTAAATCTTGCAGTTATCACATTCGTCGTATTTATGCCATCAGAAGATATCTTTCCACTACCTCAACCAGGGCAATTGTTGAAAGCGTTGTAATGTCGCGAATTTACTATTGCTGTTCGCTTTATTTGAATTTACCACATAGACAACTTCGCAGAATTCAGCGTATTATAAACAAAGCGTGCAGGCTAATATTTCGACTTTCAGTTCGAGCACATATAACTGAGCATCTTATTCGACTATCATGGCTTCCGATAAAAGGTATTATTGAGTTTAGGATAGTGTGTCTTGTCTACATGGCAATGTTCTTCAAGTCGCCAGCTTATGTTAACAATTGGCTGGAGCTCAAGTCTACGACTTCACACAATCTACGTTCGGATGACAAACAGTTTCTGGATACACCTAAATACCCTTCTCGAGACACCAGGTATTCCAGATGTTTTCGTTATGAAGCTCCTCGTCTCTTCAATAAGCTGCCGTTGTATGTGAGAAGTGCTCCCTCATTTTCTGTTTTTAAAAATAGGGCTAAAAAGCATTACCAGTGCATATGTTATGACACGTCACTGCTCGCCATTAAACACCCATATGCGCTATGATGTCTTTTATTCTAATGTTATTGTATTATTCATGTTATTAGATTTACTTGTTATCATTGTACATGCACTAATGTTTCATTCATTGAGAGTGTGATTGAGGTGCGTTTTGTCCTGTATTGAGCTTCATATGTATATGTGAGTATATGCGTGTATGATTGTATGCGGGTGTGCACTTGTATGTATGTGTGCATATGTACATGCATGCATGAGTATGTTCATGTAGGCATATAATGTGTGTGTGTGTGTGTGTGTGTGTGTGTGTGGCGCTTTTGAGAATTTGTGAAACTATTGTAAAGGCGCATTATAAATGTTCAATAAATGAAAATGAAAAATGAAATGGTTGAATACTGGAATAGACGAGATAAAAAACGTGTTCGGTAAATCGTATCAGTTCGCTATCGATACATTGTGTATTGTACAATGGGTGTGGCATTTATTTGATCTTACGGTAGACTGGTTGGCCGTGTGCGGTAATTGTCAATAGAAAATCAGTTTTACTCATTTGGAATCCTTCGTAGCGTTTTGTAGGTACACGAAAATGTTTTCTTTCAGCAAACGTCTTCATAATAATCTCGTTGACGAACGCTAGTTGATCTGAACTGTTGCCCAAGTTGTTCGTGCCGTTGTTGGTAGTGGGTGGAGAGTAGATCAAAGTTTCGTCATGTAGTGATAGGAAAATGTGACTGATACGAATTTCGAAGGTTAAAAACAGTTTGTTGAGGATGTCGTTGCGCATTTTGCGATTGGCCGCCGTGTTCAGAACGGGAACATAGCAACTACCACTACGAACAATTACCTCTACACCAGTCCCAGCTCTCTTATCTTTCTATGTGCCTTGGCGTAACTGCAACCGAGACGCAATGGTCTCAACACAGACAGAGCGAGGAGAAACCCTAGTTGTAACTAGTGATGCAAAAAACCGTTTTTTGCGTTTTTTTGCAAAAAAACATGTTTTTTTAGTTTTTTTTGTTTTTTTAGAATTAGCCCCAATTGTCATCGGATGTGAGATTTTAGTACATAGAAATGAGTTCAATTGATGTTTTGTACATCTTTACGTGTCTTATTTCAAAGAAAATTTGATAATAGTATAAAAAACAAGAATATTCATCAATAAATACCTCAGGAGAGTGTTTGAAAGTGCATCCGGGTCCGGTGGTTTAGGTTTTTTTCATTGATAAAACCCATGTTTTTGAAGATGGTTATAATTATGTGGATATTTGAAATAATTTGTCAGCATAACAAAACAAATTCATTGAATAATCATGTTTTTTTTAAAGAAACCATGTTTTTTATGAAAAAATGCAATGATGTTTTTCAAACTGGTTTTAAATTCGTTTTATTAATGTACAGGTCCAGAAAATGTTGGCAGCAGAACAAGACAAGCTAATTGGTTGGTCAAGTGTTTTTTTTGACAAACGTTCATTTAAACTAACGCTTTTCTAATGAAACAATGTTTTCTAAAACAGTATCTATGTAAGATAGATTTGATTAATGTACGTTCAAATAACTTTTGTATAGCAAGTAGCCTGCTGGTACGTATAAGCGTCTGGTTAAACCACTTAATTTAAACTGTTCTTTTAAACTATGGTTTTTTTCAAAATATATTTTTTGGAAAAACTGTTTTCGTACATGTAGAGATTGCGAAAAAAATTGGCGGCAGATCAAGGAAAGTTTAACCAAATTAACTGTTTTTTTTATTAGTAACCTGTTTTTAGAACTGGTTTTATGGATGATGGTTTCTTTGATGTAGTTATTTGTGTTCAAATACTTTTTTGTACATCAAATATATTTCCTCAGTTGTTTTTTTCCTACACGAAAATATTGTCCGTTTTTCTGGTCCGTTGCCACTGCGACCCGCTTTTATTCGTAGTCTCGTTAGGGACACTAAGTTTGTGTGCATATTCGTAGTATTTATGTAAATATTTGCAGTGTTTGTACTCTTATATTTGCGAATAATTGATCTGCTGAATGAAATGATGAAACTTATTATAACCAACGTAGTTAATTTCTGGCATTAAAAAGTTAATGTGTAAAAAACGAAATAAAATTATGCCGCCTGTTGTTTTTTTAAAAAACAGTTTCAGATTTTAGCATAAAAACGGTTCTCAAACCCTGCTTTCTTACACAATGATTAACTCAATAATTGAATGCAAAACTGTACTGTACATAGAAGTGCCGTACAGTACCGTGCAAACAATGATATTAGGCCTTTCATACACATTATAACAATTATATTGTGCATATTTAATGATAATTCAATTTGATAGGGACACTAATAGCATGAATAACCCATGTGTTGATGAAAATAATTCATTTAACATCCCAAATATATCATTTCCATAATTTGAATTCTTTGCATGACTCTTCAAAAAAACAAAAAAAACGTGTTTTTTTTGTCGCGTTTTTTTTGGCAAAAAAAGTGTTTTTTTTTTAAAAAAAACGTCGGTTTTTTTTAGGTCGCATCTCTAGTTGTAACCGTCTTAGCTGCATTTTCCCATACTCTGTCTCTCTCGCGGTGGTCGTCCACTAATCATAGGCGCACCCAGTCTCAAATATAATGGGGTTTGATCAGGAATTTATCAACTTATCTCAGCAGCTGTCAATGTGAATCGTTGAGAATGTAGAGCCAACATCACCACTATTTCAGTTTATAACAAACAATTACATAAACCAGTCGTTCCAACAACTAGCAATGCTCAACAGTAGCAGCTCTCGTAGCTTTGTTTTCGTGGGGAACCTAGGAACTAAACCTAAACCTTCTCTTTCCGTGATTACAGGGCATACAACCCAGAACGTTTTACCGCTTACATCCACCATTATCTATCTCCTTCTGCATATTTGCATCTTCTTCCCACTAAACTTGAATCCTTCTTCAATTCTCAGCTTACGCTTATTGCTGATCAAATTTTTCCACTCCGCACCATTCGTGGTAATAAACGGCCACCACCATCTCCCTGGTCCTCACCATTCCTGGTCTCACTCCAGCGCTCCCAACGTCGACTAGAACGACGCTGGAGACGCACCCGGTCTCCTACTGATTGGTCTGCATTCACTTCTTTTCGCGCTCATTACATTTCCTCTCTCCGTGCTGCAAAGGAATCATATTACTCAAATCACATACCATCACTATTATCTTCCCCGAAATCACTCTGGTCAACTCTTAACTCTCTTCTGGGTCGTAAACCGAATCGTCCTGCGCCCACCATCACCTGTTTTGATTTTGCCGAATTTTTCACCGATAAGATCGTCGCTTTACGCACATCTCTTCCAATATATACAAACCGCGTCCTTCCCCCTGCCCCCGTATCTGGTTCATTTACTGCTTTTAGCCATGTACCAATATCCACCACAATACGTCTCATCACTAACACCAAAAAATCATTTTGTCCTTCAAATCCAATTAATTTTACCATGGTATCTTCCTCTCTCCACCTTCTGGCTCCTATTCTGACACACCTTATAAATGCCTCTTTCCTTCATGGGACTTTTCTTACCAGTAAAAATGCCATTCTCATTCCTATTCTCAAAAAGCCTTCCCTTGACCCAAACATTCTAAATAGTTACCGACCAGTTTCACTTCTTCCATTTTCATCCTAAATTCTTGAGTCCGCCATTTATCATCAACTAGCATCTTACCTCTACAACAACCGTCTTCTTGATGACCTACAATCAGGGTTTGCTCCTTATCGTTCCACTGAAACTGCTCTTGTCCGCCTTCATCACGATTTACTTTTTCATTTTTCTCAAAAATCTCCCGTAGTCATCACTCTCCTTGATCATCCGTCATCCGCATTTGACCTTGTTGATCACAAAATTCTTATTCAGGATCTCTTGTCCATAGGAATATCTCATTCTGCTCTTTCTCTTCTCACTTCCTATCTCACTAATCGCTCCTACTCAGTTCTATTTGATAGTTGTGGGTCTCAAAATTTCCCTCTTTCATCAGGTGTCCCCCAGGGCTCATCACTTGGTCCTATCCTTTTCAACGTTTACATGACATCTCTATGTCCAATACTACGAAATTTATCTATTCCTTTTCACATATACGCAGATGACGTTCAGTTCTTTCTTCCTCTGTCTGAGCAAAACTATATTCCTCATATCATAAATAATATCTCAGCGTGGGCTTCTTCTCGTTCGCTCATAATAAATTCCTCAAAAACTCAATACATCGTACTTCACCCGCCTAAGATCCATCCTCCTCTATCTGACTTTCCTCTTTCCTCATCAGTACGTGACCTCGGTGTCTTACTAGATCCTCATTTGTCATTTCAAAAACATTTTACTTCTACAGCTGGCACCTGCCGTCTAATCCTTCGAAACCTCTACCTCATCCGCCCCTACATTGATTCATCAATTGCACAATCTCTGGTATCTGCTCTCATCATTCCTCGTATTGACTACTGTAATGCACTGTTTCTTCATCTTCCACAGAAGTCACTCAACATTTTACAATCTATTCTTAATCAAGCCTGCCGCTTCATTCTTCGCCTTCCTCCGCATCATCCCACATCATCCCATCTACGTGATCTTGGTATTCTTCCTATTCCTTATCGCGTTCAACACAAAATCTGCACACTCACCTATAAACTCTTGCATTCTCCTGACTCTCCACAGTATTTACTTGAACTTCTTTCTCCACATCCGTGTCCTCGTGATACAAGACAAACTAAAATCCTTCTTGAACCTCGTTGTCACTGTGAATCTTCTTGGTTTACACGCTCCTTCCAACACGCTGCTCCTCGCATATACAATAGCCTCCCATCTCACCTACTGTCCTCTCCCTCGCTTAAATCCTTCTCGAAACAGCTACATTCTCACCTTCTTTCACAGTTGAATTAAACATATTGCATGTATTGAACTATTTGAATGCTGCTGTGCAATTTGATGGCTTGTATGTGTTTGTTTTTTAAATGTATATATGTGTATGTGTGTGTGTATATATATATATATATGTGTGTATATATATATGTGTGTGTGTGTATATGTATATGTTTATGTATATATATAGCCTGTTGGAGGCTCAATACATTGAATTTGAATTTGAACTGCGCCTACGAACCATTACGCCTACGCTTCAGACCCAGCAATCTTACTCTTTCTTGTTAGGTTAGGTTAGATAAGGCTATTTATTTTACATTATACTAACAATCACTCGTCATACAACCATTCGCCACTAGGTGCGCCTATGATTAGTGGACGACGAACGCGAGAGAGACAGAGTACGGGAAAATGCAGCTAGAACGGTTACGCCCAGAATTTCTCCTCGCTTTGTCTGTGTTGAGACCATTGCGCCTCGGTTGCATTTATGCCCAGGCACATAGAAAGAGTAAGAGAGCTTAGACTGGTGTAGAGGTAATTGTTCGTAGTGGTAGCTGTACTAGCTCCTTCAGAACAACGTGAATTACACCATCACGGTATACTATTTTCAAGCACGACTTTCCAGAACGGGTCGTGACAATACGTATAATCCATCTGTTCATCATGCTCCAGCTGTTTTTTCACACGCTTCGGGCTCTTGCGAATGTTGTTACCCCTGACAGGTCCGATGATTACCCATACACGTTGACCGATTGTAGTTCCTCTGAGTACCGGTAAACGGTCGTTATCAATAAAGTCTATTTCGTAGCACTGTAGAGGCATTATATGTGGTTCAGACGTCACTGCAGCCACAGGTGTATCGTTGAAAATATATTGTCGACAATATTTTCAAATGTCAACACGCCGCTTTGCACCTCCATACCGCTTGCACGAACAGTGTTGAATGCTAATCCTGTGTACACACCAACCATTTGTTTGTAACAATGTCCAATTACGACTTTTATTGCACACCTGACGTATTGATCGGAAGTAGAGGGGGAAGGGGGGGGGGTGTAACAGTGTTGTGTTTCAGTCTTGATAATTCTAGTGGAGCAGGCCTCCTGTCGTTGTACGCCGCGATAACTCTTATTGCCGGTTCCAAACACAGTTGATTGTTGAAGAAACAATGTATTGCGCCGTGATATTATATCTAATGTTGCTGTTCCTAACTCTATCTGTCCTAACGTTATATCCAGTGTTCTATCCTATCTGCTCTCCCGTTCTATCCTCTGGTGTTGCTATACTCTGTTCCGTTCCATTCTCCCTCTGAACCACTCCACTTCTCTACTGAATCTCCTCTACTGCTGCTGCTATCTCTCTCCATCCGCTGCCGCTTATATCTATCTATTCCTGCTGCTTCCCCATCTCTCTACTGCCGCTGCTCTTCTATCTATCTATCTATTTTCGAATGGTGAAAGCACTGTGCTTATATAGTGCTAGCTAGCGCCGCCTACAACATTCTCCAGCTCCAAGTTGTGCACGACCTCATTAGTTACGGACCGCAAGGTCACCACAATGCAATACGCCCGGCAACACGCACATAGCCTTACACACTGGTGTGAGTGATATATGCGTGTGCCCGTGCTTCTCTGGTTTCTCTTAATGTCTTGCAGTGTATGTGTGTGTTTGTCTACGTGTGTGCAACCAATGCTGTGTTCTGTATTCTAACCTATCCTGGTGATGTATGTGTTTATGTGTGTGTGTGTGAGCGTGCGACCACTACTTTCTCGTTGCCTAACCTATTCTGGTGATGTATGTGTTTATGTGTGTGTGAGCATGCGATCACTACTTTCTCGTTGTCTAACCTATTCTATCCTATCCTATGCCATGTCTAATGCAACATGCAATACACAATGTACAAAACAAACGATTACTAGAAATAAGAATAAAAGTTACATATAACACAGTCAAATATAAAACATTGTTACAGGGGGTCGTTGACCGGAAATTGCTGACACCCGACCGGTAGGTGGCGCTGGGGAAAAATAAATAATTATCTAGCCTATACACCTGGCCGGTAGGTGGAGCTGGGGGAAACATCAATAATTATCTAGCCTACTTAAGCTGCTTTCAAAAGGCAAAATTTCAAGTATTTCTCCGTTGAGCCTAAATATCTCACGATCACAAATCAACGCGTGGTATCAAGCTCTCCTAGATGAGTATCCCAGAATACTGTGGCCGAACAACCAATCAAAAATCAAACACAATACAACACATCGCATCGTCACTAACGATGTGACGGCCCTCCTTTATTTTTCAAACCGCGCCTTGTAGACCCTGTCAAGAAAAATATTTTGAAACGTGAATTTCAGCGTATGCTAGACACAGGTGTAGCACGACCGAGCAACAGCGAGTACGCCTCACCAGTGCACATGGTGCCAAAGAAAGCATCAAACGATTGGAGACCCTGTGGCGACTACCGTGCTTTGAACAAAATTACCCTGCCAGATCAATACCCATTACCGCACCTGCACGATTTCAGCACCGTACACGCACAGGCGTGTATTTTCACAAAAATTAACCTAGTAAAAGCGTTCAACCAAATTCCTATGTACGCTGAAGGTGTAAAAATGACGGCTTTAACTACTCCGTTGGGACTTTTTGAGGTGGTGTGCATGCCATACGGTCTGAGAAGCAGGTGCTCAAACGCTTCAGCGATTCATAGATGAAGTGCCTCATGGAATTGGCGGCGTCTTTGTGTACATAGATGACATTTTAGTTGCATCAAATACCCTCGAACAGCATTTGAAAACACTGTCGGCTATATTTGAATGCCTTGACAAACATGATGTGGTGATGAACGCGGAAAAAAGTGGATTCGGCAATTCTCAAATCGATTTCCTGGGTCATCACATATGAGCCAAAGTATGCGCCCTACTGATGACCGAATTCAAGCCATCAAAGACTTCCCATTGCCTCATACCCAGAGAGACCTTCAGCGATACCTGGGCATGATGAATTTTTCTCATATGTTCGTTCAGCATGCAGCCATATTTCCAGCACCACTACACAGCATGGCTCAACATGGCAAAATAGGTCGAAACAGCCTCGCGTTCGCGTTTGGAGTTCCGTTCCCACAGTCAGAGGTCGAATATCTTTTTATCTCATTACCATCGCCATTTTTTTACTAGGCGATTTTAATTACCACAGCCCTTAGTGGGGCTGTGATGAACGTTATCACCGTGGATTGATTTTGGAACAATTATTAATCATGCATGACATTACGTTGTTGAATTATGGCAGCTATACTCATGTTACGATTCAGTCTGGCAGTATGTCCACTCTAGATCTCAGTCTGTGTAGTTTGAGACTGCAGGTTTCTACGAGCTGGGCCGTTGAAGACCATCCGTACGGGAGCGATCATTTCCCAGTACCAATACGTCTCAACGAGGTACCTGGGCTGGAAATACGACCACCGCAATGGGATTTTGAAAGATCTGATTGGGTCCGCTATGACGCCTGATATGTGAAGCCATTGTTGCTAACAACTTTCGACCTACGGTCGATTGTATATCTGAGGTCATCGTCACCTGTGCTGAACAATGCATCCCACGCACGTCATGCACTCCGAAAAGGTATCGTGTTCCTTGGTGGACAGAAGCCTGCTCAGGGATGCTCCGTGAGCGTCGCCGATGCTGGAGACGGTTCCGGCAGAGCAGCACATGTGCCAATGTGATCAGCTTCCGCCGCGTGAGCGTCTGTGCTCGGCACATATTTCGCTAGGCGAAGCGGCCCTCATGGGTAGCATATATATTGGGCATAAATCGGCATTGTCCTGTATCCACCGTATGGTACAGAATGAGGCACATTGCAGGCAAATACCGCCCCACTCCGTTAACTTCTTTGAAGATTGATGGTGTGGATGTGATCGACGCTGTCAGTGTTGCCGATGAATTCGGCCAATTTATATCGGAGCGCTGCCGTGCCAACGTCGATGATCCCGTATTAGCGACCCACAAACAGCTGGGTGAATAATCGCCCATTGATTTCTCTACTGCATGTCAGCCTTCATACAATCGCGATTTCATGGCATCTGCATTGTATACCGCTCTCAAGTCTCTTCGAGACGTGGCAGAAGGCCCTGATAGGATCCACATCATGCTCAAACGCTGGCCCGCTCCCATGATGTGTGAGTTGTTGCAGGCGTTCAACACCCTGTGACAGCGAGTACAGATTCTGGATGCCTGGCGCGAGGCTGTTGTGGTGCCTATCCTGAAGCCGGGCAAATCGGGTGATACCCCTTCGGATTATCGGCCGATCTCACTCTCTTCCTTGTTTTTCTTGCTGAGTTGCCCCAGGCTCTGTATTCTTGATGAGTTGCCTCATTTTTCGCTTAGTTGCGTGTGACTGTGTTCGTCTGTCACTCACTTCCTACCTGTGCAAGCTCTTTGAGAAGATGGTGTGTAGTCAACTGTGCTGGTTCTTAGCACACTGTCGGCTGCTTAATTCAGTTCAATGCGTATTTCGCCGGGGTCATTCGACCATTGACCAATTGGTGGCGATCAACACTCGCGTTCGTGAGAGTTTTTCGCGTGGTTACCATGTCGGGGCAGTATTTTTCGATATTGAAAAGGCATATAACACCAAATGGCGGCATGGTATCATGGCAAAACTCTAGTCTGGGTGTTAGGGGCAACATGGGGCACTTCATTCAAGGCTTCTTGTCCGACCGCGCCTTCAGGGTGCGAGTCGCGAATTCAACGTCGCGTCTTTTCGATCAGGTGGAGGGCGTCCCGCAGGTAGTGTACTTAGCGTGGCTCTATTCGCCATTGTGATCAATGACGTTGACGTGTACCTGCCTTCCTCGATTGGGTGGTCTATCTTTGTTGACGATTTTGCCATCTGGTGCTCTTCTCGCACGACACTAGCCGTTCAACGTCAGTTGTAGTTGGTGGTCAACAGAATTGAGGCTTGGGGAACCACAAATGGCTTCAAGTTCTCGATGTCCAAAACGGCCGACATACGAGGTACGTTCAATAAGTAATGAGAAATCGTCAACAGAAATATTATTTATTTTCATAAACTTACAAAACTTTGTCTCCTTCAAAATAATTGCCTCCCGCATCTACACACTTTTGCATACGTCTCTACCATTCCTGGAAGACACCTTCAAAGTCCTTCTTCTGAAGTCCCTTCAGGTAACTTTCCGGTGCATCCTTCAGCTCCTCTGTTGACTGGAATCTAGTTCCCCTGAGGCTGTCTTTCATACGTGTGAACATGAAGAAGACGCAAGGAGCTAGGTCAGGGTTGTAGGGTGGGTGTTGTATCAGTTTCATTCCCCTGTCGGCCATCCAGGTGGTTACCAGGGTTGACTTGTGACATGGGGCATTGCACTTGTGGAACCACCACTGACCACTCCTCCACTGCTGAGGCCTCTTCCTCCTCATCATCTCCCTGAACCTTTTCACAACAGTAAGCTAATATTCCTTATTGACAGACTGACATTGAGTAACCCATTCAATGTGAATGAGCCCCTGGGAGTCAAAAAATGGAATGGCCATGGCCTTCCCTTGTGACTTGCTCATCTCTGCCTTTTTAGTCCTGTTAAACCACCGGTAGAAACTTGTTTGGCTCATCTTTTCATCCCCATAGGCTTCTTTAAACAATCCATAAGCTTGTTTTGCTTTCTCAAGTTTAACACATAATTTGATGGCGTAACGTTGTTTCATGTTTCCTTGCATCGTGGTACGTGCTCGGAGATCGACAAATCGGATCAGATTGGCTCCACCACAATCATCACGGCGCTCAGACCGGCTAACAATGGAATGGAATGGAAATCCAATGGCAATGGAAGTTGCCAGTTAGTAATTTTGTAGAGTATATGCATGCGCACTTCTCCATGAAAAATGACTTTGATCATACCAAATTGAATGTATATCCTGACATTTTCTCATTACTTATTGAGCGTACCTCGTACACTTTTGCCGACGTCGAGGTGCCTGTCCCGATATGCAAGTCAGTCTGTACGGCAGCGCTGTTTCATTCCAGCGCACGGTTCTGTTTTTTGGGGTAACGCTGCACTCACGTATAACATTGCCGACCATATCTCACTGCTTAGGACCACTGGTTTAAAGACGTTGAACGTCCTGAAACCGTCTCCCGAATGCGTTATGGAGCAGATCGCCGGTCCTTGCTCCTTTTATACCGCTCATTAGTCAGGTCGCGTCTCGATTACGCGTGTGTTGTATATGATCAGGCTTCGGAATCAGTAAAAGGCCGCCATGATGCAATACACCACGCAGGGGTTCGCATTGCTACTGGTGCTTTCCGCACGACGCCCATCTACAGTCTCCTAGTTGAGGCGGATGAAGCTCCTCTGGCGATCCGGCATCAAGAGCTGGGCATGCAAAATATAACAATACACATATAACTCTGCATACTCAGCCATTCACTTGAGCAATCATGCAGAGCTGCAGCGGCAACACACCACCAGGGCGATGCAGTGCTGATAAAAAACAAGGAACTATTGGCTGAATGCGGAATAGGGGACAACGACGTCATGCGGGTGAAGTACATGGTGGAGTAACCCTGGGAACTGGTCACACCTCAGGTTGACACTACATTAACAGCTCTGCCCAAAAGTCGTAAGCTTACATGTGCGCTTTTAACGGAGGCACTTGGTCGCATTCACAGTTACGACGGGTATACTGACATGTACACCGATGGCTCGAAACTATCAAGTGGTGTTGGGAGTGTGTTTGTAATTGGAGGTACATGCCGCTCACGTCTGCTGCCACGGAGCGTCTCCATTTACACGGATGAATTATACGCGATCATACTTGCTCCACTTTTCATTCTCTCATATTCTCAATCATGTTTTTTATTTATTTCTCTGACTCTTCAAGTGCAATATCATCCTTCTCAAGCTTTAATATGCACCCATTTATTGAAGCTTTAATATTCACCAAGTGTATTCACATAATGCATAACCGGCTTCATCAGCAGGGCAAGCGCGTGGTATTGTGCTGGACTCCGGCCCACGCTGGTATTGGGGGTAATGAGCGGGCCGACAAAGCCGCAAAGCGCGCTGCCGCCCGCACATTTTCGTTACATTATTTTGATTTTTCTGTTCTGTTTTCGGACATGAATCGAATCATTAATCAATTTATTCGATTGCGGTGGCAGCGTGTTTGGGATGAAAGTGTCCTCAAAAGCGAAAAGCAGTAAGGCCTGAGATAGGACATTGGATGTGCAGTTATCGCCCGAAGAGATTTGAAGAGGTGGCGCTGTGCCGACTTCGCGTCGGTTACACATAAAGTACCCACCACCTACTGCTTGGACAACCACAGCCTGTGTGCGGTTCATGTTACGCACCTCTCCGTGCGACACGTATTGGTGGTGGTGTCCTAATCACGAATTGAGCCGTCGCCGATTGTTTGGTCGAAATTATGCTATGCACGAGATTATTGGACAGAACGCCGTTGTCGTTTTTGACGGTCGGCTGTTTACTCTCATTGAATTAATGCGGTTTAGCGTTATTTGTACACCAAATCAATCACGATGTATGACTCCTATTTTTACGATCGATGTCAATCAATTTATTTTAAGTCAATATATTTACCATTTTGATTTCCATTTATCTTCGTGTTTCATTGACTGGGGGCGTCATATGGACAGGCCGGTGCGCCCCTTAAACACCAATTATCATCAGAACACCACGCTTGTTCGGAATTGTAACAAAGTTGCAGTCGGACCAGATTTTCTGTTCCCTTTTCTATTTGTAGTTGTGTTTCTATTTGGGTAATTTAGTAGCTATAATAAATATTGCCACACGCGTCTTGCATCCGAAATGAAATGTGTGAACCAACCATATGCGGAGTCAGTTAGTAGTTAGTTCGTAGTGTTACATTGCACAAAATCGTACATTGTTTTTAAGCGTGACTGATTTAAAGGTTGTGTAACTGCAACGTGGTATCATTAATCGACTTGTGTCGAGCTGATGTCTGAATAGGTGCACATATGTACTAGTAAGCATGCTCTGAGCGCTTGCTACTGAGTATGTGTTGAAACAGAGCGTAGACCTGTTTATCCTCAGATGTGAAGACACAACGAGGGTCGATCGTACATAGCTGGTTGAGGTAGCCTTAGACCCAGGTGGCTGACATTGTTTAATGTGTTGTCTGTAGAGTCAACCCACTCTGTGTGCACTGTTGCAAAATCAGTTCAATGGTCCGTATAAAAGACGATGTCGACTAGGCATTGGGATTAGAACATAGGCATTCGTGATAGGGCGTTATGGCTGTGGCGTTAGTAGCTGTGGCTGACTAGGACTTTGTGACAGAAGTATAGTGGCTTGTGAGCATTTTGATACCTCTTCACTATTGGTTGTTCGGATTACCTGTGTGGTCAACAATATATCCATCATTGAAACCGGTATTTTGGAGTTATCGCGGCACAACAACAAGAGCAACCAAATCAGACTACAACTGTCAGTAGAGAACAAGACTACAAGAGGCATGTCATATTGATACCATTGAAGTGCACTGGAAAATTACTAACGTCTTTGGATGGTTCAGTGAATGGAACGGCGAATATATACTCTTGAGGAAATCTGTATCGAGCAATCATGTTGATGTACGTCGGCTCAACCCCTCATTCATATATATATATATATATATATATATATATATATATATATATATATATATATATTTATACAGCTATTTATATAAAAATCGCACATCTCCGCATGAACGTCTCATACATACTTAGTATATTAATACTCTTTTTTATGCAAGTGTATTACATTTCTCTTTCTCTCTCTGTATGTGTTTTTTGTTTTTTTGTTGTTTTTTTGTTTTTTTACATTGACAAACGCTTACATGACGGCCAGGCTTATTCGCTGCCGAGTCTTTCGCGGCTCCCCTGAACGCTGACTTATTCTCCCGTCCTAGAGCTTGATGAAGTCGTCCAGGGATGCCCCCATCACGCCGGTGGTCTCGATAGCCAGCGGCACGAAATCGTACCGCTGACACAGTTGCGCGTAGCACCGCCTCTTTCGGTCCTCTGCTGCCTGCGCTGCTGCCCCGGGAGTGACTGCGCCGGCCAGCAGATGTGTACTGCAGAACGTGTTGACGCAGGTCACGTCCCATAGCAGCGACTTTCCGTGCCTCACTGGGAACACGGTAATTCCGTCCGGTCGGTGGCCGTCGCCGCGGTCCAGGCCTCGTGGCTCCAGCACCGGGGCGATTCCTGCCGACGCCAAACTGCGGCGAATGATGTCGTTCAGCGCCATGTGGCGTGGCAGGCGGCCGGCATCACGACTGCAGGGAAGGCTATGGTGGCCCCACCTGTCAGTTGTGGCACCGCAGCGACAACTGTGCGGCTCTTGTACTGCGGCACCAAGTCGCAACGCCACGCCGACTCGGACGGCTTCGTCTGGCAGCAGCAGGCCGAGGCTGGCGACAGGCAGCGCTGAAAGTCAAGCGCCGCTGTGAGGAGCGACCGCGGCCAGGAGACGGACTCGGCACAGCTGGTCAGCGCGACTGAGCAGATGCTGCTGTCGGACGGAGGACGATCGGTCTTCTAGGTGGCGCTGGTTCAGTGGCTCGCTCGTGCTGAAGTCCCGGCACATGCTCACCACGAACTCCTCGATGGCTGCGACCAGAGAACAAGGTCTGTCACCGCTTGAGCGGTGGTTAACGAGACAGACCAAGTCTCTGGTGGCTTCCTGCGAGGCGATGTGGGCAGGTAGTGCCGCGTCGCTCAGCCGCCTGGCTCAGATACCTCCGTGGCAGACTGGGAGAGAAGCCTGTAACCATTGCGCATCCGACATGGCTACGTTGCAGCATTCGCTGATGGCCGACCTCAGCTGCTCGTCGATTGCGTTAGTTTGCTCGCGGGCTTGGTACACCGGCGCTGCTCTCAGCAGATATATTGCCCGGGGAACCGATGCGTACCCGCTGAGAAAAAACAGCGCCGGATGCGAGCCGTTGTCGACTGAGCGCTGGATCAGTAGGGACGTTTGGCCCTCGATTTAGTTGAGCTCCTCTGCAATGCCGCCCGTCTGCACTGGTGCGCCGAGCAGCTGGAGGTCGGAGAGTGGCGTGACTCTGGCCGAGGCAAGCAGTGATGTGGCGGCCGCTTTCGAGTCTTCGGTCTCTGCTGGTCGTATGTCAGTGGCTGGACCCAGACTGACAACTTCACATTTGATGGCGTTTAGCTCGAGGCCGATGCTGCCGAGGGCCTGGATCAGGCGGCTGACGTCTGCAAGCACCACTTCCCTGGGGCCTGCCAGTGTGGCGTCGTCCAGGTACCACAGGTTCAATGGCGACTGGAGAGACTGGGCCACTGGATCCACGGCGAGGGCGAACAAGATGGGCCCGAGTGGGTCTGCCTGCTGTACACCGCGACAGGACCAGACTCGCGTGGTGTCGTGGTACAGCGGCGTTGGCTGGCCGTACGCCTGTTGGACGAGCGCAGTGCTGCGGGGAAACGACGGGCGGCTTCGTCGATCAGCGCGCGCCGATTGCGGTGTTGAAGGCGTTGGTAACATCCAGCTTCAGCAGAATGTGACCATCTCGACCGTCAGCCTCATTAACAAGGGCGCGCGTGGCGTGCACGGCCGCTTCGCAGCCCAGCTGTCACCCCACTCCGAGCTGAACGGGGCGCAACTGCTGTGCGACTGCGCTCGTCATTATGCCAGCGATCAGTTTGCTGGCGAGGCGCCGTAAAACTGCCGACGGCTACTGGGCACAGCCCGCCGGACTTCTTGCGCAATGCGATTAGTCGCGCTGTAGAATCCGCCGAGCACGATGTCCGGGATGCGATCCTGTGCACAACAGTTGCACAGCTGCGTCAGTGCCTTCAGCAGCTGGGCGCACTCTTCGGCCGTCTGTGGCGCAATAAGCTGGCGGGGATGTAGCGGCCGTATACCGTCCAGTCCTCCCGATGAGCCTTTGGGCATGGAGTGCACGGCGGAGCGGACCTCGTACTCCTCAAATGTCGGCATTGTTTCGGCGTCATGCATCTGGAGCTGCTTGTCCGGCCATACAGGCGAGTGCTTGCGCTCGAGATCAGCGGTCACTGCCTCGTCGTGCTCGGCCAACCGGACGCTGGATGTCAGCAGGCGGAGAGCTGCGCCAATGTCTCCGTCGGCGCACTTGGCTCTGACGCCACGGGATCTGGCCTCGTCTTCGTTGTGTTATGATCGAATTTGCGTGCCCCGCTTATTCCTCACTGCTGCGTCGGAGCTGATCGGATCCGTCAGGGCATATGACAGCAGCTTCCACCAGGCCTAGAGGGAGTGCTGTTCCAGAGCCGCCGTGATGTGCTGTGCGAGGTCGGCTGCCACCCGATGACGCAGCGCACGTGGGATATGCTGACGCACTCGGCGTTGCTGCCTGATCTCAGCAAGCGCCGCAGCCAGATCTGTCGGAGTGGTGGTGTTTTTACCATCTGGCGGGTCCACGTCGCCATCCGCATCGCGGCTCTGCATGCAGGCCCCGCAATGCCACATCGGCAAGACATAGACTTGTGCCCGGGTGATTCCCACGCAGATGAGGTGGAAAAACCGCTCACATTGCGCGCAGGAAATCACGCGCCTTCTGCTGTTGACAGAGCCGCAATGATGACACGCCTGCGCGGGGTCGGATCCTGTGTCTGCGCTTGGGCCCGCTCGGCCTGGATTCCGACAGCTTGGCAACGGGCTAGACGGCATGGCGCACACGATCTCTCGCGCGGAGTGAGACGGCATCTGCCACCGCGGTCGCACTGTCTCTCCGCTGATCGCTGTCCTGGTGTCGCCACCAGAAAATGCCACACACTCTGCAGAGAGCCACATCATTGTGCGTTTGTCGCACTCCGTTTGTGGATTCGCAAACAGCGCACGACAAATGATGTTGCTCCTGCGTCATTGCAGGCTATAATTAGACAAAACTATATACACACATTATTCAATATACACGAATTTGTGTGTGTGTGTGTGTAAGTAAGTGTGTGTGTGTGTGTGTGTGTGTGTGTGTGTGTGTGTGTGTGTGTGTCCATTCTTGCCGCACCTGTAGCCCTGCACAGTGACACTAGTGCTGGTACGTGAATCTGCTGATCTTGAACTTTGCTTGCTTGGCTTCTTCTCATTCACCGCTTTGACTGGCTTAGCGCTACCATATACCGTCTCTTTAGCGACTTGCGCTGCCTCCTCGACTTCAGCTGCGGCCTGAATTGCCTTAGCAAACGTTAACCCCTCGTCCTTCATCTTGAAAAGAGACTTCAGAACTGCCTCATTTCCGATAGAGTATATAAATCTGGTCCGCATTGCTTCATCTTGTGGATCTGTAATTGCTGAAAAGTTGCATGTTGCTGCATCCTGACGGATGCGGGCTGCCAACTCCTGTACTGTCTCTCCCGGCTTGCGTTTATTGTCGCTCCAAAATTTGTAGCGCTCTCTGATGACAAAACACCTGGGATCGAATTGATCTGCCATGTAATCAGTGATCTCTTTAATGGATAAAGAGTTGATCTCTTTTGGAGGACTTTCCTGAGCAGCAAGATTTGCTAGGAATTTGTATATTATAGGCGACTGATTTGTTAGGAACACCTTTGCTTGCCTATCTTCAGGAACTGAGTTTGCAGCCAAAAAATTACAGAATCTGGTCCAATAATCTGCCCAAAGTTCGGAAGTTGAATCAAAGGCAGTGAAAGATGGAGTGGCTGCAGTTGTACTTGCATTTGAGCACTGAGTGAAAGCCTGCACCAATGACCTCATCTGTTCTTGGTGTTCAAGCATCTGCTTTTGCTGGTTTTCCATCTGCTTCTGCATTAACCTCAGCAATTCTGCAACTTCTGCCATTTTTGGAAAGTTTTTATTCTATGCAAGATATAGAACAAAATGTAAAAAATAGTTGGCAATCATTCACTCAAAAATACCCACAGCCATTCACCAAAAAAAACTTCCCTGCTTCATCCATTAGAAAATATAAGATCCACTAAACCATATAGAATATACAGAATTTCACTCAAAAATATTTAAAATATCCTCGTCGCCATTTCTGTTGTGTTTTTAATCAAAACCACCAGACAACATGTAGGGAAAACTCTATTAATACCAGAAAACAACACTACAACTTCACAATCCTAAAAACAATCCATGTCGGCGCAAATGCCGCGAAATACACAGTGATGCCAGATCATAAAACTACTCAACACCGCAACAGTGAATATGTCTAATAAATAAAGTCATTATATGGTACTTTATATATAATGGGGGCCCCAAGTGTTGCCTTCGGGGGGGGGCATAAGTCCTCGCAACGGCTCTGGTGAAACGATTGGGTTAGTTTCTTAAAGTTTTTTTTCGGGAGAGGGATACGACAGAAGACAGCTGGATTAGTCCAGGGGGCACCAACTCTGCTAAATTATCGCGCCTTTCGAACATGGCAGAAGTACGGAAGGGAAGGAGCAGAGGGTCGGCTTTTTGTCGCCTCTTACGACACGCAGCGGGTAGGGTGGCAGTATTCTTATCCCTTGTCTTCGGGAACTTTCTTAAAGTGATAGCTCAGTTGCCGCAGGGCGGGTCTCGTGTTCGCGCAGCCGTGCAGTTTCTGTGCTGGCGGTGACTGCGATAACCCGTGTGGGGGCCGGACCTGCGGTGTGCCAGCCGGGGCCGTGTGGTTTTGCCCATGCAAAATTCACGCGAACATTAGCGTTTCCACTTCTGTGTTCAAATGCGCAATTAAAAATTAAATTAATAACTTTATTAAATCGATTGTAGGCTTGCTTACGACACCGTACAGTCGCTGGAGAAGGACCTCTTCGTGTTGTATACCGCGTCAACTCTTGTAGCCGGTTGACAAAGACAAGTTCCATATTTTTGTTCAAATGTATTAGTCTCAATAAGTAAGAAACATAATTAGTTAGTCTTTACTCTAGCTTCGTACAATGCTCGCTGCTGCATCCTAGTGCTAGTGCTCAGTGCCATGGCCGGCCAGCCAGCCAACCACCCTAGCCTTATTCCTCACCAACTAGTCATCATTCTTTTCTCGCCTAGTCCTCCTTTCTTCGTCTCTGAGAAAACGGCAGCTTATTTATTCGACACAGCGAGAAAGAATACTGCTCTTTAGCACAGGCAATTTTTAGATTGCTCATTGGTTAACATGCATCTCGAGCTTATGAAACGCAATACGCATATACTCAATTACTAGCACATCGAGGTGAACAAAGTTCGTGTGCAGGGGGTTCAATGCCTGTTGCTAAAAACGAGGAAGCACATTGCTGTTTCCTACAGTAAGCATATGGGTGGCACATCGGCGAGCATACATATTTCTACTTCAAGACACACAGACGCATCGGGTCTGAAAAGCGCTTACATAGGATACTTCGCGCGTGAAAATCCAGAAACAATATCAATCACCAGCACTATCATCAGTCGGCGCGCGAGCTGCTGTTCTCCCTTTCAGTAGATGTGGATAATGGATGGAATAAAGCAAGTTAGGTCAACACATGCAGACACAACCAAGTAAGCATTCTATAGCATTTTAAATTAGAATTTTCAATTGCAAATAGAAGATAAAAATACAGCACGTGCTGTTTTGGTTCGAAATATTGTTTTTATTATGATATGACATTTAAATTTTGTATACTCTCGTATTTAATTTTTCGTCGTGTTTCAGTGATGGGACGCCGTATGGTCTGACAGGCGGTGCACACCTCTATTTACCAATTATCATCATTATAGTCGTCCAAACACGGCTGAGTGCTCTGGATAGTGTAAATGAGGTTGTTTGTGCTCAATGCGTAGCTCTGTAATCGCGATAATTGTGGCTGATCGGCCAGGTGGTTCTTGTAAGCACCTGGTCGGATAGGCAAAGAAAATTATCCAGGTGAATTCATGTAACAGTGAAGTGCTCTGGATAATTTTATTTTCGTTTTTGATATTTTCTTGTCTTGATATTGGTGCTTGTGTGTTTTTCTGTCTGGTTAGTGTTACACGTTGACTAGTGTAGCCTAGCATTGTAGCTACGCCGTGCAGTCGCTGGGAAAGGACCTCCTCGTGTTGTGCCGCGATAGCATGCCGTCGATTCGAAAACAAACAGTTCAAAGTGCTCCACTATAGTGATGTTCGAGAGTCGATAAAACGAGTCAAGTTAAACTACGTTATACAGAGCCGCAGCCTTACTGTGTCCAAGTCCCCCGTATTTGAGAGAACGGCTGCTTATATACCTGTCAAGCGAGAGAAGGACATCGCCCTCTACCGCAGGCAGTGTGCGAATCACCCATTGGTTAAAATACATCGCGCCTCGGGCTTAGAAAGTGACATGCATGGTGTGCTAGTAACTGCATGGACGCAGTTACTAGCACAAGTTCAGTAAAGTTCATATGCATATGGGATTCAATGCCTGTCGTTACAGACGAGGATGCACATCGCTCTACAACACAATCAGCGTGCGGTTGTACATTGGTCCTACATCCTCCTACTGCAAACAGAGCTGACTGGGGAGCGCTCACATGACACAACACGCGAACGTACACACAAACACAATAATTATCGGCACTACAAGCGTTCAGCGCGCGGACTACTACCCTCTGCTTGAACAGAAGTGAATAATTTACCAGATACATTGAGTTAGGTCAGTGCATGCACACACAAACAATAGCAAACGACAGCAGGTTAAATCACCAACACCGATGGCAAATACAAAACAAAATAAGACAATCCCTGGCTAGATTAACAATACAACTTTGTTATACTGCCCATTTTCCTACTGTCCAACAGATACACACATCGGTCTTAGGAAAGGCATTCTGCATAGACCCAATTACTAGCACATCGAGTTCAGCCGAGTTCATATGCAGGACATTCGACGCACATTGGCACCCCAATGGTCACCACAATTCTGACCAGAGATACACCAGTCAGCGCATTGCCGACCCCTTTTCCGGCACATATGACCACCACCAGGCTCTGTTTACTGCCGCCTGTAGTAATTTACAGAGCACGGAAGCACACAAAGCACTGAAGAACATACTTTACTGAAGGATACTTTTCCTTGTTCAGGAAACGTTTGATGCAAAAGACAATTGACATAAAAACATGTTTGTTGTTTATTTTTGACATAAAACATGTTTATGTTCAAACAATTTCATTGTTTATTCATCCAAATTTCCATCCTCATCAATACATGTCAAGTCTCAAATTAAATCATCAGGGATATGTTTTGAGGTATTTTCAACCCGCATGATCATAAGGGTTGAAAATACCATGAGGTGCTTTACAATCATGATCTAATTTGCACGTGTGAAACAAAATGTGTTCAATGCTTACTTCTGGCTATTGAATTATAATCCTGCTATTGAATTGGCTATTTAATTTTATAAGTGTCTGATTTTTTGGATCCTCAACAATTTGTCATAATTTATACACTTTCGGGATCTAAGTAAAAAACTGTACACATCGGTTACCAAAAATGAATCAATTCCACATTTAATATGATATTAGACCTGGTGTAAAATGCCCTGTTAGAGCGCTGTATTTCGAGAACAAGCTCATTTTTCAAATACATTTCCGGAAGACCTTACTATAATAGCGGCAATATAATGAATATTTTCGAAATCCATGTGAAAAACTGCACCTGTCTTGTGCCAAAGAATAATCGAATTAATGTTTGATTAAATATTATACTTGGTGTTAAGTACCCTACGCGCACTCTGAATTATTTGAGAAAATGGTGTTTTTTCAAATAATTCAGTAACTTTGTACGCATGAACGAAGAAATGTTTGAAGAACATCTGAATTTGGTTGATATATTGAGATCTGAAAAGGGTGCGAATACTGACAAAGGTTGAGAACGGCCATACACGCGCGATCGCCAGCAGCAGAGGGGGAAGCAGACATTGCGCAGGGCGAAATGGGTAGAAAGACGCCGAGATCGGCACACAGATAACATCACGAAGGAGCGAACGAAAATACAAACACACCAACCTCCCAACACGACCGCTGGCTATAGACTGACGGAATATTGCGCAATAAAGCCCACAGACGACACCATATTTTCCAGTTTGCATAATATATTCTCAAGTTTCTGAAAATTATATAATGTATTGTACAACCCTTCAATATCGCCCACACACTATCAATATTTTTGCGCAAGCTGAAATATTGTCCGATAATATTGAGCGTGTATGGGCCGCTTCACGCAAGCAACTGACAATTATCAGTGTGGGTACCTACGATGGTCGCAGTGATTTATGTGTGTATGCAGAGCCGTAGCAACCGCCTCCCGGCCGGGTGTGCCCCGAATGTTGAGGGGCCCCGTTGCTTCACGTGTGATATTTAAATTTATCATATTCATTATGTATAACCTTTACCTTTTTGCTCAGATGTTTTCACCTGAGCTTGTATTGTGATTATGTCTAATAAATAAATTAATTATTTGGTGGTTTATTTATAATGGGGGCCCCAAGTGTTGCCTTCGGGGGTGGGGGGCATAATTCCTCGCTACGGCTCTGTGTGTATGCGTGCGTACGACCGACGTCCTAGTTTCTACTTCTCACCTACTTTGGCTGAGATGATGTATGTGTTTATGTGTGCGCACGATCTACGCTCTAGTTTTTACTTCTGACCTACTGCTGTCATAAATTTACACAGTGTACAAGCGAAAACAATACACGAGTGTTAAATCAAGATATAAGAATACAATTTATATATAACACCGCATCAAATATAAACATTCTTACATTCCTAAGCCCTATGCGTGTATCGGTTTTGCAATAGCAAGATGTATGACCAATGTGCAATGTAACAATGTTTATATTTGATGCGGTGTTATTTGTAAATTTTATTCTTATATCTTCGTTTAATACTCGTATATGGCTTTCTTTATACATTGTGTAAATTTATGACAACAGTAAGTTGAGAGTAGAAAGTAGAGCGTCGGTCGTGCGCACACAAACACATCATTGCAACCACAGCAGGATAGGAGTACAAACTAGGGCGTCGGTCGTACGCACGCATACACACATAAATCACTGCGACCACCATAGGTGCCCACACCGATAATTACCAGATGCGTGACACAGAAACTGTAGCCATAGGTCACAACGGTTCACAACATACTTTTCCGGCTGGAGCGTAGAAGTGTGGTAGGCGGAGCTTACTAGTAGTATAAAAGCAGATAGCTTTAACGTTTCGGGGACTAGACTAGACTAGAACGATATAGGTTAGATCATTGAGGCTAGAGCATAAGGGAGCATGGGAGACAGGAACATTAGGAACAAAAATTATAAGAACTACAACAACAGAGTTAAGATTAGACTAAGACTCAATACGCTTATTCGGAAACCATGTTGTGTTTGGAATCGGCTCTCAAGAGTTATCGCTTTACACAACTACGAGGGGGATCAAAGTTTTGGCAACAGTGTAATAAAACCATATGAAAAAAGATGATCACTTAGTTATTTTTTACAGACCTTCCACATACACATTACATCCATTCATACATATACATCCGTTATTTACACACTTTTGCAAACTTGAAATCCACTTGGAAAAACAATATGTGCACTCATGAACTGATATACGTTTTATCTCTGAAATCACTCGTCTGTCAAGGTCTTGCTCCCACTGAAACTTGATCCCTGCGAGTTTTTCTGTCAATTTTTGGAACAATCAGAAGTCGCACGGTGTCAAGTTAGGTCTGTAGGATGGATGCCCGATCAAACAGAGCTTGTTGTCTGCCAAAAACTGGTGAGTTATTGTGTTAGTGTGACTGGAGGCATTGTCGTGGTGCAGGTGCACTTTTCCAGCGGCGAGTCATGCTGGCTTATTTTTCTTTAAATTTCTCACAACCGACTTCAGTGCTACTTCTGAATAGAATGTTGCATTGCCATTCTGTCCTTTTGGCACGGAAATAGCGGATATAAGACCAGTAGACGAGAAAAACACAATTAACATTTGCTTCCTCGAGCGAAATCCACTTCTGACGACAGTGGGACGTGCGTCTTCTTGCCCCAACCAAACCATGTTTTGTTTGTTATGAGGTACCTGGAAAAAATAAAACCACTTTTCGTCACCCGTGACTATATATGCATCGTTTTTTACCGTTTGAACCAAATTCAGACAGAATAACGTAAGCACACTGTAATCTCAAATTCTCTTCCTTGGTCAGAAGATGTGGAACCCATCAGGAACAGACCTTCCTCATCTTCAGGTCCTCGTGAATGATCGAATGAACGTTACCATAAGATACACCGAAGCATTCACTAATGATGGAAATAGTTGTGTGTCGATCTTCTATTATCTTCTTGACAGCACTAATGTTCTTCTCGGTCCGAAAGGTGGATGTACATCCAGATCGAGGGTCATCTTCCAGGGATCGTTTCCCAGAGCTGATCAATGATAGCTATCTTGCCACTGTTCTATACGAAGAACAATGATCACTCAAATCTTTCCTCACATCGGCATGAATTTGCCTCGCGTCTTCACCGAGCTTAGACCTCATGAAAACATAATCGCCATTCAGTTTTGGATGGTGCGTCCATTTTCACTCAGAATACAAAACACACAAATTTCAAACCACTGCCACAGCACTGAGTCAACTCGTACAAGAGGCCTGCTCCACGACTTCACGCCAACAGACAGACTTCCGAAACAATGCTGTTACCACTGGTGCCATAAATTCACTCAATATACAGGGAAAGCAATATAGGGGTATTCAATGAATATATAAGAATAAAGTTTATAAATAAAACCGCATCAAATATAAACATTGCTACATGCGACCGCATGCTAATTGTGGTGTAGAGCGACGTGCCTCCTCGTTTGTAACGACGGGTATTGAACCTCATGCTAACCAATGGACGATTTGCACATTGCCTTTCGATAGATGGCAATGTCCTTCCCTCAGGTATGGTATATACCTGACAGGTATATAAGCTGACAGGTATATAAGCTGACAGATATATAAGCTGCGGTTTCCTCAGAGACAGGAGACATGAACCAGTAGGGCTAGGGAACTGGTATTAGTAAGACTAGGGAAGCGTACCAGTATTTAACCAGTGAATTTAGCCATCTGAATTTAATTACGATGTTAAAGTAATTTTGAAATCCAAGCAGCTAATTAAACGCGCACGCGCAATATTACCGACAATTTTGAATTTTCAACTTGATTTCCGGGAAAAGTGTTCTTATTAATTGCAATAAAACATATTTTCGGAATTTATTTTCGGAATCAGCATGAAAAACTGCATCTACCGCAAATTGACACTAGTTAAATTTCTAAAAAAGTTACAAATCAACCCACCCTAGGCAGTGTACAATGCCTACGGTGTGTTTCAATATGTGCATTGCACATATTGCAACACACCGCAGCCAATCAAGAACGGGCTGACACTCACTCTCCCTACAGACGGTTACTCTCCCTACACATCTCACACTTTTCAAAATTTAACACAAGTGCAACTATTCTGAAAAATACACTGTATATAATGCACACATGTAATCATATACATGTATCCGCATCCTACACGCGCAATAAAGTCGTACCCCTGTTTCTTCCCCCTGTCAAATATTTTGCAATATTTTGGTTTGATTACAGCAACCACTATTAAGCGTGCTCTGATTTTGTTCCGCTAGAGCGAACAGCCGAAACATTGGATAGTCCAGCCACCTGTGTTCAACAACCTGTTGAACCTGTGTTCAACAATACAGTTGTTTAAGATCAAGCTGGTTGTTTTTACACGTCTGAGCATAAGCATGTCTACGCACTGTTTCGACACGTACTCTAGCTGGTAAGTGATAACTATAATTGGGAATTGTATGTGATAATTTTTGGCGGTCTGTTTTTATTATGCGATGAAAAATGCAAAAATATGTTGTCGAAATCACCAAAATATGTGATTGAATTTTAATGTAAGACGTGAATGTTGGACTATTGACATCTTTATTTCTTGGGCAATCAACGAGAACTCCACCTGTCGTCTTGTTATCTTCGACTGACAGTGATAGTCTGTTTAAGTTCCTCTTGTTGTTGTGCCGCGATAACCCAAATTACTTTTAATTACTTTTACTTTTAGTCTTTCGAGTCGTCTTCTTAATCAAAAGGCACGGGAACTCCACGCAGATGGCTCTACATCATGTTTTGGTGTGGTATCGGAGCAGTAGTGGGATTTTCAAAGATGGTGGAAACCATCTTTGAACCGCAGTCTACACGCGCAATAAAGTCGTACCCCTGTTTCCTCCCCCTGTCAAATATTTTGCAATATTTTGGTTTGGTTACAGCAACCACCATCGTAGGTATCGGAGCAGGAGTGGGATTTTCAAAGATGGTGGAAACCAAAATTAAAAGGTACATGTAACATCCATAAGGAAAATGTTGGAATTAATTTTGCATGAGGCGAGAAAAAAACGGTGATATTCATAATAGCGAAAAAGCAAGTGATGGTAGCAGTAATTGTAAAGGCGATAAATTATGGCGATGGAATATATTAATGAATCAGCGATGAATTTGGGTAAAAAAACTATACAGACTCCAACACATTTAATACAACAAGCTACAGTCTCACCTTAACGCGAAAACACCAGCAACAAACATCCACACCAACACATACCAATCCCATCAACACACTGCCTGTACCGACTCGCCACCACTACAGCCCAAACCCTCACTATCCCCACATCACTTCGAAACACTCAGTCAGCGCCGCATACAGCTGTTCAGGGTCGAGTACACAGACACAACACACAGACACGCATACACATATCAATACACATGAATGATACAATACACATAAACGACACACGCATAATATAAACCACACGCCCTCCTGATGTATACATCACCATTCATAATCATTCAACCATGCGGGCGGTCGCCTGACTCGCACAGGTCTCATCTGTCCCACGTCAGCAAGCACAGCCCGGTTGTCTCCGTCATCATCATCTTCAATCACCAGTTGGTCTCCGTCCACCACCTCCGACACATCGACCTCGTCACCTTCCGGAACATCCAGTTTGTCTTTATCGTCGCTGTCGTACAGTCGGCGAACATCCAGTATATGCCGAGCCACTCCATCAACTTTGACGTTGTTGGCTGAAACAACATCTGTCACCTTTCCCGGCAGCCACCGCGATGTACACTTGCCATCCGCTGGCTTCACCAACACCAAATCACCCTCTCGGACACTCGCAGAATCGTGCGTTTCCAGAGTTTTTGCACTAGCACGGGGATGTCTTCACTCATAGTTATGCAGTATTGCACTAGGAGATCTGAGATGTTTTGCGGTACCCGATGCCGCCAGATTATAGAAAAACACCGCGTCCAAATTCGACTTTCCCGTACGAGCTGACATCCGCTTAATAGTGCGATGGTTGCGTTCAACCACACCATTACCAGATGGTCTATGAGCGGCTCGGAATCTCAAATTGACGTTCCACTTACGACAAAGTTCAGCGACCTGATATGATCGAAATGCGGCACTGTTGTCTAGAAGAAGCTCCGACGCTGGACCGCGCTCGCGAAAAACTTCGTCCAGAATGTTCGATATTTCTGTGGAGTTTTCTGTCTTCACCTGCCGCCATATAGCGAAGCGGCTCGGACCGCAATCAACAATGGTGAAAAAACAAGTACTCCCCCAATGCGTGTTATTGACGGATAGTCTCACCCAGTTTTCGTCGACCGTTAACACCCTGGATCATGCCGTACTGGCGCAGGGTCAATCGAACGGCATTGAGGACACTTCCGCACACAGCTCTCAATCTGCTCTCTAGTAACATCAGGATTGACGAGTCTAGCCAGATGCAACGATCTTTCGACACCAAGGTGATGGTCATCATGTAACGAATTCACTGTTACGCTGCAAGTCAGTGGATTATTTTTATACTTGACTGCTTTCAGCCACTTTCTATCAACTCTCGTCAATCTATCAGCAATATTTTTACTAGATGTCACCAAACTCACTCGTATTGTTAAATTATACGCCTCAATCATCTCCCTGAACAACCACGACCGACGACGAACCTGCATTTCAGACATCCCTGATACTTTCAATCTGACGTCACCTCGTTTTACTGATCTCAACCATCCATAAACGGTAGCCGAATCAGTCACAAGACACATCTCACTCAGCCCCCACTTCAAGGCAAGACTCACACCTTTAATTGCTGTCTCAAGCTCAGCAATGTTAATGTGACCACTGTCAGAAGACGGTCGCATCCAAGCAGCGTCCTCCACTATGTTCCCCTCGATCTCAATCACGACCCCTATTGTCATACTACTGGCGTCACACCAAACCTTTCCTTCACTCATACCCGCAACCACTGACCACAAACCTCTCACTGGGTCCCACTCTCGTACCTTCTTTAGCACATCCTCGAGCATACCCATCACCTCGTTTCCAACGTCGTCGTCCCACGATCGACCCTGACTCAACCTCTTCACATAGCTGCAGGCAAGCCGGAGCCAGCCACAAACAGGGTAATGTCCAACTAAACGGCCACAGACAGAAAATAGTTGACGTCGATTCAAACAGCCATCGATACTTGAAATATCGTTACCTCGCCTGAAATACAGGCGACCATCATCATCATCATCTCTCCGTTCCAAAGAAAGGCCAAGAACACGATTATCTTCAAGTAGTTCTGGCGCTTTGGTTTCTAACCCAAACTTCCTCAGATGAGAAGCGACTTCTTCAGCAGTTATAACACTCTCATTTACAGTGATGTCGTCCATGTAGGCGCTGGTTCCTGTCTTCGTTTTCTCATTTTGACCGAATACTTTTTCGATAATTCGACTCATGATTCGAGGAGCAGCATTGAGACCAAATCCCAGGCGAGAAAGATAATAAAACATGCCTCTCCAGCGTACTCGTTGATACTGTTGAAGATCAGAGTCAATATGTATTTGCAGGTACGCAGACCTCAGATCTATCAGCCGTACCGGCTCACTGAATCTCCTCCACCGACGTAGAGCCTCATCACAAGACGTCATGTCTTGACCGTCCCTGCAACTGACAAAATGGTTCAACTCACGATAGTCCAAAACCGGTCTGACTTTACCCTTATTTTGTTGAATAACGGCCATCAGCGGAATAATACCTACCGGGTCATCGCTGTTGTCTGCAACCAATACTCCTTCATCAATCTACCTCTGAATCTCGCAATCAAATTTCTCTTTGACTTCTTTTGCCATGCTCGTCTTGTAGCAGCAGATGGTATTTTTCAGTGTTGGGGGTTCTTGCTTCCACTTCCATTCTGCAGTCCACTTTGCGCCGTCAAACCACGCCTTGAAGTCTTCTTCATCAATCACCATCTGTTGACTTCTATCATTCAATTGTCCCAAGATACATATCACATGACCATTGCTGAGCTTCACGCTCGTGCTGTCCACCCAGATTCCTCCCAGCCGTGAAATAACGTCCATGCCTAATACTGCATCAATACCTGTAATCAGCCGTTGAGCTACCATCACAGAAACATTCATCTCTTTGCCTCCCAACAATACTGTTGCTGTTGTTGGGCCACCACAAACAACTCTGCTTCCATCAAAGGTTACCAACTGCTGATTGCCTCCCACAGATGTGCACAACCACGCAGCCAGAACGGTTTAAGAGCATCCAGTATCCACCAATGCTCTCACACGACAGCCGTTAACACTCGCAATAATAATGGGAAGCGCCTTTAAGCCGCTTTCGGGAGAGCTTCCGGCGCAGAAATTCTCCCGCTTCCGTTTTCCGAATTCTTGCAGGTTCGTGATATGTGACCCTCGTCTCCACATGCCCAGCATATCACCTTGCTATGATTTGCTCTGCAGAAACGAGCGAAATGGGAACCACCGCAGTTGAAGCACTGCTTGCTTGAAGGTGAGTGATTCTTCTTGAATGTGCGTGATGGTGTTCGATATCCACTATTTTCAGAATTGACACACTTCACAGTTGCAGCTGCCACTGGGCGATCTATTATCTCAGCCATCAAGCACCTAGCTCGTTCAACGACACTGCTCAGCGGAAGTGTGTCCACCCTTGTGAGTGCTCGCAACTCAAGGGACACTACAGATGGCAAACCAACAACAAATGCCCTCAACAGTACTACATCGGACTCAACGCCGGCCAATCGAACCAATCTCCGTAGATCCGTCAAAAACACATCCACAGGCTCATCATTCCATACACGACGTGTGAATTCCTCGTAGGCTTGGAAAGCGTTCATGCCAAAAGCTGAAAGAAGCGTATTCTCAATCTTTGCCGCGTCGCATTTGTCCTCTTGCTTCATTTCAGCCTACACAGCAAACGCCGCGCCCTCCAGAAATAATGGTATAACTTTCGACAAATCTTTGATTTCTTTCAATTCAGCTACCAGTTTGATTTTCGCTATCCACTGGCACACATCACCAGTTCCATCAAAGCAACGAATCATATCGCCTATTTTAATGCTCGCAGACATTTTTCGGGTCGAAATAGCTTGTAAAGGCGATAAATAATGGCGATTGAATATATTAATGAATCAGCGATGAATTTGGGTAAAAAAACTATACAGACTCCAACACGCACAATACAACAAGCTACAGTCTCACCGTAACGCGGAAACACCAGCAACAAACATCCACACCAACACATACCAATCCCATCAACACACTGCCTGTACCGACTCGCCACCACCACAGCCCAAACCCTCACTATCCCCACATCACTTCGAAACACTCAGTCAGCGCCGCATACAGCTGTTCATGGTCAAGTACACAGACACAACACACATACACGCATACACATATCAATACACATGAATGATACAATACACATAAACGACACACGCATAATATAAACCACAGTAATCAGAGTAATTTTCATATCAACGTAACTAATAATTTACTTACATTTTTTCAAACTGACCTGGTCGCTTTCCACCTTTGGTTTACATTTTCAACTGGTTAACGACATATATAATTGTGTTGTAAAAACTATAATTAATGCAACCTTTGCGTATACTTCTCGAACAACTGTTGCAATAATATTCGTTATCAATTTACTGATATCAATCCTTATTCTCTATCATCTATAGCGTTGCATACTACTATATATGCATCTCATTCAGTTTGATGAACTAATTAGGTGTTTTGATATCGCTGCATACCTCCATGTATGATTCTCAGTTCGACCAGCTGGCCTAACAAATTATCAACTTCAATATCAACTTCAACTTCAAAGTTTGTTTATCAAACAGCATCTTGAACGCTGCCGTACTGATCTCTTGTGTGTTCTCACTATCAATTGTGAGGTCCAAGTCTGTCCACTTGAATCCACTGATGTTCCTTACATCATTCGTCTTCTTAACTGCATTGCCATTCGCGAATTAAATTATTTCAACTTTCTTCAATGTCCGTCGTGTATTTTACACATTTTGTATTTTCATTGTCATGTATGAGATCCACCACGTCTATGTCAAATTATATTTCGTCTGTCAATCTCTGTCGTTTGTTTTGCTCGTTTTCTTCGCACGAACTTGTCCTTCTTTTCCATTCAACTCGATTTTTTGGCAATAATTTTGGTTGCCTTGGTTCTTTGGACGTTTACCACTTTTTGTGATTGCTTGCGATGGAATGTCCGGGTCTTGTTTAGTGTCCACTTCACCTCTGTTTACGCGTTAGTCTTTCCAACAGTGGCATGTTATCCACTGAAGTTTCCGTCTTGTCTTCTGATGTCTTTTCAGAAGAGTTTTGTCTGGTTATACGTGTGCTTATCGGTTGATTCTTTCTATATACACGTCATATATATATATATATATATATATATATATATATATATATATATATATATATATATATCAGAAATCAGAAAAATCAGAAATGTATTGCCACTTTATACAACAAAGTATTGGCATGGATGAAAATATACATACAAATCACACAATGTACACACAAATGAAAATGCATCATAAAAAAAATAAAAAATAATAACTTGGGCTCACAGCGGGATAAGACACACAAGAGTCACACAAAAACACGTATACAACAGAAAAACGAATGATATCGGTGTGGGCTCATGAATCTATGTACACATCCAAAAGATATTTATACAATTTGCTGCTGAAAGATTTATAGGAGCTGGAAGATGTAATTGAACGGGGAAGTTTATTGTACAGACGGGGGGCAATGTATTGGAAGGATTTGGAAGACCATGATGATTCGGAAACTGCTCGGGGTTCCAGAAGGGCGCTAGATGATCGAGTGTTAGTGTTGTGTGAGACTGGCACTACCAGCTCCTTCAGATAGGGTGGAGGATAGGGGGAGTTGATCAATTTGAAAGTGAGACAGCATATTTTGTGTTGGGTCATATATTTAAAAGGAAGCCATCTCAATGTTTTAGGTGTCGAGAGGTAGGATGACGGGAAGGAAGTCTGAAAACAAAACGGCACGATTGGTTGAGAATAGATTGGAAGGAAGAAATGTCTTTTTTTGGTAGAGAATAAAACAAAGAGGAACAATAATTTAGATGGGGGAAAATAAAGGCATTAATTAGAGCAATGGAGGAACGTTGATCTAGGTGTTTACGCGACATATAGAGGTTACGTAGTATATAGCGACACTTTCGTAAAGTGATTTTAATGTGGTGAGAGAAGCTGAGTGAGGCATCAATATATACACCAAGACTTTTAACTTGTGGCATTATTTTCAGTTGGTTCACTTGGAAATCCATACAAGGGGTTTGCAATAGTAGAAATTGGGTATTAGAGTGGTTAATAACAAGTGATCTAGCGGAAGCCCAGGAATTGATAGCGTTGAATATGTTAGGAATATCGTTCTCGCGAAAAGCAGGTAAATATATTTGTATATCGTCGGCAAAGAGGTGATAAGATAGAGACATGGATCGGAGGAGAGGACAAATGGAGTACATGAAAATGTTGAACAAAATGGGACCGAGGATAGATCCTTGAGGGACACCAGAAGTGATTGGATGTGAAGGGGACTCATCGGAATCAATTTGGACAGAAAAGCTACGGTCGGATAGGTAAGAAATGAACAGTGAAAGAGCAGAATCATGACTTTCTTTACTGGGCTATATTTTCTTCTATAAATCTTCTAGCAAACCTTCCTGCTGATCCTCTTAAAGTTTTTCTTGCAATATCTAGCATTTGTTGATTAGATGCTGTAATAATAGAAAATGTATATACAAATATCAAAACGCAAACCACCACGCAACACTATCACACACACCACGATCACACACCACGATCACGATCACACACCACGATCACACTATCACACAGCGCGATCACTATATCACACAGCTACCACGCAACGCTCTTACGCACAGCTCACACCACAACACACGTACAGGAGTCAGACCAGACCATAATCACCCAGACCGATAATCAGACCAGTTTACTCCCTCTCAGTTTTCTAAGTTTACAGTTTTCTTTCACTTTGTGTTCGCGGCATTTGTCTCCTGCTGTTTGCAGGCTAATTTATGTGGTAGGGCTACGTTAGTAATGCACCGCATCTGGGATGCTTCCTTTTGGCTCTGCGTGAAATGGTCCGACATGAATGTATGACCTTTTTGTGTGTGTGTGTGTGTGTTTGACTTGGCTCAACATTGCATTGTGTATATTGCCCGAATCATGTCTAATAATAGCTCGTATCATGTTTGCGCGGCCAAGCTGTCTGGCTTGTGAGAATTACTCGCGGCGTATGGTGCCAACGACCTATGGTCGTGGATATATAAACCTATGTTCACTATCGATAGGGCAGTCAAGAAGTAACACTAGCAATAGGCATTCACTAACTATATGGCAGTCAAGATTCATCACTAGCAATAGGGGCTCACTAAGTATAGGAGATAGAACAGTACACTACGGTTTTGTACACTACAGTACACTACGGAACGGTTTGAGAACTTGTTGCCAAAAATATACAATCAAACTTCAACTGGGTTATCATTTGTTAAAGTTGTAAACGTTATCGCGGAACACAACATCAAGAGGAACAAAGATGGTCACGAACAGCCGAACGACAAATAAGACCAACATCGCAACATTTGGTGTTGTTACATAAGTAGCGAGCGCTCAGAGCATGCCTCCTAGTACATCTGCGCACACGATTCGACAGACTATACTGTATCAGTAATATTGACACATCGGCTCGATACAAGTCGATTAATGATACAGTGGAAACTCCAAATAGCGGAATCCTCTAAATAGCGCAATACTCCCTTGGTTCCGATCAAAAGCCTATCAAAAGACGTGTTAGTTACACCTCTGAATATCGGGACTCAAATAGCGGAAACCTCCAAATAGAGAAATAATCTATTGGTTACCTCTCGTATAACACATCTCCAAATAGCGGAAAAGACTGCAGGGTTTTGATACCATTCACTCCAATGCACCATGATGAACAAAGCCAAGATATAGGCCGTGAGTGCATCTGACAGTGGCGTATCTAATGCCTGAAAGTCAAACGAGTGATCATCTTGACCAATCATTCCTCAGCTGTATGAATCTCAGTGGTTTTCAGACAATTTAACGCTTGCGGGTACAATTCAAATCCCGACCTTAATATCGTATGTCTGTAGTGGATATTTGTATGATATGCTATATCAGAACCTTATTATCGATATATCAAACCTAACCTAAACAAACCCAACCACCCTAACTTGAAATTCATATAGCTGATAAAAAATGGCCTAGAACAGTGGTTCTTAACTTTTTTCTCTGATTCTCCACTCCACTGAGCCATCTCTTCATTTTCCACAACAGCGCTGATAAATTAAATATACCCAGTTTTTACATCAAAGTAAATTTCCAGAGGCCATTAGAAACCAGCCACTGGCCTAGAAATTCACCCGCACTCACTCTCTAGATATACCACTGCCAAATGCACTCACGGCCACCTTGGCCAACGTACTGTCTTGGCCAACGCTGGTATGCATCGCATCGCATCACCCAGAAAGTACGTTGGGAGATGGTCATAATCCCGCACTGCAAGCTTGTAACAGAGTTGTTGATGGTGTAGAGAACGGCACCAAATGTAACACCGTTGTTTCTCAGTTGCAGGTGTTGTTGCTCTAGTGAAGCAGGCCTCTTGATGGTGTGTGTCGCGATAACGCTTAAGTGCCGATTCAAAGACAAATGTTGAACAATACGAGTTGTATTTCAATAGGCTGGTGTAGATTTTCCAATTCTCCAACTCTCCTAATCTTTCAAGTTCTACTCTGTCTTCTAGTCTCCTAATTCTGATCTGATTCGTATGTCCACTATCACCTAGTTCTTGTTTTCCTAGTTTCTGCCCGTTCTATCCTATCCATCCTAGTTTCTGAGCTCAGCCAGCCGCCGTTGTTCTCACTGGTGAAAATGTCCGTGCTTTTATGCTTCTAACTAGCGCCGCCTACTACATTCTCCAGCTCAAAGCTGTGCACGGCCTCATTAATAACGGACATTTAGGTCACCGCAATGTACTGCAACACGCACATAGCCTTACATACTGGTGTGAGTGATATATGCGTGTGCACGTGCTGCTCTGGCTTCTTTTCCCACGTGCTGCTCTGGTTTCTCATTGTGGTTGAAGTAATGTGTGTGTGTGTGTGTGTGTGTGTGTGTCTACCTGTGTGCAACCAATGCTCTATTCTGTATTCTAACCTACTCTGGTGATGTATGTGTTTGTGTGTGTGTTAGCGTGCGACCACTGCTTCTCGTTGCCTAACCTACTGTGATGACAGTGATGTATTTGATTTATGCTCCATTTTCTATCCTGACTTCTATCCTATCCTATGCCACATTTAATGCACAACATACAATATACAATTCACAAAACAATAAATGAGCGCTAAATCTATAGTATTTATCTATAATGATAAAGCTCAACGTACATGTGTGATTGTGTGTGTCCAGAACACACGTTGTATTGGTATGCGTGTCTGTGTGTCGATGTTCCATGACTCACATGCATTGCAGCGAGCGTTTGCAGCGAGCGTTTGCAGCGAGCGTTTGCAGCGAGCGTTTGCAGCGAGCGTTTGCAGCGAGCGTTTGCAGCGAGCGTTTGCTAATGCAGAGGCGTGCAGAGTGCGTGGTAAAACGGAGTGTTTAGTGTACATCTTCGTGCATGTGCGTGTTCCAGAAGCGTTTTTCGCATGCGCTTGTGTAGCTTACCGATATTTGTAATTAACATTGGTTGGTAACAAGTGTGATTGCTTTTTTGGGTGTATATGTGTAGCTTACCAATATTGTAATTGTAATTATTATTTATTTTTCTATTGGTGTTTGTTTTTCACCTTTATTATATACACTATTGTCATTCAGTTGAGCGAATGCGCGAAACTTCCCTGCCAGATTGCCACCGCATCATTTCTGCGAACTGTTCTTGCATAATTTTGCAATTCTTCCCAGGATTTGCACACACGATACCGTTTTACATTTTGTATTGGTATGTGTGTCCGTGTGCCGAAATTCTATGAACGAACACGTGTGTTTGTATGTGTGTGCGTGTGTATGTGCGATGCGAATTTATATAATGTCATGCACACGGTTTGTGCAACATTTTGATGATCAGACGACGATTCTGTCGCAGTATCATTGTGCATGCGTTCTATACGCTGCTATTTCTCGCCGTCTTATACGTATACGTTGAACGTGTATCCTGCTCAATGTGAGTATGAACAAATTTGAATTGCATGCGCTTATGCTGTTTTTTGGTATCACTCAACAGCGCTTCAGGGCTTTGTGATATTTTCAGATAGAATTTTCAGAAAAAATCAGTGCCATATAATGCGTCATCACCGCCACGTGGCCGTGTTCTCGTTACAATTGTGTGTGTGTGTGTGTGTGTGTGTGTGTGTGTGTGTGTGTGTGTGTGTGTGTGTGTGTGTACACTATTATTTGACTGTGTGCGCATTGTGTGTCTGTGTGGCAACTCAAACTCTCTATATATATATCTCTCTCTCTCACACACACATACACAATTGCGAACGATCGTGCATAATGTGCGTGTATAATGGGCCTCTGTAGGATTGCTCTGAGAATGGCATGAATAGAAACGGGGATATTTGACGCTTGCATTTGTCTACATTAATCTAAAGTAAAATCAATTCTATTAGACCCTATCACAGAGCTAATTTATTTTTGTGGATATCGAGTCGACATGTGCGCTCTCACACCTGAGAACTGTGAAAAATTAAACTGCTACCATAAGCGGGATTAGTGAAGTTATCCTCGCTATTCAAACGATATCCTAGCTAGTGATGCCAAAAAAAAATTTGTTGCGGTTTTTTGCAAAAAAAACACGTTTTTTGGCTGTTTTTTTAGAATTAGCCCCAATTGTCATCGTATGTTGGATTATAGTACATAGAAACGAGTTTAATTGACGTTTTGTACATCTTTACGTGTTTTATTTCAAATATAATTCGATAATAGTATAAAAAACAAAAATATTTATCAATAAATACCTCAGGAGACTGTTTGAAAGTGCATTCGGGTCCGGTGGTTTATGTTTTTTTCATTGAGAAAACCCATGTTTTTAAAGATGGTAATAATGATGTGGATATTTCAAATAATTCATCAGGAGAACAAAAGAAATTCATTGAGTAATCATGTGTTTTTTTTAAAAGAAACCATGTTTTTTATGAAAGAATGCAATGATGTTTTTCAAATTGGTTTTAAATTTGTTTTATTAATGTACATATCCAGAAAATGTTGGCAGCAGAACAAGACAGGTTAATTGGTTGGTCAAGTGTTTTTTTGACAAACGTTTATTTAAACTAACGCTTTTTAATGAAACAATGTTTTTTAAAACAGTATCTATGTAAGATATATTTGATTGATGTGCGTTCAAATACCTTTTGTATAGCAATTAGCCTGCTGGTATAAGCGGCTGGATAAACCACTTGATTTAAACTGTTTTTTAAAACCATGGTTTTTTCAAAATACTTTTTTTGAAAAACGGTTTTCGTAGATGTAGAGATTTAGAAAAAAATTGGCGGCAGATCAAGGAAATTTGAACCAAATTCATTGTTTTTTATTAGTAACCTGTTTTTAGAACTGGTCTTATGGATGATGGTTTCTTTGATGTAGTTATTTGTGTTCAAATACCTTTTTGTAAATTAAATATATTTCCTCGGTGTTTTTTTTCCTACAAGAAACTATTGCCCGTTTTTCTGGTCAGGATTGCCACTCTGATTAATGCGACCCGCTTATATTCGTAGTCTCATTAGGGACACTAAGTTTGTGTGTATATTTGTAGTACTTGTGTAAATATTTGCAGTGTTTGTACTTTTATATTTGCAAATAATTGATCTGCTGAATGCAATGATGAAACTTATTATGATCAACGTAGTTCATTTCTGGTAGGAAAAATGTAATATGTAAAAAATAATACAAAATTATGCCACCTGTTGTTTTTTTAAAACCGTTTCAGATTTTAGCATAAAAAACGGTTCTCAAACCCTGCTTTCTTACAAAATAATTAGCTCAATAATTGAATTCAAAACTGTACTGTACATAGAAGTGCCGCACATTACCGTACAAACAATGATATTAGGGCTTTCAGACACATTATAATAATTATATTGTGCATATTTAATGATAATTCAATTTGATAGGGTCACTAATAGCATGAGTAACTCATGTTTTGATAAAAAAATAATTCATTTAACATCCCACATATATCATTTCCATAATTTGAATTCTTTGCATGACTCTTCAAAAAAAACTCTTCGTGTTTTTTTTGTCGAGTTTTTTTTTGGCAAAAAAAACTTTTTGTAAAACCTTCGGTTTTTAGGTCGCATCTCTAATCCTAGCCAACGATATGAAAGATGGGATGTCAGGCCGGTACACCCCTTAAACACCAATTATCATCATCATCATCATATGAAAGATGTTGAACTGTTGACCCGCAATGCCAATTTGGTTTAAGTTTGATCCTGGTTTGTGATAGCCGCTTAACGCTGATTCACGGTTATAATAAGTTTAAATTTAAGTACAGTCGACATTCCACATAACGGACCTCCAAATAGTGGAACACACACACACACATACACACACACACACACACACACACACACACACACTCACACACACACAGGCACACAATGTACATGTGCATTCGTGCATAGTGGACCTCTGAGAGATGTGAATGGGATGAGTGGAAACGGGATATTTTACACTTGCATTCTGCTGAATGTTGAGTGTGTATGTGTCTGTGTATATGCGGGTGAGTCTGTGTATGTGAGTTGAGTTAAAACCCACCTTGACAATGCACCATTGGCTACATGAGCGTTTGTTTGTTGCGCTTGATTTACGGTTCAAAAGTGCAATTTAAATTAATTAGGTGTATAACATATCGACACACAGACACACATACCAATGGTAAGCTACACATATCCACTCGAAAAACGCAATGCAATGCAATGTATGTACTCACCTATTTGTACTCACCTTTTTGTTTACCACAGGTGATGAGCTATGCTCGTGCTGTCCTGTCTCGAACCCACCCTCTAACCTATCTTCCTTGAAATTCTTAGTATTTCACACTATCCAGTCTTTCTTTAAATGCTTCTACGCTATTAGCTCCTACAATATTCTCCTCTAACTGATTCCAGACATCAACACACCTATATGGGAAACTATACTTCTTAACATCTCTCAAACATCTATTCCTTTTCAGTCTTTTTCCATGACCCCTCTTGCCTGAATTATCCCAAATTATACAATCATCCCTATCTAACTTTTCATACCTATTATATGTCTAAAAATATTAATCAAGTCTCCCCTTAGCCTACGTTGTTCTAAAGATGGTAAATAAAGCACTTTTAGTCTTTCCTCATACGACAAACTACACATACTACCAACCATTTTAGTCGCTGTCCTCTGAATTATTTCCAATTTACGTTTGTTCTTTATCTTATGAGGGGACCACATCACCGACGCATACACTAGCTGGGGCCTAATGATGTTACACATTAACTTTTTAGCATGCCCTCATCTAGGTATTTGAGAGCCTTTCTAATATTCCTTACCGTTCTATATGCTAGTGCTGTTATTTTCCCAATGTGTTTATCCGGGGCCAAATTTGTTTGTACAATTATTCCTAACTCTTTATCATCCTTAACTTTTCGTAAATTATGTTTCCCTAACTTATATTTGTTGGAAGGCCTTTCTGCACTTTCACCTATCCCCATAACATGACACTTACTCGCATTAAACTGCATCCCCCATGTCCCGCTCCATTCCTCTATCCTATCCAAATCCTGCTGTAACTCCTTACAACCTTTTTCACCTGTGGTGACCTTCATGAGCGTAGCATCATCGGCAAAAAAAGCTCATGTAGCTGCTGATCCCCCTAGACCAGGGGTCACCAAACTTTTTTCACAGTGGGCCGGATAACTGAAAGAATGACGAGCGCGGGCCGCATAATCATTCTGTTCAATACTCTGGGAAAGCTCTGGGAAAAAAGACGAAAAACTAAGCTTAGCATTCCATGTTAATAAAAAAACAAAGACAACCAACATTTTATTTACTAAAAAGTTTTCAAAGAAGGCGACGTAAGCAAAAAGATACATTAGACCTAGAATGCACATATCCGAATCTCACAAACTAAACAGCAAAAAAGTGAGATTTGTGAAACTGATGTTTGGCTTTCAAGATATCATTAATGTTTGGTTTGGAATTGCTGCATCCAATTAAAAGAATTGCTTTCAAATGTTCATCAGTCAATCTCATTCGACGTGTTGACTTCACATACTTGAAAATCACATTTTTGAAAATGTTTGCTCACAGACATAAGTTGTTCCAAACACTGATGCCATACCAGCGGCAAATGTCTTCAATTTCGGAAACTCAGGATCAGGTAAGCAGCGGTAAAATTCGACAAGTTTTCCTTCTCTGTGCTTCTCTTTCAACAAGTCATTTGCTTGCAAATCAATGAGCTCCAACTGTAGTTCAACTGGCACATCATCAAGGTTACAATCAAACGGACTCTGGAACAGAAGAATGTCACTCTCAGTTCTGTCGAGATCTGAAAATCTCTCCAAAAAATGCTTCTTCAAGTCACGAATAATCTTTTTTGGAAAATCGAGGTTGACATCTTCAGCGATTGAAGCGCAAAACTATCTGAAACAGTGAAAATGAGAGAAGTTTTCCCTTCCAGTTGTGCTTCAAACAATGACAGCTTTCTCCGAAATCCTTTGATGATTATGTAGAGATCACAGATGAGGTTATCCTTTTCCTGAAATTTCAAGTTCAGTTCATTCATGTGGGATGTGATGTCCACCAAAAAAGACAACTTTGACAGCCAGATAGGATCTGACAGCTGTGGATCGGCTCTATCGTTTTCAGTGAGAAAAACATCTATTTCGTTTCGGAGCTTGTAAAAACGGAACATGACTTTACCACAGCTGAGCCATCTCACTGCTGTGTAATAAGACAAGTCACAGAAATCAGAATGAATTTCTTCAAGAAAAGCCTGGAACTGACGGTGGTTGAGTGCATGTCCCCGAATGAAGTTCACAGCAGAAACGACTGGTTTCAGTACACAAGAGATATCTAAGGCTTTCCCACAGAGTGCTTGCTGATGTATGATGCAGTGCATGAACAGAGCGCCTGGAATTTGAAGATCTTCCAACTGAGTCCTGATCTGCCTCACCAGACCCTTCCTCCCTCCAGCCATGTTTTTACCTCCATCAACTGCAACACCTCGAAGCTGATTCCACTGAAGGTTATAGTCTTGCAAAGTTTTCTGCACTTCCATGAAAATGTATTGTCCAGTTGTTGTTCCATGCATGCTGCAAACGGATGCCAAGTCTTCTGTTATCTGAAAGTCCAAATTGACACCACGAATGAACACGAGAAGTTGTGACGTACTCGAGATATCAGTGGACTCATCCAGCGCCAGAGAATGCCACAAGAAGTTCCTAGCTTTCTCACGTATCTGTAGCTCTATGTTCTCTCCAATTTCTTCTGTTCTCCTTACTACTGAACTTGTCGAAAGGCTAATACTTCCAAACAAATCGGCTTTCTCAGGACACAAGTCATTTGCTGCTTCTATCATACACGCTTTGACGAAGTTGCTATCAGTAAACGGTTTTCCTCGGACTGCCATCTTATGCACTATTTTGTAACTTGTACGAGTGACAGATTAATTTTCAGCAAACTTTCTCGTGAAGACGTTTCTTTGAGTTTCTAAACCACGTTTCATGGACTCATATTTCTCAGAGCGTAACTTTCCAGAAAACTTTGAATATGTTGATAGATGGTTTGTTTCATAGTGACGCCTAATATTGTACTCTTTCAAAACGGCAACACTTTCGCTACATATCACATAACTAGCTTTCTGGTCCTTTGTTTCCACAAAGAAGTACTTTACTCCCCATTCTTCATTGAAAACGCGACACTCGGCGTCCACTTTTCTTTCCTTAGAAGCCATAATGAAGGGTGAAGAAAACGGGATCTGAAAATGAAAATGAAATTGAATTAGTAACATAATTAATACCCTAATGAAACATAAGTAAAGCAGAAGATTCAGGGGTCACTGCACAGTGTGGCAAAAATTCATTGTGAACAATTTGCCACACTGTGCACTGGTGAAGCTACGGCTCACCAAAGGTACATATAAAGCTTATGGGTACATTTAGTAATAGAATATATCACATAATAAGGTGAGGTGAATAACACGAGGCTTCTATAGCATTATTAAACTATGTTTGTTACTTTATGACCTCTAATCACACTTGTAGTCCACTTACCTATCACTGTCAAACAAAGAAATCCTTGTCACATACCTATAAAATGGATGACAGGCAAAAAGAAGTCAATATTACTGGAGCGTCGGACCTGTGTTGACAGCCGGACTCATCTAGGGGTGGGAAAGGTGCGTGTTTGTGTGTGTGTAGCCATGGAAACCATGGTGACGTCAGAGCGTAGGCGAGCCGAGCCGAGGAAGGACGTCAGTTCACCGTCGACGGGCCTGGTGAACTGACGTCGCGGGCCGGATTCGACCCGCGGGCCGTAGTTTGGTGAGCCCTGCCCTAGACATATCATCTGTGTATACCAAGAACATTATTGGTCCCAACACCGATCCCTGGGGCACCCCACTCGTTACTGAACCCCACTCAGACACTTCCCCTCTGACCACCGTCCGCATCCTCCTATCAGACAAATAATCCCTAACCCATTCCAACAATCTACCCTGTATACCTCCTGAATTTTCCAGCTTCCATAGCAATATTTATGTGGCACCGTATCAAAAGCCTTTTTGAAATCTAAATACACGCAATCACCCAACCTTTTCTCTCCTGTAGCACATCTGTCACCCTTGTATAAAAACTAAGCTTAGCTTAGTGACACACGACTTTCCTTGTCTAAAACCATACTGACTATCACTAAGCATGTTGTCTTCTTCAAGGAACTGAACCCACCTATCCTTAATAACACCTTTCCCGAGCTTGCACATGACACTCGTTAAAGATACGGGCCTGTAGTTTAGTGGCTCCTCGCTGTCTCCTGCCTTATAAATCGGTATAACATTCGCTGTTTTCCACTGTGCTGGTATTTTCCCCTCTGAAGCTACTCTGGAATATATTGTACACCGGTACAACCAATACTTCTCCACAATCCTTCAAAATACTACCTGCTATACCATCCGGACCAATGGCTTTCCTACTCTCCAATCTATTCAGCCTATGCAAGACCTCTTCTAATTCAATCTCTACATGTGATAAACCTTCAGTTTTTCCGTTGCATCGAATTGTTCAGAATCAAAATCATGTTCATCCGCAAATACAATAAAAAAAATTGTTCATAATTTCGCAAATACGTTTTGGATCCTCAATAGTTTTCCCATTTTCTTTCATGTTATCAGTCCCCACTTTACACCTGACCTTTTCATTTACAAATTTATTAAACAATTTAGGCTCGTGTTTACACTTATTGACAATATTTTTTTATAGTCCCTCTCTTCTTGCCTTCTGATCATCACGTAAGCATTCCTTGCCCGGCGAAACTCCATTTCGTTTTTTTCTGTTCTTCGCTTCCTCAGCCTATCCCAAGCCTTCTCCTTGGTCAATCTAGCCTGCTCTCACTTTCTGTTGAACCATTTTTTCTTCCCTCTACTAACTTCTTTGTATTTTGGCACATACAGAGTGACCGCTCATTCATAGGTGCATGATTTCAACGTCTGAATCAAGTTTCGTTTCTACCAAGCCCATCACATCTGGATTTTGACCTCTCAAATAATCCCCTAATTCTAGCTCGCATGATAAAAGACCATCTAAATTTGTTTAGCTAACTCTCAAATCAGCAAACTTCGCTACTTCGATCTACTACTTCGCTACTTTCGATCTCCCTTTTCAGATACTTTATTCCGGACTCGACTGGGGTTTCGCTTTGTGACATTTTTTATTCTCCCATCCAGTACTCTCCAGTGAAAAATCAACTTGTCCTCTTCTGATCTTTGGTCATTTTTCTCCTTCGATTCACGATACAATTCACTTCTCTTTATACGTTCATCCTGGCCAAGTTATTATTTTAACCATACGTCGTTGAATTTATATGTCTGTGACAGCTTCCAGGTCTTCTCCAATACCCTACTCGCCGTTGACTTACTCTTGAACATGATCATCAAAGGTCTCATCCCACCTTTCTTGTATTGACCCAATCCACAAACGTCATCAATTTCATCCACCACGTCTTCATCCAAACTCCTCACAATTTCCCCTGCAAACTTCTTCTCTTCATTTTTTCTCAATGATCTGCTACCATGTTCCTCCTCCTTTACTCCAAACACAACCACACACTGTTTTTTCGACAATCTCTCTAACCATGCCTTCCTTTTCCTTCAGCACCTCCACTATTCCTTTCTTCAAATTAGCTTCGTGCTCTTCCTTCTGCTGTTTCACAATTTCTGCAAAATTCTTTATTCTATCCCCTTGTTTATGTGCCCAACAATCCTGCTTTTCCTTCATCTTGATGATATTTTCATTCTGATTGGCCGCTGCCTCCTCTGCCGCCTTCAACCTACCCTTGAGTCTCTCATTTTCCTCCTGCATTTCTACCATCTTTCTTTTCAGCTCGTCATTTTCACTTCCAACCCTCTGATTTTTATTTCTCCAACTCCCAAAATTGAATTGGCGGCATATCAAGGAAAATTGAAACAAATTAATTGGTTTTTTATTAGTAACCTGTTTTTAGAACTGGTTTTATGGATGATGGTTTCTTTGATGCAGTAATTTGTGTTCAAATACCCTTTTGTACATTGAATATATTTCCTCAGTCGTTTTTTTCCTACACGAAAATATTGCCCGTTTTTCTGGTCAGGATTGCCACTCTGATTAATGCGACCCGCTTATATTCGTAGTCTCATTAGGGACACTAAGTTTGTGTGTATATTTGTAGTATTTGTGTAAATATTTGCAGTGTTTGTACTTTTATTTTTGCAAATAATTTATCTGCTGAATGAAATGATGAAACTTATTATAATCAACGTAGTTCTGTAACAGTGTTGTCTTTCAGTCGTGATAGCTCAAGTGGAGCATGCCTCTTGACGTTGTGTGCCGCGTTAACTCTTGTTTTGCCGATTCCAAACACAGTTGAAGAAACAATGTATTGCGTCGTGATATTATAATGTTGATGATATCTAATGTTGCTGTTCTTAAATTCAATCTGTCCTAAAGTTATACCTCGTGTCCTATCCTATCTGGTCTCTTGTCTACCTGTCTCTCCTATCTGTTCTTCTATCTGTTCTATCCTCTGGTGTTGCTATACTCTGTTCCGTTCCATTCTCCCTCTGAACCACTCCACTTCTCTACTGAATCTCCTCTACTGCTGCTGCTGCTCAATCTATCTCCTCCCGCTGCCGCTTCTATCTATATATTCCATATCCCTGAATGGTGAAAAGCACTGTGCTTATATAGTGCTAGCTAGCGCCGCCTACTACATTATCCAGCTCCAAGCTGTGACCTCATAAATAACGTACAGTTAGGTCACCACAATGCAACACGCACGGCAACACGCACGGCAACACGCACGGCAACACGCACATAGCCTTACATACTGGTGTGAATGATATATGCGTGTGCGCGTGCTGCTCTGGTTTCTCTAAATGTCTTGCAGTGTATGTGTGTGTGTGTGTGTCTACGTGTGTGCAACCAATGCTGTGTTCTGTATTCTAACCTATTGTGTTGACAGTGATGTATATGTTTATGTGTGTGTGTGAGCGTGCGACCACTGCTATGCTTCTCGTTGCCTAACCTTCTGTGTTGACAGTGATGTATGTGTTTATGCTCCACTTTCTATCCTAACTTCTATCCTATGCCATATCTAGTACACAACATGCAATATACAATGTTCAAAACAGACGATTACTAAAAATAAGAATATAATTTATATATAACACCACAAAATATTAACATTGTTACAACTCTTCAAAAAACCCAAAAAGAACGTGTTTTTTTGGTCGCGGTTTTTTTGGCCAAAAAAAATTCTTTTTTTTTAAAAACCGTCGGTTTTTTTCGAGGTCGCATCTCTAGTCTTCACACACACTCTTTCCGTAACTCTGCAGCACGTGCTCGTGCTTACAGTGACGCCACTCTCTCTTAACTACCGCAAACACAGCACAAATACTCGGGAGCATAACGACACACAACCTCACACGACAACACGAAGTCACACGAAGTCAAAATCACGTGTGTCAGTGTATGTGATTGCGGACATTATTGCGCAATATTCCGTCAGTCGCTAGTAGAGATATAAGAATAAAAGATATATACAACATATAACATTATAACATTAGTAGGGGCCATACGTAGAACATTGACAATTATGATTAATTGTCGCATCGGGTTCTAAAACGTCCCATAGACGCTCAATATTGTTGCGCGATATTTCAGGTTACGCAATAATATTGATGGTGTGCGTGCGATATTGAAGGAGAGTACATTGCATTGCAGTACATTGCACGATTTTCTGAAACTTGATAGTATATTGTGCAATCTGGAGAATATCGTGTCATCTGTGGGCTTTATTGCGCAATATTCCATCAGTCTCTAGCTTCCGCTACAAACAATGTCATCCACCTGGGTCCAAGGCTACCTCAATCAGTAATTTACAATAGACTCTAGTGGTGTTTTACTTTTGAGGATACGCAGGTCTAAAATATGCACAAAGCAACTACGAGTATATGCATAGTTTACATATATGCACATATTCCAACGTGAGCTCGACACCAGTCGATTAATGATACCACTTAGCAGATACACAACCATCAGTCTCGCTGATGATTGTGTGCAATGCAACACAAACGCACGCCCACACCTAACTACGAACTATGCATATGGTTAGGTTACACATTTGGGTGCAACACGCGTGTGACAATATTTATCATCGCTGCTAAGCTAGCCTAATAGAAAGACAACACAAAGCAGAAAGAGAAAATCTGATCTGAATGAAACTTTGTTACATGATACCGCTGGACGTAAAACAAGAACCGTCTGCAATAGGCAAGGAGTCAACACAATCCAGATTGGCTCGACGTGCTGGCTGCAGTTTCTGCTACCTTTCTTCGTTTCGTCACCGGACTGCGCAGCACGAGGACGACTTGATTGTGCAAAATCCATTTGGCCTCGTGCTGCGGCGCAGTATGTCGCGCCAATTTTTCACGCCTGTGTAATCATTAGGGCTGTCAAAAAAGTAACCTAAAAACCAGAAAAAAGTAACTTTATTTTCGAGAAAAAGTAAACTAAAAAAGTAACCTAAAATAACCTATGAGTTGTAATGTTATTATTACTTTTGCATCGCTTTATCACATGTTTATCACGCCTTTGCTGATTAGTGCGCTATATCAAATACACGGTTTGTTTGTTGTTTGTTTGTGAACATAAAAAGTAACCTAATAACCTATAAAAAGTAACCTAAAATAACCTAACCTTCGTAAAAATAACCTTCAAAAAAGGTCAACTTCTGTTTGCAGTTCTGAAGGAAGAAAATACACCAGTCCTTCTTTTCTATCCTCTTTCCGAGTTGGTACTATTTTTCTATCCTCTCTCCGATCTGGTACCATTTTTACAACAAACCACCAAAATTCTCTTAATATTATTCGGCTAACATCGCAAAAAGGAGCATAACCATCAAAATGCAATTTAAAGTGGAAAGCTAATACAAATGCGAAATACACTACTTGCTAATGTAATTATTTTTAGTAATGGTCGCAATAATGTTCTTTATATTCTTTCAATGAAACTTGTTATCAAATAGAACGTACTACAGCTTGCATTTTAGTGTGAGCCTAAACACTACAAGCATATGTAGCAGCCTGTGCTCACTGTCTTATAAATGTCAAACGTGGGAAAATGGCGCTATATCACGCCCTGAAAATCACGTGTTAATTCCTGTTCAAGTAAATGCGTACTGTCAAGTGCTACAGTGCAGTATCTGGTATAGAGAGCTCACACATCGTACTATACCACGCTCCATACATCTCACGACACCCTTCGGTTCGTGGACATTTCCTAAAATGGAATGACGCTATCCTGTGTACCGAAAAACGTATAAATATCGAGTAGCACAGATATTAAGGTGCATATCAATTGCTAAATCCTAACAGCAGCAACTTTGACATTTCTTGATCTTCAGACCTTATATTCCATCTCTTTTCCTATTTTATCCTCATATATACAGTTTTTGTGCCTCTTATCTGCAAAAAGTCACCAAACTTCGTGGTAAACTTACCTAATAACCAGAAAAGTAACAAAAGGTAACCTGACGATAAAAAGTAACCTAAAAGCAAAAAAAGTAACCTAACGATGAAAAAGTAACTTTTGGTAACCTAATAACTTTTTAAATAATTATCGTACACAACTTTTTCATGCAGTTTTAGGTAGCTTATGAAAAAGTGACCTTTAGGTGAAAAAGTAACTTTATTAACTTTTGGCAGCCCTAGTAATCATCATCGACTCACCGACGACGTAACTGTTGTTTTGTTTCGCTACCGGACTGCGCAGCACGAGGTCGACTTCATTTTGTGAAACATACCTGGCCTCGTGCTGCAGGACAGTATGGTAGACCGGCATATCATCCTGGCGAATATTCATGACTCATCGACAATACCGACTCATCAACACCGCTCCGCTTATGGTGGGGGAGCTCTGTGAGCTCGTTGGGCGGAGAAATACGGTTTTCCAAACACGCACAAGTACACACGCGCAGTGTCCTCTGCCCTTGCAGCAATTCGTATTGCGCATTCTAATCGTGGGTGTATTAGTCATTGCTATTATCCTCTACTTCTGCAAGAGCGGTGCAATTGTATGCATGTGCATGTGTCATACATGACATATATGCATGTGTCATATATCGTATGTCGCATTAAACAGTCGGTCCAGAGAACTCGTCCTGTGTGTTTGTGGCGCTACGTGGCGAGCCAACCGCCACAGCACTTAACGATAATATAAATAATATATAATATAATATAATAATGATACATATAATATAAATAATGAAACTGGAAATATAATTCACAAAGCACCAAACTAACTAAAGCCTATCGTTAGTTTACACATTGGATTTCGGGTGCAACATGCGCGTGGCAATGTTTATTATAGCTAGTCTGAGAACACAAAGCAAATAAGGCAACTTTTGGTTGTCTATTGTAAAAATGGTACTATATCGGAGAGGGTGGGAAAATGGTACCAAAGCAGAGGAAGAATGGAAAATGAAAACGGGGAGAGGATGGAAAAGAGCGACTGGTGTATTTTGTTCCTTCAGAACTGTAAAAGAAATGGACTTTTTTCGTTGGAGGATCATGTTATTTCAGGTTACTTTTTAGGTTATTTTTTATCGAAAATATAGGTACTTGTTCTGATTTATTGGTTACTCTTTTGACAGTCCTATTGATTACATTCTTATCCCCATATACCAGATTCTGTCGATGGGGCCATTAATTTTTCCACCCAATGTGTTGCTGTACCTCTACTTTCCCATTGAAGTCGTGATAATAAGATACTCACAGCAAATAAATTGGCGTGGTGGAGAAAATGCATGAACAGATTTGGATTCAGCACAATCAAATTTAAACACCCGAGTAGCTCAGTGGCGCTGAACTCTGGTGTCAGAGGTTCGCGGTTCGAATCCTAGCCCGGGTTCGTTCATCAACACCTTCGCTTGAGTCTACCGGGAGTCACCACTGTAGATGGGCGCACAGGTGGGCTCGCCATATAGTCTAAACTGGCTGGTGCACGCTTAAACCGACAATAACAACACTCAAATTAGTCAAAACCTCTTCCAAACCCCCTTATCAGAAATTTGTTTGTGGGTCAGTGTTATCAATCACCTTGCGTATTTTTAATGTTTGAGTGTGTACTGTGCTCAATGGTGGTGTTTCAATGTAATTTATTCATGGGAATTTAGTCCCGTTTCAGTTACCACGTTTTTATGTGGTTTATTTTTCTTATGGGAGAAGTTTGAGTGGGTAGCAGTGCCAACCCGGTCACAGTGCAGCCCTCAGGAAAAGGAAGGGAGGAACAAAGAAAGCGAACAAAGTTTCCTTCATAAATCACACTCCGCGTGACGCAGAGGGTATGGCCGCGGTGTTTCCATTTACCGCCACGCGATACGACTCTGTTCGCAGTGTTTCGCTAACACGTGCAGAACAGACATTACGGCTCGACCCGCAGCTGGACCTCATGGGTGACACCGGATGTTCATGTTCTGCGAGCTAGGTGGCACTGCCTTCGTGCGCGCTGGCTCCATTGAGCGGGCTAAGACGCCGAGCGATTAGTTGAACATGGATGTCGGTGGTGTTGCATGTGTCGGTTGTGCGTTGTACCGCGTGTGGCGGTGAGGTGTTTTTAATATTGTGTGTGTCGTGAGCGGGTTTCTTATAAGAGATTCATTCCTGGCCTCCAATGATTATCCCTCCACATCTTAACGGTAGGTTTGTCATGGAAGTGTACATGGTTGTGAAGTGATGTCAACGCTAGTTTATTGTGAATTATATAAGGTATACATTTGATTCCTATGAATACACATTACAGTATATTATATATGTTCAGCATATCACTGGATATTACTAGGGGTAATATACATAGATTGTGTTCATAAATATTTGCAGACATTTCGTTTCTATAGTAATAGCTTATGTATTAGCCATAATTTCAAATGATTTTGTCTGTGGAGGTGTTTTATTCGATATGATGTACTGCTCTGTTTATTTTCATGTTTTGACATTATTGCTCCAAATCAGGCTGTATGTTTTCGTTATGTGTGTTGATTATAATCGTGTTTTTTATTCGAGTGTTCTGTTTAGTACACGCGTTCAAACATTAGGACGCGTACTGTAGCCACATTCGTACGGCAACCGATAGTTTCCAGGTGTTTGCTTGTTTGATATGCTATGTTGAAATTTTGTTTAAAACATTCAGCTTGGGAAACGTCCCTCGATCCTCAGTGTTCGATAACCTTGCTGACATCAGTGTTGACAATTACCCATTTCCCAAATATAGTCTTTACCGAGGTAATCGAACCTTGACTTCATACGTGTTATGCAGTTTGACAATGCACCTCATTCCTCATGACTGTTGTAGCATTTGGTGACTTTTTTGCCACTCGCAGACAGTAGACGCAATACGACGATAGTTGGGATGGTCAGCGAGACGACCGTATGTGAAAACCGGGTAGTGTGTAGAGTAAAACAGTGTGTCAGGGTGTCAGGGTGAGTGAAAACCGGAACTGCGGAACAAGATGGATAGTCGAATAGTATGTCAGACGGAACCTCAAGGCGCCACTCTAGCTAAGCTAACGAAATAGTCGCATGTACGCTCGTAACAAAGTGTCAGTCGGTCCAGATTTTATCTTTCTTTACTTGCGTTGTGTTGTGTTTCCATTGGGCTAGTTTAGCATTAGCTAAACGGCATGCTTAGCTAGCTAGCATTAGCATATGTTAGTTTATCATTAGCTGAACTAGCATTAGCTAGCATAGCATTAGCTTAGCTAGCTAGCATTAGTGAACGGGCAGTATCTAGTCGATGCATAGTTTTGGAATATAGGCAGCAAGTAACAGAACAGGACGCTATAAGGCTATTGGAGCCAATGCAAAAATATTTTGATGCAATTTATGTGTATTTTATGGACACCCAATAATGCCCAACTGTTGCAGCCCAAGCCCTTTGCCATCTAACCCAGCTGCTGACCAGTCAGCTGTACATGAGAGCGATCTAAGCCCGGTGTTCAAATCATGTACCAAATTCACCGCATGGACTTATTAATGTAACACAATTCAGCATAATTCAGCACAATTCAATTTATATCATATCAGCTGAGTCAAAAATACGCGTTTTTGGGGCTGGGGCATACTGATGAATTGGGGCAAAATTTATCAGTATGTCCACTGCAATATGCATATTAATACATCAGTGTGTGAGCTATTATCCTTGACATAGTGTGAAAATTCGAGCTAATTGAGAAAAATGGATTGCTTTTTCGGATTCAGCACACGAAACTTGTATATAAACAGCTGAGAAACCTCCGACCTTTAAAAAAAAGTTTTGAAACGCAGGCCAGTGTTATAGGCGCGCCCGCAGACGTGCGCACGAAGTGGTTTGCCCTTCAGTTGAACTTGTTTCGGTTGACCTTGCACAAGAATAGTACGAATGATACGAAATAGTCGCATGTACGCTCGTAACAAAGTGTCAGTCGGTCCAGATTTTATCTTTCTTTACTTGCGTTGTGTTGTGTTTTCATTAGCTAAACTAGCCCAGACCAGCTAGTTTAGCATTAGCTAGACTAATAGCAGCTATAATCAATATTGTCACACGCGTGTTGCCAATGAAATACAATGTGTAAACTAACTATATGTGTTGTTAGTAAAGTACTTTTGAGTCGGACTGATTTAAAGTTTGACTACGTGCATGTGCGTAGGTGTGGGTGAGTTACATTCAAGATTTGTATGGTTTAACCACGTGGATTAAAAAAAACATGTTGTTTTTTCAAAAAGGCAGATTTTCCTAAGCCTTGGTTTTGATATACAATTGTTTTCCAAAATTTGTTTTCAATTAAACTTACAATATCATAAAGAGAACCGTGTTAATATAAAACTTATATCATTAACACGGAAAATTTGTTTATTTCTACCAGTGCGACGCGGTTATATATCTATACATGTATTTCTTGGTTAGATAATTATGAGTGCATCTCTAATATATATGACACTCACACATTTGTGTTTTGTTACATATTGAATGAACATAAACATGTGGATAACACATAGGACACAACTAGAGATGCGACCTCAAAAAAACCGACGGTTTTCCAAAAAAAATCGACGTTTTTTTTAAAAAAAATGTTTTTTTGCCAAAAAAAACCTCGACCAAAAAATGTTTTTTGTTTTTTTGAAGAGTCTTGCAAAGAATTCAAATTATGGAAACTATATATTTGGGATGTTGAATGAATTATATTTTATAAACACATGAGTTATTCATGCTATTAGTGACCCCATCAAATTGAATTATCGTTAAATATGCACAATATAGGTGTTATAATATGTCTGAAAGACCTAATATCATTGTTTGCACGGTGCAGTGCGGCACTTCTATGTACAGTACAGCTTTACCTTCAATTATTGGGTCAATCATTGTGTAAGCAAGCAGGGTTTGAGAACCGTTTTTATGCTAAAATATGGAACTGTTTTTACCCTGCGTTGGGCACGTGGGGTGATCAAACATGTTTAGTCATGTGGGGTGTTCGCACACCCCAAGTAATTAACCATTCAAAAGACATGATAGGGTTAATCAAACACCTTGTTCACTGGTTTCAGGTATATTTACAAACAAATATTAATATTTGTATGCGTGTGGAGAAGATATATAGATATAAGCCACCATATATGCTAGATATGCGAGTGCAAAACAGAATCATTACCGTTTATTTTTTTCACCATTAGTTCAAAACGAATATCTTAATAAAGAAACAAAATATCTGTATTCTGTTTTTCAGGAGGGGGCACTAGTTACAGGCAAGTTGTCCTTTTGCCCCATCATTCAAAATAGAAAATGAAAATACTGTTCACTAAGATTCACCACCAATGTCTGCTGTTCACTCAGATTCACTACCATTGTCTGCATTCTCGCACTCGGTGCAGGTCACACGCATCTTGCTGTGATCACTGCATACATTTTTCTTGCAGGTGCTACATGTTGATTTCACCTTTCGGTCCTTTGACCTAGGGCAAAACACACCTCTTTTTGCCTTGGTTTTTGAGGGCTGTGAGCTTGTTGAGGGTGTTGCAACTGCATTTTCCGGTAACATTTTTGAAATACCCTCTCTGAGACTCTTTGGCAGGCGCATGTTCTGGCGTCTTCTCTTCAGTGTCCTGTAACAGCACAAGGCTTGCTTGCTTGATGAATTTGCGACGCTTCAGTTTATTTTGAGGGTTCTGCACATACAGGACATACGAATTTACACAAGAGATGTTCAGGAGAGCAAAGAACACAGTTAGAGGCCAACGTCGGCTGTTTCTGGAGACACTATACTTATCCATCATCATATCCTTATCATTATCATCATCATTATTATAGAAAGTTATGATTACAGGTTTTTTGTCCTCACCAGTAGCTTCGTCAATCTTCTTATCCCTGTGCATGCTGCTAATGAGTAAAACATTTTTCTTTGTGCTCTTTTTCCTGGGTATATATGAGACTAATGTAAGCTGATCTCCAAATCCAAACAGGCTGTCACATGAAGGTCTTTTCTTTATATCCAGAAACTCTTTGGGAATCTCTCTTTTGTTCTTCCTTAGGGTTCCCACAGCAGTAAGATGCCACAACGTTGTTAGTCACGTGGGGTGTTTGAACACCACATAAGGCAAAAATGCGTTGTTCCTCCTAGGGCAATTACGCCACAACTGCGCCACGACTGGTATGCTACACTCTCCATGATTCAGGAAATTACCTGGAAGGAGATGGAGAAAAAAATTAGCATAAAAATTATTTAGAAAAATAAATAACAGGGGTGTCCAAACACCCCACGTGCCCAACGCAGGGTTAAAAAAAACAACAGGTGGCATAATTTTTTATTATTTTTTACATATTACCATTTTCCTACCAGAAATGAACTGTTTTGATAATAAGTTTCATCATTTCATTCAGCAGATCAATTATTTGCAAATATTTTCAAACACAGTGTATCATCGAATACTTGTAAATATGTTTACTTGTAAATAAGTGTACGGCATACGAGGCAAGGCAAAAGATTGGGTCGAGAGTTATCTGAATGAACGACACCAAATGGTCGATTATCGTGGGGCGATATCGGACAAAAAAGTCATCACATGTGGAGTCCCACAGGGGTCGGTTCTTGGCCCTAAACTTTTTCTCCTGTATATTAACGACTTACTCAGCGTATCAAATAGCTGTAAAAAGGTGCTTTTCGCTGATGACCCGAATCTATTCTCATCCCCGTATATTGAGGATATACAAAGAATTATTGATGGAGAATTAAAACTTGTTGACAAATGGCTGAATGAAAACAGACTTGTACTAAACACCGACAAAACAAAGTACACATGCTTTCAAAACAAGAAAAATCAAAAAGACTGTGGAATTTCTGTGAAAGTAGGCGGAACGGTCATTGAGGAGGTTGAGTCGGTCAAATTCCTGGGACTGACAATTGACCAAAATCTAACATGGCGCAATCATATAAACTCAGATAAAGAACACAAATATCTACATCAGAGAAACCATCATCCATAAAACCAATTCTAAAAACAGGTTACTAATGAAAAACAATTAATTTGGTTCAACTTTCCTTGATCTGCCGCCATTTTTTTCTAAATCTACACGAAAACCGTTTTTAAAAAAAATTATATTGAAAAAACATGGTTTAAAAAACAAGTGGTTCAAAGTGGAAAAACATGGTTTAAATCAAGTGGTTTAACCAGCCGCTTATACGTACCAGCAGGCTACTTGCTATACAAAAGGTATTGGAACGTACATCAATCAAATCTATCTTACATAGATACTGTTTAAGAAAACATTGTTTCATTAAAAAAGCCTTAGTTTAAATGAACGTTTGTCAAAAAAAACACTTGACCAACCAATTAACTTGTCTTGTTCTGCTGTCAACATTTTCTGAATATGTACAATAATAAAAAGAACTTAAAACCAATTTGAAAAGCATCATTGCATTTTTTTATAAAAAAACATGGTTTCTTTTATAAAAAACACATGATTACTCAATGAATTTCTTTTGTTCTGCTGACAAACTATTTCAAATATCCACATCATTAAAACCATCTTTAAAAACATGGGTTTTCTCAGTGAAAAAAACCTAAACCACCGGACCCGGATGCACTTTCAAACAGTCTCCTGAGGTATTTATTGATAAAAAAAATTCATACTATTATCAAATTATCTTTCAAATAAGAAACGTAAAGATGTACAAAACGTCAATTAAACTCGTTTCTATGTACTAAACTCCAACATCCGACATTGCCGTGTTTTCATGTGCAAACACTTCATGGTCTGAAGAAGACCACTTGTTGTCTGGAGACACGCTAGGCCACACGTCTTTCGTACCAATGACTACAACATAAAAGGCTTATATAGGAAGGAGCCTGTGGGCAAAGTCAATTGAGGTTGAACGGCAGATTAGTGCGGTGAAATTTGATTGTGTAGTGAGCTAAACTGTGAAAGGGTGTCTGGTGCGTTATGAATGGACGAAAAGCTGATCCAGTTTGGGCAAATTTTGAAAGAGAAAGAATACCGGGTAGAAAATGTTGTTTTGTATGTCTTCGATGTGGGCTCTTTGTGGTAGGGCAGGTTGTTAGAATGAAAAAGCACTGACAAAGTAGTACAGAAGAGAGCATCAACTATCAGCATGAAGCAAACACTTGAATGGTCCAGAAATATGGACAAAAACAGGATCAAATATTTGAGAAACGGCCAAGCGATTAGTGATAAACACTTGACTGTTTACACTCTGGATCCGCGCTATCTGATGAGAAAAGTGAATGAACAGGTTGATAGAGCCACTGATGTAGTCGGGGAACGATTAGAGATGCGACCTAAAAACGACGTTTTTTTTAAAAAAAAACGTTTTTTTTTGCCAAAAAAAACACATTCTTTTTGTTTTTTGGAAGAGTCATGCAAATAATTCAAATTATGGAAATGATATATTTGGGATGTTAAATGAATTATTTTGTATCAACACATGAATTATACATGCTATTAGTGACCCTATCAAATTGAATTATCGTTAAATATGCACAATATAATTGTTATAATGGGTCTGAAAGCCCTAATATAATTGCTTGCACAGTACTGTGCGGCAATTCTATGTACAGTGAAGTTTTGCATTCAATTCAATTCAATTTGTGGACTCCGTGGTGTAGTTGTTAGCACACCGGCCTCACAAGCCGGAGGTCCGTGGTTCGAAACCCGGCGGAGCCGAATTTCGTTGGGTGAATTATATAATGCAACAGCTCCTGTCCACCCAGCAGAAAATGATGGTACCAGATATCAGTAGAGATGCGATCTAAAAAAACGACGTTTTAACCCATTTTTTCCGGAATTAAAATTATTTGCCGATTTTGATCATATCAATATGAGTTAATCAGAAGGGTAATAAGAAGATAATGATATGAAACAATTATTTGAATTCTGCTTATTTTATGATAAATAAGCTGGTACCATATGGTACCACTAGGACATAACGAGTACAAAATATCATAGACCAAAACATTACGCGAACATACAATATAGTATGATACAATATATATATATATATATATATATATATATATATATATATATATATATATATATATATATATATATATATATATATATATATGAACACACAAAATAACATACAAATACCTCACATTAAATTTATTTCATTAGTTTCTTTGACAACTTTCTTTGATACTTCTGGAAGCATCGAATGCATGAACCGACATCACATTTTGAGCACTGGGTATGTACTCTGGCTCCACACAATTCCCGTGTTAAATCGATCTCCTCATTGCATTTGATACTGCTTCATTGAATATCTCAGCAGATCTTGACCAGTACATGTGAGTTCTCGGGATGCAATTGTATGCACTAAGCACCAATATAGCTCAGAATACTTTCAGCTCTGAAGTTTGAACATTCACACCTGGCCAATTTCGTTTGAGTGAATATTTGGACATTTTATTCTTCATGTGGTCGAGAATATCTTCATCAATAAATAGTTCGAATAACTCAGAAGGGGAAAAATCTTTGTATTTTGAATAATTGCCTTCAGGAAATATTGCACTGTGTGAATATGCTGTGTGAAAAGTCCAATTTAGCTGCTTTTTTTCTTTCCGCTTAGCTACTCTCTGTAGACTCTTTTTCCGTTTCTTGGTTGAACTAGAGCTATCTTCAATCACAGGTTCCTCTACAATGTCATCTTCACTTTCTTCATTGTCGATATTAGACCGACGCGAGCGTAATTCAGCTGGGGCAGAAAGCTGTCTCCCTGATAGGTTATCGACATTGTATTCTCCATCTAGATTTTCATCACCAGAATCTTCGTCAGTTATATCAGCAACATCAGCAGATTCAATTAAGACATGTTCAACTTGATTTTTATCATTGTCCATCAGTATATCCAATATCTCGTTCATTGAGAGAGATCTGTGAGAAATATTGCAAAATTAATATTTTGTACACGTATCTCACTAGCGGTACCATATGGTACCACTGCGAGAAAAATACCTGTACCTCTCTAAATTTGCAAAACTTGTTCCCAATTTATGCTTGACATTATACATAAATATATATCCCATGAATATATACATAGTCAAAGTTTGAAAAATGGACAGGAATGTGAAAATAAAGTTACTTTTCGTGTGCCGCCATCTCGAAAGTTACAACTGTTATAATGTCACGTGCAATCAGCCTCACAGCACAACTGCAAGATGCTTACTGACCTTGAGACTTGTAAAATCAGTAGCAGGCAGTGTGGGCTATGTGCAGAACATGTTTGAACTCGTTCTGTGCAACGATTTTTATTTGGTATGCAATTACATAACTCAAATGCAGTTGGTACCGTATGGTACCGCTAGGAAAAAAACGGGTTAAAAAAAACGTTTTTTTTTTGCCAAAAAAACCGCGACAAATAAAACACGTTCTTTTCGTTTTTTTAAGGGTCATGCAAATAATTCAAATTATGGAAATGATATATTTAGGATGTTGAATGAATTATTTTGTATCAACACATGAATTATACATGCTATTAGTGACCCTATCAAATTGAATTATCGTTAAATATGCACAATATAATTGTTATAATGGGTCTGAAAGCCCTAATATAATTGCTTGCACAGTACTGTGCGGCAATTCTATGTACAGTGAAGTTTTGCATTCAAGTCAATTCAATTTGTGGACTCCGTGGTGTAGTTGTTAGCACACCGGCCTCACAAGCGGGAGGTCCGTGGTTCGAAACCCGGCGGAGCCGTATTTCATTGGGTGAATTCTATAATGCAACAGCTCCTGTCCACCCAGCAGAAAATGATGGTACCAGATATCAGTCATGAGTTGTGCCATGCATTATGGGGAGGTGGCCTTCTCTAATACGTCTTGTGGCTTGTCCACTCGTCCTTATGGCGCCATAGAGAGTCGTGGAGTGGAGACCGTGGAGAAGGTCGGTTCTGCGGTGGCAGCGAGCTGCACGGGGCACACCTGTGTGTTCATAAGCTTCGGCTTTTTCCCGTGTAGCAGCTGTCACTTAGGCATTTAACCTTTTTATTTTGATTATTGAGTTAATCATTGTGTAAGAAAGCAGGGTTTGAGAACCGTTTTTTATGCTAAAATCTGAAACTGTTTAAAAAAACAACAGGTGGCATAATTTTTTATTATTTTTTTACATATTACTTTTTTCCTACCACAAATGAACTTGTAACAATGTTTATATTTCATGTGGTGTAAGTTATATAAGTTATATAAGTTTTATTCTTATATCTATATTTAGTAATCGTTTATTGTTTTGTACATTGTGTATTGCATGTTGTGCATTAAATATGGCATGGGAAAGGATAGAAGTTAGGAGAGAAAGTAGTGATCGCACGCTCACAGACACAACCACATACATCACCAGAATAGGTTAGGCAAAGAGAAGCATAGCAGTGGTCGCACGCTCACACACACATAAACACATACATCACTGTCAACACAGTAGGTTAGAATACAGAACACAGCATTGGTTGCACACACGTAGACACACACACACATACACTGCAAGACATTAAGCAGGGCAGCACGTGCACACGCATATATTACACACACCAGTGTGTAAGACTATGGGCGTGCTGCATTGTGGTGACTTTGCGGTCCGTAAATAATGAGGTCGTGCACAACTTGGAGCTGGAGAATGAAGTAGGCGGCGCTAGCTAGCACTATATAAGCACAGTGCTTTCACCATTCGGAGGATATGGGATAGATAGATAGAAGCGGCAGCGGGAGGAGATAGATTGAGCAGCAGCAGCAGTAGAGGAGATTCAGTAGAGAAGTGGAGTGGTTCAGAGGGAGAATGGAACGGAACAGAGTATAGCAACACCAGAGGATAGAAGGGGAGAGAAGATAGGATAGAACACTGGATATAACGTTAGGACAGATAGAGTTAGGAACTTCAACATTAGATATAATATCACGACGAAATACATTGTTTCTTCAACAATCAACTGTGTTTGGAATCGGCAAAACAAGAGTTAACGCGGCACACAAGAGGTCTGCACGTCAAGAGGCCTGCTCCACTTGAACTATCACGACTGAAAGACAACATTGTTACAGAACTACGTTGATTATAATAAGTTTCATCATTTCATTCAGCAGATAAATTATTTGCAAAAATAAAAGTACAAACACTGCAAATATTTACACAAATACTACAAATATACACACAAACTTAGTGTCCCTAATGAGGCTACGAATAAAAGCGGGTCGCATTAATCAGAGTGGCAATCCTGACCAGAAAAACAGGCAATATTTTCGTGTAGGAAGAAAACGACTGAGGAAATATATTTAATGTACAAAAAGGTATTTGAATACGAATTACTACATCAAAGAAACCATCATCCATAAATCCAGTTCTAAAAACAGGTTACTAATATATAACCAATTAATTTCGTTGAACTTTCCTTGATATGCCGCCAATTTTTTTCTAAATCTCTACAACTACGAAAACCGTTTTTAAAAAAATATTTTGAAAAAAAACATGGTTTAAAAAACAGTTTAAATCAAGTGGTTTAAACAGCCGCTTATACGTACCAGCAGGCTACTTGCTATACAAAAGGTATTTGAACGCACATCAATCAAATCTCTTTTCCATAGAGACTGTTCTAGAAAGCATTGTTTCATTATAAAAGCTTTAGTTAAAATAAAAGTTTGTCAAAAAATCACTTGACCAACCAATTAACTTGTCTTGTTCTGCTGTCAACATTTTCTGAATCTGTACATTAATATATCGAACTTAAAACCAATTTGAAAAACATCATTGCATTTTTTCATAAAAACATGGTTTCTTTTGGAAAAAAAACACATGATTACTAAATGAATTTGTTTTGTTCTGCTGACAAACTATTTCAAATATCCACATAATGGAAAAAACCTAAACCACCGTATCCGGATGCACTTTTTAAACAGTCTTCTGAGGTATTTATTGATAAATATTTTTGTTCTTTATACTATTATCAAACTATCTTTGAAACGAGATACGTAAAGATGTACAAAACGTCAATTAAACTCGTTTCTTTGTACTAAAATCCAACATCCGATGACAATTGGGGCTAATTCTAAAAAAACCCAAAAAAACCTAAAAAACATGTTTTTTTTGGAAAAAAAACGCAACAAAAAAACGTTTTTTTGCATCACTAGGAACGATATCCTCAATTGTTTGCTATGATTACGAAACTCAGATGCATCAGATAGATCTTCTCCAATTTTGGATTAGCGCACACCAAACTTGCGATCATCTCGGCACAGGAAAGGCCGAGACGAGTGTATTATATTAGATATTAACACATTATTTTATGTATTATACATTTTGTGTATATTTTTGACCATTTATTAGATTTTATTTGATATGCATATGTAACAGAGTTCATTATCAGTAGCAGGTGTTTATATCTGTTGTTGCGATAGCTCTAGTGAAGCAAGCATCTTGATTGTGTGCGCCGTGATAACGCTTATTGCCGATTTAAGACAAACGTTGAACAATACGAGTTGTATTTCAATAATCCGGTGTAGAATTGTACAGTCTCCGACTCCTAGTCTTTCAAGTTCTACTCTAGTCTTCTAGTCTGTCTAATTCTGATCTTATATCCACTATCACCTAGTTCTTGTTTTTCTAGTTTCTTTCGGTTCTATCCTATCGCTCCTAGTTTCTTAGCTCAGCCTCGACTGTTGAAATATATTTGCTTTTATACCGCTAACTAGCGCCGCCCACTACATTCTCCAGCTCCAAGCTGTGCACGGCCTCGTTAATCACGGACAGCTAGGACGGCCTCAGCAGCACCTCTCACCTGCCCTCCAGCGCCAGCAGCCTCCACCAGCAATCTTCCAGCTGCCCGGCGACGAGTCCAACACCAGTGCAGGCGGGACGACGAGCAACCCTTGGCCGCAGCTCCTCCGCTGCCTCCTGCCGACACCATGCTCTCCTGCCGTCCCCCTGCACACCAACCTGACACGCCGCCGAACACCTCCACCACGTGCTCCAGGCCGCTGCTAATGCTGGAGGGCACTATCTCTGCTGCTGAAGCCGGGTCGCAGACAAATACCACTTTCAAAACAAAAAAACGCCCAAATAGCTTGTAACCAACAAAAATACTAAAATATATTAGACAGGCGCGCGTGGGCAGCACCGCCCCACGCGCGCCTACAAGAGCTGGCCTTCCTTAACCCATTGTTCTCAGGCTTGATATTGTGTTAGGTAGAGTAGTATAGTGAGGCACTGTCACGGTGGCGCTAGTTTATCGGGGAGGTTTGCCGGAATTTCAATTTGGTGAGCGATGCTGGCGCCACAGCAGTTGTGACGTTCACTTTAGTGTTCAACTTTGAACCAATCAAATTTCCCAAGTATCCAACATAATCATAAATACCACTTGATAATTCAATGAAATATGTGCTTAAGTCGGAAGATTTATGCAAACGTATGCATCGATAAACAAACGTACATCAAACCTCAGGTTTCTGTGTAACAATGTTTTTATATTTGATGCGGTGTTATATATAACTTTTATTCTTATATCTTTATTTAGAAATCGTTGATTATTTTGCACATTGTATATTGTATGTTATGCATTAAATATGGCATAGGATAGGATAGAAGTTAGGATAGAAAGTAGAGCATAAACGCATACGAGGGGGTATCGTAAAGTTTTAATTATGACCATGAAATAAACGAGTCAGAAACTTCATTTTTATTTGTGGTCCTTAAGACTTCTCTACATAGTCACCGTCCAGAGTCTCACATTTCTCCCACCGTTTCTTGACATTCCGCAGGCCGCTGTTGTAGAAGTCCTCAGATTGCGTTGAAAACCACTGTTCCACCTCTTGAATGACTTCATCTGTGTCATCAAATCGGCGACCCCGCAGTGGATTTTTCAGCTCTGGAAACAAGAAAAAGTCGCTTGGGGCGAGATCGGGAGAATAGGCGGATAAGGCAAGATTTCATATCCGGGTGATAATTAGAACTTTACGATACCCCCTCGTGCATCACTGTCAACACAGTAGATTAGGCAACGAGAAGCATAACAGTGGTCGCACGCTCACACACACACATAAACACATACATCACCAGAGTAGGTTAGAATACAGAACACAGCATTGGTTGCACACACGTAGACACACACACACACACACGTTACTGCACGACATTTAGAGAAACCAGAGCAGCACGCGCACACGCATATATCATTCACACCAGTGTGTAAGGCTATGTGCGTGTTGCCGTGCGTGTTGCATTGTGGTGACCTAACTGTACGTTATTTATGAGGTCACAGCTTGGAGCTGGAGAATGTAGTAGGCGGCGCTAGTTAGCACTATATAAGCACGGAAATTTTCACCAGTGGGGGAGCAGATAGGATAGAACGCGAGATAACATTAAGACAGATAGAGTTTGGAACAGCAACATTAGATCACGACGAAATACATTTATTTTCAACAATCGCCTGTATTTGGAATCGGCAATAAGAGTTATCGTGGCGTACAACATCAAGAGGCCTGCTCCACTTGAACTATCACGACAACAGACACTGTTACATTCTGTGGATGTCGAATATATGTATTGTATGGGAGATTCTTACATTTTTGCGTATTAAATGTATTCTTTTGATATCCATGAAATTCAATATGAAATTGATGTGAAAATGTGTGTTCCAATTATGTAAATAATGATAAATAATAAACAATATGTGATTATGAACATTTGTAATACTTTGGTAAAATGTTTAAAAACGCAATGCAAATTTTTACTGAGGAATGGAAATATAATCTTCAAAAACTATCTTATCCGTATAACAAAGTTATAATCAGACCATTTTTCTAACTGTCAGTTTACTCAGTTTTCTTTCTCTGTTTACTTTCGCGTTCTTTTCGCGGCCTGCTTGTGCAGCTGTCGTTAGGCTAATGTATGTGGTATACCTAATGTATGTGGTAGGGTGGCGTCAGTAGTACACTGCGCCTGATGTGCGATGTGCGAAGTAGCTTGACAGTTAATTTATGACCCTTTTTTGTACGTCTGACTTGGCTGAGCATCTCGTGGTAACAAGCGTGTGTACAGTCAGATCATGTTTAGAAATAGCTTGTGTCGCGGTTGTGTAGTCGCGTTGTTTGTGGTGTACGGTGCCAACAACATCTGGTCGTCGGTATATAAACCGGGGTTACTAATAATAGGGAGACTCGCCACGCACCACTCACCCAGGCAGGCAGTTATTAAGTCGTGATTAGGGCATTAGGTTCAGGACTTCATTAAGTTTCATGAGTTGATGTATGGAAGTATATTTGACTGCAAATATACAATTAAACTACGACTGGGTGACTATTACTTGTTATCGCGGAAAACAACATCAACAAGGACTGACAAGACATCACGATTAGCCGAACGACGAAGACCAATATTTAACATCTCAACATATTGGTGTCGTCACAATCCGCTCATTTTTTAAACGGTTACCAATTTATATGTCTGTCTGTATATTTGGTGAGAGTTTCACGTCAAAGTGATTGAAATGAATCAGTTAACATCAACGTAGGATTGATAAACATAAATTGCACGCGTCATTTTGCAGGTTAAACGGTGTTAATCTTGCAAGTTTTCATTGCAATCCTGTGATATGACGTCCCATTTCATTGCAATCCATATGGTCACACTCATCGCACGATACGAGTGTGTCTGTCTGAATAGATATTGAGGGTTGCATACGTGAAAGTGCTATGAAAAACGGTAACCGCACATAGTCACTTGCAAGTTCATTGGTGTACAAGTTCATTGGTGCGTTTGAAACATGCACATGCTTATTCACAATGATATTACACTTTCACACTGATTTGCACTTGATTTCACACTTCTACGCTCTTCCACCATGTATGTACGAGGCCTGTCTAAAAAGTATCCGACCTTAAGCCAGAATATAAATTTCACACACCTGACAGGATTTGGACCCTAATCCCCTTCAAAGTAGGCCCCTTGTGCTTGCACACACTTAGCCCACCGATCCTTCCACTGCTGGAAACATCTCTGGAAGTCTTCTTTCGGAATGGTGTTCAGCGTCGCTGTTGCGTTCCGCATTATTTCTTCTCTAGTCTCAAAACGGGATCCTTTCAGTTGCGTCTTCAATTTTGGAAATAACCAGAAGTCGCAAGGAGCCATGTCTGGAGAGTAGGGAGGATGGCGAACGACTGGAATCCCATGTTTGGTCAAGAAATGTTGGATCAAATGGGATGAGTGTGCAGGGGCGTTGTCGTGATGCAGTTGCCAATTTTTCGCCGTCCACATGTCTGGCCTTTTGCGCCGAACTGCGTCACGGAGACGCCGGAGAACATCTTGATAGTACTCCTTTTTCACTGTTTGTCCTTCCGGTGCGTATTCGTGATGCACAATTCCACGGATATCAAAGAAGACAGTCAGCATCACCTTCATTGCTTGGCATCTTTTGGCGCTTTTTTCGGCCTTGGAAACTCGGGATGCTTCCATTGCGACGACTGTCTTTTTGTTTCTGGGTCGTACCCGTACACCCATGACTCATCTCGAGTTATCACGGTGTTCAGAAACTGAGGATCTGTGTTGGCAGTGTCCAGAAGGTCCTGTGCAGCTTGTAAACGGAGGTCCTCTTGTTCCGGAGACAACAACCTGGGCACAAATTTCGCAGCCACTCTGTGTATGTTCAAATCATCACGCAAAATTGCATGTGCGGAATCATGCATGTTACTCACTCCAACCTCTTGGGCAATCTCCCGCACGGTCGAGCGACGATCTGCCATCACCAAATTTCGCACCCTCTCAACAACAGCTGCACTCCGAGCAGTTTGGGGCCTGCCAGAACGCTGGTCACTCTCTGCTGATGCGCGGCCACTTTTGAATCGGTTGAACCACTCCTTAATTTGTGTTACACCCATTGCATCTCCAAACACCTGCTGAATCTTACGAATTGTTTCGCTTTGGGAATCACCAAGCTTTTGACAAAATTGGATGCAGTATCTTTGCTCAACATGTTCAGTCATCTTGAGAGAATCGGTAATCCGACAGACACGTTGCGTAGCACCTCACTCAGCGACCGACAGGCAGCAACTTACGCGCTGGATGATGGTGAAAAATTCACGCATGCGCATGAAGGTGTCTTCCTTCACTGTGTGGAGTGGCGCCGCGCTATCTATTCGCACTATTCGTCTCTATTTCGCACGGGAAGAATTTAGGTCGGATACTTTTTAGACAGGCCTCGTATGCACACATGCGTACGTATGTGTGTATAGGCATTTAATGGGTGTATGCATATGCATGTAATGAGTATCATTGCTTATTTGTATACTAGCGACAATAACCGCACGAAGTGCGGACTAGATCCGCACTGCGTGATCCATTACGAGATCAGGTACGAGATCCGCACTACGTGCGTCTCGTAACCTCGTTGTTAATTATAGTATGCGCGCATATATTTTACAACATATATTTTACTTTGATTTACGCGTACAAAATTTCATTTATTGATTTCATTTATTGAGTCATTTGTATAGCGCAATATACACATCATGTCTCAATTGCGCTGATATATACATTACACACCACATACATTCATGCACAATCACATGCATATTCAAATATATGTTTCATATTTACAAAGCAGGACAATACAATGCAGGCAGAACGCAGACACACGCACACACACGTACACGCGCCCATCAGCAAATACCTTAGCCGGTTCATCAAGATAGCGATGGCACTAATCTTACAGAGAATTCAGCCAGGTACTACCTGTACTAAGCGCTCGAAAACATCATACATCACAAACACACCGCACACCTCATATATAAACAATGATGACAGGTAGACGTAAAGACGTCAAGTCGAAACAGTATTGGGGTCACGCTGACAATCAAAGAACCCGCGCTGACAATCAAAGAACCCAAATCACCCACGAATGCACACACACGCTCACCCACAAACATACACACATGGACTAACACACACACACACATAATGCAGCAGAATACAAGCGTCAAACCCGTTTCTACTCATCCCATTCTGGTGTGTGTGTGTGTGTGTGTGTGTGTGTGCGTGTGTGTGATGTGTACACTAGCGTACAACTAGTGTGTACACTAGTGTTTATGGTGTACACTAGCGATGAATATAAGCTGTGATTTTCTCTCTGCTATCTCCCTCTCCATCTTTTACCTTGTGAATGCATGCATTTGTGTTAGTGTGTGTGTTTGTGTGTGTGTGTGTGTGTGTGTGTGCAGCGCCTTAGAGACCCTCTAGGTGTAGGACGCTATATAAATTTTTCCATAATGTAATGTAATGTGTGTGCGTGTGTGTGTGTGTGTGATTCGATGATGATATCCTTGTATATTTTGAGTTAGACGATCTTCAACTAGCTCATTCAGGTGTCAGCAAAATACTGCTTGACATAACAACCTGGGCAGCGACCAAATGCCTGACATTGAACAAGGAAAAGACGAAATTCATGGTTTTAACAAAAAACGAGCTGGCAATCCCCGCTAGTAATGACTTTGATGTTGTACATAAAAGCAGACTTCTGGGTGTTACAATTGATAGTCGCCTAACGTTTGAGGCTCATGTGTCTGAACTTGTGAGAACCTGTAATTATCATCTGCGCCGTGTGTATTTTATAAGGAAGAATTTAACTATTGGAGCCACTAAAAAACTTGTAGATTCTCTTATCATAACTTGTAGATTCTCTTATCATAACTTGTAGATTCTCTTATCATATCTAGACTGCAATATTGTTCTGTTTTGTTCCTCAATATTGAATCACCGTATTCCACGGAAACTTCAGAGCATTGTAAATATATCCTGTCGCATTATATTCAATGTCCCTAGACGAACTTCTGTAGTGGAATATCTTATCACACTAGCCTGGCTACCGGTCAAGGCTGACATTGAATACAACCTACTGTGTATGGTACATTCTGTCCTTGTATATGAATCACCGCTTTATCTAAGAAATGTGTTGTCTTATAAACAAGTATCTGTAGATTATGATTTTCGTCGAAACCGTCAGCATCTACTTCATGAGCCAGCGTTTCCCACCCGCCACATCCATTATAATCGACGTTTTAGTTACATGGCTCCCAGATTATATAACAAATTGCCACTCTCCATACGATCGTCCCGATCTGTGGATGTATTCAAGAACAAGTTGAAAAAACACTTGCTTCTACAATCTTATGATCGGGTAAATTCCTGCATAAAGCCAGAGTATTCGCTGTGAATGAAATCATTTTGAATATGTATGTTACAATTGTTGTAAATAATTACTATCATTATATATAACTTGAATTGTCGGATTCGATGCATGTGTATTGTCTTGCTCTTACTTTGACCAATTTTTATTTATTTCGCTTTTCATGGCTGTCGTTTACCTTCGCGCGCCAACATGTTATCATGTTGTATCGCCGCTGTGGGAGTACTACAATATTGCCCTATGAACATATTGGCCCAAAAACGCCCGCATGCTCCCATACTCTGCAATAGGGCAATATGTTCACCTCGGCCAGCGTAGTGTCAAAGGCGTATCAAGTGCGGTGAGTGCGACTGCGGTTTGTGGCCAATATGTTCACTTTTCACCATAGCTAAATCTCAGTGGTTTTCAACACAACGCACGAGTTTTTATACAACAATTAGCTAGCACCTAACATACTGTGCGGTTATTGGCTAGGTTAGGTCAGGTCAGGTCAAGTCAAGTTAGATTACTGAGCCTAGCCAATAACCCCACAGTATGTGAGGTGCTAGCTACTTGTGTATAAACTCTTGTCTTGTGTTGAAAACCACTGAAATTTCGCCATGGTGAAAAGTGAACATATTGCCCACAAGCCGCAGTCGCACTCACCGCTCTTGATACGCCTTTGACACTACGCTGGCCGAGGTGAACATATTGCCCTATTGCAGAGTATGGGAGCATGCGGGCGTTTTTGGCCAATATGTTCATAGGGCAATATTGTACTAGATCCGCCGCTGTCACTGGCCTTTGTGCATGTGCTACCAGTGTGTTTGTATGTGTGTGTGTGTGTGTGTGTGTGTGTGTGTGTGTGTGTGTGTGAGGGTTGGTTTTATGCTTGTGTGTGCTTGTGTGTGTGTGTGTATGGGTGTGTTGGTGTGATGTTTTGGTCATGCATGGTGTAAATAACACCTGTTTTGAAACGAAGAAGGGCTGTCAGCGACGTTTTTCCACCTGTCTGTCCGCTTATACCTGTATATATGTGCGTGTGGTCTTTTTGCCCATACATCATGTTCACCTGCCGGAATGCCGAAGAATGCGAGCTGACCTGTCGGTGTCAGTGATATATCCGCACTTCCGCTGAATGTATGTGTGTGTGTGTCTGTACCCTTGTGAATATTTGTACATGTATGTGTGTCTGTTTGTACAATGCCGCATTGTAAATATTGTACTGTGTGCGCATCTGAGACATTGTGTAGAGATTGCGCAATATAAATGTTTCAATAAATGAAAATGAAAAATGAAATGTGTGTGTGTGTGTGTGTGTGTGTGTGTGATTCACTCTTGCGAGATTTATCAAGTACAATTACCAGAAATGATGCGGTTGTACTCTCGCTGGGAAGTTTCGAGCAATTATTCAATTGAATGATATGATGTTTAGAATCAATGTGGAAAACAAACACAGAAACAATATCATTTACGAATAGTGAGAATGTGTTTGCGCGTATATGGATGCGTGTGTGTGCGTGCTTGTATGTGTATCTGAGTATGTGTGTGCTGGTATGTGTATTTAGTGAGTGTGTGTGTGTGTGCGTGTGCCTGTATGTGTATGTCAATGTGTATGGGCGATCGCTCCGCTGCTGCAAAATTATGCAAGAACAGTTCGCAGAAATGATGCAGTGCATTCTCGCGGGGAAGTTTGTAGCAATCGCTTAACTGAATGACAAAAGCGTATAGAATAAAAGCGAAAAACAAACACTAATGGGAATAATTAATGTTAATAACAGCTATAATATCGGTAATCTACACATGCGCATGCGAAAAACGCTTCTGTAACACACGACTATGCACTTAATTAAACGCTCAATTTTGCTACGCGCTCTGTACGCCACTGTGCATTTGCAAACGCTGCTGAGCTCTGCAAACGCTCGCTGCAATGCATGTATGTGTATATATATACACAATACATATATAGCTCAACGTAACTGTATATATATATATATATATATATATATATATATATATATATATATACACAGTTACGTTGAGCTTCATTATTATAGATAGATACAATGACGATGATGCGCGATCACGCGCCAATCACGTGGTGTTTGTATGTCTGTGTGTATAACGATAAACTCTATTTCCGTAGCAGTCGTGTCTGTGCAGGTGTTGTGTGCGGACGCGTTTGCTCCCTACTACTTACCTCCTTATCGTCATCTCCTTAATTCTGTCGTATTGTCCTATCCGTCACTGTACTTGCCGTTCACTGCAGGGATATTGACTTCATCTTCATTTGTCGTCTGGCTCATTTGACACCGGTTTGTTTTTGCTGCCTACGGTTTAATGGACTCAACTCGCTGATTTTCGAGTTGTATAATATTTTAAGTGAAATTTCTCATGTTGATCGTTGTATTACGTTATTCAACGTTTAATGTTCTTGAACTAGTTCGTTAATAATATATTTGCGTAGTTCTGGTGGCTAGGTGTTTGTGTCTTTATTGCTAGGTTCATGCTAGGTGTAAGTGTAGTATGTGTAGTATATCATAGTAGCTGGACGCTAGGTCTAGTGGTGTACCTAGGTGTATTGGTGGTCATCAGTGTTGTCAGGTGTCTCGTAATCTACGAAAAGCCAAACCGCCCACGAAAAAAGACCAAAAGGGTAAATTCAAAACACAGTACAATTATTTTTCCTAACGCCAAAACAGTATCAGTCCCATTGTGCGACATATAGAAAGTACTCTTTCAAACAAATAATTTCTCTACCACTTCATAAAGTCATGCCCTCTAAGTCCTTGTTTCCAGTAAACATGTTTCAGGTGGAAAATTATTTCAATAGAAGTATTTTCACAAATATGTGTGTATATCTGGCACAATAATCAACAATGCTTACTAATGAGTTATTCCACGCTGGTGGAAGGAATTAGTAACATCGTCCCTATAAAATTGGGTGTTGGTCCCGCTTCTTTGTTGTACAAATGGTTGAATCCTTGAATCTATACAAAACTATGAAAACACAATAGAAAATTATAATGATCTCTAATGATAAAAATGTCGAATAAGGCCAAATTATAGACATAGACATAGACTCTATAGACAATATTTCCTCGAGTCTAACGTTGGTCGAAAAAGGCCAAATTGGTCCTAAAAGGCCAAACATTGCAACCCTGGTGGTCGATCGGCGGCCTGAGGAGGCTGCCGTGTCGCGGTCGCCAACGGCCGCACCTCAGCATTCCCATGCGTTCGCGACCAAGCGGCCCCAGACGGCCGCAACCCAACGGCCCAAGGCGGCCGCTCCCCAGCAGCCTTTTCAGGCTGCTGAGCGGCGATCTCAGCGGGTCGCCGATCGGCCGGTCAGCGGGCCAACGGACCTTGTTGGCAAATCGGCAGCGATGCCGGTTAGTCAGGGCGGCAAAAAACCGGCCGCTCAGCAGGCTTCCAAACCAGCAGAGCGGTCGACTCCGAGCCGGAGGAAATCCGGAGACTGGATGGAGACGAACACAAGAGCCGCCTTTCAGTCAAGTCAGCCTCGCCGAGTAGTGACCGGGGATCATCTCCCGGTCACAAAGCGAGTGCGGGGCCTGCTTCTCCACGCTCGGCGGTTGCTAGCGCACTTCTTTCCGACCACGACGGAGTGACTCCCACCACTGACATGGATGTGGAGAGTTCCTCTAAGCGGAAGCTCTCAGCCTCTCCAAGTGGGTCCCCACCTGACGCGGAGAGAGGACGATCAGCCAAGCGATACTATTAGGTACCTGTGATACCTGTTTTTTAGTGTATATGTGCTTTTTTAACGGGAGTATTTATTTGTATTTTATTGTATTTTATTTATTTTCATGTCCATTTTACAATGGAATATTAGAGGTAATAGGCCGAATTTTTATGATTTACTGCATATTTTACACTCCCGACAACTATCGATTTTAGCAATATAGGGGAATAAGCTTTTAACTTCTTCGTATTTTATTATTCAGGATTTTAATGTTTTTAGATATGATAATCCCAGCTCGACTATAGCCCATGGCGGGGTTATGCTGGCTGTTCGCACCAGTGTACCCTGTCGCCGCCTGCATATTCATTCAGATTTGCAGGTAGTTGCGGTTCGGTGCTGGCCGGGTGGTAGGGAGGTGAGTGTGTGCTCATTGTACCTGCCGCCTGGTCGTCCGTTCCCAAGGGCTGACGCCGATTTTTTAATCAATTCACTTTCACCCCCTTTTTATGTTTTGGGCGACTTAATGCTCACAGCCCTTTTTGGGGTTGTGATGCATATTGTAGCCGTGTTTTTATTATGGAGGATATTTCAACTGTTTTAGGCATGGGTATTTTAAACACAGGCACATATACGCATTGCACCATGCCATCGGGAAGCATGTCCGCTCTGTCAGTGCAGGCATCCACGAGCTGGACCGTTGAGAACAGTCTTTATGGGAGTGACCACTTCCCTATATGGATCTGTCTCAATGAGTACCTAGGTTGGGAACACGACAACCGAGATGGAATTTCAAACGAGCTGATTGGTTCCGCCATGATTGCTTGACACTGGAAGCCATGGGCAACCCCACACTTCGACCCAGCGTCGAAGATTTTACTGAGGCCATTGTCACCTGTGCCAAACAGAGCATTCCGCGTACGGCATCGCGTCCCCGGCGGCGTCCTGTTCCTTGCTGGGAAGGCGTTTGTTCTGCGGCGTTGCGAGAGTGACATCGTTGCTGGGGTCGCTTCCGGTGCATCAGCACGGTGGCAAACATGCTGTGCTTTCGTCACGCTCGTGCAAAAGCTCGATGGACCTTTCGCGAGGCGAAGCCTGCCTCGTGGGTGTCCTATGTCTCCAGCATTAATCGGCATTGTCGTATATCCACCATATGGGACCGTATAAAGCGCATCTCTGGGAAGTACTGTCCCACTCCACTGCCTTCTCTGAAGATCAGTGCCGTGGATGTGATAAATCCGGAGCATGTTGCTGACGAAATTGGCCGATATTTAGCGGAGCGCTGTCGTGCAAACGTAGATGACCCTGATTTTGCAGCGATCAAACAACAGTGGCAGAGATCACCCGATTATTTCTCCCCCAACTGTCAGCTGCCAATCAACAGCGATTTTTCTGCATCTGAGCTGAGAACAACCTTGCGATCGCTTCGCGATGTGGCTGAAGGCCCTGATGAGGTTCACAACCTGATGCTGAAACGCCTGTCGCCGGCTGTGCTGTCTACCCTGCTGCAGGTCTTCAATGATCTGGTCGATGGACGAATTCGGGTACCTAATCACGGCGATCTTCCGCTTCATATACGTTCATGTGACCATGTGTGTACATTGTTTTCCGTATCATCTGATCACAATGTTGCGTCACCGGGAGACAGCGTATTCACGCATTGCTTCAATCACACGTCGTTCTTTGTCGTTTTCTGTTTTGAGCACGATTGAAGTTGATCCAGATCATGTCCTTCCATCGGAAATTCGCACTCAATTCCATCACACACTTTCTGAGTACGTTAAAGTGTTTGACAGTGACCTCCCTGGTTATAACAATGCAGCAGGAGATATATATGTGGTGTCGTAAATATTGGTTATGTACAGCCCCCACAGCGAAAGGGTCGTTTATCTCACTATAACCGCTCGCGCCTAACCGATCTTCAAACCAAAATTGACGAATTTGAATCAGCAGGAGTGTTCAAAAAGCCCGAAGATGTTGGAGTAGATGTTGAATATGTGAACCCCTCCTTTCTAGTGCACAAGCCAAGTGGAGGTGACCCTCTTGTTACTGACGTTTCATCTGTTGGCCAGTACAGTAAGCCACCGCCTTCTCTTATGCCGGATGTTGACTCGACCTTGCGAATTATTGGAGGTTGGAAGTGTATAATATCCACAAATCTTGCTCAGGCGTATTTTCAGATCCCCTTATCTCGATGAAATACACTTGATGAAATACCCCCAATTCCCATACACTCGATGAAATACTGCGGTGTTATAACGCCATTCAAAGGGACTCGAGTGTATGCTCGATGCACAATGGGGCTACCAGGCTCAGAGGCAGCTTTAGAGGAGCTCATGTGCAGAGTATTAGGATATATCATTCAGGAAGGCCACGTAGTCAAGCTGGCAGGCGATTTGTTTTGCGGTGTTAACACATCCGGGGAGATTTTATCCACATGGCGCTTGGTTTTAGCAGCTCTTGACAAATGTAACTTGCGATTGTCGCCTAGCAAGACAATCATCTGTCCTCGCAAAGCCTCTATTCTCGGATGGGTGTGGTCGGATGGGTATTTGAGTGCAAGTCCACATCGAATCTCCACACTTGCCTCATGTAATTCACCGAAAACTGTGGAGCAAATGCGCAGTTTCATTGGTGCTTTTAAAGTTTTGAGTCGTATAGTTAACAACACATCACAATGCTTAACTCCACTAGAGTCTATGTGTGCAGGACGCGAATCTGCGGAAAGTCTTCAATGGTCGGACGAACTCATAGCAGCGTTTCAGGCGGCCCTCACCTTCACAACACCTTCGGTCCAATAAATCTATTGTCATTCCAAGACCTTCAGACTACCTTTGGATAGTCACTGACGGATCAAGCAAACATCATAACATTGGCGCTACACTGTACGTCACTCGTAACAAACGTACACTGTTGGCGGGCTTTTTCAGTGCAGTTTCAGTGTCTTTTCCTCCCTCTTCCTCTTGTTGAATACACCACAACGCCACCAGTCTCTTCGGTCGGGATTTCGTATGCTGCCGATGTGATGCATTTCCACCGCCAACTCATCTTGGTGGTACGGGAAACAGTGACTTATTTTACACTCACAAGTCTTATCCCTGACGAAACAGCTCTTTCATTGGAGTCGGCACTCATCACTTTATGTGTCCAATTGCACGCTGCTAATAGTTCAGTTACTACTGTCCGAGTCGCTACGGCTCCAGGATTTGTGAGTCTGGTGTCGAGTACTCGACTTCAAAGCGTTGGCATTATACTCAAAGTAGGTTGTGCTAGAAACTGCAACAAGAATCCAGTTGCGGAACACGCCATAGGTGAGCTTCGTGATGAACTCAAACGTCTGAATTGGAAGCGGAAAGTGTTTCATCCTCTGATTTGGCCATTGCTACATCTCTACTGAATTCGCGATTAAGAGGTCCTGGATTATCATCCAAGGAGATGTATTTTTCCCGTGATCAATTATCTCATTCCAACATTCCTCTCGATGATCACAGGCTCATCATGCATCAACACACCAAACGCCTTTCGAACCATCCTCACAACTATTCTTCCAAATCGCGCCGTCGCCGACCCATGCCGAGGCCCATCCATATGAAGGTCGGAGACTTGGTATATCTTGCTGTTGACTGTGACAAGGCCCAACCTCGTCCTCGATACTTGGTTGTATCCATCCAGGGTGATTTCTGCCAAATACGCAAATTTACCGAATCACAACTTCGAGCCAAGTTGTACTCCGTCAGACTAAACGAATGCTATCATATTCCGACGATTGAATAACAAACACCTCTTGTGCGTGACACCGACGATGAGCAGAGCTCGTCAAAGGACGGGTTGGTAGCGACCGTACCACTAGAAATATCGTCTCCACCATCCGAGTTAGACGAGGCAACATCACATCTTAACCATTTGAGTGAGCCGGAGAGTAACACATTCACTCCCACCGCGAGACCTCAACGTGTTAGGAAAATGCCTCAGAGATTTGAGGAATTTGTATATATATGACAGCATTGCTAAATTTGTTTACATTGCTAAATTTACTTGGAACGAGCATCATACCGGCTGCAATGTTGTCAGTTGTACACTGGTTATTGTCGATAAGTTTATTATGTGTATGTCCTGTATATTTGCATTCCTCATCATTATTAGACCATGTGACCACTAACTGCATTTGTCTGTTTTTACGAAGGGAGAAGAAAAACAGGTCACGCCAGTATGTAGTGTCAGCACGCCCATGACGTTTGCACGTGTGTGAGTCATGGATGTACGTTAGCCTTGCGTCGCGTTAACATTGTTTGAGCGTGTATGTATGTTGGTGTGTAAATGTGTGAACGTTCATGGTTGCACGCGTTGAAGCTCGTGACACATTATCAATATCACACATTGTGTAAGCATGTATGTATGTCCGTGTGCTAGAGTGGGTGTATGAACGAGTGTACCATTGTCAGCAGTAAGGCCTCTTTCACACTAGGCAACTAGTGGCGGGCACTAGTGTCCGCCACTAGTTGCCTGCATTGCTTAGCATTGTAGCCTTTCACACGAGGCAACAGCGGTTGTCGGTGGCGGCAACGGCTCTAGTACCAAGTGATCCAACGTACCATCTGGTCCAACGCTGATACGATGCGATGAACACCGGCCGAGCGATGACTCACCGGCCGTGAGTGAATCTGACAGTGGCGTATCTAGAAACTGAAATATGCGAGTGACCATCTATAAGCAGAAGCTATAAGCTATATTTATTAGCTGTATGTTATATCCGAACCTCATTACAGGTATACAGAGCCTAAACTAACCAAGTCTAGCCTAAAATAACCCACCTAACCCAACCAAACATTATCTGACCTAACTTAACCAAAGCTAACCTACCCTACCATAAACTTCACATAGCTGATAAAAATTGTCAAAGATGATCATTCACATAACTCAGTCTCTAGATACGCCACTGTCAGATTCACTCACGGCCTGTAGCATCGTGGCTATCGCTCGGTGTTCATCGCATCGCAGTAAGCGTTGGATCAGTTGGTACGTTGGCGTAAATGGTCGTAGCCCCGCGGCAACCGATTTTTTCGGTTACGGACACTAGTGACGGACACCGAAGTTGCCGCCACCGCTTGGTTAACATTGTTTCTAATGGGAGCTTTCACACGAGGACACTGAGTGGCGCCACTCAGTATGATTAATCGTGCATTCAGCGTACCTTCAGCGCGTGCAATATGATCTAGCACGCCTTCAGTGCTGATTTAGTGGATTGAGTGTTGTGTATTCAGGGGTAGTTGAGAAGTTCAGGGGTGTGTTGAGAAATTGAAATGGAGCAAGTTGATTGCCGTGATATAATTGACAGAATAAATATTATGCAATACATACTATAGAATAAATAGGGTAGTTTTCCTCCGTGTTTATTCACATAAATCTCAATGGAATTGCTCAAGGCACTATACATTTTTTCAAGATTTTTCGTATTTCTTCACCATCAACGCCAAAATCATCCCTGCCTCCACTGATACCATATTTACGGGGCTACGACCATTTACGCCAACGTACCAACTGATCCAACGCTTACTGCGATGCGATGAACACCGAGCGATAGCCACGATGCTACAGGCCGTGAGTGAGTGAATCTGACAGTGGCGTATCTAGAGACTGAGTTATGTGAAAAATCATCTTTAACAATTTATATCAGATATGTGAAGTTTATGGTAGGGTAGGTTAGCTTTGGTTAGGTTGGGTTAGGTAATGTTAGGTTGGGTTAGGTGGGTTAGGTTAGGCTAGACTTGGTTAGTTTAGGCTCTGTATACCTGTAATGAGGTTGGGATATAACATATAAATGATAATAAATGTAGCTTATAGCTTCTGCTTATAGCTGGTCACTCGCATAGTTTAGTTTCTAGATACGCCACTGTCAGATTCACTCACGGCCGCTGAGTCATCGCTCTAGTACCAAGTGATCCAACGTACCATCTGGTCCAACGCTGATACGATGCGATGAACACCGGCCGTGCGATGACTCACCGGCCGTGAAATCAACCAACTTGAATAACACCTGGCAATTGATTATGACATTTTAAATTTATATTCAAGCTGAATAAAAGTGGCTTCAATATCGTATAGTCAGACTTGAAATCACACTATTTATTTCGACTTTTTGTGTCCAATTTGTTGGCTAGGGACGACGGGAATTAATAATAATTGTCAAGTATTATTGCTAGTTATACTCAATTAATTATTACTGTTAGAACCTTGAATTCATAATCTGCAAAAACATGCTCGTATACAATACTTTTAGTTCTCCTCACTTGAATTATATTGAAGTATAGACCTCTCCCGTGCATACAGGCTACGCGTTCCGAAACAAGCCGTTTCGGCTTATGCCTTACAATTGTATAAAATTTTTAGTTTGTATTTGTGTTTATACTCACGGCATAGCCACACATATAACACAAAAATAATAAAATTCGTATTTAATTAAATATTATACCTAGTGTAAAATACCCATCACGCACTCTGAACTGATGCAAAAAATAATATTTAAATACATTCCTGGAAAAAGTTATTGTAATCACTGCAATACATTACACATTTTCTAAATATCTGCAAAATCTACCTGACATCAATTATAAAATCGCTACTATCCTACTACCCGGTTAGCACATAAAAAAGACCTGTGAGAAACAACAGACTGGAGGATCCATGGTTTCTATGTCACGTGCTTTCAAATTTCGCTCAACCGATCAGTTGGCCAACGTGGTTGCCTGGCCTTTCATACGAGGCAACTAGTGGCGGACACTAGTTACCTCGTGTGAAAGGAGCCTTAGCCTCGTGTTGTGTCCAGGAATACATTGCAGTTCAGCCAACGTGTGCATTACTGTCGTAACTTTTTTATGATTATCATATACAAGTGTGACTGTGATTTATATTTGTATGTGTCATTAAGCGTGTCGGTATGAATGAGTGATGTGCGGCGAATAGCGGACGAGAAGCGTAGGAGGGTTCTTGCTGTGCTTTGCTTTGGTGGATGTTTTATGGTGTTTTATGATGTTTTAGTTAGTGTTAGTTTGGAGGATGTTTGTGTTATTTGTTCAAGTCTATTTTTACCGTTGAGAAGATTATCATCAATAATACAATCGTGTTCTTGTTTGCTTGCTGTTTCGGGATATTGAGCTGTCGTTTTCTGGAATTTTTGGAGTTCATAACTTGAGTTTTTATTTGTCACAAGCTAACCGGCCTGTGTCTAAAATGAAATATGTCAAACAAACGCCAGTTCAGTGAGGAACCACCCGTAAGGAATGAAGTGCGAGGCGATTTCGATGCGCGGCTCATACCGGAATTTGACGGGTCAGGTGATGTGGCACAGTGGTGGCTCAGGTGCGAAATGATGTGTTCATTGAAAGGTGTGGACGTGATGGTCGTTGTGCCGCTGAGGCTAGCGGGTGGGGCATTCACTGTATGGTCTCAGTTGCAGTCAGCAGACAGATTGAACGCTCAAAGGACAAAGTCTGCTTTGTACACTGCATTCGGCAAGGACAAGTATGCAGCCTGGTCTGAATTTCGTAATCGATTCCTGTGGCCTAATGAGTCCCCAGATGTTTTGACTCGCAGCAACGTTTTCTCTGTGAGCAGCAAGCTGGTGTCTCACTATCCGGTGGCGGGTTGGTTGCGAGTCGCCGCATCGTACCTGAAGCGGCGCGCGGTTGAGTTGACGTCTGGATGGGACGAATAAATTTCTGACGATCACTTCAAAGAAATATTTAATGAGACGTGCAGGCGTCAACGGAGTGAAGATCCCGTTGGTGGTGTCTGGCAAATCGAGGGTCATGCAGCAGCAGTTTGGGTTCACGCAAGCAACATCGCATTGGGAGTGCAGGTGGATGTGGGCGGTGACGTGGTAGAAGATGCTTGCTGGCTGAGACTGGTCGACCAGCATATATATCTCGCAGAGCTCGACGCAGTGCTGAAAGGCATCAGTCTGGCTGTCGAGCTTGGATTTGTCAACATGGATGTATATACCGACTCTGCTACTGTTTTTCCGTGTTTGACAGACACACTGTCATTGAAGGAGGGTGTCAAGACTTCCGCTAGCAGTGAGCATCTCATACGACGAAGGCTGGATATCGTGCGCAGTATCGTCTCAGAGTATGGCCTCAACGTAGCAGTCATAAAGGAGGAGTCCAAAAGAAACAAAGCAGACAAACTGACGCGTGTCCCGTCATCTTGGTTGAAGCGCAGGGCTCAAGTGTGTGCAGTTATTGATCCCTTGACGTTGAAAACATACACCACGATGCGGGGCATCCCGGAGTCCACAGGACGCGATATTTTTTGTCGTCGAAAAGGCATGTTTGCGAGCAGGGGACAAATTGCGGATGTGGTAAGGCGGTGTGACGTGTGTAATTCGGTCAGCCCTAGCTGCTGTCAGATGGGAGAAGGGTTCGTTGTCTGTCAGCGAAGTGTGGACGCGCTTGGCGGCAGACTTCACACACGTAAATGACCAATTATTTCTGTCACTGATTGATTGCGGAACCTCCAGGTTTTCAATTTGGATAAGACTGAGCTCGCGGGCAAGTCACGGAGTCACATAAATCCTCGACGAGATTTTCATTGAGCGAGGCCCATCCCGTGAACCGCTTTTGGATAATTACTCAACATTTCGAGGGACCTGCTTTTTGAAAGTCATGAAGAAGTGGAATGTTTCCATTTGATATCGATGTGTCTACCGCGCTGAAGGTAATGGTATTGTAGAGAGAGTTCACAAAACGGTGAAAGTGATTGCAGCGCGCAAGCGCTGCAGCGTCCGCGAGGCACCCAGCCTGTAGAACATGTCGCCATCAGATCATGGGGAAGAAGCACGTCCGGTCGATTTGTTGTACAGGTATGACGTCAGGATGGCGGATGAAGTCGTGGTACAGACGCCCGAGGTTTTCGAGGGCATATTTCATGTCGGGGACCAAGTGCGGACGAGAAGGCCCGGGGACAGGTGCGACAGCGCGAGCAGAGCGGGGACGGTGACTTCTCTAGTGTCGAGTGCGGTAGTGGAGGTAGATGGCCTTAACCATCATGTGAGAGATGTGCGACTGTGGTGCACTTCGGAAAATGCATCACCAGAACCGACTGGAGGAGAATTGGACAATGTCGAATGCGAAATGTTGATCACGGCAGGGAGGAACAGCGAGACGGAGATGAATTCATCGGAGGCAGTGGTTCCTGACGGAGAAGCGGAGAGTCCGCGTCGTGAGATTAGACGACCAGCGCGACTGGAGGATTATGTCGTGTACAGGGATGGTTTGAATGATTCTTTAGAATCAGGAGGAGATGTGACTTTTTGATTTATATTTGTATGTGTCATTAAGCGTGTCGGTATAAATGAGTGATGTGCGGCGAATAGCGGGCGAGAAGCGTAGGAGGGTTCTTGCTCTGCTTTGCTTTGGTGGATGTTTTATGGTGTTTTATGATGTTTTAGTTAGTGTTTAAGTCAGCTGTATATAATCTAGGCTGGACGTTACATTGTTCCTGACGCATGTTTAATATCATACGTCAAGAACAATGTAACGTTGGGCCTAGATTTATGATATTGATACATCACTGACAATGAAGCTTTAAAACTACGTGGATGTTACGCGGTGTGTGCGTGGTAGGACATCATCCGTGCATAATGGTCATAATTTATACATAACGAATGCAAATGTAAGTTGAATCACTGCAACTTGATTCTTGATGACGCAAAAACATACACACACCACGTGATGCTGGTCATCATCCAGAAGTGTTCAGTGACGTGCGTGGTGTGCAAATGATATATTACGCTTATATTGTTTGCTTGCATGCATAGTTTTCTAAATGGTCAACAGACATACGGTTTGTATGCTCGATTATCACTTATTAAAAGGGATTGTTCAGGCACGGAGCTGCGTATTTATAAATAGCTCCCAAGCATATGATGTCGCTGCGTAGCTATCTTGTTACCTGGAACTTTTACACACGCGCATTATGCCTGGGCGTGAGCACCTCACTCAATCACAATGGCCCTCAGTCAAATTCGGCATTCACACGGGGTGGATTTTTTTCAATGGAACTGGGTTGGCTCACTTTTTGCTGCTCACATTTTCCACTCAACTGTGTGCTCCACTTGACACGATGGGTTGAGTCTGTGTCTCCGGCTATTGCCCCAGCTTGTCGCTTTTTTCAGTTAAACTTTTCTTCTGACTGTTGTAGGTGTAACTGTTGTTGTAACTGTTGACCGCCCTAATTTTCATCATCATTAAGGCTATCAACAGTGAGCTGGAGAATGGGGCACAAGGACGATTAAGCACTCACTAAGATTACTGAGGATTTAGAGGTGATTCACGGCTGAAACAGATGAGCTGGATGTTTTACATAACATTTCAACATAACACAGACCACACGCAAACATCTGGAAATTGACATCGGTTGCCGTCCTATCCGCTGTCCTCATGTCCGCTGAGAACACATCTAGGCGTGTGTGGCTTCCTATGTCACTACAATAATATACTGCAAATAATTACATGCAATAATTACATGCGCGTAAAAATACTAGCATACACTTATACATTAGTTGACAGCTAGAACACAAGTTAATACATGAATACAAGCTTTCAATGCAAACCCAATCTGATACAATATTTTGCCCATGTCGGCTATTTGATTAATTGATCCGTTGAGTTCTAAAAGGGGAACGGTTAAGTAGCAGCAGCGTCACAGCGAGTACAGGTCGAAACTGAAGTTTTTATATTGAATGCTATGATCAAGTGAGACTGACACCAAGAACCAAATACGAAAACATTCGCATTGGTCATCTGGTGGACAGGTTGAAGTTGTGTCTCCGAGCATCATCACTGAAGGTGTTTGAATGAGGTTGACAGTGGATCAATTTTATAACAGGGGATAACGTTCCCAGATACTATTAATTTATTGATTATAAATTTGATTTCCCAATTTTGAATTATGATAATCCCAGATATACCAATTCTGGGAGCCATGAGCGTAGATCCTGATGGGCATGGGGATATATATACCGCCGGCAAATTGACTGGTGGTATGATTAAGCAATTATACCCCCGATAATTCTGCTGAGTTCAGCTCATTGGGAATATCATCAAAATCAGCTTCGCCAAAAAAACAATACACGAAAAATGTAACAAATTATAGATATGTGAGAAATTATACTTTACACAATATACTTCTCATTGAGGTATGCGTGTTGTAATTAAATAATCCGAGAATAGTTGAAGGCCCCATATTTGACCAACTGAGCCAACTTTGAACACTGATGCATGGTGGCTGTCATCTTCCCTGAGCCTTCCCCTGCTGGGAGCTGAATATTTCTCGCCACTGTATAATCAAAGCAATCTCTCGTCGTCCGTCGCACGCCCCTTTGATTGGATGGATTGTCGTTGCCGTTTATCTACGGTGTCAAATCCCCGGCGATAAACCACTTGCTCGAGACAGTTCCCACGAGAAAATTTTCCTCATTCGATCGTCTGAATAGTGCGTCTCCAAATAACGGAATCATCCTAATTACAGATTATTTCTTTGGTCTCGATCAAAAAGTCCATGACATATGTGTTAGCTACACCTCCTAATAGCGGAATTCAAATAGCGAACTGGTCCCATTTAATATAACACACTTACAAGTTGTCGAAAACGAGAGTTATGTGTAATTTTTATATGGAGGGTATATGGAATACATTCTAGCTTGTCGACTGTTACAGATTGATTGTTTGAGACTAGTGACTTATTAGGGCCGGTCTTAAGCATGGGCAGATTAGGCAGCCGCAAGGATCTTGGATTGCGGAGTAATCTCACAGTGTTCAACATTGATGATACGGGTCTATCATGCGAACTGCAGTCTAACAAAACTATGGCGTCCAGAGGCGAACGTCGAGAAGTTCAACCGTTTCTGCGGTTACGAAGAACGTTTGAAAAAACATTTGAAAAAGGCACAAACTGGGAAAGAACTAACAAGGGAATAACTAACAAACTAACAAGGGAAGCGTATATGTAAAAATAGCGATTTACATTAACAAAGGTTCATAACATTACTGCAGATCACACTTCTAAATAGCGAATTTTGTCGGGCTTTTCGAGTCCGCTATTTTGAGGGCCCACTGTATTTTATTTTCAACCTTTGTTATATTTCCAGTGGCCATGTCTAGCCAGGACGAGGCTAGTGTCGCGCCAGCTACATTGTGCGATCAGACAAGGGCGACGTCGAGTCCCTCTCCTGACTCCGACTGTATGGTGGTCAGCGCGTCCACTGAGACCGCGGCCGACCGCTTCACCACCACGGAGATTCTGCCTTCTGACCACGGACCGGCGGCTTGCAGTTCCTCGCAGGCGGCCGGCGATGGCGGCGGTATTGCCGACAAGTACCTCACAGCCGGCGATACGGACGCCGAGTTTCCCAGCAGCTCGGTGGGAGACGGCGGTAGCAGCGGTGTCGAGCAAGAATTGTCGAATGCGCATAGTTCGGCAGACGGCACCGCTCGCGCCCAATTCGGTGAGGTGCTTGTGTGTGCCATGTGCTCAAGTAAGCTGCAGCACTGCGACCAATGTCCGCGCATGTTGACTGCGTGTCTGCACACGGTGTGTGAAGTGTGCGCCGAGCTCTTCGATGATTCAGGTGGGGGCAATTTTTTTATGTTTTCCGCTTATTTTGCTTGGTGTTGATTGATGATAAGGTATGTGAATAGGTTGAGGCTTGCTTTTTATTATTATTATTAATTACAGGCAAATCCAGTAGCATGGGAAGAGTGCAAGCACTATTACCACCCTAAGGTGGCCCCATGTACCGGAAGCGCCCAAAAGATTCAGAGAGAAAGAGAGTTCGAAAAGAAAAAAGTCTAGAAAGAGAGTTGGAAAGAAAATAATAAATAAATAACAATAAATATTAAACCATCATCCGATAACAATCCATAATGTCACTCCGCCCACGTTCCTCAATAAATAATAACAATCAACAATAAATATGTGATTAAGTACATAACAGCCATCAATAAATATGAATAAATATTAATAAATAAGTAATAAATAACAATCAACAACAATAAATATGATTCAATAAGAAACATCCAACAATAAATATAAATATGATTCAATAAGTAACAACAACACAAATAAATATGATTCAATAAACAACAACAACAATAATTTAATAATAACGTTAATGTTAGGGTTAAATTAAGGTTATATAGCAAACAATAAGGTTATAGTTATGTGGCGTTTCATGTGCATCTTTATTATATCTACTGTTATTGCTGGATGCTCTAGGACAGTGGACAGTGGGAAGCTAAAGGTCGGTCAGAAGGACAAATCTATTTTATATCAATTCAAATTCGTTTATTTTTGTTTCTAATGACCTCTTGACATTTTCTTTGATGTGTCAACTGAATTTATTGAATTTATGAGCGCTGTTGTGGAAAATGAAGAACCACTGCTTTAGGATATCATTTTAGAAATAATATATGTGGTTTGAATCTCTGATAAATTGCAACTGTGCGTCAGTAATCGTGTCACGTCAATGAACGTGCATGCGGAGATATGTACGCTCATCTTGTGCATCTCAATGCGTGTGCGTTTGTGCTCGCAAGATGACATTGAGTGCAAACGGTGTCATACACACTCGCCCAACACCGTGCCCCACACGTTGGCATTATCGCTGCTACGCCGGTGGCGACGGCCTTCGGGACAACGGCAGCGACTATGCGGTCAGTGCCAGGAGCGCGGTGCGACCGTGCCTGCATGCGTCGCGTGTTGCGAGTGCCGCACCGACCTATGCGGCGACTGTGAGCAGGTCAGTCTTCACCAATACATCCGGCTTTGATATCCGGCTGACGTTTGCGTACTTACATCTGAACAAACATCGCAAAAACAAAGAGAGAAAACTATACCATTTACTAGTTAATTTGGCAAAAGTGAAAATCCATTTAGCAAGAGTGAAAATCAATTTGGTAATTCTTACAACTTGAGCTGGTAAACGCATTGTATTAATAAGTTGATATACGCATCGGTATTTAACGATCGATTAATACGATGTATATGACTTCTTGTATTTTAATTCAATTCAATTGTATTGTAAATTCACATACGCACATATTCACATACGCAAGCATACGCTCTTCATGTGCATGAAAAAAATATATAGAAACGCGCAAATAAAATAAAATAAAAATAACAATTTAATAAATAAATATAAATTCTGCTTTAGTCAGAATACAATATTCAACATGACCAATTAGTGTAGCAAGTGTAGCAGTTTCTCGGTTGTTAGCGTGTGTTAGATTTATTTGTTAATTGTAATTGCATTCAATATTTGAAATTTATAGTTGAGATATGAAATATAACAAAATAAGTGCGTCCGGCAGAGCACGCGTGGTCAAGGCGCACAAAGAAGGGATAAATTGGAAGGATGTCACCCACTCATTGGGAGTCAACACCAGCACAGCGTATAAGTGGTTGAGAAAATGAACAATTCACGGAAAACCAAAAGGTGGCCCAAAGTCAATAAAAACTGCAGAAATTATTGATAACATTTTGTCCACGATCAAGGAGAATCCGTCGATCACGTTGCGGGAGCCGAAAGACATGATCCATGCAGAGTTCAATGTACAAGTGTGCATTACTAATAAAAAATTGGCTGGATGGAGAGCTGACTCTAAAGGAGCTAACTCTAAAGGATTTGCGACCCTGCACACAAAATATGAGCCGTGCAGAAGTAAAAGAAAGCATAAAAGTGTACATTAATATATTATTTTAAGAGCGTTCAGAAGGAAGGACGCTCATATACATCGAGGAGACGAATTTCTTATAAACTTGTTTTGCAGGGGTCGCGAGGGAAGATCAAGGATCGGTACAAGGGCAGAAGTGGTGACCAACTCAACAAGATGCTGTAATATCCATTGTATTGGAGCCATGACTAGCACTGTCGTGTTGATATTAGAGACATGCAGGGGATCTTTCAAGGCAGCACATGCCAACTCCTGTTTCAGGCAGCTGGTTGACCAGTGCATAGCCGACGGTGTTTACAAGCATACTTTTATATTTGACAACTCACCGGCACATTCCTCCCTTGAGTCAGTAATTCAGCCAGATGAATATGTCAGGCTGCTGGGGCTGGCACCGTATTCATACTTACTGAACCCGATTGAACTTCTGTTGAGCTCCTTTAAAGCATCTGTCAAAGAAGAACTCCGCAGAGTCATTCCGGAAATATCGGCTGCGAGGAGAGGACAAGTTGGCACAACCTTGGTTGAGATGCGAGCCAGAACTTTGGAACATGCGGCTCTCTCAGCCATGGAGAATTTTACTACGCAGAACCTCATGGCATTCACCTCCAGAGAAGAAGTATATTATGGTGCAGCGGCCAGATGGGAAGACCTACATGAGATAGTTTGATGTCTGCTCTTGCATTATATATAGTTATATGGTTACAAATGTGAAAATAGAATGCGTCTGTCTCAACCTTTACACCGTTCTTGTCTTTATGTTGATGCAGTAATTATTCTGTTGTCAAGATTCATGTTTTTGTTTATTTGTTGTTATGATAGTATATGAGCCCATGAATGAATGTTAGTTTAAAGTTAATTGGTAAAACAACTTGGTATTTGATGAACAAATGCGGCTGTGACGTAGAGCATTGCTTTACATTTTTAATATTTCTAAACATTCCGTCAATGACGCTGCTCCGGCCACTCAATTCAAACGACATTTTCTCCATACATGGATTCCTTCATATCTCGCTGCGCCTGCATGAAGACCTGGACGGCATCATTTCAGACAATTTAGTATCAAATCAAGAGAAGCCGTGGAAATGTTAACATTTATAGTTTAGTACCAATAGTTTTTCAAATATTTATAAAGGAAAAAAACAAAATCATAAAAATGTACACAAAGGATCTTGAATTTCACCTTGTAGCATCTATAGGCAACGGAAGTTTTGAACCGCTTCCAATTGCGAAAGCAGTCTATTTTAAACACCCACATATGATTGCAAAGTCCAAATCCGAATACCCAGTAGCCTTATTTATGAAAACCTAGTGACTAAAAATCGTTTTGTCCATGGAAGTTAATTCATGTTTGTTTCCAGAGTAAGCACAGTTTTGTTTAACTCAAAGAGGTTTCTAAAAATAGTGTTTTTCATAGAAACTCAAATGTTTTGTCGTAAAAATTTAGGATTTCTCATAAATACCAACTACAATGCTTCCCCAGCAAAAACCAAAAATGTTAATTAAATGTTTCCCATATCGTGCAAACCCTTAAAATCGTGGCAAAGAGTAATATATATGAAGATTTAAAACTGCATTAATGAACTCATTTACTTATTTTTGAAAGTATTTGATCATTCCTATATGAGAAAAATCATTTCTGTCAAAAATACAATTTAAAAAAACATGTTTTTATATAAAAAAACACTTGGTTTGGTTTAAACCAAACAAACCCTGGTCATGAGTCAAGTTCTTATGACAATTTATGTATGATAAGGTTGGGTTGGGCAATCCCACCTAGACTGGGTGTAGGTAGTCTTGGTGGCGTTGGGTTGTGTTACAGAGCCTTAGGGTAGGATAGACCTCCGTGTCGTCCGTGTCTAGACCTCTGTGTTGTTGTCACTGGCGCGACGCTACAGTGAATACATTTTAATGTTCCGCTTGGGAACATTAAAATCATAGTCCCTCATAGTCCATTGTTCATCGGACGATATTTTTCTCCTTTCATAGTTTTTTTGCTACAATATTTCATTTATTATTTCATAATTATTCATTTATTTATGAAGTCATTGAGTTATGTAGTAATTACTACATAACTACATAGTTGCGTTTTCACACTATTTTGATAGCGTCAATAGAGTACATTTTTGAATTTCGGTAAGAATGTAAACCCGCTGAAACTGATCAGTACAAAGTGAAAACATGGTATCGACATTCCTAATTCAAATTTTGCATCACATTCACACACCTACATGCCCATCAAGGCAGGGTATAGGAGCACATGAGTAGTTGTGACTTTCTGACTACTTCCGGGGATTAGTCGGGTGATCAGCCGGACAGGCATGACCCTGTCGGTGTGTACTGTAAGCATACAAGGACCACGCTCAGCGGGGTGTCGCGTCCTGTCTGAGCAGAAGATGGTATCTACAGTGTTCGTATGTCATTTCAAGAATACACAAGTATTGGCTGGTCAATGAACTTCGATATGATCACGTGAAAAATATTCGTCCAAATTTTCACATAGCTTTGAAGGATAGAAAGAGCTTGTTGATTTATGTTGGCGACAAAGCTTGGCGATGATACGTTGCAACTGATTGGTGTTGGTGTTCATAAGAGGCGCGTAAATGCCAGTGGACAGATTCGAGATGGATGGTCTCAAATGCACTGTGTACATCTGGGACAAGTCCTATGCACATAAACATATGCGTAAATGCCGTGTTTCTCATACATTGTCATATTATCCGAGGTTGTTTTTCTCTCCTTCGTCACGCTCACCAGCATCTTGGAAGGTCACAGTGTAGGGTAGGGCAGCGTACGTTTGTTTTTGTGCTTAACACTATTTATCATACATGTTGTGCTGGTGTGGACGCATGTCTGCGTTTGTGTGAGGCATATGTGGTACATGTGTTTGTTCAGAATTTTTCTTGGAGACATTTTCTTGGACATGTGTCTTGTTTATGCGTGTAGCTATGTCGATAATGTGTCATCGTATGCATGTATTCGTCGATGACGTTTTGCATTCGGTGTTTCTATACCTTCATAGTTTATAATTTGTAGCCTATAGTTTCAATATCTTTTTTACGTTTACGTATACCCATTTGTTGTTGACTGGATTTCAGGCCCACCAACGCACAAGAGCCACGTGGGATCACAGGATCGAGTGTTTTCAAGACTTGCACACCGATGAAACGCGCTGTAAACAACACCATAAGGTATGTGATAATAGCGGTGATATGCATCTCTGTTAAATATTGATAGCTGGATGACAGATATTGTCTTGAGAATTGCGGGTTGAAACGGCAACTATGTTTGTCTTCGGTTTGGTCTTGTTGAGTGGTACCAGGAAAAATTTGGCTATCCTTCATTTTTGTTTTCCTGTTTCTCCTGCTCATATAGACTAACAACAAAAATTTCACCAACTGTTGATTACCTTGATTCGTTTGGCTTCCTCTCTTTGTTGAGTACTGCTGTTCGTTGAAGATTCCACATCGAAATACAAGAGTGTTTATGTTTGTGTGCAATTTATAGTTTTACGACAACTTTTGCGACACGTGCGGTGTGGTATGCTGTGTCGAGTGCATATTGTCGTCGCATCGCAGTCACGTGTCGTGCACGCTCGAGACAAAAGCCACGCAGTTGCGCGCCAAAATTGTCGACAGCAGCCGTCGTATCAAGTGAGTGAGGGACATAAACAAGTTGGTCAATTCAGGTGGCAGATTAGGGCGTAGTCATACTGCCCTTGTCAACACAACACTATAGTAATATTTGTCTACAAGTCAGGCGATTCTCCTGTTGATTGTTTGTGTCGGTGTAATCTTATTCTTCAGATAATTAATTGGCTGTCGGACTATCTGGCACATAGACAGAGTGCATCATTTCAGACGCGTCCCTACCAGGGTCCCTATCTGTGTCGAGGCTCGGGGGTATGACAACCATCATGCATTAGTATTCAGTTGGCTGGTTGGTTCAGTTGGCCCATTGCATGGGACCCTTAACTATTTTGGGTCTATTCAATTACAAAACACATACCTCAATGAAAAGTATATTGCGTAAAGTATAATTTATCACATATTTATGTTTTTACATTTTTTGGTATTGTTATTTTTGCTATGCTAATGCTAATGATAATATCCCCTATGAACTGAGCTCAGCAGAATTATCGGGGGGTATAATTGCATATTCATACCCCCGGCCAATTTGTCGGGGGGTACATATACCCCCATACCCCCCAGGATCTATGCCCATGGTTATTACCACATAAGTTAGCGTACTATCGTACGTAACAAACGTATCGCAGAGACAAAGGGAGAAAACTCATTAAGTTGTTAATTAGTATAAGTTGTTATATGTTAAGTTGTAAGTTGTTATAGTATGTATCAAAGTTTACGCCTGACACTATGTTGTATATACATTGTATTATGTTTTGATTGAATTATTACTATTTAAAACGTTTGTAATTCAATTATTACTCGTAGGCTGTTTTGTTTTTTTAGATTCATATGACATTAGAAGTAAATTAGAAGATAAAGATGGAGCGTCAGTCTTGTGCACACATATATACATTTGTACTTGTACCAGAATATCTTGCATTTCGTTGTTTAGGCTGTATTTCATTATCACTAACGGAAGTGCTGAAGGAAGTTGATGGAAGTCAACGGATAATAAAACAATTTGTAAGTGATACATCAGTGACGCTTGTTTGACTATTTTGAACAGCTGAGTGCGAATACATTCTTTATCTATATATATAAAAGAGATCCTCTGTGTGTGTGTGTGTGTGTGTGTGTGTGTGTGTGTCTGTTTGTCCCACCCTCCTTGGTTCATTTTCTATGAGCTGCTACTCGGCCATCACTTGGCGTACCCGCTAAAAATTTATACCATCATGTTGGAAATTTTCGTGTATACACTGTAGGTTAAATTTTTAATTTTAAAAATGAAACCAAAAGAAGTTATAGCGGTGAAAAGACAAAATGAACCCTGAAAAATGCGAAAATTTTGGTCAATTTTCTGCAGACTACTCCTCCTAAACCAGCAATGGTACAACTATACAAATTATACCACTGTGTAGAAAATTTTATGTTCTACTCAACAAACTATAATTCATACCCAAAATTGAATATAAAACATGAAAAATGGGAAAAAATTCAATATACATTCAAAATTTTATTTAAACTCCACGCGTCCGATTTTCTATACTTTTTTCTCTATTTCTCAAAAACTAATTATCACACATCTAAATAAATAATACCATCATGCTGGGAATTTTGTTTTCTACAACACGGTATAATTTTTAATTTTCTAAAGTATATTAAAAAAAGTTACGGCGGTGTGAAGTGTAAATGACAAAAAGGCAAAATTAGCACAAGAAACGTGAATATTTTGGTCAATATTCCGCTATCTATTCCTCATAAACCAGCAATGGTACAGCTATAAAAATTATACTATTGTGTAGATAATTTTGTGTTATACAAGAAAAGTTATAATTTACACCCACAAATGATACCAAAAACGTGTAAAATTAGCAAAATTCTCAAATACATCCAAAATTTCACTTGAACACCGGGTGATTAAAATTATTTCATTTTCTACCTATTTCTCAGGAACTATATGTCACACATTACAATAAATTATACCATCGTGCTAGAAATTTTGTTTTCTACAATACGGTATAATTTTAATTTTCCAAAGTATATCTGAAGGAAGTTACGGCGGTGTAAAGTCAAAAAGACATATTGCCAATTTGACAGCTATTATGCGCACTTGCGATTACACAGGAATATACACCGATTAAATTTCACTGAAGCCCAATCACAATTAATAATGCATCATATTAGCTCCAAGCATGGATGGTGTGGTTTTATTGGGTACAGTTTAATTAATGCTACACTATACTGAATAGAAAGGCTTTATTGTCCTCAATATTTACACATGAATTGTTCCGCCCGACGGGCGGGTAAGATACTACTGGGAACAAAGTAAACTACTGAATTTTACTGTGTAATTTAATTGGTTCAATTTCAAGTTGCATAAGGATACGGGTTGTAATATCATGCAATGCCAACTATATGCATCTGCTGTTTTAGCGGAAGCATTAATCTGCAATTATAGAGATGACAGAAAGTTACATTGTTTTGATAGTGTTACACTTCTGAATTACTACACACGAAGGGCGGTTGTGAATTTGAGCAGTGTTGAGGGAAAAAACATCGTCAATAATTAAAACAAGAATTTACAAATTTGGCTTTTTCTATTGGTCGTTTTTCATCAATTTTCTTTGTGTTTGTTTCGTGTTTGAGTTCTGAATTATTCCGCACGACGGGCAGCTTAAAATATGAGGCGGGTTGTGGAAAAACATGTTTTCTAAATTGAAACATAAATTTCACAATTTGACTTTTATATTGGCTAAATCTTTTCTATGGGTTTGTTTTTCTTTTTCAATTTTTTATGAATTCAATATTAATTATATTTTATGAACTGTTCCGCACGACGGGCGAATTAAATGTATCTATAAAGAGTGGGTTCAAATGATAGCGAGGTATTTGATATTTTGCTAGCAGTAAATATTCCAGCGATAAAAGTAGAATAGCTCTTGAGCAAATGATGGTGGAGAATGATGTGAACCTTCAAATATATTTTGCGATCTGTATTAGGAATAATACGTAGCAGAATATAGATTGCATAATATAATATCGGCTGTAATATCAAGGGCTGTAATATCGGTGTAATCCAAAAAATAACAACTGTATGAATATGATGCATTAGTGGAAGCATTAACCGGGAATTATGAGATAATATTATGGAAAAAGTTTAAATTTAAAAGTAAATTTTTTTTATTGTTATTTTGTGTTTACATTTCGAAATTATCCCTGACGACAGGCGGGCTTTATATATATTTAAATAAATATAGTTTGGAAACATTCTGATGAAAAGATTTCATCATTTTTCATTGTTTGTTTCGTGTTTTTGTTCTCAATTATACCACACGACGGGCAGATTTATATATCAAGCGGGTTGAGGGATAATATTTGTCATAATAAAAACAAAAATATTCACATTTAGACTTTTCTATTGGTTAAGATATTTATAGGTTACATTTCTTGCTTTTCAATTTGCATTCATTATATTTTATGGATTTAATATGAATTTCATTGTATGAATTGTTCAGCACGACGGGCGGGTTTAAAAAAAGTGTTTCCATTTTTTAGTTAATTTTTTCAAATGGTTCATTTGAAAAAACGTAATTTCTTTCTAAATATAAATGCTCCGCGGGCAGCAACTATAGACAATAGAACGTTCAATTTCCCCTGTAGAATTTATCCATACACAAAACCAATGGATTTGACTTCAAGATCAGGAACGGATCGTATTCGAGTTCTGAATTATTCAGCACGACGGGCAGGTGTAAAAATGACCAAGGCGGACTGAGGGGAAATATTTTGTCGAAATAAAAAATAATTAAACTTAGAATTTTTAATTGATTAATATTTTTATGAGTGTACCCTATTTCATTTTTAATTTTCCATATTTTTTATGAATTGAATATTAATTTAATGTTATGAATTGCTCCGCACAACGGGCGGGTTTTAATGCTAGTCTTTAATAAAAGGCGAAATATTCGTTCGCTCTGAAGAAAGGAGAGAGATTATATGCAGTAACCAATAACAACAACAACAACAATACATCCTCAGATTTTCTGGTCCAAATAATTTGGTTTGCTTCTTTTTCATCATTTGAGTTTGCTTTCTGTTGATTTGCTGAATTTTAGTTCATGGATTCATTCATTCCATATGGAGCTGCGCTAATCTCAGCATTATCGGATTTACACAAATACCACACAAATACTTTAAGCCGTCCACTATGGCGGAAAAAAATTCTCACAGAAAATATATTATATTCCCCAGAACAGAATAGAAGTGACAGGAAGCAGAGGTCAAAACAAACAGCACGCGGGAAATCGAATGTCGCTAAAGCGCAATGATTGCCTAATGCCTTCTGCTTTAAGCTTTCCGAGTGAAGCGCAGTGTAGTACTTCACTCCACCTTCAGCATTGATAATGTAACACTGTGAAGCGCTTACTGGCGCTTCAGCATTGATAATGAAACACGCCCTTAGATTCATACATCAGGAGTTGGTTAGAGGCCAGAGCGTTGCGCATGCACACATTTATCACCGTAACAACAGTAGGTACCCACGCGGATGCTTTCCAGATGTGTTTTGTAACATAGAAACTGCTTGCGTAGTAACCAGTATAGAGATGCGTATTCCACTCACATACTTATTGCAGTGTACTGTGCTGACCTAGCTGTCTCCGTTATTAATCAGGTCGTGTCCAGCTTGGAGCTGGATAGTGTAGTACGCGGCGCTAGTGGTATATAAGCGGATGTATTTCATCATTATGGAGAGAACAATAGAAACAGACACTAAACAATAGGGGCGAAGACTGAAGACTAGGAGACAGAATAATAATAGGCTAGGAGATAAGTAAATATTAGGTGAAATACAACTATTCTACAATTTTACTGTGTTTGAATCGGACAATAAAGCTAATCGCGGCACACAACTTCCAGAGGTCTGCTCCACGACATCACAACCGAGAGCACGCCACATCATCGCATAGTAGTAGTGTTACATGGTAGGGTAGATTTAATGTCGATGCGATCTACAGGTATTTACTAATTACGTAGGCATGTCTTATGTTGTTTTTTGTTACAGTGTTTATCATGCTGCTCTTTCTACGTAGACAGTAGTTGAAGGACCATGAATAAAATTGTGAAAATAGGTTAAGTAAGGTTATAATTATATAATATAATTACGCATTTGAACACAGCAGTAGAGAAGGCTGTGTTCGCGTGTAATTTTGCGGGGGCAAAGCCTCACGGCCCCGGCTGGCACACCGCAGGTCCGGCAGCCACACAGGTTATCGCAGTCACGGCCAGCACAGAAAACTGTACGGCTGCGCGCGCACGAAACCCGCCTTGCGGCAATTGGGCTATCACTTTAAGATAACGAACCCATCCGTTTCACCTCGCCAGGGAATCGAACCCAGGACCTCTCGTGCACAGAGCGTGCGTCTTAGCCACTCGGCTACGAGGCGGACAATTAAGGTTAGGTTGTGTAAGGTTGTAGTAAGTAAGGTTGGGTTCGTAAATCACTGTATTGACAGAAGCGAAACGAAAGGCAGGTATAGTCGAATAGCAAGTCACAAACAAAACACACCCATGGTAGCCTATGAACATCCTGAACATGGACTGAAAAGAACTCAAGAGCTCTAACAGACTAAGTATGCTCTAAGAGACTAAAGAGACGGACCGATCCCGATAGGCAGACAAACTTACCACGAGAATCGCTTGTATATATCCTTTTTATGCCAAGCGTGACGGACGTCTGAGGCGGGGCTAGTGCCAGCGTGTAACTAGGCTTCTGACTGGTTGCTAGGTGTTGTGTTCTCCATGAATTCCTGGCTAGCATTCCCGGGTGAACACATTTGGATTCCCTGGTAATGTTTCAGGCGGTTAAACTATTTTTCGAAAAGTTCATAAAATGCTCGTGAAGTGGCGTGGTTCCTCCCAACGCTCTGGTTAACACATGTTAACCCACGAGCGCATTTTGCCCATTAAAATGGGCGTTAACTGACGTTCATAATTTCATCATTTTTGTCTAATAAAATCCACGTTTTTATATTCCAATTGTTGCGCCCCACGCGGAAGGATCTATTGTTGTGGTTTATTGCTCGTATTGTTCGAATTTGCTTATTATATGGGAATTTAACAGGTCCTAAGTTGATAGTTTTTGCTCAAACCGAAATGGCTGGACGCAGGTATGTTTTTGCTCTAATAAGTTCGTAAATATTACGTTAAATTCTTTTTTGAATTCGGGTAATAGTTCCTGAAATATGTCGTTTGGCAATGGAGCGCATTTATTTTCCTGTATTTAATTTTTTCCTACTTTTTCCATCAGCTAAAGTATTGCGCCCATTTAAATGAGCTCCATGGAGCTCTGTAAAATTCTAATGTATAAGCAATGTGCAGGTATAATTTTTGCTTCACTGCATAAGAGTGTGTTTAGAATATTTACAAATTCATTCATGGATAATGTTGCAGGAGTCCAAAAAATGTTGAAGAGGCGGTGAATTATTTGTTTGAATTGTCTGAAGAAGAATACGGTTCATGTGTGGAAGTTGTATTGGAGCCTCCAAACGATGGGGAAGAATCAGACGTCGACGACTTGAGTGAGGATGTGGTCGTTGTTGATCAAAATAACATACGACTACTGGGAGCAAAGATTCTCGCTCAGTCACCTCATGTGAAATTTTCAAACCGCATCAGTCGAGAGCACCCCGCTCATGTACGACACCAATTTTTGACATACATGAACAGTCTGTCTCTGAGAGTGCAACGGGCGATCCGCCAAAAAGCAAAAAGAGGAAGTGCTCGAACATGCATTATGAGTGGGTCAAAAGTAATTTCACCGCCTGTAGTAAAGACGAATCAGGCTTGAAATATACACATTCACCAAACATTGTGGCAAAATGGATTTACGAAGCGATGTCACCAATCGACATTTTCAAGTTTTTTTGGGATGAAGATTTGATGCACGTTCTGGAATGTGAAACAAATCGGTATCATCGGATGAAGTTCGGCAAATAGTCGAATGGGACTATCCAAGAGCTATACCAAGTACTTGCCATATTCCTTCTGTCTGGTTACAGCCCAGTCCCGAACCGACGGCTCTACTGGGCCAAACAAGCCGACACAAGAAATACAGCGGTAACGCAATGTGGAATGGCAATGAATCGTTTCGAGGAAATCGTAAGAAGCCTGCATTTTGTTGACAACACGAAAAAACCCGTCAACGACAAAATATATTAGGTAATAAGTCTTCTTGAACATTCCAACAAGCTGTTCCTCCATGTGGCTCAACCCCTACCAATGGCATGACCCATTGACGAAGCCATGAAACCATACTATGGACAGCACAGCATGAAGCAGTTCATCAGAGGAAAGCCAATCAGATTTGGGTACAAATTCTGGTGTCTCTGTTCTTGTGAATGACTCCTTATGGAATTCAACCTATACCAAGGAGAAAACTCAGGATTTGAAGAAGGCATGCTGGTCGGTGAATCTGTTGTACATCAACTAGCGAAAGGGATTGTGCCCGAGAGAAGTAGTGGATTCATCGATAATTTCTTCACTACGCTGTCTCTTCTTCAGTCGTTTCAGAAGGATAACATCGGGCTAACAGGCACCGTTCGGAAGGACAGAACCAAGAATGGTCCCGTTTCTGGAGAAAAGAAATCGAGAGGAGATGCCGAAATATTTGAAGACGGTGATAAAAGACTTTTTCTTTGCGTCTGGAATGATAACAACGATGTTCGAGTTGCTACCAACAAAGCCGACAACTGGACATTATCCATGGGAAAATGTAAACGTTGGTCGAAAACTAAAAAAGAAGTAGTGACAATTCCCCAGCCAACCATGGTGAGAATGTACAATGAAGGAATGGGCGGAGTGGATTTGTTTGACCGGTTCAGAGGGAAATATAGGTCAGCATTGAGGAAGAGAGTTTGGTACTATCCCATTTTCCGTTTCCTCCTGAATGGATCTATGGTCAATGGGTGGATAATGTACAGAAAACTTCACAATGTTACACAATTATATTTCCTGAGAGAAATTGTCAATGGCTTGCTGAAACCGTCCGAAAAAGCACGTAGGCTTGTACCACTTTCGTTATCCGATTGTGCGCATTATGACCGAACGGACCATTATGTTGTAATGGGTGAGACACAACGACGGTGCGGTGTTTGCGGGAAAAATGTCAAGCCCAAATGCTCAAAATGTGATGTGGCGTTGCATATTCAGTGCTTTGCACAATATCACACAAGAAAATAATCCTACTGTCCATTTTACTACATGTTTGTGTCACCTGTGAAACCTTGATTATATATCATGCATTTTATAGATTACATTGTCATTATTTTTGCAAAAATATTTCATTCTTGTTTCAATTTTGCATTCAATAAAAGTGCTTTATTGAGTCCAAAATGATATTAGTGTAGTTTATGATATTAGTGTAGCACAGGCCAAAAGTATAACATCTCTAAAACAGAAAATGTCAAGGCTTGCACGGAGCCCATTTAAATGGGCGGCCCATATTTCTCATTTGAGACGGAAAATTTCTGGAAAACGTGATATTATTTGGTTTTGAGACAAAATCGATAAATGCTGAAAAAATCAACTAATTCGGGCAAGCGGAAATGGTTGTAAGTTCTCGAGGGTTAAGCGGACTAACAAGTCCGGCTTGACACATTTATATGAGAAGGATTTATGGGCACTGCATGCCTTCACGCACGCTAGCTGCTTGCAGCAGCACGCCGCCGTTCGCCACGCGTTCATATTACATTGTAACTGTGAACTGTGCGGGCTGTCAGGCCTATCGTGGCGCAAACAGCTCAGCAAGCAGTTATATATTTAGAGATTTTACATAGAAATGTGGCAAAACAAATAAATCGAGGCATAGCTTTGCTACAGTGTTTGTGTGAAACGAAAACAAATCTAATATACTAATGTGCTTTCTGAATCTATCTCATCGTCTACTTGAAGGTGTTTTTTTGGAATTGATTAAGAATGCCGGTAGAAAGTCTTCCACCGATTGCTTGTTTCCATATGCTGGGAACACCGGGAGGATAAAGCTGAAAGCGCGTGCAATCACAACGGCTATCAATATATATTGCAACTTTATTACGACCTTGTTTTTGTTTTTCAACCTTACAGTTTTGCAATGAGCTTTCAGCCTTCACAATATTTTCAGTTATTTTTTTACTTTCTTTTACAGGGCGTTACACAAAAAAACGACCGAAATACAAATGGCTGGCAAGGAGAAGCTTGTGCAGGCATTTGAGAATAAGAAAGCCACAGTGGATAGAATCACAGCTCACTACTCCAGGTATAGTCTATTTATTCTTTGTTTGTACCTCGCCCGCATTTTCATAACTTAGTCCGGAAATCTCCGTATTTCTCTTCGCTTGGTTGAGGTGAACAAACAACAGTTTTCAGTTCGCTGTTTGCGTGTTCGGTACAATCACACTGCTCGTGCGTGCTTGTTTTGATTTGCGCCGCCTGCTGCGGTGGTCGTGCAGATACCAAGAAATGGTGCGCAGTTTTTTCCAGCGGCAGCGCGATTTTGCCGAAGACAAGTGCGACATGCACATCCAGGCGATGCATCAGAGCAGCACGGATGCGACTCTCTGCGAGGCCAAACTGCACCATGCCGCACTACTGGCCGAACTTCTTGTGGACGAAGAGCAACCGCTTTTGGTGCTTAACAACGCTAAGTGAGTTGGTTATACGTATATATATATATATATATATATATTTAGATCCAAAATGTATGGAGTACTCACGTGTCTGGTGGATAAATGGTATGAAGAAGTTGAACTTCTTCAGACACAATATATATGTATATATATATATATATATATATATATATATATATATATATATATATATATATATATATATATATATATATATATATGTGTGTGTATGTGTTAGCGTCGTGTGTTGGTGCTGGGTTGCGGCGTTTCAGATGCTGAGTTCAAGATTAGCATTATAGTCATAGCATTTTAGTCATAGCATTTTATAGCATTATAGTCAGTAGCATTGTAGTCAAATAATCAAATGTATGAGCTTACTCGTATTTTCGTGAATTTGCTCTGTCAAGTGACCGAGTCAACTGAGACTGTTTTCACGTATCTCGTGATTCCTAGGCAGTCATGATGTCTTGTTACAGTACGGTGTTATTGGTGCCGCGTGAGGGCACGAATTTTGCGGAGCACGACATAAAAGACATGATCGTATAGATGTTCAGTCGACTCTAGACATTGCGGACTTTCAAATAGTATTGACAATGCTGTGTAGCAATTGTATTTTTTGACAAAAATATTCAGACATATCTCGGTGGTTAACCAGAATGCGGGTTGTTTTAATGTATTGCTAATTTGATTCACTGACTTTTCCGCTTTGATTCTAGAAGTGAATTTGAATTTATCTCATCCGTAGATGACTCATTCAAATGTTTTCCTTTTATTCCAACATTGAGCTTGTTAATGCGAATGTGTTCATCTTGCGGGTGATTTTACTAATTTAAAGTATCACCTTATTCTTGGTCTCCCCTCCAAGGTATATTTCGGATTTCGTCGGCTTGTCTGAGGGCGTAAAGCTCAGTGTTCCGTCGTCTTCAGCGCCAAACATTGACATGCGACGAATTATGGATGTTGACAGTGAGTTGTCTCCCATCATAATTGGATCATAAATACCCCTCTAGGCTTAAAACTGATTGTATGACGCTACGGTATATTTTCTCAGTCAACTAAATTTGTGTCGGTAACAATTCATGATTCTCATAGAATGGATAATTTAGAACTTTTTGCAGCCTCCGTGAATTGTTAATTGTTATTAGTTGTAAATTGTCGGTCTCATATAGCACGGTGATGATAAGCGAAATGTTCAGTTAATACATTTAAAAGTACACTGAATACATTAAGTGTGCGATTTGAGAGATAAAAAATGTATCGAATAAGGTTCACTTTTGACGGAAATATGGTTTGTTTTATACCATCGTTTGATACCATTGTCAACAACGTTTTTGTCGTGGTTTTCAAATGTTTTTTTGGAGTTTTCGTAGAATTAAACATTTTTCTCGTGAGTGTTCATTGAGTTTCTTCAATGCCGTTTTGCTCGCCAGGAATCGGAAATATGATGAGTGATCTGTTGTACGACGGGAACACGTGCATGCAGCCGGAATACAAGCGGCGACTCACGCACAGTCTCTTCGCGCTGTGGCATCAAGCTCTCGTCAACATTCACAAGAGGAATCCTAACGAAATTAACACATATCTGCATCCATTGTTTCAAGAGATTCTGAAATCAAGTTCAATTTCGTGTAATCTGTACGAGACGGTGCATTGGTTTCACAAGGAGTTGGTACAACGCTTTGGGTTGCCCGTGGTGCCTCAGACCAGGCATGTACAGGCCCATCAACAGTCGGTTGTTTCGGTGCCGAATAGCGTATGTAGCGTGACTCCCTTGCCGTCGGCCAGGGGCACCTCCATTGCTGCTGAGCGCCGTGCCTCCACCGCTCTGCCCGATAACCGCAGTCAAGCAATGAGATCGAATTGTTTAATTGATGTGATGAGCTTTGAATCTAGTGACAACGGGGCTCATGAACATCTGGCGGTGTCTGGAAGCAGATTGGATCATCATTTAACACACCATGGTGTCAATACAGCAAATAGCACATCTACTGTGCAACCACCGCCCCTTGTCAACGCTGCATGGGCGGAGCCACCTAGCCAGATTCCTCTCCGAACCAGGTCAATGGACCGTCGTGGAGGCCGGCAAGTTCCACCGAGATACCCTGGGAGACTTCCTCACTCTAATGACCCTGTAATCAATACAAGAGCACATTCGAATGCTGGTCAGTCTTTGCAAGTGATTCCTCAAAGAACCTCTCAATGTAGCAGTTTCGTAGTTCCCCAGCCGGTTTCACGGACAGTTCAACCTCAGTCGGTGGATTTTATACCTACAACGCATTCTCAATCTAATTTCAATACTCATTCGTCCCAATATTCAGCTGTTGCTACTCCATCGCTTGTACCAGCTGGTCAGGATTCTAGGATGTCTTCTATGGGCACTCAGCTCGGCATGCCTTCTCTCAAAGAGTTAACCAGCATGCCAACTTCTAAACAAACGCAAAGTCCTAATTGTGGTATACAATCACAGTCTACACAGAGGAAATTGACATTGCATTCCATGCTGTCAAACCCAACATCGGCTGTTTCAGACTTTTCGGGTTTATCAAGCTCGGCCGCAGTTGACGTGGTTCAGTCAACATCGGCATCTTCTTTGTTCACGAGAACTGGGGAAACCAGTTCTTTGTCCGATTCCTTTTCCTGGCACAACCCACTTACTCCTCGTCCTCGTAGATCTGGCGAGATAGATGTGGCACCAAAGTTCAAAATTCGAGTCGGTGTCAAGCGAATATATGAAGATACCTTGGATGAATTCAATACAGACGCTGATGAACACACTGAAACAAAAGTCGATGAGCCTACTGAATCAAACAATGCTACCATGCAAAGTGTCGGGAAGCACACAGGCGAGACAGAAGTTGATGGGCCTACTGAATCAAACAATGCTACCATGCAAAGTGTCGGGAAGCACACAGGCGAGACAGAAGTTGATGGGCCTACTGAATCAAACAACGCTACCATGCAAAGTGTCGGGGAGCACACAGGCGAGGCGGAAGTTGATGGGCCTACTGAATCAAACAACGCTACCATGCAAAGTGTCGGGAAGCACACAGGCGAGACAGAAGTTGATGGGCCTACTGAATCAAACAATGCTACCATGCAAAGTGTCGGGGAGCACACAGGCGAGGCGGAAGTTGATGGGCCTACTGAATCAAACAACGCTATCATGCAAAGTGTCGGGAAGCACACAGGCGAGACAGAAGTTGATGGGCCTACTGAATCAAACAATGCTACCATGCAAAGTGTCAGGGAGCAATCAGATGAGGCGGAAGTTGATGAGTCTACTGAATCAAACAATGCCACCGTGCAAAGAGTCGGGGGGCAAATAGGTGAGACGGAAGTTGATGCGCCTACTGAATCAAACAATTATATCATGCAAAGTGTAGGGGAGCAAGTACGTGATACGGAACTTGGTGAGTCTACTGAATCAAATAATGTCACTATGCAAAGTGTCGGGGAACCAATAGATGATACTAGGGGGCGAAGTTCCCCTGAAGCAAATTCCCAGAAAGTGCGAACAGAAGGGCAAACCGATCTCATATTTAACGCTCAATATTCACCGGTTTCTTCCGATGAATCTTTTGTACAGAATGAAGAGCGGGATAGTTCTCGGCTTCTTAATCTACCGGAAGACGATGTGGCTTTGAAGCCACAGAATGTAGACGGTTCAAATGATAAGTCGGAGACAACATTGAGCGACAGTGTTGCGTGCTTAGAAATGATGTCGACTCCAAAAGCGAATTCTGTCCTTTCACCAGGCAATTCCTCCATGTCGCGCAGTGAATTGCAGATATCTTCTAGTTTTACACTGTCAACTATGTCGAAACAATGTGATATTTCTTGTGCTATGACAGCAAGTGAAAGACATCCGAAGGATTTATTGGCCGACCTCGATAGACTGCTTGACGGGATCGACGTTCCCGCGGGATCTAATTCTGTAGATGTGAACGCGGCCACATCTGCAGTGGATGCGGCAGCCAATTCGCCTAGTAGCTCATCCAGTGACATGAGCAATCGGCTGGTGATAGATGTCGATAATTTAGATACTAGTTTGTCAAGCTACTCGTCATGTTCCACGTGTGTTAATCACAGCAGACATAATATCAAGGTGGGTGCTCATATGCCCGAACTGAGTTTATTATCGGGTGAATCAACGGAGCCGACGAAGGTTTTGCCAGATACTACCGGTTCTTATACTCAAGAAAACGCTGGTGTTTCGGGGGAACTTCACAATTATACACAAATAGTTTCTTCTGGTGCATCCAAGAACGGAAATGTTGCGCTTGCGAGCAACGCTCAGGAATCTGATACGTCGCAAGTGGTGACTTATGTAGATGCTTCTTCAGCAGATCAAGGGAGACGAAGTGAGATTGCACCTATTTCGACATCAAAGGCTTCGACGTCGCAAGCTCATATCGACGATTCATCATCCACGGGCGATACTTGTAACTGTTCACTTCCCGTCCGATCATCGAATGCTGAACAACGAAGGAATGCAATCATTTCGAGTGAATCACTCAGTTCAGAGGAAGGAACAATTTCAATTGATCAACAAACCATATCTGGAGAACAGCGGTCTACTGAAATAGGATGTGCTTCCAAAAATTTGAAGAATTCGTCATTGGCATCGAAATTGAGTCGATCTGGTTCTGATGTAAATTGTCATCGCTCGTCCTCCCAACGTCGTCACAGTGCAGATGAATATATCGGCCAGTCACGCGTTGTACCATCATCGTTTCGTGTGAGATCAAAGAGTGGCAACGCTCCAAGTTCGAAAAGTTTACAGAGGCATAGTCTTCCTGTCTCTAAAACTCTTGCTCTGAGTGGAAGCATGAGTAGAATTCAAACTAATACAATGTGTGAATCAACTTCGCAAGCAAATCGGAAACGTACAGCACGTATGTCGTTTCAGTCTGCTCTTGAAATGAGCGACATCAGAAGCTCAAAAATTAGTAAGAGTGGTGCGACAAGAAAAACACACACGGATTTGTTCAATGATAGTACCAAAAATATCGGGAGAAACAGCCATGGACAATATACACCTGTGTTGTCGAGGACCACTACGTGTTCTGGTGGCGTTCCAGGACAAACAGGTCGTGGCAGCTCGTGTTCCGGTGGCGTTCCAGGACAAACAGGTCGTGACAGCTCGTGTTCCGCTAAGAATAATTCAACTAGAAAAGCAGCTGGCCCCTCTTCAGCATACCGCAGAGTGGGTGCATTTTCACCAGTTCCTATGAATGCCGTTAAGCCGGCCAGATTCTTGTTGAATCGACCCCGAGAAAGGCAGGGTGGTCCTCTACATAAAATGGCTCCACAGCGGTCTCGTGTGTCATCTAATTTGAAAAAGAGTTTTCGGCGATCTGGAGCATCATATGTTGTGATGGAGAGAGGAGCAAAGGATGTAACCTCAAACCAAGGTCAGCTTTCACAGATTTTCGCTTTTTATACTACGGGTACCAAGTATGTCATGGTCAACTAATGATCTATCGAATGGTTTTACGATGTGCTATTTCATTATTTTGTATGTTTTTAGTAATTTGCGAGCTTAATTTGTAATCTTTTTTAAGCTCAGAATGTGTTTTGTTATTTCAGCCACCGATCACCGGTGTAAAACCAGCGAGGAAAACATTTCCGGTGTTTCTCCAGATGAAGTAGTTGCATCTGATGTCTGTCATCCGGGTAAAACCTCTGACAGTATTGCGGATGAATCTGCTTCAAAGTCGCGTGCCTATATGCCAGGGAAATCCGGTGTATCAGCCAAAAAGTCAAGAGAAAGAGTTTCGGCCGTCAGACGTGATTCCAACAATTCGCAAATGTCTCCACGCAACCAAAGTCCAGAAATTATACGTTCGTCTAATTCTACTCGGGATATTTTAGGTGTATCTGACAAATTTTCCCAAAAAAGTGACTCGAACAACAAGCATCTACGGTATACCGTACATAAGACGACGTTATCACAACGCTTGAAAAAGCGCGATGCAAAAACTCACATTTCATGCAAGGAAGGTTCTTCGTCGCCTGTTGGCACTAGCCGTGAAAGTCCAGATGGATGCTCTATTTCGAACAGCAATCAAACGAGGACCACCGCTCAAAGGGATGTGCCATGTGGTCATCTCAAAAAGACTTTCAAGTTTTTTTCACGAGGTGGAAAGAAACCGAACAAAACTCAAACAAAATCGATCAAAGTTTGTGATTCCAACCATCCTATGACTGATGATAGATCAACTAACACCAGAAATGTTTCTCCACCGAAAGACTATTCTTCTACTGAATCTTGTCCGTTCGGAGTTTCCAAGCAGTCCAAAAGAAAGCGTCTTCGTATATGCAGTTCAGATGAGGACGATGGTGTCGAAGAGAGTGTACCGACGTCGTTCGCCTTATCACCCGCAACACCACCTCTTGTGAATAGCCAGTCCATATCTGATTCAACTTATTCAAAGTCTCTTCTACCGGTGCATATAGTTCGACTGCCGCCCGGGGGTCGAGACGACCTGCAGTGGGACGAAAAAGCTGACCCGCTCGGCATCGGACTCAACTCGAGCTTCTTGTACCAGCCTCCGGAGCGCAGGTGCTCGTCACCCAACACCAGCTACTGTGAGTTCTGCTGGGACGGTGGCAATCTGGTGCTGTGTGACATGTGCACCAAGTCCTACCACGAAGGCTGCTACTTCGTGCCTATTGTCGACAACGGGTCAGTGGTTGCCGTGTAGTCGTGGATGTGTGCATATATGCCAAGGGTTATAATAGGCTTGCGAGCTTGGTTTCTAATGGGTGCAATGATATATGTGGTAAATTTAATGAAATGTGTTTTTACATATTCTTAATATATTTTTTATAGAAAAAACCTTATTCATCCTAGGATAATTTTAAGCTGTATTAATGTGTTGTGTGATTGTGTATGGTGAGAGAGAGAGAGTGAGAGATTGTGTGTGATCGTGTTAGTGTGCCTGATTGTGTGTTGTTTATTGTGCATGTGTGTCATGCTGTTACATGTTTATGTCCTGCGGCGGCGAGCACTTGACCAGCTCGCCGCTGATTGGTTGTTGTACGTGACTGTCTGAACCGCGTGTGCTTGTCCGTGTGTGCTCCCGTGTGTGCTCCCGTGTGTGACGGTGTGAGCGTCTTGTTCTAGGTTTGACTGTGGTGTGGTGTTTTGTGGGCGCGCGTGGGGCCGCGATGCCCACGCGCGCCTGCCTGAATATTTTTTAGTTTTTTGGTTTTCGTTACACAATGGATAGTGAATAATGTACATGTGAAAAATGTGTATTACGTCATTTGTATTTTTATATTTTCATATAGCAATTTAGATCAACAGGTTTACAGACATCCCATCACCTTATGCATAGATTTGAGTGCGTGGAACAATGTTTTCCAATGTTGACTAAGTAGACCACTTTCTTACATGTATATTATTAGATGCAATCAGGAAGCATGAAAGAACTCAAAAAGCATACACATATTGAACTATTGGACTATGATTGTTCTGTGTTCGTTCCATTGACGTCTGTTCACTGGAATCATCGGGTTCACTTTTTATATTTTTGCCAAATTCGATTTCAACACCAACACCAAACAGTAATCAATATCAGTAAAACAACAGCAAAGAAATAACATACCGTGAATGCTCTATTTATCCGACAGGCTCTAATAATCCGGCACCCTCAGGTATGGGTTGAAAAAATAATCCGGCAGGCTCTAATAATTATTAGAAGTGCCGGATTGTAATCCGGCACTTCCTGGAAACGCTTATTGAAACTGCAACCACGATTCAGTTATAGTTTAGCAACAGTTTATTTAGCAATGGGCGATTACTACACATAACAATACACTGTGGAGATATGCGTCTTCTCTCGTCCCTGTTATCAGTGAACTATTTTTGTGTTGCAGTTTTTGCGCAATCCTACCGTGAGGAGTGACCAAAAATAATCCGACAGGCTCTTATAATCCGGCACCATACGCAGTGGTTCGAAAAATATACCGGCATGTCGGATAAAAAGAGCATTTACGGTATATAAATTTGGCAGGGACTCACTAAGCGATGTGCTTATTTTCAGTGAGTCCCTTAAATTAAGCAAAAACAAAATATAACAAACTACACAGCATGTGAAATATCACACATACGAAGTTTAAATTATTGAACAGTTGATCGTTTCTCGATATTATGATTATAATCAATTTTTAAATCTGGAGAGCTGCAGCCATTTCTTCTTGAAACTCTTAATAGTCATACAGGTTGTTATGTCCTTTTGTATATTTTCCCTGGCTAGGTGAAACGGTTGGGTTCGTTTCTTAAAGTGACAGCCCACTTGCCGCAGGGCGGGTTTCGTGTGCGCGCAGCCGTGCAGTTTTCTGTGCTGGCCGTGACTGCGAAAACCCGTGTGGCGGCCGGACCTGCGGTGTGCCAGCCGGGGCCGTGATGCTTTGCCCCCGCAAATTTTACGCGAACACAGCCTTCTCTTCTGCTGTGTTTAAATGCGTAATTATAATGATAATTTATTTTGTATATTATTCCAAATGTTTACTCCCGCCACACTTGAGATATATTGCCTGATTCTGGTTCTCGGAAAAGTTAGATCAAATTGTTCCGGTTGTCTTCTATTTCTGCTGAATGTTAGTTGTAGGTTAGTAGGCAATAGTTTATTATGCACCCGTTACATGAACACTTGAATAAGCTACTACATGTTACTTGAATATGCTAGTTGTCATTTCAGCGTGCGTGTTTGGTCTGTATCTCTGTGTACATTGCTAGTTTCTTGTATGCGTGTGTTGAACAGCGACAAGTGGCAGTGTCTGATGTGCTCGGAGATTGAGCGACCTCGCAAGCCGAGCGCATTGTCGGCATCGCATCGAGCCATCAACTCCACGGAGAAATTGCTCCTCATTAGACTCCTTATGGAACTGTACTCGCAATATTACGCGTCGCTCTATTTCAGAGATATGGCCACTATGAATGTTCGTATTATTTCTAATTCGAGACTATGATCCATTGAACCAATTTTCGGTCAATATCCTCCACTATAGTCTATCGTCGTAATGTCGTTATCGAAATTATAATAAAGGTTAAAGGGCTCAAGTGACAGCTGCTACACGGCAAGAAGCCGAAGCTTATAAACGCACAGGTGTGTCCCGTGCAATTCGCTGCCACCGCAGAGCCGACCCCCCACGCTGTGGCGCAACAAGAACGGAAGACGTACTAGAGAGGGCCACCTCCCCAGAATGCATGACAACTGACTGACTGATATCTGGTACCCATATACAGGGGACAGGTGGACAGGGGGCTGTTGGATTATAGAATTCACCCAATGAAATTCTCCTCCGCCTGGATTCCAACCACAGACCTCCAAAAATACTAATTGTAATGTAATTATCATGGCTTACTTTGCTATGAATGACGGGATCGATTGCGGTATTTGGTGTTGGTGCGCAGCGTTGCGAGTGAAGATATCGCGTATCAGATTGTTCGCAGTCTTGTGTTTATGTTTGTATGCGCATTCAGAAATTGCCTGAGTTTCGCGTCAAGCCGGGGCTGATCAGTTTGAATTGTGTACGCGATCGTGTTATGAGCGGCAGCTTCAAGTCGCTGCTGCACGCGCTCAGAACGCTCAAGAAGTTGATGTCGCAGAAGAAATACTTGCAGGTTGGCTGAACATTGTTTCTCATTGCCAATAAATTGCCGGCGGATTTTACCGACGGCCAAGCATGTTGTGTCTTTCAACATCGTGAGAATTTCTCCACAAGTATGTATCTGTTGATGTGACGGCGGTGTTACGTCGTGCACATGAACCAGCGCGTTCATGTGTTCATGCGCGTTCATGTGTTCATGCGCGTTCATGTGTTCATCACAACATGCGTGATGCTCAGTCTCCTTTACACCACACCGACCCTGCTAATATCAATGTGTATGTGTGCGTGTGTGTGTGTATGTGTGTGTGTGTGTTGAGTAGAAGAACAAAACCGTGTGCGGCAAGTTGTGCGAGCTGGACCAGAAGTTCGAGGAGTTTGTCGGCCTGCACATGAGCGACTACTGGATGCTGCTGGATGATCATTGAGTCGTGCTCCATCTACTCACGAGCATTTTTACTGCCTATGTACGCTCACGCTGTGGCCACTTCATTCATTTCTACTTTCACAATCACCCCATACCTCGCCATTGATATTGCATCACTACTTATGGTTGTATATACGTGTGTAATTATGTAGTTTAGTTGTGTTGTCCGATTAAGAGCAATATTGTTCCTAGCGGACCTGCCGTTTTTGTTCGTTCGTTGAGCTTCCTTGACCAATTGAGATTCCATTACAGTATTTTTGATATTCCCACGATGGTGTCTGTGTGAGTGGTCTGGGATTTCTGCTGTTAATGAGCTTATTTTTTATTAGCAACGCAGCGTTCAACAAATGATGTGGCAGATTGTCTTGACCGAGTGTGTTTGTATGTGCATGCATACAAACATGTTGGCTGTGAATATAACTAGAGCAAAGATCTTGCGCATTACGTTGAAAATATGTCCGTATATTGTGTTGTTGCCCGCCTGTATGTATGTGTTTTCTAGCGCTCTGATTACACGTTGTTAAAATGTCGGTGTACATTGAGATTCAACATGAAATAACACACAAAGCGCCAGCGATTGTCTGCTACAATTTCAACAGTCACCATGGTAACCGACTAAAACACAATCCACTGATCATATACGTGGCCACCCATCACATGTATTGACTAGCGTACTGGCCGCGCCGTTGCTCCGGGCTGAATCATTGCCTGTCAAGTCGGGTAGCTCACGCGCACCGCATCTCCACCCATGTTGACCAGACACTGGGCCTGTGAACATACATACACACAAACATGCTAGATTACATTACAATATTTATACATCATCATACACCTAGACTAATGCGTTGCGCGTACACACACACACACACACACACACATATATATATATATATATATATACCTGGTTCTTGTGCGGGTTGTGCAGCAACACACACTGCGACATGAAGTAGGCGAGCAGCGCATTGCCGCCGACACTGAGCACGTGCGCGCGCACAATGGCCAGCACCTCGGTCAACAGACTCTGCATGAAGCCGTTCAAACCCCCGCACTGACCACACACACACACACACACACACAGACACACACAGACATGTTAAGTTTCAAACGCCCATTGAGCTCAAGCCATTGTCAACTCAACTCGAATCGCGTGTTTGCATGTGTTTGTGTGTGTGTTCGAAAACCTCTCGGAGACTGGCGCATTCGCGAATGAAGAAGCGGTTGATGTAGCCGAGGTGTTTGTCCACGTGTGCGCCAATCACTCTGTCGAGCGGAGTGACCAGCACATCGTAAACGTCGCCACTATATGGCTATTGAGACACACACATGCATCAGTAAAGTATGAATCGTGATAGTTTCCTACTCGCGCATTGCATATGGCAGTAAGAGTAGCCAGATTGCCCGTCAGTCGGCCTCACTTGTAGTTGTCCGTCTCGCAGTGGAGCAGCGCGGGCCGCCGGGTCGACCACGCCTGCAACTCGGCCGCCCACGCTAGTTTCCCAGCAGCTGTCGGCGTCGTTCTGTCCGGCCACCCTCCAACTGCGCGTGTTGTGCCGGCTGAGTGGCTCGCGCAGTCCGATGACACAGCCTGCCCATCCACCGACCGATACACCAGCGCCAATACAAAACTATCCACGAGTCTCACTAGTGCTCATTAAATAAGATGAATATAATTGAATAGAAGCATAGCAGCAGACTGGCGAGCCGACACTCACCGTAGACAGCAATTTGAACTTCGTCATCCTCGGGCAGATAGACAGAGTAGTTGAGAGCACAGAGAGAGCACGGAGCCAGCTTGCGAAACTTGAAGAACAAACTCTGCTCGCACATAGCACGCACATGAATTAGTTCGTTCTCTCATAAATATCGACCGGCAATCCAAAACAAGTGGCAAGCGGAAACAGCCAGCAATTTGCATAATCCGATCAGAATCCGCTAAATGCTTCGTTTCTAAATCTCACACTTTCACTTTCTCTCACGTTTCACTTCGTTCGCTAAATGCTTCGCCTAGCCGGCCGACACACACACACACACACACACACATGCTGTACTACAAAGAACAAGCGAGAATTTCACGTGAAACAGCGCCACTCGCCCGGGTGATTTTGTCCATCAGCTGGCCGAGGTGCAGACTCGACGTGGACGGCAGTTTGGTGCGCAGACAACGAGTGAACAGCTGCCGGTCGACCAGCAGCAGCGAGCCACTGCCATCACCGCCACTGCCAGGTACACAACGTGTTGAAACCAGCTCAAACAGCCGAGGATGACCGGGCGCCAGCAGTGAGCACAGGGTGTCCAAATCCTCGCTGTCGTCTATCTAACTCGCAAACAGCCAACACACACACATACACACATACACGACTACACAGAGAGGAAGAAGAGAAATAGAGCGCACACGCAAAACAAAACATACACGTCGTTGCTGAATATGTCAAATATACCAGAAGTGTCTGGGAGTTACCTCGAGAACACAAGCGTCCTTATTGGCCGTTGTCAGGTCCAATTCTGGCATATCTTCCTGGCCATGATCTGTGCCCGAGTCGTTCTTGCGAGACGTTCTGTCTTCAGCCTTGCGAGCCCCAGCAAAACAACAGTTTAAAATGTACACACAAAATCAACCAGAACACGGTGCAAGTACATACATGCAAACACACTGCGCAACCCGCAATAGCCAGTAAAACTAATCGTCTTGCGTCTGAAATTTCGTCTGAGATTCGCATGTTGAATCCTGGCATGCACCCGTTCCTTAACATCTCGACTTGAATTCACCGGGAGTTACCTGGCTGTATATGGGCGTATAACGAGGCGTGCCATATAGCCAAACGAGCCGCCGCGTACTTTTAAAATGGTAATAACAACACACACGCACACACACCTGTGGATGGGGCAGCAAGAGGCTGTTGCGATTCCTCGAGACAACATCAGATATTCGCTGCTGTGCTTGCTCCAGCTTGCCAGAGTCCGTGTGAGCGAACGCGCCTGAAACCAACCACCACGATTATTACACAACGACACAATCAACAGTAGCAGCTATGCTGAGTGGTTACAAAGCCAACCTGTCGCCACACACGGATCTATGGGAGTCGGTAGTGCGGCCAGATACACGGCCGTGCCTGTCGCCACTGCCAACATCACCTCCTCGCCGATCGATAACTGTACCTGTTTGCCAATACACCGTCACACACACACACACACACACACACACACACACACACACACACACACACACACACAAACACACACACATACACAGATACACACACACATACATACATGCATACATACATCCATACACAATCCAAATGCCAGTCCATAAGGTGAAGTAACGTTTGAGAGAGAAAATACAAGAAATGTTGCGTGTGAAATATAAAACTAGCAACACAGGCGGCAAACAGACAACGTTGGCAACACAGGAGAACACTCACTTGCAGGTCGAACAGCGCGTTCATGCCGTTCATGCGCAGTTTGTTGATGAGCTGCCGGTGCAGTTCGTACTCGATGAACGGCAGCCGGTCAGACACCTCCTTGGCCAGTCCGTCCGATTTCGACTGACTCTTGTCGCGACACACGTGCGCCTGCAAACCGACATTTACACACTCACAATTTGATCAATTTTCAATCAAGAATGACAAACTTAGAACACACTAGAACCCTAAGTACACCCACGAACCCCTAAATAACACATACCAAACATAGTATATAAGCACCAGGAATAAACAAAACATGAATAGCAGAGAGAAGACACACATACAGGCACACACACACACACAATGACAGACAGACACACACACACAATGACAGACACACACACACACACACTTGTATGAGGCAGCCGCGACCGACAGTAGCCAGACAGTCGGGAGGATCTATGGTCGAGAAGATGACGTCAGGAACGTTGGCGCTCCTGGCAAACAAACAGCACAATAAATGCCACATGCCCGCCTCCAAGCGAATGCCTGATTAATGGAAACCATCTGACCATGTTCAATTATAATAAGTTATTATAGTTATTATAGTTATTGAATTATTAATAACTAGGGTCACCTTTTGTTGCAAATGCAACTTTTTTATCATAGAATCTGTTCATCATAAGGAGCCCAAAAATCAATATTTTATTGATCTGAGGTAAGTATTAAATAAGTTATAAATGCAAATTTTTACAACTTTTTGTTTTTAGCGCAGCTTTTGCAACTTTTTCATTTTTAAGAGCAACTAGTTATACAATATAATATATACAATATAATATAGACATAAATCTCGGGTATAGACACGTGCATTTGTGCAATAGAATTAAACATTAATTTTTATACTTTTCGAGCAGCCTTAGAGCAACTAGTTAGATCAACAGTACTTGAATATAATTACTGCATAATCAGATGATGTTTCATCCGCAAAATCAATTTAGACCTTGAAGCATTGAATAAAATAAACATCAAATGAGAATTTCAAATCATATTGTGTATTTAAATGCCACTACCAGACATCAGTGCGCCAGACTCGACAGACTAGATAAGCATCAATCTTAACGCAACCGCCAATGCACAAAATGCATTAAGCAGAAACAAAAACGTAAAACTCCCAAAGTGTTATGTTAAGGAGTGATTTCAGTGTTTACATTTTATTACCCTATTATTTAGAATGGACGATATTTAGCGAACCATTGAGCTCAACTTATTAGCGCAACTATTTGCCATTTTAGGGCTTCCAAATTTCCAGTGAGGTGACAGTTGAAGCTCATGAAGCATGCAATCCTAGCACAACCGCCAATGCTCAAAACGTATTGTGGTAATAGTTATGGAATATAAAAAATACAAATTTTCCTCACAAAAAGTATGTTTCTCATAATTAGGTAATTTTCAATACCCTTTTATGGGTTTTAGTGGAATTTCTACAAAATTTCAAGTGCAACTTTTTCGCGCAACTTTTAGGATTTTTAGCGGAATTTTTCTTGAGTTTGAGCGCACCAAAAGGTCACCCTATTAATAACACATAAATAAATTGACGGATGAAAAAAAATTCGGAGAAAGAGGAGTTTACAGAGTTCAATAACAAATTCCGACCCGACTCTCGGGGTGAACTAATCTGAATATATTTCCATGTTGGCGAGAGGAAAACAAGTGAAACATCGATTCATCTACGCCCATCTCACCCGCACACGTTACAGCGCGATATAACGGCAGGCAGCGGTAGACTGGCCTCATCGTACGGCGTGTGACAGGCGCCACACTGCTCAGTCTGCTCGCCACCACCTGTCTACACAATGAACACACACAAACACACACAAAATGCATGTGCCAGTGAGAAAAGAAATAGAGGAACCACAGAATATAAAATATTGTTTACCACGTCCAAAACTTCTATCAAATTCCTCCTGCAATTTTGCCCACGTTGTTGCCACATGTGTTCGCTACACTCGAAACCGCTAAATTTCATAGTTCGGTCATACCATCGTCAGGTCCCAAACTTCGGTCCTATGTTTTACACAGGGACAGAGACCGCTTAATGTCATACCGGTTAATATCGTAGTTCGGTTAATATCATACTTTCTGTGGTCCCGAATGACATTTGTCTATACAAATGACATCGGTTATTGTCATACCCTTGTGGTCAGCCAGTCCATGTTTCTTGTTTTTCCATTCAGTCAAAAACATATTCATTGTTTGAGCGTAGTGATTGTGGCAGCAGTGATGGGAAAGCGTACTGAGTTCACGCTGCAGGATAAGTTGCAAATCTCGGACCAGCTCAAGTTTGGAAACAAACGACCATAGGACCTCGGCTGCGATCAGGGAACAATCTAAAAAATCAGGACGAAAGAGAAAGAAATTCGAGACATTGCGGCGACCATCAGTAATCCGAGTCGGGGCGCAAGAGATCGAGCAATCTTGCAGAGGTGGATGAGGCCGTGCCTATATGGTTCCACCAGATGCGCGCCACCAGATTGAGCGGGCCATGCACATGCTGAAGCACGCGCTCTTCTTAGTGAAGCCCAGCACAGTGAAGAACTGCTTCCTCAAGGCGGGGTTTGCGCCCACAGAAGGGAGCAACAGTTGCGGTGACGAACATAATGACGATGAGCCGGACTTAGCGAAAACGGCGGCGTTTGAAGAGTTGGTAGCATTGAATGCAGAAGTGGAGTGATACGGTAAGCTGAGTGATGCCGAGATCATCAGCGCAGTGAGGGGCAAAGGAGACGATGGCTGCGACGATGATGACGCCAGTGGGACTCACGTGCCACCCTCCACCGTGAAGGAGGCGCATGCGGCGATGGGTCATTCGCATTTTGGGCACTGGTCGTTCAGCAGCACGGAGGGAAAAATGGAGAAAACTCGCTGAGCAAACATAAGCAAACATTTATTAACTATATTTGGAGCCTTAAATAGGCCTAAAAGGTTTAGTTCGGTTAATGTCATAGTTGGGTTAATGTCATACATTTTGCAGGTCCCAAGGGTATGCCATTAAGCGGTTTCGACTATATATGGTGTCAACAATAGTGTCAAATAACTACGCAATATAATCCCAGTAGATAGGCAGCCAAACAATTCGACATCAGGTGTTGTACGTGTGGACACACATAATAAAATTGGGCACAAACAAATTGAATACTCCCCGGCCAATTCAGTTCAATAACCTTTGTCAAGTCGAATACGCTTTTCAGCCCGTGTCCACTTGCCTTTCTGCGTAAGTTGATTTTCAATCACTAAGAGTGTAATGTGAAATATCTAACTTTTCTTCCACCTACACCACCATTCTGTTTCATCCTTTCAATCCCCAGGTATAAGCGGCCACCTTGCTGTGTGCGTCCACGGCCAGGCCGCACGAGGTGGCAGGTGGCTGCGGCGACGGCGTGTTCACGTGCAGCAGTGCGGTGAAGTCCACCCGCGCCGCCGTACCCGACGCACTCAACACACACACGTCGTCACTGAAAACACGCACATACACACACATACACACAGAGAGGGAGGGAGACATATACATAAACATATCGCGACAAATGACAGTCAACACACATAAGCCCACACATAGATAGCATAGTGTGTGTGTGTGTGTGTGTGTGTGTGTGTGTGTGTGTGTGTGTGTGTGTGTGTGTGTGTGTGTGTGTGTATGTTTCGCGCGCTGCAGCCTTACCAGATGGACGTGCACTCGGAGTATCCGAGGACAACGGTGCAGCCGAGCGCGCGGCAGTGCGACCGCACCTCGGTGCGAACCTCGCACCACCACATCGAGCGGCCGTCCGAGTCGTCTGTCTGCTGACTGAAACGTTCGAGCAATTTGACGGAACGCGCACTCACTGCGCCACCTACAAGTCCAAAAACAATAGCGCATGTGATTGACAGTCATGTATTGGCGTTGCACCATACACAAACCCCGCTGTGATCCCACCTGCAGCGGTAACTATTGTATAACTATTGTATATTCAAGCAGAACTAAAAACTCACGTAATACAGCAATAATCGAACCGCGGACCCATGGAACAACTTCAGTACCCAAGTCCCCGGGAAACCGGCAAGATGGCCTAAGCAAATTCATTGCTAACAAGTCAATATAGGATGCAAACACAAACATAGAAAATAATTTTGCCACGTCGTTTATACTAAAAATATTAATATTGTTATAACTGTTTCACGGTTATTGTTTGTAGCTGCTTCGTATACACCAAATTCAAAGGCATGAGAGGGGAGAAACAGAGGAGCAGACAGAGTCAGAGAGAGAGAGAGGATATGAGGGATATCAGGCTGCACAACAACAATAATACAAAACATTGACAAGTGCCTGAGCGGTGTATCAGAACACAAGTTGAACACGACGTGGTAGAACAGGAACCAGTACCGATATGTGTGATAAAACCGGCCGGGTAGACTTTCAGTGTGAGAAAAGGCAACGTGGCGTTCTCCAGTTGACACTGTTGTTGCAACAATTGCGAGCGCCACTGAGCCGTGTCTTCGGCCGACCAGGCCGGCTCCACACAAACTATGCCCGCACACACACACACACACACACACACACACACACCTCAATAATTTTCTGGCGGCCTCAGGCGACTGGTTGAAATTGAACAAACCAACTGTCAAAGTGAACGCAGCGACACACCACCACACCCACCTGTGCGCTCAGCAGCAGCAGTTCTGATCGCGACGCTGGATGGATCGGCGACCGCGCGACCAGTATCACCGCCGTTGATCGGTAAGTCGGACGCGCGTAACACTGTGCCGACACCGCCTCCTGTGCCGCCGCATGGTCGGTCGTTGTTGGTCAGCGAAGAAGCGCTGAAGTCGGCAAAAACACGATATATACACGAATAAATGCGAGAAGACACAAAATAATGACAAACGAATAAGTAGTAGCAGAAGAACGAATGAACAAATACATTTTTGAGCACAAATAAAGAAAAAATATCCAGACCGTTTGTGCTGTCAAATTTGTCAGATAATATCACGAGGTGGTAATTAAATGCATAAAACCAAATCACATAAAAACAGCGACAATTCAGTACAGCGACAGATTAGTCTCACACACGACACATGACAGTTAGTATCAGACACGGCCAAATACTTTCTATTTAACAAAAACAGTCAATTGGTTAATTGGTTAAAAGACACACAAACACACATAAACACTTTGAGAATCACCATAGATGCCTGCACTGCCGAAAATACCCCATGCGAGTCGTCAACGTGAAATCGTAACAAGCCAGTTTGCTGGTAGCTTGCAAGAAACTAGTAACTTGTTAAAAGCGAGCAAAATAATTTCTTGTGCTACATTCAGCCTCTACTGGCATTATCTGGTCAATATAGCGCAAAATAGGATGCTCATCCACACAAATACCTCCCGACACACACACACACACACACACACACGTCACATGTAAGCTGGCCCTGCCTATGACCAGCCCGCCGCTGATTGGATAAGAGTGTTTGTCTGCGAGTCTGAATGTAAGTGTACGTGACAGAATAATTATTGAGTGGTGTTCTTCGTATGTGTGTGTGTGTGTGTGTGTGTGTCATTTGGTATATCATAATGTGAGCGGGTAGCAACAACCGCCGAACGACATATGCACAAATACACTGCAACTCCTTCACAAAACATGCTCACAGACGGATAAACTAGCAGGATTACACATTGGATACATGGTTAGTGAAAACTCACAAACGAGCACACACACACACACACACACACACACATGTACACACACAATGTGAAAAGGGAGTGAAAACACGGCGAAATTCTGTATAGCCACACTAGCACCACACCTGTTGCACGGCACCGAAGGAGCTTCAGACTGTGCGCACTCGCTCACACAGTGCGAGATCGACTCCTGCCGCGTGTCAGGCTGGCAATGCTGGCGGGTTTGGCTAGCAGTAGCAGCATCAGAAGCAGATCTGACGTCGACGAGTTCAACACAGGCAGCGTCCACATTCTCCATGTCCGTCTGGTGTAATGTGTTATACGCACGGGACTGGTCGTCGTCGTAACAGCAAGAAGTTGACTCGTGAGTCGAGACCGCCTTCCTCAAAGTGGACGACTTCATATCGGCAGCCGATGACGATATCCCGCCATCCTGAGACTGAAATACCAAGCAGGAAGAAAATGTCGTTTCGGGGCGGTCAAATCCTTCCTTACACTCAGTTGCTGCAATATCCGCTGCTGAATGCTGAGCAACGTCCGCCGGCGACGAGTTCGAACGAGCCGACATTGCAGGCAAGTTGAGCAGAGTCGGTGCAGTTTCCGATACAGAGAGGGATGAACTCAGTAGTTCCGGACAACTTGTTACCGGGTTGACGCAGACCTCGTCTTCTGTATCCCCAATATAGGACGACAACGACGCTTGACACTCGTCGATAGATGGCGGAGAAACGGCCAAGTCAGTACTTTCAGACGGGCAATCGTCCAAGTCGCTGACACACTCGGCCGGCACTAAGGCACTCACCTCAACCATCACGTTTGCGCTCGAGATGTACACCGAGTCGTTGTGATGCAGACTGCGCAGTGCAAGGTCCACAGTGGACTCGTTCAGTCGGCCAACGTTCAAGGCCGCCGACAGCGGTGTAGACGGCGTCAATAAGACGCCGCCAACGCCGCACTCGCGTGCCACACTGTAATTACCCAGTGTCCGGTCCAGCAGAGACAGTGTGTCCTCCGAGCCTGTGGTGATATCCACACATCCGTCCCTCGCGCTAATAACGCCAACCTCGGCTCGAACGTCAGCCGGCAGATTATCGGGCGGAAAGTCTACAGGTGGTACCTCGCCTCCGCTGTTTCCTGCTGACAGTGGTTCATCACTCAGCGGCAATGAAACTGAGGTTCCGATTCGAAGTTCCTCAACACTACGCTCTCCACGTTCGGCTGTTTGAGAACCCACTAAACCGGCATCGACAAATCCTGATACTCCACAAACGTCACGAGACTTTTCCAGGTCGTCGGGCATCAAAGTGCCCACACTCAATACGGTGGACTTCTCGCTACTTTTTTTTTCATCGACAATATTCACTGGCAAATGACTGCTTACGGAGTCTACAACAGCCACTGAGGAATCACTGGACGAAGTCGTTATCAAACACGGAACCAGTTGTAGACAAGATTCATCCGACTTCGTCTTCACTGCCTGAACTCTATGTATTGCAGTTCCAGGCTGAGAAATGGGCACACCTCCACACAGAGCTTTCACGCTCATAAGATCGACCAGCTCAGCTGACCAGTCTGCCTGTTCCAACACCGGAGCAGTACTTGCATCTGGCTGATTAATTTTGCCGGCAGACCGCAGTGGAACATCTTCCTCGGAGTTACACTGTTCTGGCGGCAGCGCCGTCACTGAGCCTTCAACCAGGTCGCCATGACGACGGCGGCGACTACAGTGCCGTCTCCAGCTGAATCCACGTCGCATCAACTGCTGGGCCGACGCCAGAACGCCTCCGCCAGCCAGACCACAATCTGCCACCCCGTCCGTCGCACGGAACGGACACGGAGATGGTGGAACCTCCAGCAGCGACGCACAAGACGATGGAGGTGCAGCATATAGCAGCGAAATTTCGCTGTTTGTCGACTTATTGCTCGGCAACGATTCCACAGTCACACTGTCGCTATATGAACAGGAACACAAGTAATACGCGAGGAAACCTAAAGCGTCCTACATACACGGCCCTAACCCAAGCAGCACAATGGTTTGATAACACCATAAATGACGAATAAAACACGATCAAACCGAAACGTCGCACGTTTTACACGAAACAAACGTTAGTTAAGTTAAGTAAGTAAATAGTTAAGTAAAGCTATAGTGAAATAACTATCCCACTAGACCAGGGGTCACCAAACTACGGCCCGCGACGTCAGTTCACCAGGCCCGTCGACGGTGAACTGACGTCCTTTCTCGGCTCGTGGTAGCTTCGCCTACGCTCTGACGTCACCATGGTTTCCGTGGCTACACACACACAAACACGCATCTTTCCCACCCCTAGATGAGTCCGGTTGTCAACACAGGTCCGAAACTCCAGTAATATTTACTTATTTTTGCCTGTCATCCATTTTATAGGTATGTAACAAGGATTTCTTTGTTTGACAGTGATAGGTAAGTGGACTACAAGTGTGATTAGAGGTCATAAAGTAACAAACATAGTTTAATAATGCTATAGAAGCCTCGTGTTATTCACCTCACCTTATTATGTGATACATTCTATTACTAAATGTACCCATAAGCTTTATATGTACCTTTGGTGAGCCGTAGCTTCACCAGTGCACAGTGTGACAAATTGTTCACAATAAATTTTTGCCACACTGTGCAGTGACCCCTGAATCTTCTGCTTTACTTATGTTTCATTAGGGTATTAATTATGTTACTAATTCAATTTCATTTTCATTTTCAGATCCCGTTTTCTTCACCCTTCCTTATGGCTTCTAAGGAAAGAAAAGTGGACGCCGAGAATGGGGAGTAAAGTACTTCTTTGTGGAAACAAAGGACCAGAAAGCTAGTTATGTGATATGTAGCGAAAGTGTTGCCGTTCTGAAAGAGTACAATATTAGGCGTCACTATGAAACAAACCATCTATCAACATATTCAAAGTTTTCTGGAAAGTTACGCTCTGAGAAAAATGAGTCCATGAAACGTGGTTTAGAAACTCAAAGAAACGTCTTCACGAGAAAGTTTGCTGAAAATTAATCTGTCACTCGTACAAGTTACAAAATAGTGCATAAGATGGCAGTCCGAGGAAAACCGTTTACTGATAGCAACTTCGTCAAGGCGTGTATGATGGAAGCAGCAAATGACTTGTGTCCTGAGAAAGCCGATTTGTTAGGAAGTATTAGCCTTTCTTAAGTTCAGTTGTGCGGAGAACAGAAGAAATTAGAGAGAACATAGAGCTACAGATACGTGAGAAAGCTAGGAACTTCTTGTGGTATTCTCTGGCGCTGGATGAGTCCACTGATATCTCGAGTACGTCACAACTTCTCGTGTTCATTCGTGGTGTCAATATGGACTTTCAGATAACAGAAGAGTTGGCATCCGTTTGCAGCATGCATGGAACAACAACTGGACAAGACATTTTCATGGAAGTGCAGAAAACTTTGCAAGACTATAACCTTCAGTGGAATCAGCTTCGAGGTGTTGCAGTTGATGGAGGTAAAAACATGGCTGGAGGGAGGAAGGGTCTGGTGAGGCAGATCAGGACTCAGTTGGAAGATCTTCAAATTCCAGGCGCTCTGTTCATACACTGCATCATAGCACTCTGTGGAAAGACTTAGATATTTCTTGTGTACTGAAACCAGTCGTTTCTGTTGTGAGCTTCATTCGGGGACATGCACTCAATCACCGTCAGTTCCAGGCTTTTCTTGAAGAAATTCATTCTGATTTCTGTGACTTGTCTTATTACACAGCAGTGAGATGGCTCAGCTGTGGTAAAGTCATGTTCCGTTTTTACAAGCTCCGAAACGAAATAGATGTTTTTCTCACTGAAAACGATAGAGCCGATCCACAGCTGTCAGATTCTATCTGGCTGTCAAAGTTGTCTTTTTTGGTGGACATCACATCCCACATGAATGAACTGAACATGAAATTTCAGGGAAAGGATAACCTCATCTGTGATCTCTACATAATCATCAAAGGATTTCGGAGAAAGCTGTCATTGTTTGAAGCACAACTGGAAGGGAAAACTTCTCTCATTTTCACTGTTTCAGATAGTTTTGCGCTTCAATCGCTGAAGATGTCAACCTCGATTTTCCAAAAAAGATTATTCGTGACTTGAAGAAGCATTTTTTGGAGATATTTTCAGATCTCGACAGAACTGAGAGTGACATTCTTCTGTTCCAGAATCCGTTTGATTGTAACCTTGATGATGTGCCAGTTGAACTACAGTTGGAGCTCATTGATTTGCAAGCAAATGACTTGTTGAAAGAGAAGCACTGAGAAAGAAAACTTGTCGAATTTTACCGCTGCTTACCTGATCCTGAGTTTCCGAAATTTAAGAAATTTGCCGCTGGTATGGCATCAGTGTTTGGAACAACTTATGTCTGTGAGCAAACATTTTCAAAAATGAAGTATGTGAAGTCAACACGTCGAATGAGATTGACTGATGAATAGGGCTGTCAAAAAAGTAACCTAAAAACCAGAAAAAAGTAACTTTATTTTCGAGAAAAAGTAACCTAAAAAAGTAACCTAAAAATAACCTATGAGTTGTAATGTTATTATTACTTTTGCATCGTTTTATCACATGTTTATCACGCCTTTGCTGATTAGTGCGCTATAGGAAATACACGGTTTGTTTGTTTGTGAACATAAAAAGCAACCTAATAACCTATAAAAAGTAACCAAAAATAACCTAACCTTCGTAAAAATAACCTTCAAAAAAGTTCAATTTCTGTTTGCAGTTCTGAAGGAAGAAAATACACCATTCCTTCTTTTCTATCCTCTTTCCGAGTTGGTACTATTTTTCTATCCTCTCTCCGATCTGGTACCATTTTTACAACAAACCACCAAAAGTCTCTTAATATTATTTGGCTAACATCGCAAAAAGGAGCATAACCATCAAAATGCAATTTAAAGTGGAAAGCTAATACAAATGCGAAATACACTACTTGCTAATGTAATTATTTTTAGTAATGGTCGCAATAATGTTCTTTATATTCTTTCAATGAAACTTGTTATCAAATAGAACGTACTACAGCTTGTATTTTAGTGTGAGCCTAAACACTACAAGCATATGTAGCACCCTGTGCTCACTGTCTTATAAATGTCAAACGTGGGAAATGGCGCTATATCACGCCCTGAAAATCACGTGCTAATTCCTGTTCAAGTAAATTGGTACTGTCAAGTGCTACAGTGCAGTATCTGGTATAGAGAGCTCAAACATCGTACTATACCACGCTCCATACATCTCACGACACCCTTCGGTTCGTGGACATTTCCTAAAATGGAATGATGCTATCCTGTGTACCGAAAAACGTATAAATATCGAGTAGCACGGATATTAAGGTGCATATCAATTGCTAAATCCTAACAGCAGCAACTTTGGCATTTCTTGATCTTCAGACCTTATATTCCATCTCTTTTCCTATTTCATCCTCATATATACAGTTTTTGTGCCTCTTATCTGCAAAAAGTCACCAAACTTCGTGGTAAACTTACCTAATAACCAGAAAAATAACAAAAGGTAACCTGAAGATAAAAAAGTAACCTAAAAGCAAAAAAAGTAACCTAACGATGAAAAAGTAACTTTTGGTAACCTAATAACTTTTTTAATAATTATCGTACACAACTTTTTCATGCAGTTTTAGGCAGCTTATGAAAAAGTGACCTTTAGGTGAAAAAGTAACTTTATTAACTTTTGACAGCCCTACTGATGAACATTTGAAAGCAATTCTCTTAATTGGATGCAGCAATTCCAAACCAAACATTGATGATATCTTGAAAGCCAAACATCAGTTTCACAAATCTCACTTTTTTACTGTTTAGTTTGTGAGATTCGGATATGTGCATTCTAGGTCTAATGTATCTTTTTGCTTACGTCGCCTTCTTTGAAACTTTTTAGTAAATAAAATGTTGGTTGTCTTTGTTTTTTGATTAACATCGAATGCTAAGCTTAGTTTTTCGTCTTTTTTCCCAGAGCTTTCGTTCTGGCTTGCAAGTATTGAACAGAATGATTATGCGGCCCGCGCTCGTCATTCTTTCAGTTATCCGGCCCACTGTGAAAAAAGTTTGGTGACCCCTGCACTAGACAATACATAAGACAATACACATTTTATATTGTAAGTGTAAGTTGCATCTTCAATCAGAGGAAAATGTCACCTAAAATGACATAGGATATTATCTACAATCTTATCTAGATATCCTACATCTCGCGATAAAAATAGGTCACACGAGCCGTTTGACTGCCCTGGGAGTGCTGGTGACCCACACACACGCCACTCACCCGGTCTTGAGGCCCCCGACGCCAGCTCTTAGTGCGGTGATGTTGGTGGCGGTGGCGGTGGTGGCCGTGGTGGTGGTGGTGGTGGTGGTGGTGGTGGTGGTGGTGGTGAGGGCGGCGGACGGTTCGCCGTGACCCTGCTGTACCAGAGACACGGCAGTACCGATACCACGCACCACAATGCCCGTCTCGCCTTCCAAATCGAAATACTGCCGATAACTGAACACCGTTGACGCACAAGCACGAACACACACACACATAAAATATTGTATATGTTGTTAGCATACGAGTGTACTCACATAGTTGTACTCACATAGTTGTTCTACAGGATATGAGCTAAGCTCGTGCTGTGCCGTCTCTTTTCCATAATTTATCTTACATATTTTTGAAGGAACTTAAACTTCTAGCTTCAACTATTTTGCTGTCTAATTGGTTCCACTTATCTACGCTCCTAAACGGGAAACTATACTTTTTACATCTTTTCGACAACGTGTTTTCCTCAGGTTTTTTTAAATGTCCTCTACGCACATTTCCTTGAAAAACTAATCCGATGTCGTCTGTGTTGACCGTGTCATTTATGCATCTATACATGTTTATTAAATCACCTCTTTCTCTCCTCTCACCAAGCTTGGGTAATTCAATTTTCCTCAATCTGTCCTCGTAAAACATGTTTTTCAAGTTTGGTACCAATTTTGCGGCCAGTCTTTGAATCTTTTCTATTTTCTCTATATGTCTCACTTCGTGTGGAGACCAGATTACAGCTGCGTATTCGATTTTTGGCCTAATTAGAGCTATCATGATTCTTCTGAACATATTCTCATCCATGTAGTTGAATACTCCTCTCGTTTTTTAAATAAGTACAAAAGGTGAACGGTGCTGTCCAGATCGTTTGTTATATCATTGATATATATCAGAAACATTATTGGTCCGAGCACAGAACCTTGTGGCACCCCACTTTTCACCCGCTTCCACGAAGAAGCCGCTCCCCTCACAGTTGTACTCCTTTTTCTATCGGTTAAGTAATGTTCCATCCATTTCAATATTGGTCCTTGTATTCCTCCACAATACTCCAGTTTCCACAGAAGCATCCTGAATGGGACCTTGTCGAAAGCTTTGCACAAGTCCAAGTATATGCAGTCCACCCACTTGTCCCTCTCCTGTACAACATCAATAATTTTGTTGTAAAAGAATAAAAGACTCGACACACATGATCTTGATTGTCTAAATCCGTATTGTGAATTTGACAAAACCTTTTCTCTCTCCAGGTGTTTTACCCACTGGTCCTTGATGATTTTTTCACACACTTTACATATCACGCTGGTCAGTGATATAGGCCTGTAGTTGGATGACTCCTCTTTCGAACCCTTCTTGTGAATTGGAACAATGCTCGAACATTGCCATTGTGAAGGAACTTCACCCAGGCGCAAGCTAGTACATACGACGTCATACAATGGTTCCATCAACTCTTCCCTGCATTCCCTGATAATGCTCCCCTCTATTCCGTCTGGTCTAACCGATTTCCCATTCTTTAACTTCGACAGTCTCTCAATCAGATCTTTCTTAGATAAATACACATCTCCCATAGGCCTACATTTCGGAAAGATTCGACTTCCATCAAAAGGACTTTCATCAGTGAACACCATATGAAATATATAATTCATAATTTCGCAGATTTTCTCTGGTTCAGTAGTGGTCTCGCCTTATGTTGAATTCTTTCGATGCCCACGTTATTTTTCATCTTTTCGTTGACATACTTGTAGAACATCTTCGGTTCTTTTTCACATTTTTCAACTGTACTTTTTTCATAATTCATTGTTTCTTCTCGTCTTATTTTCACGTAATTGTTTCTGGCTCATTTGTACTATTTCCAGTGCTCATAAGTATTTCTCTTTCGCAATATGCTCCATGCTTTTTCTTTGCCCTCTCTTGCTTTTTCACACCTTTTGTTGAACCAAACATTTTTCTTGGTGTATGATCTTTTTATTCTTGGAACATATCTTTGTGTATGTGAGTGTGTATGTGTGTGCGTGTACGCAGGCAGTGATAATGAAATATTAATTGACTAATACTAATTGACTGAACGACTAACTGTGACCAAGTGACTCATTAACTCACTGATATAAAATATTGACCACTTGATCAAATATGACAGCAGTCCAAACGAATGTTCTGAATGACTAAATGTCTGACCTTACAACTTCCTTGCTAAATCACCGACTGACTGATATGATGCCCGACTAGCTGACTGATTCAGAACGCCTAACTCAATAACTTGTCAACTTGCTGACTGACCCGATGACCGCGTTGCTGCCGGCCTCAATCACCGACACGCCGATGCGACGCTGCAGTTGGCCGGACAATTTGCAGAACAGCGCCTGTCTCGCCTCGTTGGAGGCGCGCGGAGAGCGGATTTTGTCGATCCACTGGTACTCGGGGTCATCATTGACCACCAGCGCCGCCACGAAGCCGGTCATGCTGGCGACACGAGCTCCGCCCGGCACGCCGGCGCCTGCCGACATTTAGTGCAGCGTATGAATGCGCCCGGCAAGACGATGAGTTCAACTCAACAGGGCAGCCGATATTTTCCACACACAACATTGACCTTGTCCTCACAAGTGATCTGTGCAGACAGAATGAAATCTGTCGAAGGCAGTAGAAAATTGAGCTACACAAACAAACTACTTCAACTCACTGGCGAAGAAATGAACTCCGCACGACGACTGTTTGAACTTGTTGAAATCGGTAAACAGGTCAACTTTGACCATCACGTGAATCTCGCCACGGATGCCGTGCAGAGTGTCGTAGATCGGAATCCAGCCGGATATCATGCTCGGCGCGTCTGAAACAGCGCCAACGGAGCGGGGCGGAAGAGACACATCAACAGAACACGGTATGTGTTCGAGTCGGGCCCAAAATCATAGCTGGGTCTTGATCCGCACAAATATAGGCACAAAACCGCCTATATCGAGCCAAATATCGGTGCAAAATAAGACGAGCTCACTTTCCCAGGAATCACTTTGAAAATATATCTAGTTATTTTAGTTACAAATGCTAATATTCCCAGCAAACCAAATTTAACACGAAAAACGTGATCAAATATATCATCAGATGTGCAATACTAGTGGGTTAACAGGTGCGCCAGATCAGAATATCAATCGACACAACACAACATCAATCGACACAGCAAAAAACATCATAGACCATTAGTTTACAACCTTGTGACATATTACGACAAGAAAGTAGCCTGCAATCACCGCTCAACAAACGGCTGCAGAAAACCTCAATATAATCTGATATCAATTATTTTTATAGATCATCGATTATAAGAATTCATGGAAAAAATATACACAATATTAAAACATCCTGCTAATATGTCCTCTGGGCACGCAGACCCTAAACGTTACCAGATTATCTTGTGATGGTCAGGGAGCATGACTATGAGACTCCTAGTGTACCACCAGTGAAAGGCCTCTAGCGTACCACATGTTGCCAACTGCTGTCACAGACCAAGCCGACGAGCAAACGACAAAAAAGACAGAAAACAAGCGCCGAAACACAGTCCCACCGTGCACTTGCGCTCCCTCGCACCGCTCCGACAACAACAGGGCACTGAGGTTGAGGTAGACCTTGCCGATGGCGTCGTGCGCCGAGTACGTGTCGTGGTCCATAACGCGCAGCTGCACACACTCGTCCTGAAGCTCGGCGTCGTCCTGCAACTGTCAAACACACACACACACACACACACGCACACGCACACACACACACACAAGCGCGCGCACACACACACATTTTATTTATTTTATTTTCTTATTTTTGTCTGCGCCACGTCTTGTGGAGATAAACCAACTAAACTAAAACTAAAAAACACACGCACACACACATGATCAGTATTGACCTATAGAGAATAAACGAATATTATATGTACAATAAGTCCAAACTCGAACCAGTCACCTCTCACCTCCAACATCAACCAGTCACCTCTCACATCCAACATGAACCAGTCACCTCTCACATCGAACATGAACCAGTTACCTCTCACATCCAACCTGAACCAGTCACCTCTCACCTCCAACATGAACCAGTCACCTCTCACATCCAACATGAACCAGTCACCTCTCACATCCAACATGAACCAGTCACCTCTCACCTCCAACATGAACCAGTCACCTCTCACATCCAACATGAACCAGTCACCTCTCACATCCAACATGAACCAGTCACCTCTCACCTCCAACATGAACCAGTCACCTCTCACATCCAACATGAACCAGTCACCTCTCACATCCAACATGAACCAGTCACATCTCACATCCAACCTGAACCAGTTACCTCTCACATCCAACATGAACCAGTTACCTCTCACATCCAACATGAACCAGTCACCCCTCACATCCAACATGAAGGAGTCACCCCTCACATCCAACCTGAACCAGTCACCTCTCACCTCAAACATGAACCAGTCACCTCTCACCTCCAACATGAACCAGTCACCTCTCACCTCCAACATGAACCAGTCACCCCTCACATCCAACATGAAGGAGTCACCCCTCACATCCAACCTGAACCAGTTACCTCTCACATCCAACATGAACCAGTCACCTCTCACATCCAACATGAACCAGTCACCTCTCACATCCAACATGAACCAGTCACCTCTCACATCCAACATGAACCAGTCACCTCTCACATCCAACCTGAACCAGTCACCTCTCACATCCAACATGAACCAGTCACCTCTCACATCCAACATGAACCAGTCACCTCTCACCTCCAACATGAACCAGTCACCTCTCACATCCAACATGAACCAGTCACCTCTCACATCCAACATGAACCAGTCACATCTCACATCCAACCTGAACCAGTTACCTCTCACATCCAACATGAACCAGTTACCTCTCACATCCAACCTGAACCAGTCACCTCTCACATCCAACATGAACCAGTCACCTCTCACATCCAACATGAACCAGTCACCTCTCACCTCCAACATGAACCAGTCACCTCTCACATCCAACATGAACCAGTCACCTCTCACATCCAACATGAACCAGTCACATCTCACATCCAACCTGAACCAGTTACCTCTCACATCCAACATGAACCAGTTACCTCTCACATCCAACATGAACCAGTCACCTCTCACATCCAACATGAACCAGTCACCTCTCACATCCAACATGAACCAGTCACATCTCACATCCAACCTGAACCAGTTACCTCTCACATCCAACATGAACCAGTTACCTCTCACATCCAACATGAACCAGTTACCTCTCACATCCAACATGAACCAGTCACCCCTCACATCCATCCTGAATCGGCCACATCTCACCTCAAACCTAAACCAGTCGGAATTCCACTGTGGGTGCAGCGTGCGACGACAAACGTCCGTCTTCTGCACGACGCTGCCCAGTCGCACCTCGACGAACGCGTCGGTCGTGTCGTTGGCGCGGTCCATCACCGGCAAATTGCGCCCGGCCAGTACGCGCACCTTCACTTTGCTCGGCATGGCGGCGGCGGCGGCCTGTCAACTCGGCCTAATCGTCACAACAGCGGCGAATCAAGCCGGAGGCGTGCAGTATGAGTCACACAGGAACAATTCGACACACTACCGCACCAGTACGAACTCAGATTCAAACAGAGTCACCTAAACAAACACACACACACATGCATACACAAACATTTCGCGATGTGTCCAAGATACGCTCGGCCTTACCTGAGCCCGTGAAGGTGTGTACGCATAAAATATACGTACGCATAATACAAATTAAATATTACTTACTTGTGTTACGTGTCGCCGTTTAGACATTCATCGTCAGGGCCAACTGGGAAGTCTACCTTCACCTCGCGCCGCCGCTGCTCTCAGCTGACTGATCTGATCCGGGAGGCTGTTGCTAACAGCCGACCGTACCACAGGCGCGTGCTGGACGGGGGCTCGTCTGGTATCCCCCTTAAGAATTTGTCTAGATGTATTTTGAAGACATCAGTGCTGCACTTGGTCAAGTCCCTGATGTTCCTCGATAAGCAATTGAACAGCACTGGTCCGTAGTACGCTAAACTGGAGGCATGTAAAGATTTGAGACGCTGAGATGCTCCCTCCAATGTATATCGGTAGCAGGTGCGTCCATACCTTGGATGGTGATGTTCTGTTATTTCGTGGGTGTTTGTTTTAGGGATAGGCACCAACTTCTCTAATATTTTACATGTATAGATAATAAAGTAACGCTCTCTCCTCGTCGCAAGGAGAAAAGTTGCATAATTGCGTGCAAAGGTTCGCTATATCTGTTCCAGCTGTTGGATGTCACTGATTTTTCTAGGAGACCATATCTGACAGACATATTCTAATTTAGAGAGCATAAGTGACTTCCAGAGAGGTACAACAACAACATCAGTGTGTATTTGGTATAGCGCCCATCATCATATGCGCGCAGACGAGTACTTATACAGAAAAACATGAAATATACACTGGCAATGCGAGCATGGGATAATACGATAATAATATAGAGCTCGATCACAAAACAACAAAATAAAACGCGGATTAAATCAAGGAGAAAACGCAGAATCAAACAAACAACTACATAAAAGAGAGATCAGAGGGAGGCGAAAGGAGTCAAGGCGTGAGTGGTGGGATCAAAGGATAGATCATAAAGATATTTACGAAGAAAAGCAGCAAATGAGCGATATGACAACGATGAGGTGATGTGAGAGGGGAGAGAGTTGTAAAGACGCGGACCGAAAAAAGAGAAAGATTTGGAAGACCACGCGGACTCATTTAAAGCGCGAGGCAGGCTAAAGGGACAGGATGTCGAGAAGAGGGGGTTTCAGAGAGAGAAAGTAAGGCATAGAGATACGTAGGTTCAGTGGGACAGTGCAACAGTTTGCAGATTATGGAGCAAATTTTGAAGTGAATTCTAGATTTGATGGGAAGCCAGCGGAACTTGAAGAGATAAGGAGAAGTATGGCGGCAGAAAGCGGGATATAAAACAAAACGGCAGGATTGGTTCATCACACGCTGGAGAATTTTCAAGGAAGATTTAGGACACTTGAAGTGGAGCGAGCTGCAGTAATCCAGTCTAGAAAAGATGAGTGATTGAACAAGCTTGATAGAAGAGGGCTGGTCGAGGCATGGACGGATAGGATAGAGAGAGCGGAGTATAAGGCGACAGATGCGAGCAGTAGCAAGAATATTGGCAGAGAAGGAAGGTGAGGAATCAAAGATAATACCAAGGTTTCTAACAGACGAAGAGAGAGATATAGGCAATAGAGGAGGAGACAAACGAGGAGGGTGAAGAGCAAGAAATTCTGATTTATCAGAATTCAGAAGAAGTCGACGGGAGGAGGTCCAAGAAGATATATCAGAAAGTATACCAGACAGAAGAGCAGGGTCAGAAAAGGGACAAGGTATAGAGAATTGGATGTCATCAGCATATATGTCAAAAGGGATAGACCAGCGTCGAAGGATAGGGCAGAGAGAGGACATATAAAGATTGAAAAGATGAGGACCAAGGATAGACCCTTGAGGTACACCAGAGGTAAGAGGGATCGAATTAGAGACGGAAGAGTTGAACTGGACAGAGTAAGATCGATTATGCAAATAGGAGCGAAGCAAGGAGAGCGCGGAATCTTTAATGATAATTTCATGATCTATAAGGTCAAATGCTGAGCTTAAGTCAAGAAGGACAAGGAGAATAGATTTTCGAAAGGAGAATGACGACAAAATACCTTCAGTGACCGAGATGAGGACAGATTCAGTACTATGAGAAGGACGAAATCCGGATCGGTGGATGTCAAGGACGCTACAAATAAAAGGAGATAACTGAGAAAAGATGGCAGATTCCAGGAGTTTGGAGGAAAAACTAAGGAGGGATATAGGACGGTAGTTACAGCATAAGGAAGGTTCAAGCGAGGGTTTCTTGAGGATAGGGCGAACATAGGCGTGCTTATCAGCAAGAAAATACCCATGTAAGAAGGAGGAGTTAATAAGATGGAGTAAGTAAGGGGTCAGGGTGTCGATAGCAGGAGCAATTATACTGAAGTTAATCGGATCAGGAGGATACGAGAGAAATTTACGGGAGAAGAGAAGAGATAAGAAGTCAGAAATTTCAAGATGAGAAAAGGATGAGAATTTGAATAGGGAGGTGGTATGTGTGACGAGGAAAGCAGAAGAAGGAATTCTAGATTGGGCGGAAATGATTTTGCTTGTGAAATAGGAGGAAAGCTCGTTGGCGGTTAGAGAGGAAACAGCTGAGGGCGAGCGAAGGCCAGAAAGGGAGTTGAGGGTGTTCCAGAGAGCTTTGGGAGATCGAGAAAGAGAATAAAGTCGAGACAAGTAATAAACTTGCTTGGAGGATGCTAGAGAAGAAATATATAATGAGCGAGTAGAGCAAAGAGTAGACCAGTCACAAGAGAGGCGAGTGCGTCGCCAGGTACGCTCCAACGCCCTTGAACGACGTTTCAGACGATCAAGGTTAGGATTATTCCAAGGAGACGAACGAGTACGAGAACAACGGAGTCAGAGGGAACAAATGGTTGTTAATGAGGGATAGAGTAGAAAAGAGGTAGTAGTTGTTTTAGTAGAGGTAGAGCCATGAAACAGTAGGGCTAAGTTTTCTAGTTTGAAACGTACGGAATATCCATCTAACGAACCGGTTCACTGTTTTCGTGGCGTGTTTTCGAGCCGGTTCAATGTCTACATGCTCATTGTATGTGAGCTGATTGTTGAGTTGAATTCCCAGATATCTTAGAATGGTTCGCTCCTCAATCACTTGTACACCAGCCTGGTACTGTTGTGATTTCAGACTCTCATTATTTCATAGCGGATAAGCTCAAACTTATCGCTGTTGAATTGCATGTTGTTTTCCTTCGCCCATGCGGTTATACTGTCTAGGTCATACTGTAAGTTCTGGATATCTCTGTGCGATGTAATAGCAGAAGATATGCGAGTATCATCAGCAAAATAGGAGACCTTTGAGTGTTTCACTTTGTTGTCTATGTCGTTGATCATGATTAAAAACAGCACCGGGCCAAGTACTGATCCCTGAGGAACTCCGCTCATCACCCTATACTTTGCTGACCTGGTGTCGTTTACGCAGACTGATTGTATGGGTAGGATTTCATCGTTGTTATTATATATGATATCTCAATCTGTATATATTATTGTAGTCAGTGTGTGCGCGTGATTGTGTGGCATAAGTATGTGTGTGTGTGTGTGTGTGTGTGTGTGTGTGTGTGTGTGTGTGTGTGTGTGTGTGTGTGTGTGTGTGTGTGTGTGCGTATGTCGTGTGCGTTTGTGTGTATGTATTTGAGTGATTGACTTTGTATGTTCGACTGTATGGAATGACAGTGGCGCGATCCATTAGCTGTCTGCTGATTGGCCGGTGTCATCACTGACAAGGTGATAAATAGGACCGGCAGTGGTTCCGGGTGGGCAGTTCGTGTGAGTCGGTGGTGGTGTTGCGTTGTGCGTGTTTTTCTGTGTAGTGGACGTTTGTGAAGTGTTTTTGCGTAGTCAGCAAGCTGGATGTGTATTGTCAACTTTAATATATATATGTCTGTCTAACTTTCCAACAAGCTATTTCGGCATAATGGAGGCGCTCAAGATGACCGATATTGTGACAAAGTTCGACGGAGCAGGTGATCTAGAAACATGGCTGGAGAAGCTAAAGCTGGCGGCGAATCTGAAAGACATCAGTGATGTTGGGGCAATTTTGCCATTGTTTCTGGAAGGACGAGCCTTCCGAGTTTACCAACAAATGGCAAACAACGAGAAAAGGTACGACTTTATAGTATCGGAACTGCGAAAAACTTTCGGTATGACCGCTTGCACAGCATACAACAAGTTCATTTGTCGGATGTTGCAAGATGATGAGACTCTTGAAGATTTCATGTCAGAACTAAAGTCGTTGTCCAAGACTATTTCAGCGCATAGTAGCGATTCTTGGGTAGCGTGCCAGTTTTTGAATGGTCTGTCATTGAAAATGCAAGACGCAGTGCGGGCCATCCATGGGGCGGAGCTGTCGGTTGACAACGTTCTAAGTTGCGCAAAGCAGGTCCAGGCAGGATTGTCGGTTACACCGTCTGGTCATGGGCTAGCAACAACACCAACATGTTTCAGATGTGGCAAGCAAGGTCATGTGAAGAGTCAATGTAGGCACAACGTCACGCGTGGTCGAATTATTTGTTTCAACTGCAACAGACCAGGTCATATTGCCCGTTACTGTCCGGGAAACGAGGAGCGGGGAGAGGTTATATCTTCAATGCCGCCCGCCTCTCCCCGCGAGCAATAGTGAATGTCTGGATGGACGGCAAGTGTGGACGCGCTCTGGTTGACACCGGCAGCAGTCATTCCATTGTCAAGCGCGATTTCGTGAGAGAAAATGCAAAAATTGTGACAAGTAGATTGCCTTTGCAGATTATGGACGGTTCGACATATGTTCTAGAGGAATCCGTTTATTGGAGGGAAGTCAAAGTAGCAAGCGGTTCGTGCGTTCGAAATATGTGCACCTGGATATGTAACAACATTCATCTTCCGTGTGGCGTTGACATCATTCTCGGAGTGGACTTGATTACAGCTCTTGGAGGGATCATGTTGACGTCCAATGGAAGTGTGGAATTTCTCGCTTAGTCGCGCTCTGGACTCAAAATGGACTCGGACGTGGTCGTGATAAGGGAAGACGACTTCATTGCTACTCACAATGAAGGACGGTGGACAGTAGGCTGGCGATGGAAAGAGAATGCACCGGCGACGGCAGTGCGTAGAAATAATTATCCGATAAGAGGTCATGATCGCAAGGAGTTCGAGGATGAAGTTCAAGGCTGGATCGATGACGGTATCCTGAAGGAGTACAATCGAACTTTACACGGCGACATCGAGGGAACCATTCCGTTGATGGCGGTTCGCCAGGATAAAAAGAATAAGGTGAGACCGGTAATGGATTATCGCTTTTTGAATGAGTATATACGAAGCACACCTGGGTTGGACAGTGCAGTATGTGAGGATAAGTTGCGCGAATGGCGTCGGTTGGGGACAGATGTTAAGTTGGTTGATTTACGTAGAGCGTATCTACAAATACATATTGATTCCTCATTGTGGCGGTATCAGGTAGTTACTTTCCGTGGTAAACAATATGTAATGACACGACTAGGTTTCGGACTGAGCATAGGTCCTAAGGTAATGACCAAGATTGTTGATCATGTATTGAAAAAATGTCGTGTGCAAGGAGCTGTCGATCATTACATTGACGATAGCGTAGTCAAAAGAGATGAGATGAGTGTCACCGAAGTGCGATCTTTGCTCACTTCATTTGGCTTGGAGACCAAGCAGGAGGAAAATTTAGATGGCGCCCGTGTTCTCGGTCTGCGAGTCAAGAAGCGCGGTGACACATTCCACTGGTCAAGAGACGGCAGTCTACCCGTAATTCCTAATGAATTGACGAAGCGCGCCCTCTATTCTATTTGCGGACAGTGGTTGGGTCATTTCCCAGTTGCAGGATGGTTGAGGGTCGTGTGCAGCTGGTTGCGACGCGAGTCCTGTAGTGACGAAGCTGGGTGGGACAACGCTGTGGGACCCCATATCAAACGAGTCGTTGAGCTCATCTACGAACGATTAAAAACTGATGACCCAGTGTACGGCAAATGGAACATTGTTGGACAACAAGGCACTGTGTGGACAGACGCTAGTGATAGCGCGTTAGGTGTGGTATTGACAATTGGTGGAGTGGTGGCTGAGGATGGATCTTGGTTAAGGAAAAAACAAGATTCATCTCATGTCAATGTTGCAGAACTCGATGCTGCAATTAAGGGAATAAACATGTGTATTAAGTGGAATTTGACTAATGTAGAGTTGATTACTGATTCTTCAACAGTGAAGGGGTGGTTGAGTAGTGTCGTTGAAAGGTCTCACAGGCCTCGGACTCACGGAATGTCCGAGATGATCATACGTCGCCGGTTGGATGTATTGCGAGAGCTTATGGATATCTATCAACTCAATGTGGCGGTGAAGCTGATCTCATCACAGCGAAATTTGGCAGATAAAATGTCGCGAATTCCAAAAGAATTTTCAACTGTCTTGCGCAAAAATGGTATGTGTTGTTCGGGTGTTTCAGAACGAGTCACCGAAGTGCATCAGGAAACAGGTCACCTGGGAGTTGACAGAACTCTAGAACTGATGAAAGCAGATGGAAAGTCAGTTCCGAGGTCAGTTGTTGATTCAGTCATAAAAAAATGTGATCGCTGCAGTATTATTGATCCTGCACCGCGTGAAAGGTGGCACAAGGGAAAGATATCATGTGATAACGTATGGATGCGGCTAGCGATGGATATAACGTATGTAAACAGGTGTCCATATTTAACCATTATAGATTGTGCTTCATGATTCACGATCTGGAGAAGACTAGTTGGAGAAACAGCCAAATCAGTGGTTACAGTGCTAGAAAGTGTTTTTGCAGAGTTCGGTCCTCCACGCATGCTGCTATTCGATAACAGTCCTACATTTATGAGTGCCGCTGTTCAAGAATTGTTGACTCATTGGCAGGTGAAGCCCATGCAATGTTGTGCGTATAGACATCAGGGCAATGGAATCATCGAGCGTATACATAGAACGATAAAGCGTATGGTGGAGCGGTCGAAGAGTTGTGTCGCTGATATGGTGTTTTGGTACAACGCAACAACAAGCAGCGCTACTGGCGAGGTGCCCTACGTCAGTATGTTTGGGTCGTTACCAAAAATGCCTGGCTTGACCGACAGCAGAAGACCAAAGACGTCAAGCTTCACACAAAGCTGGACCGAGGAACAAGACAGTTCCGAGCCTACCTCAATTCGTGTCGGTGATAAGGTGTACTTGAAGCCTAGCCAGCCGTCGTGTACAAGTCACTGGAGTGGGCCGCACAGAGTGTCTTGTGTGCCCAACAGCTGGTCAGTCGACATTGGAGATGGCGTGAGCCGGCATATAAGTCATGTGCGGCGAGTGAATGAGGACGGCGAAAATACAGATGACGGAGACGACCGCGGCTGTCGCTCAGAAAACAGCCGTAGTGAAAATGTTGAACATGACGGAGGGTGGCGACACAGGCTGCGAGATCGTGCCGACATTCGAGTTCCATTGCGCTACATGGACTGAATCTCAACAGACTGACCGGCGGCGAAACTGACTTGGGGCGGTGTTATTTTATATGATGTCTCAATCTGTATATATTAGTGTAGTCAGTGTGTGCGCGTGATTGTGTGGCATAAGTATGTGTGTGTGTGTGTGTGTGTGTGCGTATGTCGTGTGCGTTTGTGTGTATGTATTTGAGTGATTGACTTTGTATGTTCGACTGTATGGAATGACAGTGGCGCGATCCATTAGCTGTCTGCTGATTGGCCGGTGTCATCACTGACAAGGTGATAAATAGGACCGGCAGTGGTTCCGGGTGGGCAGTTCGTGTGAGTCGGTGGTGGTGTTGCGTTGTGCGTGTTTTTCTGTGTAGTGGACGTTTGTGAAGTGTTTTTGCGTAGTCAGCAAGCTGGATGTGTATTGTCAACTTTAATATATATATGTCTGTCTAACTTTCCAACAATCGTACTGCTTTTTCTACACTGCTAGCACAGTACACAGACACTCGAAAGCAGACAGAAAGTATAATTATATTTATAAAAACACGAAACGCTTCGAAATCATACAACATAGAATACTAAAAAATCAACACCGACTCGGAACTGTTTGCTCACCAAGTACGATAAGCCATGAATGAAATGAAAAATAAAAGTCAAGTAAGCAAAGCTTAAATAGTCAAGTGAACAATGCTACAATCAGAGTGTAAAAAACCCAAATATTGTTTGCTTTCAATAAAACTTTATACTCAATATTCATACTTTGCCGAATAATTACTTTGCCGAAACATGCGTAACAAAACACGAATTTGAATTTTGCTAGAAAACAATTTGGTATCTTATTTCACCTAGTACTTTCAGTTGAACAACAGCACTATTTATAGAGTAATTTTTCAGTGACAATCGCAACGCAGGCGCGTGGTTATGTCAGTTTTGTCAGTGTGGTTGGCCGATCTTCTTGTACTGTATTTTTGTTTGGTACATCGTTCATCGAAAGCAGTCTAGGGTCATCGACCTGATATGGCGTCCTATGTATTGAGAAAGTATGTATTGAGTTTCGCCGCGAATAACCCATTACTTACGTTAGCGGGCCGTAGCTGTCGGCACCCGGAATTTTGCGTTCGACATTTGAACTGCTCAAATGTGCTCAACTCCACCCCAGCGCCCCCAATTCCTGGTGGTAAAACAGTTTTCAGCAGAGACAAACCTCACGTTAATATTGGTACCATTGGTCATGTGGACCATGGTAAAACCACATTAACCGCCGCTATCACAAAAATTCTCTCGTCGAAAGGTATGTTTCTATTTCACATGTTCCACTCGAGACAATGGATATGTGATTGTGGATGTTCCATTTTCTTTCTCTTATCGGGCTGTACTTATGCAAACCGTTGTTCTGCATTTTTGCCTTCTTATTGATTCAGCTGTTTGCGCTTGTCTTGATAGTTCAACGTTGAAATGCAGGCATATGTATCGTTATTGCGTTATTTATTCATTCTGCGAAAACGATATAAACTTGCCTATACTTGTTTGACGAGTGTATGTGCATGTGCGTGTATGTATGTGTGTGTGTGGCAACAGACCGCTCGGTCAAGCACAAAAAGTACGAGGAGATTGACAACGCGCCTGAGGAGCGTTCCCGCGGCATCACCATCAATGCGGCGCACGTTGAGTATGCCACCGAGCTGCGTCACTACTCGCACACCGACTGTCCCGGCCACGCCGACTACATCAAGAACATGATCACTGGCACCTCGCAGATGGACGGCGCTATTCTGGTGGTGGCCGCCACTGATGGCGTTATGCCGCAGACACAGGAGCACATTCTGCTAGCCAAACAAATCGGCATCGTCAACGTGGTCGTCTACATCAACAAGGTGACGAGTGTGGTTAATCACGGCCGACGTGTATTTGTGTTAGTGTGCGCAATTTTCACATGCGTCGTATCATGCTGTGTTTGCAAATCGCTTGACATTTCATCTTCATATAAATTGACCGACTTACTGGAGCTATCTCGTGCTCTCCATTGCTGCCCAATTTTCCTTGCACTGAATCATCGCCAACTGAGGATGTTTCAATCTGGCATTAATAGATCCTGCCGATCAGTGAATTATATACGGGCACGCAACCATGTCACTTCACGTTCTCGTCGTCTCAAGTGCTTGCCTGTCATGTCTACTACTACGCCTGTGTGTGCGAGCGCTTCACAAACACGTGCAAAACACATAGTGTTTAATAAGTTGAAATTGTGTGTGTGTGTGTGTGTGTGTGTACAAGAGAGCGTGCTTTGGAGGTCGTATAATCATGTTTGTCCAATGCTTAATGCTTAATGCAATGTCTGCTGCTGTTGCGCATGTGTTTGTGTGTGTGTGTGTGTCGGCGCGCGCACTGGCACGTGCAGGTGGACGCCGCCGACGAGGAGATGGTCGAGTTGGTCGAGATGGAGGTGCGCGAGCTGCTCGACAAGTACGGCTTTGACGGCGCCAACACGTCGATCGTGCACGGCTCGGCGTTGTGCGCGCTCGATGACTCGCGGCCCGAGCTGGGTGTCGAGTCGATCGAGCGGCTGATGCAGGCCATCGACGAGCGTATTCCGACGCCCGAGCGCCAGCTGGATCGGCCGTTCAAGATGCCCGTCGAGTTGACGCACTCGATTCCCGGCCGCGGCACGGTCGTCACCGGCCGACTGGAGCGCGGCGTGCTGAAGAAGGGCATTGAGTGCGAGTTTATCGGCCACGGCAAGCGGCTCAAGTCGACGGTGACCGGTATCGAGATGTTCCACAAGACGCTGACCGAGGCGCAGGCTGGCGACCAGATGGGCGCCCTCGTGCGCGGACTCAAGCGTAACGAGGTCAGGTGAGTGTCGTCGGGCACCGCACGTGCGCGCGGGACGACGAGGCTTCTGTTAGACTACAGTGGTGACATTAAAGTGGCAGCGGGTAACCCCCGACCTGCCATTCTCCTGGGCTTCATTATTCTAATCCTGTACCTCCCAGTAAAAGTGGACAACATAATTCAGTATACCTTGAACTTTCAAGTAAATGTATGTTATCACTTTATTTACACATTACTATATTTATAGTAATGTCTGTGTGGCAATTCACTGTTATGTCGTTTGTTCATTGCTGATTGATCTAATGTCATTGCTTTTCAGCTCACCAACAGTGATGAGCTCTTATCAAGTAACGTAGGCAATGTATGTATCACAATAGCATTTCCGATATTTAGTTTTCATATAGTGTCAGGCATAGAGATGCGACCTAAAATAAAAACGATGTGTTTTATATATAAAAAACATTTTTTTGCCAAAACCCTCGACCAAAAACACGTTTTTTAAGAGTCATGCAAATAATTCAAATTATGGAAATGGTATATTTGGGATGTTAAATGAATTATTTTTATCAACACATGAGTTATTCATGCTATTTGTGACCCTATCAAATTGAATTGTCATTAAATATGCGCAATAAATTGGTATAATGTGTCTGAAAGCCCTAACATCATTGTTTGCACGGTACTGTGCGGCACTTCTATGTACAGTACAGCTTTGCATTCAATTGTTGAGTTAATCATTGTGTAAGAAAGCAGGGTTTGAGAACCGTTTTTTATGCTAAAATCTGAAACTGTTTTGAAAAAACAACAGGTGACATAATTTTATTTTATTTTTACATATTTCCTTTTTCCTACCAGAAATGAACTACGTTGATTATAATAACTTTCATCATTTCATTCAACAGATCAATTATTTGCAAATATAAATGTACAAACACTGCAAATATTTACACAAAGACTACAAATATACACACAAACTTAGTGTCCCTAATGAGACTATGAATAAAAGCGGATCACATTGTTCAGAGTGGCAATCCTGACCAGAATAACGGGCAATATTTTCGTGTAGGAAAAAGGCGACTGAGGAAATATATGTAATGTACAAGAAGGTATTTGAACATAAATATCTACATCAAAGAAACCATCATTCATAAAACCAGTTCTAAAAACAGGTTATTTATAAAATAAAACAATTAATTTGGTTATACTTTACTATATTTTGAAATAACCATGGTTAAAAAACAGTTTAAAACAAGTGGTTTAACCAGCCGCTTATACCAGCAGGCTCCTTGGTATACAAAATGTATTTGAACGTACATCAATCACATCTATCTTACATAGAGACTGTTGTAGACAACATTGTTTTATTAATAAGCGTTAGTTTAAATCGTTTTTATAGATAGTTAATAGTTAAATAGTCCGTTAGTTTTCATTAAAAAGCGTTAGTTTAAATATACGTTTGTCAAAAAAACACTTGCCCAACCAATTAAATTGTCTTGTTCTGCTGTCAACATTTTCGGAATCTGTACATTAATAAAACGAGTTTTAAAAACATCATTGCATTTTTCATAAAAAACATGGTTTCTTTTAATGATTAACTAACAAATTATTTTAAGTATCCACATCATTAAAACCATCTTTAAAGCATGGGTTTTCTCAATGAAAATCCCTAAACAACCGGACCCGGATGCACTTCCAAGCAGTCTCCTGGGATATTTATTGATATATATTTTTGTTTTTTATACTATTATCAAATTATCTTTGAAATAAGACACGTAAATATCTACAAACCATCGATTAAACTCATGTATATGTACTAAAATCCAACATCCGATGCCAATTGGGGCTAATTCAAAAAACATAAAAAACTGATAAAACTTTTTTTGCAAAAAAAACGCATCCAAAAAACATTTTTTGCATCTCTAGTCAGGCATCAAGACGTGTGGTCGTAATCATCCACCTATATTGATATTATGTTATCACAACAGTAACCTCGCCATATGATAATATAATGACTATCTTATTTAAAAAGTATATAGTTATATAATTATTATTATATTCGGTAAAGGTGAGCTGCCTCCTGTGTTGTGTGCACACAGATAGTTTCGTAGATGTAGTGCCTGCGAGCTCTTACCCGCTGTGTGTTTGTGTGTGTGTGTGTGTGTGTCTATGTCTGCTGTGTGTGTGTGTATGCTGTGTATGATATTTGTGTGTGTGTGTGTGTGTATGCTGTGTATGATATGTGTGTCTATGTCTGCCGTGTGTTTGTGTGTGTGTGTGTCTGCTGTGTGTGTATGTTGTCTACTGTATGTGTTTGTGTGTGTGTGTGTGTGTGTATGATGTGTGATGTGTGTGTGTGTGTGTGTGTGTGTGCATGCACGTCTGTGGGTGCGTGTTTGTCAGACGCGGCATGGTCATGTGCAAGCCGGGCTCGCTCAAGACGTTCGACCACTTCATGGCCAAGCTGTACTTGTTGAACAAGGAGGAAGGTGGAGGCATTCATCCACTAATCAACTATACCAAGTTCAACATGTACAGTCTCACATGGGACATCTTGTGCGAGGCAAGTGGTTTTCTTGATGTTTCCTTGCTGTTTTCTTTTGAAAATTAAATTGTTTTGAAAATATCTGCGATTCTGCTGTTTGGTAAAATTCAGCTCAGTAGAACCAGGTTAATAGGAGCGTGCATACACAAATTTCTGGTTTCGCGAAATTGTTCACTGACATTACCAATTGTGTTGTTTTGGTTACAGGTAAAGTTTGGTCCAAAAACATCATGAATTAACCTTCATATGTTTAAATTCATCATACGTTTTTATATTCACCTCAGTTCATTTTGGAACAATATCGTTGAATAAGAAAAGTGGAAAATGAAAATATTACGAATAGATGGCAATGTTTATTCTAATTATGTGTTTCTATTTACGAGAACGTTTCCGTAAGGATTTATTTTTCTGACTCGAGGCCTAATGTACTACCAATTGTTTTATATATATTACGCGCAGGGTTTGTAAAAATTGTTTTTCAAAACAAAAACCACTGTTTTTTATAAAACAAAACAAAAAAACACTGGTTGTTTTGGTTTTATCCAAAGAACAATACTTTTTTGTCAGACTCGCCTAATTTTCATGATTATTTTCATTGCTCACACACGCAAAATCATTTAGGGCTTACGTTTGAACGATTATCATTTAAAAAATCCATTTCACCAGAAAATTCTAATGTCGGTGCTAATCAGCTTTATGCCACAGCTAGCTGGTGTATGTAGCAACAAGTAAACTTCTCAAGTGATCTAAAATACGTTTATTATAGTCATGTATTTAAGATTATATGTTCAAATATAAATATAATAAATAGTAAAAAATATATAATACATAGCAATGTATGTTAGTATCTAATATAATACACTCGTCTCGGCCTTTTATGTGCCGAGACGGTCGCGAAGTTTGGTGTGCGCTAATCCAAAATCGGAGAATATGTGTTCAACAGCCGTTGATGCAGCTGCCACCATAAATACCTTTACCAGCTCAATTCCAGCCTTGGTCATTTTGTTGGCGAATTGACCCCACCATTGTTGAGTATACTATAATAACTGTCTTTATTGAATGATGCTGCTTTGCATCTGAGTTTCGTAATCATGGAAAGCAATTGAGGATACCGTGACCCGACTACATCAGTGGCTCTATCAACCTGTTCATTCACTTTTCTCATCAGATAGCGCGGATCCAGAGTGTAAACAGTCAAGTGTTTATCACTAATCGCTTGGCCGTTTCTCAAATATTTGATCCTGTTTTTGTCCATATTTCTGGACCATTCAATTGTTTGTTTCATGCTGATAGTTGATGCTCTCTTCTCTACTACTTTGCCAGTGCTTTTTCATTCTAACAACCTGCCCTACCACATAGAGCCCACATCGAAGACATACAAAACAACCTTTTCTACCCGGTATGCTTTCTCTTTCAAAATTTGCTCAAACTGGATCATATATCCGTCCAGTCGTAACGCACCAGACACCCTATTTCTCAGTTTAGCTCAGTATACACTCGAATCTCGCCGCAGTTATCTGCCGTGTTAACTCAACTGACTTTGACCACAGACTGCTTCCTATATAAGTCCTTTTATATTGTAGTCACTGGTACTGAAGCGGTGTTGCTTAGCGCGTCTCTAGACAATCGGCTTTGTTCAGACCATGAAGTGTTTGCACATGAAAACACGGCAATGTTTACACTGGACTTGTTGGACTTTTACTCAAAAGTCACTGACAACCTGCAAGAAAGGGATGGATGGGTGGATTGTATCTACCTAGACATGAAAAAGGCCTTCGACAAGGTACCAAGAACTAGGTTGCTATGGAAACTGAAGTATGTTGGAGGTATTGAGGGAAGGTTGCACGAGTGGATGGAGGACTATCTGACTGACAGGACGATGTGCACGAGTGTGAGAGGCGTAAGATCAGCATGGGGAAAAGTTAGTAGCGGTGTGCCACAGGGGTCGGTATTGGGCCCAACTATGTTTTTGATTTATATAAATGATATATTTGAAGGTGTAGAGAATTATATGAGTCTATTCGCTGACGATGCAAAATTGATGAAGAACGTGAGATCCAAGGAAGACTGCAAACTGCTGCAAAAGGACCTAGACCAAATTCATCAATGGAGTATAGACTGGAACATGGAATTCAATCATACGAAATGCCATCACATGAAACTCGGAAAGAGTAAATATCGCCCGAGCTACGAGTATAACATAGGAGGACATTTAATAGAAGAGGTGGATGAAGAAAAGGACCTGGGTATAATTTTTCAGAATAATTTATCATGTGGACGACATATAGGCAAAGTAGTAAGTATGGCGTATCAAACAATAGCGCAAATTAGAACAGTATTTAATTATTTAGACTGCGAAACACTACAAAAAGTTATGGTTGCTATAATAAGACCCAAGCTGGAGTATGCTGAACCTGTGTGGACGCCATACAAAAAGAAAGATATAGCAAAATTAGAGAAGGTTCAAAAAATATTTTCGAAAATGATTCCGGAACTAGAGAAATTACCATATGAAGATAGATTAAAAAGACTTGGCTTGAAGACACTGCAGGAACGGAGGGAGAGAGGAGATTTAATTGCCGTTTTCAAGTATTTAAATGAGTATGACACAGGATTTGACATTTCGGAATACAAACAAAAAGAAGGAAGACGAGGACACAACAGGAAACTAAAGAAAACCAGATGCCGCAGCGACTTGAGGAAATATGGCTTCCCGTTTAGGTGCATTACCAAATGGAATTCTTTGAGCAATGATGTTGTGGCGGCCTCAACCATTAGTTCCTTTAAGTCGTTGTTGGACAAATGTGGCAATTGAGACGGGACAGCTCGAGCCATGCTCATCTCCCGTAAATTCAACTCGGTGAGAACAACTCGGTGAGAACATGATCATGTCGGTGCACATCATATGCTCAATGGTCAATGTCGGTGCACATCAGTCATCCGACTGATGTCACATTTTCCTGCGGCTGCTCTCCTCATAATGATTGTCCAAAGTGTTATCCACATGTTTTATGTGTATTCTATATGTAACAGAACACAAATGTGTGAGTGTGATATATATTAGAGATTATTCATAATTATCTAACCAAGAAATACATGCATAGATTTATAAACACGTATGTGTTAGAGCGCCGCGCACTGGTACAATTATTCATATATTTTCCTTGGTAATGATATGAGTGTTATACTAATACGGTTATCTTTTTGGTATTGTTCCATTGAAACCCAATTTTTTTGTAAACAATTGTATATCAAAACCAAGGCTTAGAATGAATATGCCTTTTAAAAAGCACATTTTTTAATAAACCACGTGGTTTATACCATGATTGTGTACTGATTGTGGCAAAATATAGATGTATGTATGTATATTCAAAAGTATCGTAATTTATTTCCACAATACAATTTGTGCATGTCAACGTTTGCTACTGTTTTGATTCTTCTGAACTTGCAATGTTTTCACTTTGTCGCCGTCATCTGTGCGGCGTGCAGGATGTTTACGCGTTGTCATGTAAGCGTGCACCACGCGACGTTCACGAGTTGTTCTCGTGATGTTTTGATCGCGTGAGCGCTCTATTTCCTCGTCACATTTTTGTTCTTTTTCCACTTCCTCGTTTTTCCGGCCATTTGATATCTCGGTGGCTTGCGTGTTTGTGTTAGAGCACGTTCTTGTCTGGTGCACGTTCTTGTCTTGTGTGCCGTTTATAGTGGTCGTGTGTGTGCGTACGTGTGTGTTTGCGTATTTTGAGTCCGTAAGAAGGTAACATGATGTTTTTCCAATTTCCTGGGAAATATTTGTTGAGCTGCACGTGCGTGTTGTGAGTGTGTGTTGTTCACTGTGCTCGCTGTGCTCACTGCTGGTGTTGCCCTGGTTCAGAGCATGCTGCCGGCCGACAAGAAGATGATGATGCCGGGCGAGGACGCCGACGTCGAGTTCAAATTATCGCGTGCCATGGTGCTGGAGAAAGGTCAGCGATTCACGCTGCGCACCGGAGCCAAGACACTGGGCACGGGCGTGGTCACTGAGCATCTGCCGTCGCTGACGCCTCTGCAGCGTCTGCAACTGACCGAGAGCAAGAAGAAGCGCGAGAAACGACTGGCGCTGGAGTCCGAAAAACAAGAGTCGGCATCAGTCTAGTCCCATGCTCACCATTTCTTAATTTCAGTGTTTTCGCAAATGTTTGTGTTACAATGTGCTTTGTACAGTCATGGACCATTAGTATCGTATGTGCTGTTCAATGACTTCGATAATATTTTTGCTTTGTGTTCACGGTTCAAATATATGTGCATGTATTGTTTGTGTTTTATTTCGTAACGCTGACTGTAGTTGGTTTCTGATTAAAGCTCCAATACCTCAGCTGGCGCGACGCAGCTCAAACAATAGTTGCCTATGTGAAATTGTGGATGATCCAGGCAGGATGGCATCACGCGAGTTTTTCACAAACACATATTTGGTGTTTTTAGTATTTTGAGCGCGTCGCAATATGATCTAGTCGTTCGTGGTCTAACACGGCTAGACTTAGTCTTTCACTTCCTATTTATTTATTACGTTTTATATGTGATTCATCCGTTCCGTTTTTCTCGTTTGGTCGTGATCGGAATTAATTCGTACTTGGTCTGGGTAGCAGCATAATTTATGTGAATCTAGGTATTTTTAGTTGTTCGTCATTAATTTGTATTAATTACAGCGGCTGGTGTCACATTGACTCAACTCATTAGCTGATAGTCAATTTCTGGTGTTTCAATTGGGTTTTATATTCGTTGTGCTTAATAAAACTCAGCTTGGATCCATGCATTAGTTTCGTATATCCAGCAAAGGTATATTTGCATTCACAGTTGTACACATTGCATCACTGGAACACACTTGAAAAATTCACTGTAGCTGGGAGCAATTTAAAACGGGTGTGTAGAAGTATGAAAATATTGAGCTAAATAAGTGAGAACTTGACTTTCTCTACAAGTTAAATTATTCTAGAAGCGAAAGATGAGTGTTCTGCGTTATCTGCCGTTGTTGTCGTGTTCATCGTGGTCGAGTCAGCTTCACTAATTAAATTCTGAATGGACATGAATTGTGGCATTATGGCTGCGCAATTACATGGAGTAACAATGAAGTTCTCAGCAATCTGGATGCGAATTCATTTGATGTTCAATACTCGTATTTGGTGCTTGGTTCAGTGTAGCTGTATGTGCGCGGTCTTGTTTTCGGTATTGTCGCACTAGTGATTGCCGTCTTTGTGACACTCACTGTCGAAGGTGTTGAGGTTATCCACTTTGTCACTTCACTGGTAAACCACTTGACAGGTGTGGAAGTCTTCCAGCGTGTTATCTCACGGGTGAATGTTACAGTTGAAGGTGTCACCGTCGTCCAAGCCGTTCCTGTACTGGTAACATATATAACCGAGGGTGGTAAGGTTTTCCAATTTGTTGTACCCGTGATAGTGACCTTTTCGACTGGAGTTGTAGTCTTCCAACTTGTTACTGTCTTGGTAGCGTTTGCAACCGTAGGTGTCAAGGTTATCCAGCGCGTAACCTCGTCGGTGATTCTAATGATTGAAGGTATTACGGTCGTTGTGGTCGTGAATGTGTTGGTAATTTCATCAACAGGAGGTCCCAAAGTTTTCCAGTGTGTTACTACTCTGGTGACTAGGTTTGATGAGCATTCCATAATTGGCGCTATACTGGACCACGCAATGGACGTAATCGTCACTGTATCCATTTGGCGGAGTTTTTCTGTGTGAACTTTGTCAGTGATATCTTCACTGGCTGTCGAGCAACCAGACATCACTGTTATGGGCTGTTCCGTCAAGGTGACTGTGGATTGGGCAATGGAACAAATGTTTGTGTCACTTGTACCCGGTGAGGATTCCCATCGCGTCTCGACGTGTGACGGTTCTTCTCTCGGGATTATTCTCGTGCTGATTATGGTCTCTGTGATGGTCGCAGTTTTTACCGGAACCTTCGACGTATCGGTACACTCACAAACGTATGCTGAGCAATTTCCACAGTCTGATTGCTCGGGCTGACGAAGCGTTGGATTTGTTGTTGGTGGAGCTATGTCGTAATTGGATCGAATGTTTACTCCAGGAGCAACGAGCACCGGGGACGGCTCGTTGGCACTCCTTTTCCATCGCACTTTGTTTACGGTTTGGCTATTCGAAGCGCTTCCAATCAATACAGCCGTCCATAGAAGAATGTAGCAAGAAAGTGAAGCGGTCATTATGAGAAAATGTCAAACATTAGCTCAGTAGGCGTCGGAGCAGTCACCGAGCATCATCTGTGGAACATAATCGGTCATACGCCCATGACATGCAGACTGCAAGACAGCTATATAATGTGCAGTTCTCTGCATCAAATCAAGAATATGCTATTTGATATACTCGCATATGGCGGTGCAATATGAGCTTTATGCATGCGTTGCTTAAGGTTTCTCAAAGTTGCAAAATGAGCATATGTCATCATTAGAGTTTGTATTTTATGTGATAATTTTCGGCGTTTATGTTTTTATTATGTGACGAAAATGCCCAAATATGTTTTAAACTCCCCAAAATATTTTATGCAATTTTCATACAATATTTGAAATTAATAAACTGTTTCATGGATTATTTGCACTTTACGCATGCATCTAGCGACATTCTATTGGGAAGCAACCTTTAGGGAGGCGAAATTTCGTAGTACGTGGTGAAAATTTTACCTTGGTTGGGCACTTCCGATGAAGTAGGGGTGCAGTGGCGGCGCCATTATTTCTCCAGTGGGGGGCTGAGGGGGGCTAAGGAAATATTGCGGGGTTGTGCGAAACATGAGGAACAACACTCAAAATGTTCATGGTAGGGGTGTCATTTTTGACTGCTGCTTACAGGCGCTATAGTCCCAATGATTCGATTCTACATGTACATTTTTATTAAATTAATATTTAATAAAAATGGCTGTGGCTTTCGAGTGAGCAGCCGACTTGTGTTGATTGAGCTGCGACTTGTGGCCAGCCGACACGTTTTTCTCACATGCAACGCAACATGTGCTGCTCCCATCAGACATGTTTTTTTCTGGGAAAATTCGATTTCGCATTAAATTCCTTCAACCTTTTGAGCTTGATAATACAAAAACCATTAGTGCAATTTGTGTTGAATATTTCCCGAAAAAATCAATATGAAATACATTTATGTGTAACCTTTGATTCAAAATAAGCCAATTTCATGTGCACCTAGCTTGGAGAGATTTGATCTGCATAGTGAGTTATTGCATACCCTTTGAATCCCGTTGCCACGCTATCGGACTTAACCCATTAATGCCGAGTGGCAACTATAGTTGCCACCAAAAACAAGCTCTCTATAATCTAAATCAAACAGACATTTGTTTACCAACGACCACCGTTCGAAAGGGGAGAATCTCCTCTTTCTCTTACGATGAGATAAGACACGTTCTACGCAGCGAGCAATCCACACATGCGAGATTATTCAGTGAGTGTCCGACATGGCTGAACAGCGCATTGATCAGAGGCATGTGATTTCATACTAAATGCGAATTTGTTTTGTTTTTTTGTCTCATCTTTTAGAGTGAAGCTTGATCTTTCCAAATATGTACATATATTTGCAATTTTTTAATATAATTAGATAATAAATCAGTGTTTTCGGAGAGTGGCAACTATAGTTGCCACTCGGCACTTACGTGTACAAAATATTGTCATATGGAAAGTTCTCAAGATTTAAAAAGAGATTTATCAGCTCTATGTTTCAATAACTGACTCTACATATATTTGCCTTATGTTAACAATGGAAACATAGATATTTCAAATAAAATATTTATTTCAGATGTACTATGAATGAATTTTTGGATAACTTGGATGATCCAGCTGATGCAGACGCCAGCAGCGACCACCTACATATACTAATCTTACAGCCTCCAAGTGAACTCCCAGATGCAGATACTGACTGCAGATTCTGATGCCAGTGACGGAGAAGCGAATTCAGACCCAAATCATTTGCCTCGAAGGATTTTGTGTGCCCCAGCTGAATTGATGACAGACAGAGATGACGTGGAATCTTCATGTGCAACGGCTTCAACGAGTCACTCTCAGCCTGACACGTCGACACAACGAAGACCAAAAATACCAAAAAGGGACAAACAGCCAAAAAAGATGGACAAATAGCAGACGCAGACTTGGCCAGAAAGTGCCTCAATTTTGTGACACAATGGCGCCCAAACCAATCGATGGTTTGAGAGGTAAAATCAAGACTCCATCTCAATGCTTGAATTTGTTCCTATCTGATGAGCTCATCGGCCATCTAGTTGAACAAAGCATTATATACTCCACTCAAAAAGGTCTTGAAACATCCGTTATCACAGAAAGCAATATACGAGTAGCTTTGTCCATCATGATACTGTCTGGATATTCAAGTGTCCCAAATAGGAGGCTGTATTGGCGTCGAGACGGTGATGTATTCAACGCTCTGGTGGCACATCTACTACGAAGATTACATCTTGCAGACAACTCCAAAATAAGTGTGAACAAACCAGATTCCTATCACAAAGTTCGGCCGGTTTTTGAAATCACAAATACAAATAACAAGCTCATCTTACCTCCGGAGGAACTTTCTATTGATGAGTGTATGGTACCCTACTGCGGCCACCATCCTACAAAGCAATGCATCAGGAGCAAACCTGTGCGATTCGGCTTCAAACTGTGGAGCATATGTACGTCTGACGGTTTCATGCTTCACTCGGAACCTTATCGTGGGTCAGCGACACAATTGGACAGTTCCGGACTTGGACAAGCAGCAGATGTCGTGTTGGGACTCGCTTCGAAATGTCAACTGAATCCTGGTCACCATGTCACATTTGACAACTTCTTTTCTTCTGTGCGTCTTTTGGAGCAGCTTTCCACGATGGGCATTGCAGGGACATGCACTATCAGAGAAAATCGAGTGCCGAAAGATTAATCTTTGATGCACAGCAGCATGGTGAATAAGCAGAACCGAGGCTATGTTACTTCAGTTTTTGTTGATGACCTCTCTTTAGTGAGATGGAAGGACAACAAAGCCGTCGCAGTTATCAGTAACAAGCACGGTTTTTGTTTGACGTTTGTTCAGTATATTTTTGTTGTTGGCTCTATACCGTGCTTATTACTCATGACTATGACGGCTTTGATGTCCTTCCATCTCACTAAATATATATATATATATATATATATATATATATATATATATTATGTGTGATGATGTATATATTATGTGTATATATATTATATATTTATGTGTGTGTACATATATGCATATTTTTGTCATTGAAATATAATAAATATACCTTCATAAACATTCATGTGTAAATGCTTATATTTTACAGTAACATGGTATCTAACATTTGAAGCCAAGTTTGAATAAAATAGTGACATTTTTAATTTAATCAAACTCGGAATGTTATAAGAATAATACGTTTTTGAGTATAAGTCTCACTTATATGTTTTTTTTCTCAGTGTTTTGAATGATGCTCAAAAAGTTTAAGAATGTACTGTTTTTTGTCTATGCCACTGCCGAGTGGCAACTATAGTTGCCAGTCTGAAAAACCTTGTTATAAACATTTTTTTTCTACAAAACTTCATGAACATGCAGAAAGTGCCCCAGAAATAACATTTCTTGAAAAAAATCTAAAAAATTAACATTTCGAAATTCTCGGCATTAATGGGTTAATCTATCAGTTAGGCTGGGGACACACTAGGCGTTTTTGTGCCGAGCGTTTTTTTGCCGAGCGTTTTTTTTGCCGTCGCCGCTCGAGTGGGAACACACTTGGCGTTTATTTTGTCGTCCTCTCATCCGTTCACTCACAGGCGTCACTCATTTGATCACTGACCACAGTGCAGTCAGGGTGCGTGCCAGTGTTGTATATATTGCTACTAGTACTGCGTGTTCCCGATTATTTCAAGTGAACATGGATAGAAAACAATTCCTTGCATTGTTATATCGTCGTCAAGCAAAGAAACGGCGAAAAAACAGGTAAATTTGGGTTCATCCTATTAATCAAAAGAGAGAGAATGTTGGAGCCTTTTACACACTGTTTCCTGACTTGAGAAACGATGAAGATAAATTTTTCAATTACTTCAGAATGTCCATCTCTTCATTCGACGAACTGCATAATATGTTGGAAAATCACATACAACTTGAAAATACCAGACTGAGGATCTAAATTCAGCCGGTGGAAATGCTCGCAATACAAATGCTGACACTACAAAGTTAAACCAGAACACACGCTGACACGATAGAATCAACACTGTAGCACGCTATGCTGTCAGCGACAAGCACAAGTGTGTATCAGCGCATTGAGTCACGTGGGCCACCACCCCCGTGAGCGGCAAAAAAACGTCGACGACATTTTTTCCGTCGTGAAAGTAGTGGCAGCGAGCGGCAACATTGCTGTCGTCGACGACAAAAAAACGCTCGACAATTTTGCCGCTCAATGAGTACGGCGCAATAGCTTCATGCACGCCACTACTGATACGACGGTGACGGCAAAAAACGCTCGGCACAAAAACGCCCAGTGTGTCCCCGGCCTAACGTTGCTATTTTTCGATTGTTAACGTTACTGGCGTTAATATTGTATATTTATACAGTGTTATAGTGCATCATAACATGTTATATCCGTGATCTGTGTAATTACAATTATTAACAGAATCAACTATTATTAATTCCAGGCGCAACCTATATAATTATACGTTTGGGGAACATTTTTCAGTGAAAATGACATTTTATGTTTTTTCCGCTATAAATGGCATTATATGAGGAAAAATATTTTGTATATGATCACAAGGGTGACCTTTTGTTGCAAATGCAACTTTTATAAAATAATCTGTTCATCATAAGGAGCCGAAAAATCTATATTTTATTTATCTGAGGTAAGTATTAAATATGTTATAGATGCAACTTTTTGCTTTTAGTGCAACTTTTTGCTTTTAGCGCAACTTTTGCAAGTTTTTCATTTTTAAGAGCAACTATTTAGATTTAGGACAATTTTGAACTTTTATAACAATTGTTTCACACTATCCAGAAAATTGTTCAGTTGTAAAGGTGTACAATGCAGCATATGTTCATGTATTGTCAACATAAACTCGGTAATCATGTATCTGGAAGGCGTGTGAACATTGTGTCCGTGTATGGTGCTAGACACCCTGAGTGTGCATAGCACCGCATACGGACATATATACGAGTATACTCGTATATATACGAGTATATATACGATATATACACATATACTCGTATATATAGATACAATACAGACATAGACAATATAATATAGATATAAATCTTGGATATAGACACGTGCATTTGTGCAGTAAAATGAAAAATAAGAATATTTATTTAGAATATTATAAGAATTTATTATAGAATATTATTAAGAATATCTATTTGAAAGAAAAAATTTATTTTTATAATTTTACTTATTTTTCGAACAACCATTGAGCAACTAGTTAGATCAACAACACTTGAATATAAGTACCGCATAATCAGATGATGTTGTATCTGCAAAATCCATTTAGACCTAGGAACATTTAAGAAAATTAAAATCAAGTGAGAATTTCAAATTATATTGTTTGTTTAATGCCACTAACAGACATCAGTGCGCCAGACTCGACAAACCAGACAAACATGTGAAACACAATCGTAACGCAACCGCCAATGCTCAAAATGCATCAAGTAGAAACAAAAACGTGAAACTCCCAAAGTGTTATGTTAAGGAGTGATTTCAGTGTTTACATTTTATTACCCTATTATTTAAAATTGACTATATTTAGCTAACCATTGAGCTCAACATATTAGCGCAAATATTTGCGATTTTTAGCGCATCCAAATGTCACCCTTGTCGCCAGTGAGGTGACAGTTGAAGCTCATGAAGCATGCAATCCTAACACAACCGCCAATGCTCAAAACGTATTGTGGTTATAGTTATGGAATGTAAAAGGTACAACGTTTCCTCACAAAAATTATGTTTCTCATAACTAAGTTATTTTCACTACCCTTTTATGGGTTTTAGCGAAATTTCTGCAAAATTTTAAGTCAACTTTTTAGCGTAACTTTTTGGATTTTTTAACGCAACTTTTTTCATTTTTAGCGCACCAAAAGGTACCCTAGTGATCACATAAAATTCCCAACTCTAGTCATCATCAATCAATGTACGTATCTTATCTTAGTTTTTATGTAGCTTGTGTTTAATGTATTTCAGTTCGCGCAGTAAACATGTATCAGGTTTTATGCACACAAAATATCAACTTTTTGCCGTACATTGCAGAACTATTAAAGTTTTATTCTAGTCAAATGCATCCTAGGGCGTGTTTCATTATCACTAACGTAAGTGCTGAAGGAAGTTGATGGAAGTGAACGGATAATGAAACACTTTATGAAGTGATACATCAATGACGAACAATAACGAGTATCAATGACGAATACCCACAAAATTTATGGTCCAAATAATTTGTTTTGCTTCATTCTCATCATTTGCATTTGCTTTCTGTTGATTTGCTGAATTTTAGTTCATGGATTCATTAATTCCATATGGAGCTGCGCTAATCTCAGCATTGTCGGATTTACACAAAGACCACACAAATACTTTAAGGCGTCCTCTATGGCGAACAAAATGCTCACATAAAATATATTATATAGTCCTCAACAAATATATTCTATTCCTCTATTCAATTCCAAAACAAACAGCACACGGTGAAGGGAATATCGCTAAAGCGCAATGATTGCCTAATGTCTTCTGCTTCAAGCCTTCCGAGTGAAGCGCAGTGAAGTACTTCACTCCACCTTCAGCATTGATAATGTAACACTGTGAAGCGCTTCCTAGCGCTTCAGCATTGATAATGAAACACGCCCCTATTGATTTCCTACTATCGTTATGTATGCTCTTCGAGCTCCGATACAGTAAACTAAACCCCAACGCACACCATTCGTAGACTAATTCAACTCTTCTTTTAATCAACCTTTTATCATTATTTTATATTGAATTCGATAGCCACACACAGCGGTATGTACTCACCTATTGTGATGCGCCACTCGAGTGAAGCTCGTATGACTCCATACAATAGCATGCAACAGTGCTTTCCGCAGTAATCCAGCCATCGCATGACCAGTCGCACTTATAGGTGTGGTTGCAATGCTGCAACAGCAGCTGCAGTAGCAACGCCTGTTAGTCGTCAGCAAAGTGGTAGCCGGGCTTTTGGTGATGGCGCCGCGTGTTGTGAACGGCTTTGGTCGCACCGTTTCATGTTTGTGGTGCCATTGCGTGAGCTATCGCAGTGACGCAGTATGCCTCAACCAAATGAAATAACTCATGATCGGAAATACAATGACTCGTAGTGGGTACGATATCTCAATGGCATGTGTATGAATTCAATTGCAGCCATTGCAATGGATTTCATGTTTGCAAAAGTTTAATGCTCGTCGGTCATCAGTGTAATTGCTTTCAAGCTACACATGCAGGCTAACATCGTAAACGCCAATAAGCTTTACGATCCGTAGCCGTTTTGCTGTATCTCCATCTCCACCACGATCGGCGATGTAGTGTGAGTGACTTCCGTCAAGTTCCAATGCATATAATGACAGTGCCGTTATATCGCCACGTATGTGCTATGTATTGGCACCAACACAGGTCAGATACGGACCTATTGATCCCAGGTCAGCGGGCTAATTGCGTAAAAATAATCTACGATAAATTTGAACATGAACATCAAATACACTTAAATTAATACATATACGTAGGTCTCACAGATAGTATTCCCATGCAGAATACGTTGCAGTGTCGGTCCCAAGGGGAGGCTTGGGGTGCTTCAGCTCCCCCAAATTCCAAGCACCCCTAATCCCCCCAAATATGATCATGAACATTAACATTTCTTACCACTGTAAATGTAGCCCTGTAATTTTGGTTCAAGTTCGAGGACTGAATCAGTGTGGCCCATTTCCTTGTTATAATATTTTGTAGTCAGCGTTCGAGTGTAGCTCTTCACGTTTCGCCAAGCCCCCAGAATTTTTTCCTCAACCTCCTTCCCTCAGCCCCCAACAGAAAAATCCTGGCTTCACCACTGATACGCTGCTTAAGACAATGTGATGTTATGTTATACAAAAATTTGCACAATTATGCTGTATATTTATAACATTTCAAAGCACAAAACAGTCACATGACGCCTACATTCCCATTCACACACACGATATTTCCTTTATTGTCGTGGATACATCACAAATGTAGCAAAAAGGCAAGTGGCGAGTGACAAAGCTAAATGAAAAGTCTCGCCATAACACCTCCCTCATCAAGTTGAACAAACACCGACTTGAAAAAGAATGGGGACATACTGAACTGACAGAACAACACTACAAGTCAAGAAATTGCGGGGTTTAGGAGTGCGCTTCGACTGTCTAAGATTGTGTGGTCCATATTCAGGTAAGTTGAAACGAACTTTGCGCGTCACTGGACCTGGCGATGACGGTTGACTCGGAGCGCACTGTATTGCCTCGAGTTCCAAAGGATGATCGGTAATCGGCCAGTCGCCCGGATCAGTATCGTCTTCACTCACATATCGTTGCTGTAGCTGGTCGATGACGACGCCATATTGGTCCACGAATTTCATTTCCTCCGGATTTCATTTTCACGATAGCCGACACCCAACATGCTTGTCGGTCTCGGCGAAGCCCGTAGTACAGTGCATAAACAACATCAACTTTGAAAACCTTATTCACTTTTGTTGCGTGCACACTCTTTGTGGCGTCACATTCCTCATCTGCTTTTCCTGGGCAATGTGTGCAGGCGACGGCGGCGCAACTTTTGTTGCGTGCACACTCTTTTGTGGCGTCACATTCCTCATCTGCTTTTCCTGGGCAATGTGTGCAGGCGACGGCAGTAGCATGTCCACTTGTGTTCTCAACTGCCGGCCGTTTAGCAGCTCACTCGGAGAGAACCCAGAAGACGTAGGCGTTCTCCTATATTGAAGCAGAAACTCTTGCAGAGCAGATTTCGGTTGAAGCGATCATTTCCGAAGAGACTGTTTGAAAGTCTGCACCAACCTCTCTGCATAGCCATTGGTAGCCGGATGGTATGGTGCACCCGTCAAATGAATTATCCTCTTCTCTTTTACACCACATTTTGAATTCTAAACTCACGAAAGTAGGTACATTGTCCGTCACAACAGTGTGCGGATACCCGAAATGCACCAAATCGTCCTCTAACAGTTCAATCGTCGATTTTGCGGACACCGAATTAGTGGCAGTGGCATAGTCGCTTGAGCAGGGCGATTTTGATATTCACTGGAAGCAGTACATTTACGGCAAGTAGACTATTTCGCCATCAATTCTCGGCCAGTAAACCGACTTCCTGGCAAGGTGCTTCATTTTGAGCATACCCAGATGACCAACATGTAGCAGCTGCAGCTCTCTCTTTACTTGTCGTCGAAGAGAGGAACAACCACCCGAGCGCCGTAGAGTAGACCAGTGGTTCTCAATCTTTTTCTTTCCATGGCCCCTTAAACACAATGTGAATCCTTGTGGCCCCCCAGAAACCGTCAGTGGTCCCCTAGAAGTCATTGTGGCCTCATACACACATGGATCGTCGCGACGCGATTTGTCTATAGGATTAGCTCATGTATGCTGGTGACTATTTCCACCGACAACCGAAACAACGCCACAACCGGAATACACGATTGCAATTTACAAATCGACAATAATAATATAAACTATTAAATTGTTAAATTAAATAAATTAAACAAGAAATGTTTCGTGGCCCGTGATAAAATATGGTGGTCCCCGATTTTTTATTTCGTCCTATGGCCCCTCAGAAAATTTTCCTTGTACCCCAAGAGGACCATATGGTCCACGCTGAGAAACACTGGAGTAGACAACCACAGCTCGTCGTCAATGATTCAGCAATACTCTGGAAATTGTCCACTTCACTGTTTTCGTGCTTTTTGTTTGTCAACCATCACGAGTGAATCGGATCGCTGTGGAGATGACGCTGTCTCTGGCTGATTCTCTCTGAAGATTCGCTGACTGAATATGATTGTTCACCATTGTAATCACACAGATGGTGTCAACGTCGTTACCATCTTCCTCTAGTCAAAACAAGCGTCAGGACCAGCTGGCAGACGGCTCAGCACGTCAGCGTTCCCATGGTCAGCCGTGCGTCTGTACTCAATATTGTAATCATGTTGACTCAATTGAATAGCCCGACGAGCGAGACGATTGTCTGCCAGAACTGGAGACTTTTGTCGGACCGAAAAGTACCAGCAGAGGTGTATGATCCATGACCAATACAATGTGTCTCCCATATAGGTATTGATGTTGTGCCATCTTCATCCCATCCCATCCTCGTCGCCATTCTGCCTGTTGTATATTTATAACATTTCGAAGCACAAAACAGTCACATGCAGCCCACACTCCCATTCACACACACACGCTATTTCTTTTATTGTCGCGGATACATCACAAATGTAGCAAAAATGCAAGTGGCGAGTGTGTAGTTCCGGATTCCCAGCAACCGTCATTGTTGCTTCGTTCTCCATCATGTCTCGGTAGATCGACAACCAGAAATTAGGAAACGTGTAATTGCAGTCTCGAATAAACTCGGAATGACTGAACGAATAGAAATACTTAGATGATAACAACTCTAATAGAAAGATAACAGTAACCCGTGAGTGAACAAACGACTCATTAAACCACCGGGTAACAATAGCTCCTGAGTGAACAAACGACTCAATAAACCACCGCTACCGCCGTAAATCACATTTCAACACAACGCAACATCTCCGCACGCTTCACACACACTGCCCAACATTCACTCTCCAGTTCACGCGTTGAGAATAGTGATGCAAAACAAACCGTTTTTTGTTGCGTTTTTTTTTGCAAAAAAACATGTTTTTTGTAGGGTTTTTTCAGAATTAGCCCCAATTGTCATCGGATGTTAGATTTTAGTACATATAAATGAGTTCAATTGATGTTTTGTACATCTTTACGTGTTTTATTTCAAAGATAATTTGATAATAGTATAAAAAACAAAAATATTTATCAATAAATACCTCAGGAGACTGTTTGAAAGTGCATCCGGGTCCGGTGGTTCATATTTTTTTCATTGAGAAAACCGATGTTTTTAAAAATGGTTTTAATTATGTGGATATTTGAAATAATTTGTCAGCATAACAAAACAAATTCATTGAATAATCATGTTTTTTAAAAAGAAACCGTGTTTTTTATGAAAAAATGCAATGATGTTTTTCAAACTGGTTTTAAATTCGTTTTATTAATGTACAGGTCCAGAAAATGTTGGCAGCAGAACAAGACAAGCTAATTGGTTGGCCAAGTGTTTTTTTGACAAACGTTCATTTAAACTAACGCTTTTTTAATGAAACAATGATTTCTAAAGCAGTATCTATGTAAGATAGATTTGATTGATGTACGTTCAAATACCTTTTGTATAGCAAGTAGCCTGCTGGTACGTATAAGCGGCTGGTTAAACCACTTTATTTAAACTGTTCTTTTAAACCATGTTTTTTTCAAAATATATTTTTTTGAAAAATTGTTTTCGTAGATGTAGAGATTGCGAAAAAAATTGGCGGCAGATCAAGGATAAGTTGAACCAATTCAACTGTTTTTCTATTAGTAACCTGTTTTTAGAACTGCTTTCATGGATGATGGTTTCTTTGATGTAGTTATTTGTGTTCAAATACCTTTTTGTACATCAAATATATCTCCATAGTTGTTTTTTTCCTACACGAAAATATTGTCCGTTTTTCTGGTCCGTTTTTCTGGTCCGTTGCCACTGCGACCCGCTTTTATTCGTAGTCTCATTAGGGACACTAAGTTTGTGTGCATATTCGTAGTATTTGTGTAAATATTTGCAGTGTTTGTACTCTTATATTTGCAAATAATTGATCTGCTGAATGAAATGATGAAACTTATTATAACCAGCGTATTAATTTCTGGCAGGAAAAAGTTAATGTGTAAAAATAAAAAATAAATTATGCCACCAGTGGTTTTTTTAAAAACAGTTTCAGATCTTAGCATAAAAAACGGTTCTCAAACCCTGCTTTCTTACACAATGATTAACTCAATAATTGAATGCAAAACTGTACTGTACATAGAAGTGCCGCACAGTACCGTGCAAACAATGATATTAGGGCTTTCAGACACATTATAACATTTATATTGTGCATATTTAATGATAATTCAATTTGATAGGGTCACTAATAGCATGAATAACCCATGTGTTGATTAGAAATAATTCATTTAACGTCCCAAATATATCATTTCCATAATTTGAATTCTCTGCATGAGTCTTAAAAAAACCAAAAAGATCGTGTTTTTTTTGGTCGCGGTTTTTTTGGCAAAAAAACGGCTTTCTTTGAAAAAAACGTCGGTTTTTTTTGGCTAAAAAACGTTTTTTTTTAAAAAAAAACGTCGGTTCATTTTGAGGTCGCATCTCTAGTTGAGAATCGCCCGCTGCAGGCGATCGTTTGTACATTCAGCCAATAATCAACCAATCAGAAACAATACGCCAATACGTCATCAACGCCTGCAAGTTCACACACAAGCATACATGCACGCTCGCACACACGCACATGCAGGCTACCCACACGCGCAGGCTATAAGCCACGCCTCAACACACTGCACGGCAAACAGTCAGATGATACAAATGCCTTAATGCGCAAGCTTTTCAACTTCATACTACAGAGTGACAATGAAATAAGTCTCGCCACAAATTATAATTGGTGGCGTAATAAATAGCTATATATAATTATTTATAGTCGCGCGCCACCTGGTGTTACCTTTTTGGACTCATTCACAATATTGAACCAATTATGTCATATTGTGAAATATGACACAATACAATGCGCAATCATCTCTTTGATAAAGCTTTTGATCATGACTCTCACTCTCTTACTCCTTACTCTTCGCTCTGAGCTGTCATAACTTACCCGTCTCGCGTGATGTTTAGAAGTTTTCTTGTTGTTTTTTATGCTCTTTCTTACTGCCATGTTTCAATGTGGCGGTGTGTGTGCATGAGTATGTTTGTGTGCGTGTGTGTGTGTGTGTGTGTTTGTGTGAGTGTGTGTGCTTGTGGGTGTGCGTATTGTCCGCATGTTTGTTTTCCCTAAGCGGCGTGTCTTACTTATTTGTTTATATTTTTGCACCAAGATTTCTATTTTCGCGCGTGTGTTTTAATGTGTGCTATACAAATAAACGTTAATAATAATAATAATAATACAGACGAGCCGCTGTCTGAGCGCCGGAACATGCTATGTTCATGCGACATCTGGTGGTGATACAAGAAAGTTGTTGTCAACCAGCCAGATTCTCATATGACTCAGGCGTTCAGAGTATACAAAGCTATCCGGTGTTTATCTTTGCATAAGCGTGCGCGCTCAAAGCTCTCTCAATCACATCTATATGATGTGTCACCAGTGTTTTACGTGGGCCCGTGAGAGCTGCACCTGCCAAGATTCGTGTGTGCTTGTCGCTCTAGTCCCATCTGTGTGTGTGTGTCACAATGTCACGGCAAGGACATCTGTTTCTTCCATTGTTCCCAATGAATTCCGGTTCGTGTGTGTTTGTCTTCTGTTGGTGCTTGTTGGTACTCGGCGTGTTGCCAGTAAGCGCGTCCAGTAATTCGTCGATCGATGCACCGTTATCTGACGAACAACCACTGTTGTTTCACGATAACGACCAGATCGATGGCGAGGATGAGGGCGAAGCCGGACTGCTGTCGCTGACCTGGCTGCATCGGTATGAGGCTCCGTCTCCGCCTCCTCATAACCAAACCGTCGCCATGGCGCGCTTCATCGTGCACCAGATCGACTGGACGGCCATGGCCACGTTATGCTCGCGGCCACCGCTGGTCGGCCGGCCGTTTGCCAGTCTCTTCTCGGTGTGCGACGGACCGCACACACGCTCTACCGGAGTGCCGTACATGTACCTCAGCTCACTGGACGTGTCCGTGCGCGATCTTGAGGTCGATAATCGCGCCTCGCTGACCATGAGTCTTGCGCAGACGGGCTACTGCAAGAATCACGGGCTCGATCCGGAAAGTCCGCTTTGTGCGCACGTGATACTCAACGGCCGGGTGGTTCGTGTGCCTCAGTCTTCGTCAGAGTATGCCTTCGCAAAATCTGCTCTTTTTGCTCGACACCCAGGAATGAGGAGATGGCCAGCCAATCATCATTTCTTCGTTGCCAAACTCGACATTGAGCAAATTTCCCTTCTGGACTTCTTTGGTGGCATGGTGGACATACCGGTAGTTGATTATTTCAAAGCTCATGTTTCGGATTAGTGGTGCTCGTATGATGTTTGGCATAGGTCTGGATTCTGTCTAGATTCAGGACACTTGTTCAGCCGCGTATTCAAGCCCGAATTCAAAATCGCTTCTTATTTCAGGTGTGATCAATCTTGTTCCTTCAATGGATTTGTTTGAAATGCTTTTACTTGCATTTTGTTGTTTTTTCAGTCAAACTGCATAAATATTGCCTTGATTTGCAACGAATCATTAATCTTGTTTGATCTACTCATTAGAAAGTACTGTCCTTGCGTGTACGTGTACGAGTTTGCGAGTCCTTGTTTTAAGGTTGTTATTATAAGTGCGGTATTTGGCGTCGCACATTTGGTTGAATATTAATATCAGAGCCTGTGAATTTTCATCGTTGTACAAAGCATAGCTCAGAAGACTCATTATTCACGGTGTCTATCTAAGATCGATTCAATCAGGAGGAAGATCGATTCAATCAGGAAGTGGTTGGTCAGGCTAGGCTCGTTATTTGACAGCTTCATATTTCCCCTGTGGGATTACTCCGCGAATGGTAACATCTCACTGAATATGGACACTATATTGAAGACAAAAATATAACACGAAGTAATACACACACAAAAATGCAGACACGTCCATTCATAACGAGTACACTTCTCACACCGCTCACTGAGTCAAATCTATCAGTGATACATGCCATATGATATCATTCGTGTAATCGGACCTGTCAGCTGACGCTGCAAGCACTGCCAGGTTGCGCTGCATCTTTCTTGGAATGCACGCGTCGGGTGTAAGCCATACATGCACGCAGAGGAACACACTCGCATATGCACCAGCACAGAAGATTCCACACACATACAAACAATGCAAAACATGATACACCACACCCCTCGTGCCACACCTTGGTGCTGTCCGCCGTAGCAATGGCGGTGCGTATAGCATGTTGAAAAATACAATGAAAATATCTAAGATATGTGCGAATGACATCAGAATATATGTGATCAATGAAACGCTCGGTAATCACAACGTGTGCATCAAGGTAGGCGATTCACAATACGATGCACGACAGCAGCGTATACAAACATAGGTACAAACGCGATGCACAACAGCAGCGTGTACAGACATAGGTGCATATAGATCAATACAAAAATGAACATTAAACAGTGTGTAAATGATACGCGTGCATGACAAACAATGGTACAAAGTCTTGTGAAGAATGATCAGATATGCGCGACAAGACAAACAATATTACACAAAAGATAGTGTGGCGCTTGTAGTCAAATATGTAAATTGAAACACAGTGCTTAACACGCATATCATGTTCAACACGCACGCATACACCAAGTAGGGACATACAGATATACACAATGTTAACATACATTTTACACTGCAATAATCAAAAGTAGTGGTAGTCTGGGTGTTTTGTGAATCTCACTTTTCGTCCAGTCCGCGTTGTGACTGGCGTTGGCGGCGACGCTCGAGGAACAGGTACTGGAGCAGGTCGCAGTGCTGCGGGTGTCCTTGGAGCCGGAGTAGGTGTGCATGACGACGAGGCGGTCGGAGAAGCTGACTGGACAGTATCGACGGCTGGTTTCAAGCGATCGATTGACACTGTCTCCGACCCACCAGTTGGCAGAGAAATCACGAACACTTTCGGTGATCTGGAAATAACTCAGAATGGGCCGCGATATGGCGCTTCGAGCGGGCGGCGGACTCGGTCGACGCGCACCCACACGTGCTCACAGGTCATGAGTCTTGAAGGCACGTAGGAAGGCGATGTGTTGTGCGAAGTACCGGCAGACAGTTTGTGGAAATCCACTTCTTGCATTCGTTTGGTGAGATCTAACACAAACTCATGCTGCGCCTTGGTCGAGACGGTGTCGCCCGTCGGTACACGCGGACACAACATGTTGCTGCCAGTCACAGCTGTAAATGGTGAGATGCCGGACTCGGTGGGCAACAAGCGAATACCTAGCATCACCACTGGCAACGCAGAGAGCCAGCATTGCTTCCGAGCCATGATCGATGTTTTTATAACACGATGTAGCCGCTCAACCAATCCGTTTGATTGCGGTCGATACGCAGTGGTTCTAATGCGGTGAAAACCAACTAACTGCGAGAGCTCACGGAACAATTCTGAATCAAACTGTGTGCCACGATCGGTTACCACACGAAGCGGGACACCGAAGCGCGACACCCAGTGAGTCATGAAGGCGTCGTCGACGGCTACAGCGGTGATGTCTTGCAGAGGAACAGCCTCCGACCAGCGACTTGCTCTATCGATACATGTGAGAATATACCGATAAGGCGTAGAGAACGGTTGGCCGCGTGGAGTGGCCGGCGGCAATGGCCCGACCAAATCGATGTGGACACATTCGAATCGCTCACTAGGAACTGCAAATTCGGTGAGTGGAGATTTAGTGTGGCGTGTGATATTCGTTTGTTGACACTCCGTGCAGGCGCGCACCCACGACTTGATGTCTTTCTCCATCTGTGGCCACACATATCGAGACTTGAGCAACTTGACGCTGGCCGTGATTCCAGGGTGGCTGAGACTGTGCATCTGATCGAACACAGAACGCCTGTGTGTGAGTGTGTGTGCGTGTGTGCGTGCGTGTGACCTCTGTGCGGAAGTTGGTGTAGATGCCCTGATGTCGTGTACTTAGACTGCAACTGACAGTCTGCAATAATTCTGCCAACTGCTTGATGAACGAGGGTTTTTACACTTGTCTTGCTATACTTGGTAAGTATGTATGTGTATGTGTGGGTGTGTGTGCGTACATGGTAATGTATTAACAAAACAAATACCCGAATATAAGCATTCTCTGTTAGCTGATGTCAATGGTATCAACTCACAAACAATATGACATTGGAGCTGACAATTGTGGATGTTGTCAAGAAGCAGCGAGAGAGAAAAGAAATATAGTATTCTCTCATCAGTATTCTCATCTCAGTATTCCTGCATTTGAGCGGCACGAACGGTCTGGAATATGGCGTTGATGTGTCGCACAGCAGAGGTTGATCTCCCGACGTCATGAATGGCGTAAGAGGAGCGGCAGCTTCCTGGGTCTCAGCATCATCGGCTTGGGCGCGTGCAATCGCCGGTAGGTCAAATACTTCCACTGGGACTGCATTTACGCTGCGCGAGAGGCAGTCAGCGACCATGTTCTCTGCCCCTCTGATGTATTGTACATCTGACACGTATTCGTTAATGTACGACCAGTGCCTTAGCTGACGATCCGATTTGGCCACGTTTGGGCTGATGAAAGCGGAAACCAGCGGTTTGTGATCCGTCAACAAAGTCACTGACCGACCTTCTAAATAGTGTCGAAAGTGCAGCACAGAATAATAGGCGGCCAGGAGCTCACGGTCGTAAGCCGAGTACTTGCGCTGTGCTGCAGACAATTTCTTCGAGAAAAATGAGATGGGTTGAGGTACTCCGTCAACCATCTGATGTAGTGCAGCCCCAGCAGCAGTCGAAGAGCAATCGGTAACGAGTTGCATATGAGAACAGTGCGGTAGCGGATGCGGCAGTGTGCATGCGCTAGCCAGTGACTGTTTGATGATATCGAAAGCGGCCAGCTCTTCGTCGCTCAGTGCAAGAGACTCATTGTTGGGTTGATGCTTGGTTCGTTCTGACAGTGGGTGCACAATGTTGGCGAAGCCAGGAATCATCCTGCGATAAAAACCCACCATGCCTAAGAAACGGCGGAGAGATGAGGAGTCAGTTGGAACCGGAAAGTCGTTGATAGCAGCGATCTTTGCGACCGGAGGACACACGCCAGCAGCAGTGACTTTATGCCCGAGAAAATCAACGCTCGATTGAAAGAACGAGCATTTATCTAATGACAAACGAAGCCCATGCCGCTCGAAAACATCAAACACAGCTGACAAGTCACGCAGATGTTGCTCTTCGTTTTGTGAGAACACCAGAACATCATCAAGGTAAACAAAAGTGCACTTCAGATGTGAAAGAATGGTGTTCATCAGCCTTTGAAATGTAGCGCCCGCGTTTTTTTAACCCAGCGGCATGAAAACATATTCAAAAAGCCCAAATGGCGTAATGACTGCGGTCTTGGAGGTGTCTGCCTCGCTCATAGGCACTTGATGGTACGCCTGGAGCAGATCAAGTTTTGAGAACAGCGTCATACCGGCCAGCGTCATACCAGCGAGCAGACAGGTCCTGAATATGCGGCAGTGGGTAGCGATCAGGCACCGTACGAGCGTTCTGTGCCCTGTAATCGCCGGTGATGCGCCACTCACCGGGTGTCTTCTTGGCGACCATGTGGAGCGGAGAAGACCACGGTGAGTTGGACCGACGGACAACACCGGCCTGCATGAGAGCCTCGAATGCAGATTTGGCTGCTTGCTCTTTGTCAGCAGTCAAACGACGAGGACGAGCAAAGACGGGTGCTGCGCTGCCTGTGTCAATGGTATGTTGCACCGGCATAGTGACATTCTCACAGACGGAGCGTGGTGCAAGCAGAGTTGTATGTTGAGTCAACAGCGAACGCACAGGTGATGAAAGGTGACTCAAATAATTAACCACCAGTCCAACATACTGCTCATCGTTGGATTTGGCTGGCACACGGAGCAATGTGGTGGTGTCACGAATACACCTGTTATGACAGTCCACCACCAGTTTGAAGTGTGTAAGAAAATCGTGCCCCAGCAGCGGAGACACGGCATCTGAGACAACGAATGTCCAAGCGAATTTTCGACGCAATTTTTGCACAATATCAAGACGGACCTCGCCATGCACCGACATAGGTTGGCCGTTTGCTGCTGAAATGTGTACAGAAGTCGGCTGAAGCGACAGCGTACTCACTACACTTGGCGGAATAATAGAAACTCCAGCACCGGTGTCAACGACAAAGTTCAACCAGATAGTACAGATACGGGCTGCAACTGTTAGAAGCGGCAGGCCATATGGTGCAGCAACCATAGCCTGCCGTTCTAGTTTTCCGACGTGTGACAATCTGGAGTGGTTGGCATGGCTCTAGAGCGAGCAACAGGCGCTGGTGAAGAACTTAGCGAACTCGGCTCCATCTGTAGTCCCGCTGTTTTATTCGGTCATTGGCACCACGGCATGCACTTACGTGCTGAGTTACCGTAAAACACGTGCCATCTGCACACTCGTGGACGCTGGCCGTGACGGAACGGCTGCATGCTGAAATTGCGCGATGGACGCGATTGGCCTGCCGTTGGCTGCTGAGATGCATGCGTATTGGAGGCACTAGCGGAGCGAGCAGGAGTGTTGGCACTGAGAAGTGGCATGAGTTCATCCGCCAGCTTAGCCATGTCCTTCAAAGCCATTTTTTGCTGAGCTGCCAGCACAGCTCCAATGGTCGGCGGCAGAGTTTTTATAAACTGGTGGCGCACGAGATCGTCAGAGACGCCCACTTTTGCTGCCGTTGTCTGCAGTTCAGCCATGTTAACTGACGGACGGCCGGTGAGCTGCTGCTTGGTAATTATTTCCTCGAAGAGTTCCGACTTGGTGCGTTGATATAACTGCACAACTTCTGCTTTGAGAGACGAATAATTCTGTTCTTGAAGAGTCGATGGCGGAAGTCGGCTGACAACATTGGGTGGAAGTGATGACAGCACGTAGAAAAATTTGGTATTTTCCGCTGTGATGTTGCGCAAGTGAAACTGCGCCTCCAGAACGACAAACCAACCGTGAACAGCACCCTACATGAACGGCGGTGCCTTTATGGCCACAGCATTTACGTGCTCTTCAATTAAGAGTCTCCATCGGTCGGTCATTCATTTTGACGAAAAAATGTAGCCAGTGAAAATAGCAGAAAAATATATACAATATGATGCAAGGCACAAGAACTCACCCACCGATCACGTCGGGGTCACCAATGTGGGATTACTCCGCGAATGGTAACATCTCACTGAATATGGACACTATATTGAAGACAAAAATATAACACGAAGTAATACACACACAAAAATGCAGACACGTCCAGTCATAACGAGTACACTTCTCACACCGCTCACTTAGTCAAATCTTTCAGTGATACATGCCATATAATATCATTCGTGTAATCGGATCTGTCAGCTGACGCTGCAAGCACTGCCAGGCTGCGCTGCACCTATCTTGGAATGCACGCGTCGGGCAGTGTAAGCCATACATGCACGCAGAGGAACACACACTCGCATATGCACCAGCACAGAAGATTTCACACACATACAAACAATGCAAAACATGATACACCACACCCCTCGTGCCACACCTTGGTGCTGTCACCGTCTACTAGCGTTCGTTTCTGCTGTTGTACGAATGACTCACTGATAATTAGGGTGTAGTGTAAATGTAGCAACCAACTCAATTCCCTGTAGAATTAGGGTTTTTCAACTAAAAATCAGCATAACAAAACAATTTTGCACACGGCAACACAAACGTACAACCACGTATTAACCACGAAAGCGCCATGAAAGTACAACTTACAATATACATAAACAAAAGCGAAATAGTATAAACGACACAAAATACGACAATCACCCCATGTTGAAAATGAGACTATACAAGGTCGAACACATCATGGGAAATGACACTGAGAAGGCCAATTGGGCACTTAGCCAATCACAACAGTTCGTTACACTTTCGGCAAGCACGAATGAAACGGACGCCACGCACGCAACTAACGAAGTAGCAATCATGATCAGTATTGTAATCAAGCAGCACACGAATGAGGCAAAATATGACAATTATTGAAGTAACAAACAAATATGCATAAAAGGCTCGATAGGCAGTATGAGTGAGGATTTACCTTAATAGCGTATGTAATCGTCAAACTCACGAGGTTTGTGTTGGCGGTTGGATCGCCGTAAAGGAAGACCTGGATCGCTGATGCTCACATGGTCTGGAATAGGTGTAGTCGGAGATACCGGTGTGATCGGAGATGTTTGTTTCGTAGATTCCGCAGTGGTTGGCAGATTCTCTTCAGGGATATCAGGCCCGACTGAGTTGTCGTCTGGCAGGGACCTTGCACCGTCGTCTCGGGGAAACGGAGCCAGATCCTTCAAGGCAACGGTAGACTCTCGACCGCTTGGCATCTTTACCCTAGCAAACTTTGGATGAGCTTCCAGGAGTTCTACTTTGTCGACGAGGGGTTCGTGTTTCGACTGTCGAATGTAGCGGCGCAAGTACACCGGTCCAGGACGGCAGTGCCATGACGGCAGTGAACAGCCATTGGAAGATTTCCTCGGAAAGTTGAAAAGACATTCATGTGGTGTCGTATTCGAGCTTGTACACAACAATGATCGTATGGCGTGAAGACAGTCAGGTAGCAAATCTTCCCACCTTGATGGCGGGAGACGACGACTTTCGAGTGCCAGTCGGACAGTTTTCCATATAGTAGCATTGTAACGCTCGCATTGTGCATTGCCCTGCGTGTGATACGGAGACGTATGACTTATGACGTATGACGTATGACGTCACACCTCGATCACGCAGAAACGATCTGAATGTTTACGACATGAAGCATGATCCACGGTCAGTACGTACAATTTCAGGAAGTCCAAGCAGGGTGAAAAGTTGTGACAAACATTTGATGACAGAATCGGAGTCAATACTTTTGCATGGAAATGCGAATGGGAAGCGAGAGAACCCATCGATAACTGTGAGTTTGAATGCGTTTCCGGCGACTGTGCGTGGTAGTGGACCTTTGAAGTCAACAGAGATGCGTTCGAATGGAGATGTCGCTTTAATAAGACGAGATGGCTCAGGTTTGTAGAAGCGAGGCTTGATTTTTGCGCATATTTTACATTGATCTGTTACACGGCGAACCTCGTCCACAGAGAATGGCAGGTTTTTGTAGCGTACGAAGTGAAGTAGTCTTTGGACACCGGGATGAAAGAGATCATCGTGCAGCTTGGAGAGATCGGCACCAGCCATCGTAAATCCGCAGTGTGAACGCGATAATGCATCAGCGGATACATTCGCTTTGCCAGATCGGAAGCAATTGTCAAATGAGTGTGCGGTAAGCTCGAGTCGCCAGCGTTGAATTGTATCGTTCTTCACTTTACCCTTTACTTTTGTGTTCAGCATGCAAGAAACTGCGCGTTGATCTGTAACGATCGTGAACTGACGGCAGGAGAGAAGTTCACGCCAGCGACGAACAGCTTCAATTATCGCGTATGCTTCCTTTTCAATGATGTGATGGTTAATTTCAGAACGATTCAATGAGCGCGAGAAAAATGCAACAGGACGTCCCTCTTGTAGCAAAGTCGCAGCTATTGTCCGCTCAGACGCATCGGTCTCTACAACGAAGCGTTCGTTCTCATCAATGGTTATCAGGGCAGCTTCTGATATGTCCTTCAGCGAATTAATAGTTTTAATGACTTCTCGCGACAGGGGGAACGTAGCGTTGATAAGCCCCTGAATTTTCGAAGAATAGTTCTGTATCCATTTGGAGTAATAAGCAAAAAACCCGATTAGTCTTTTGAGTGACTTGAGGTTCGTCGGAACCGGGAGGTCTATCAAACCTTGCAGTCGACAAGGGTCTGGCCGAAGGGTGCCGTTCTCGATGAAGTACCCAAGTGCATGTATGCGACTTTGAGAGAGGCTGCATTTGGACTTTTTACAATCAGCTTGTGTTTATCAGCTGCACGAAGAAAACGAGACAAGTTCCAATCATGTTCCTGTTGTGTGGAACCACACACAATTATGTCATCGAGGTATGAAAATGTACAGTGTAGCTGATTAGATTTGATGAATGATAATATGGTTCTCTGAAAGGCGGCTACAGCGTTGATGACCCCTTGCGGGATCCTTTTGAACTGGTATAGGTCGTCGTCTCCTTGGAACGCTGTGTAAGGGCGACCTCCTTCACAAATTTCAACCTGATCATAGGCATGTTTCAGATCGATGACGCTGTAGTGTTTGTATTTAGCGATTGAGTGCACGACATCCTCGATATGAGGTAGAGGGTAGGCGTCCAAGTGTATTTGCTTATTGTTTCGGAAAAATAACCGACTAGTCGTCGCTTCCTGTCGTTTGAAACGATAACCACCTGGGCACGCCATGGGGAGTAGCTTGGCTCGATTACACCTTCTGAAAGCAGACGGTTACATTCCTGTTGAATGAATGCCTTATCGGATAAAGAGTAGTGTCGCGATTTGAAGGCAACCGGTTTGCATTCTGGCGAAAGATCACGGAAAAGTTGTACTGGAGGAAAATCAGCTGGTGACGCGGCACATACGTTGAGTGGGGGACGACTGCCTCCAAAATTTATCGACACCTTATCGTGAAGCTGCAAGAAAGGTCGACCAAGTATAACATCACAGCACAAGTCATGCATTGCGAGAAGTGCGATCGAATCGTTGTCTTCTCCTTCATGATTGAGATTGCAAATACATGTACCCGATATTTTGACATGGAATTTTGCTGAAGCCATGTGAACGTTAGATGACGTTTTCTGCAAAGGAAGATTGAGAGTAACAGCCAGTTTGCTGTCTATGAAATTTTCTGAGCTACCAGTGTCCAACAGAGCTTGGAGCGTGCGACCGGCTATGGTAACTAGAGTTTTTGCAGGGCTCCCACTGGCTGCACAAATCGAAGCGCAGGAAGCTGCGGACTTTCTACTGACTTTTAATTTGCACACTTTTGCAAAATGTCCCAGCTTACTGCAATTTCGACAGACAGCGTTTCGTGCAGGACATGGCTTTCTGTCATCATTGGGATGTCTTTTCCCACCACAATTGTAGCATTCACCGTTGGAATTTCTCTTTACGTGTGCAGATACGTAAGGTTCACCAACATCTTCATCGTTTGTCTCCGAACGACAGTCCCTCGATTGAGGACCAACAGCATCGGAATGTGTGTGGGCAAGTTCGGCGGCGAAAGCACCATTAGGACCACGATCGACGTACGCTTCGGCCCTTTTCCGAGCCTCTTCCAGCGCCCGGGCCTGTTGCACGGCGTCGTCCAGACTGAGAATGGAATTTTCAAGAAGTCTGACACGGATATCAGGAGATCTCAGGCCCCTGATGAATTAGTCCCGAATGAATAAATCGCGGTGAGTGGATGCAGATACATCAGAAAAATTGCAATCGGTAGAAATCTGAATGAGCGACTGAAGAAATGTGTCAATACTTTCATCAGATTGTTGTACTCTAGATAAAAGTGCATGGCGAGCGTGAAATTCGCTAGGCATTTTGACGTACGCCTTTTGGAGGACGTCAATAGCCTTGTCAAAGCCATCACACGATTCAATCAGACTTGATACATTAGTGCCAATATGCAAGAAAGGCACTTCCAGTTTGTTTGGATTTAGATCAGAAATGGTTGTGAGGAAATAGCTGAGTCCACGGTACCATAATGTCCATTCTTTCCCAGCATTAGGATCAGTTGGCAGAACGTTTAACTTTTCAATACGAATTACTCGGTCCATTTATAAAGTACAGTAATGCAGCATGAAATTTAGCGAAATTAGTTGAATAAATTGTAGTGTAAATGTAGTGTGAAGTGGAGATGCTTGCGCATTAAGGCATTTGTATCAGCTGACTGTTTGCGGTGCAGTGTGTCGAGGCGTGGCTTATAGCCTGCGCGTGCGGGTAGCCTGCGTGTGCGTGTGTGCGAGCGTGCATGTATGCTTGTGTGTGAACTTGCAGGCGTTGATGACGTATTGGCGTATTGTTTTCTGATTGGTTGATTATTGGATGAATGTACAAACGATCGCCTGTATCGGGCGATTCTCAACGCGTGAACTGGAGAGTGAATGTTGGGCAGTGTGTGTGAAAGCGTGCGGCGGTGTTGTGTTGTGTTGAAATGGGATTTACGGCGGTCGCGGTGGTTTATTGAGTGGTTCGTTCACTCACGGGTTATTGTTACCCGGTGGTTTATTGAGTCGTTTGTTCACTCACGGGTTACTGTTATCTTTTGTTATTATCTAAGTATTTATATTCGTTCAGTCATTCCGAGTTTATTCGAGACTGTAATTACACGTTTCCTAATTTCTGGTTGTCGATCTACCGAGACATGACGGAGAACGAAGCAACAATGACGGTTGCGGGGAATGCGGAACTACAAGCTATTTCGGCCGCAAGTAATGTGGCTTTCGACCTGAGGCTGGTGCCGGAGTATGACGGCAAAAAGGACCCCACAGAATGGCTCAGCAAAGTTCGGAAAATGTGTCGACTCCGAGGCGTGCGCGATGTGGCCCAAGTTGTTGGGATGAGAGTTACAGGTGATGCATATGCTGTCGTGGACTGCCTCCCCGATGTGGAACAGCTGGACCTTGAAAAAGTGGAGCAAGCTCTTCAGACCGCGTTTGGCATGGATACTTTCGGAGCGTACGACGCTTTTGTGGGGCGAAGATTGAGCGAAGGTGAGTGTGTCGATGTGTTGCTGTCCGACCTGCGCAGACTGGGAGCCAGGTGCAATATAACCGACCCAGTCTCAATAAAATGTGCTTTCGTCTCAGGGATCCCACAGACGGTGCGACATGTCCTCAGGGCGAACGCCAAACTCGACGCTATGACGCTGACCGAAGTCGTGGACAGGACAAGGGTGATTTTGTCAGAAGCGACCCACACCGTTAACACTGGACTGGCTGCTCGTTCGACAATGCGTGATCACGACCAGCAGATAAAACCCTTCAAGTGCTTCTTGTGTAACCAAGCCGGGCATTCCGCGCGTTATTGCTCTCGCCGAAAAAATGGCCCTGGAAAAGGGAGAACTGGGCCCACGTGTTTCAAGTGTGGTGAAATCGGGCATATCTGTTCACGCTGTCCGGAAAACGGCCAAGGAGGGGAGACGTAGGTGCCAGTCTCTTCTCCTCTACCGAAACGGCGCCGATGGTCACCACTCGTGTGTTAGTCAACGACGTTCAGTGCCTTGCGTTAGTTGACACTGGATGTACTAGGAGTATAATATCGGAGTCGTTGTGCAGAGGGCTGGCGGAATTTCATGGTGAGTCGTTGTTGACTATTAGCGGAGCTCAGATGATTTGTCAGGGTAGTTGGCCAGCGCAGATCGCGGTGGACGGAGGCAAGGCATTCGAGCTCAGCGTGCTGGTGGTGAAGCACCGGCCAGCCGGTTTTGATTTCATTCTCGGACTTGACGGTATTGTGGCAATGGGTGGCATGATGTTGGACTCGAGGCGGAAACTGACGTGGGGAGTAGAAGATGCACTTGCTCAGCGGGAACTGTGTGCTGCGGCAGCAGCGAATGGGAAAGGTGTGGGTGGTGGATGTGAGCTTGAGGGCAAGGACTTCGTGGCATATTTCGATGCAAATAAAAACTCGTGGAGAGTGAAGTGGAAGTGGTCGCAACGTCCGAGTGTGCTGACGAACCGGACGGCTGAATATGCGATTGCTCCACATGCCCGCGATGAGTACCGGTCAGAGCTACAATCTTGGATTGACGCCGGATGGCTCGTTGAATACGATGAGCGCGCTCATGGGCCAGTAAGAGGACTCATCCCACTCATGGCAGTCAGCCAAAAGAATAAATCCAAAGTCAGGCCGGTGATGGACTTTCGCCAATTAAATCAATTCGTGGAAATACATACGGCGGATGCTGACGTCTGCCATCACAAACTCAGAGAGTGGAGGAGGCGGGGCGACCGTATAGCCTTGTTGGATCTGACGCGCGCCTATCTCCAGGTTGAAGTCGAGCCTGCACTCTGGTGTTACCAAACAGTAATAATATCTAACAAGCGATATTGTCTGACTCGGTTGGGGTTCGGGCTAAGTGCGGCTCCTATCATAATGAAAGAGATCGTCAACTTCGTGTGTAAGCAAGATGCAAATGTCGACAGAGCAGCTTCATCGTACATTGACGACATTCTTGTCGATGAGTCTGTGTTGAGCGCAGATGAAGTGAGCAAGCATCTCTCCAGATATGGGCTGACCTGTAAAACCGCATTGCGGGCCGACCCCTCATGTCGTGTACTGGGTCTGAGCGTTCGGCGACAGCAGAACGGATTGGCGTGGAGCAGGGATAATCCTATACCACCAATTAATGGGCCAATAACTCGCAGGTCGGTGTTTTCGTGGTGCGGCCGTCTGGTTGCTCATCTACCGGTGGCTGGATGGTTAAGACCTGCTGCTTCCTGGATGAAGCGGTGTGTGAATTCTGTGACTCAAGGATGGGATGATGTCGTTGATGACCGGTCTGTGGAGAACAAAATTTCAAATGTCATTAACAGACTCAAGAATGAAGATCCAGCGCGGGGAGTATGGCGGGTGACCGGAGAAGAGGTAACTGTGTGGACTGATGCCAGCGCGATTGCTCTCGGAGTGGTGTTGGAGACTAAGGACTCGGGAGTAATCGAGGACGCATGCTGGCTTCGTCGAGATGAAGTCACTCATATCAACATGGCCGAGCTGGACGCTGCCATCAGAGGTATCAACATGGCCGTTTCGTGGGGTATGAAGGTGATAGACCTCCGCACGGATTCTGCAACTGTTCACCATTGGATTGGTGATGCACTGAGCGGTCGTGCCAGGCTCCGGACAAAAGCGCATGGCGAAATGCTGATACGACGGAGAGTGTGCCTCATCAAACAGATGGTGGATGAACTCGGATTACGAGTGAAGGTGCGGCTGGTTCGATCCGCCGAAAATTTGGCAGATGCTCTCACGCGTGTGCCAACCAGTTGGCTTGGCAGCGAATCAACAGCTGTAGGCGCGGCAGCTGCGGCTCCAGCAGTCCGTGGCTCAGTCGCCGAGGATATTGTAAACATTCATGAGCGAGCAGGGCATCCAGGAATACGTCGAACATTATTTTTTGCCAAACGTGACCTCGCTAGACCTGTGAAGCGATCGGATGTACGCGAGGTGGTTCGTCGTTGTGATGTATGCAACGCTATCGATCCGGCACCGGTCAAATGGCGACACGGCGCGCTGAGCGTTGCTGATATCTGGAGTCGCCTGGCCATTGACGTTACTCATTACGACAATCAGTCGTACCTTACTGTCGTTGACTGTGGCCCTTCGCGGTTTAGCTTGTGGAGACAACTGCGTGCGGCCGACAGTTATCAGGTCATACAGCACTTGGAGAGGATATTTTTTGAGAGAGGTGCACCAGCTGAACTACTTTGCGACAACGATACAGTTTTCAGAAGTCGGTCGTTTGCGGCGCTTGCAGCACAGTGGAGCATCAAGCTACGTTTCAGAGCGGCGTATGCTGCAAGTGGGAATGCGATTGTTGAGCGCAATCATAGGACCGTGAAAGTCATTGCTGCTAGAAAGGGTTGCAGCATTACTGAGGCTGTTCATTTATATAACGTCACGCCTCGCGACGGAGAGACTGGAGACAGTGCACCAGCCAATTGTGTCTACAACTATAGAGTACGAGACTACGCGAGACCTCGGGTTAACCAGCCAAGAGAAGGAGATATTTCCGGTAGTGGGCGGTCTAGATTCACGACTGGTGACGCAGTATGGGTTCGTCAGCGTGGGACCAGATGCACCGAGCGGTCGGCACAAGGAGTGGTAAGTGGTGTTGTGTCTGAGCAGGTGGTCGAGGTTGACGGTGTGCCGCGTCATGTCCGAGATCTTCGACGCAGGAACGAGTATGGTGTGGAAGCCGAGCCACCCGACGATATGTCATCAACCAACGACTCTCCGCTGTGGGTCGGTGGTCCCGTGTCCCACTCCACTTCCAATGCAGATGCGGCTGGACGAGCTTCATCGTCAGTACAGGAGCGAGTCGACGCTGTTGGAGTTCATGATGATGCAGCACGTCCAGAAGTTGATGCTGATAGACGGGAACCGACGACCGTGCCAGCCGAAGGCGTTCGGAGAGGGGCGCGGGTACGGCGACCACCTCCCCGGTGTTTATGTTGTGATCTTGGAGATCAGGGTGGGGTGTAGTGTGAAGTGGAGATGCTTGCGCATTAAGGCATTTGTATCAGCTGACTGTTTGCGGTGCAGTGTGTCGAGGCGTGGCTTATAGCCTGCGCGTGCGGGTAGCCTGCGTGTGCGTGTGTGCGAGCGTGCATGTATGCTTGTGTGTGAACTTGCAGGCGTTGATGACGTATTGGCGTATTGTTTTCTGATTGGTTGATTATTGGATGAATGTACAAACGATCGCCTGTATCGGGCGATTCTCAACGCGTGAACTGGAGAGTGAATGTTGGGCAGTGTGTGTGAAAGCGTGCGGCGGTGTTGTGTTGTGTTGAAATGGGATTTACGGCGGTCGCGGTGGTTTATTGAGTGGTTCGTTCACTCACGGGTTATTGTTACCCGGTGGTTTATTGAGTCGTTTGTTCACTCACGGGTTACTGTTATCTTTTGTTATTATCTAAGTATTTATATTCGTTCAGTCATTCCGAGTTTATTCGAGACTGTAATTACACGTTTCCTAATTTCTGGTTGTCGATCTACCGAGACATGACGGAGAACGAAGCAACAATGACGGTTGCGGGGAATGCGGAACTACAGTAAATGTAGCAACCAACTCAATTCCCTGTAGAATTAGGGTTATTCAACTAAAAAGCAGCATAGCAAAACAATCTTGCACGCGGCAACGCAAACGTACAACCATGATAACAACAACAACAACAACAACAAAATATATCTAACATTTATCTAACATTTATCTAACATTACCTAACATATATCTAACATTACCATATACCATATCTATCAACATATACCATATCTATCAACATATACCATATCTAACATATATCTAACATTTTATACACAGGCGCGAAAAAGACAAAACCGACAGGAACATCACAGCGAGCAGGGAGTAGGCACAAATATAAAAAATAAAATACGTTTGCAAACCGGAACATGCTAGATGGCCGTTGGCTATCAGATAGCTCATCCGCCTCTGAAACAGGATTTTGTTTTTTTCATGTCGGGCGTCTAGCCACCCTCCTCACTGCAGAACAGTGGGGGAGCCGGTGTAGTCGCCGACGACTCGACCATGAATCTCGTTGTACTGGAATTACACGGTTACCAGTAGCAGGGCGAAGCCTGACCAGACAACGACGAATGCAGGATATGCAAAAACTGGACGCAGCAACGAAAGCAGATCATTCACAGTGATTGAAAGACAAATATCAAGCAAGAACAACGAGGGTACAACACAGGACGGTGAGCACGAACAACACACATATAACTATAGACAAATCATACATTCAATCATCAAGAGAACGAGTGAGCAGATATTTATGAAGATCAGCAGAGAAGGATCGGAATGAAGACTTGTGGTGAAGGTAAGATGGAAGCGAGTTATAGATACGAGGAGCAGAGAAATAAATATATTTAGATGATCAAGAAGATTGATTCGTTTCGTCACCATATAGGTGCAGTGTTGTGAACGTGCTGCAGCAGTGTGCGGGGCATCTCGTGCCTCTGTGCACTATTGTGCGCGTTGTGCGCTTTGGGACATTGTATAATTTGAATAGTTTATAATTAAGTATAACGTCATTGTTTCGGCCAATTTGGGCGAAAACATCGCTAAGGAAATTTGCATAAAAAACATGTGCCACATCGAATGCGATGCTTCCGACAATTGAAAATTGCATTTTCTGAGCACTTTCAATTGGTTATTGTTGGATATTAAATTGGAAATTGGACGTCAAGACTAGTCAGTGCGGGAAGTGCCGTAAATTGAATGAACAAGCTGCATCAGCTGAAGAAAGCGACCGCAGCAGGTACTTCGACGCAAATAACAAGCAAATGGACGCTTCAACCGCCCAAGCAACACAAGCAATGACGACTGGACAACTGAATCAGGAGAGTGAATGTCTGGAATGCGAAAACAATTCCGGAAGGCCGTGTATACGTTGTGCCGAATGTGGTAGAGGAGTGCATATTGCGTGCTCTGCCCTGCCTGTCTACCACATCATGTGCCTGGAGCTGACCAGATACAGATACATGTGCAGGAACTGTGTTTTTATGAAGGCAGGAGACAAATACGATCAACTACGGGACTATATAAATGACGCCTTATCAGGTGAGAAAATATCCACCACAGACACATCCGACGAAACAAATGTAACTAGCGACATCGTCGATGCACCGGAAGTGAAGCCGACAAGTATCGAGAGCACGGGACAGAGAGGCCAAGCCGCCTTTGGTCCAGAGAGACCGAAGGCTGGGAGCACGAAATAGCGGACAAGGAGAGGAACGTGAGGGCCCCGTGCTGTGCAATACTATTGGTGTGGGAAACACCAGCGTAAACCAGCACCTACTGACCGGATAGGTGGAGATGTCCCGGCAATCACTAACACTCACGAAAAACACGACGGTGTATTCAGAGTCTGATCGCCTTCGAACACTGCGATAATAAACGGTGGCATGGATGCCCAAATAAACCCTGCGCTACACTCATTTTGTTATGACACATTAATACGCATGACTCGATAAAAACTTATACAGACGATACAAAAATGCATAAGCACAACACGTAGAATAACATTACACAACTCTGCAATAATAATTCTAATGCAACACACAAGAGCAATACATGCTGTACATATTAAATAACAAAAACAAACAATGTATATGTACGCATATCGCACCGCCACCTATTCGGCAAAAACACTCGTCACACGTACGGATGCCGCTACACTACCCCCCCGTCAGAGTCTAACATGAATGAGACTCGATAGCGCGCTGGCGGTCGGACTTCTCTCCCGGAGCGTGTGCGGAGGATTGACCGAGGCGCTGTGACAGAAGCGGTAGCCGGCGTGTGTGGGCGAGGTATTCTGGATGCCGGAGCCGGAACACGTTGTCGCCGCGGCAGTGGTGAAGGTGTTGAGCCGATACGGTTGCCCCGCAAGAACAGTCGAGGCCCTTGGGACGGAAGTGCAGTGCTTGGTGGCAGTGGATTGTGTGTTGTCGGTGTTGTCTGTGTCAAAGCAGGGGTGTCGCTCTCCTCGATGATCGCAGGCTTGACCCGGTCGAGAGAGATGACGTCATCGCCTGAAATGCGCCGAATGGTGACGGTCTTGGGCGTACGTGCAGCGACGCGGAATGGGCCGTCATAGGGCGCGTTGAGAGGCGAGTGGTGTCCTCCGTGGCGAACAAAGACATGTGTGCAGGTGTCCAGGCCACGCGGTATGTAGGAGCTCCGACGAGTCAGTCGAGGTGGAACCGGCCTTAGGCGGCTCAGAGTGCGCCGCAGGACCTCAGCATACGATGCTGGTGGCAAGTGTGTGTCATTGCCTTGTGCCGATGTCACCAACTCACCGGGTAGTCGGAGAGGCGCTCCGTACACCAGCTCGGCCGGCGACGTTTGCAGATCGGCCTTGACGCTCGTGCGTACACCGAGAAGGACCGCGGGCAGCGTGCTCGTCCACTTAGTGTTTTGATGCGCACGGAGGCCCGCCTTGAGCTGCCGGTGAAAGCGCTCGACTAGACCGTTGCTGGCCGGATGGTAGCTGGTCGTAGTCGAGTGTTTGCAGCCCAGGACGTCGCAGAGTTGTCGCCACTGAGCGCCGGTGAACTGCGCTCCTCTGTCGGTTGTGACGATATCCGGCACTCCGAAACGCGCGATCCAGCTGGAGACGAAAGCGTCGCACACTGTTTCGGCTCGAACATCGGGTATCGGCGTCGCTTCTGCCCATCTGGTGTAACGACATATACATGTGAATATGTACATGTTACCATTAGATGGCGGCAACGGACCCACGATGTCGGCATGTAGATGCTGGAAACGCTCGCTCGGTAGTTTGAACTCGGCTGGCGGAGTGCGGGTATGCCGGTGCACCTTCGACCTCTGACAGGGTATGCACGCTCGTGTCCATCGTGCGATGTCACGGTGCATGTCTGGCCACACACAGCGGAGCGTGATGAGATCACTTGTCGCTCGAACGCCGGGGTGCGAGATGTTGTGCCAGAGATCAAAGCATCGACGCCGTAGTGCAGTTGGTATCACTGGGCGTGACCTACCCGTCGACTCATCGCAGAGCAGTTTTGCACCGCTGGGCAGCTTAATGTGGCGGAGCTGCAGCGAGTGCGGCTGGTCAACGAATGCTGTTAGGTCAGGGTCAGCCTGCTGCGCGTCTGCCAGAGCGTCGAAGTCGTGCAGCGGCGGTTGCGGCACCTGCAGCATGTTGATGACGCGAGACAAGGTGTCGGCGACAACATTCTCGGCTCCAGGCACATGACGCACATCGGTAGTAAATTTGGCGACAAAGTCGAGGTGACGAACTTCACGGGGCGAGTAGCGATCAGATGGTGAGTTGACCGCTCCCACCAGTGGTTGGTGGTCCGTAAAGACGATGAAATGCCGGCCCTCCACAGCGTAGCGGAACCTGCGGATGGCCAGGTACACCGCAAGCAGCTCGCGACCGAAAGCGCTGTAGCGGCGTTCAGCAGGGCGCAGTGCTTTGGAGAAAAAGCACAGTGGCTGCCACTGCTGGTCGACGAACTGCTGCAGAACGGCGCCGACGGCTGCGTCTGAGGCATCAACCTGGAGACTGATGGGAGCCTCCTTGACGGGGTGAGCCAGGCGAACAGCGTTGGCCATCTGCAGTTTCGCTGCGGAGAATGCGTCTTCTGCTTGAGTCGTCCACTTGACCGGCAGACGAGACCGCTTTCCTGCCGGAACGAGCAGTGCATGCAGCGGCTGGAGTTGAGATGCAGCTGCTGGCAGAAACCGGTGGTAGAAGGCCAGCATGCCGAGGAAGCGGCGTAGCTGGGCTTGCGTCTGCGGCATCGGGAAAGACACGATGTCCTGTGTCTTTTCCGGGAGTGGTGCGATACCGTCGGCAGAGAAGCGATGCCCAAGGAAAGACACGGCGGACGCGGCGTAGGTGCACTTCCGGGGGTTGATGACCACACCGTACTTTTGCAGCAGTTCGAGGACTGCCTTCACGTCAAGCTCATGCTCAGCGATGGATGGGCTGCCGATGAGGATGTCATCGATGTAAGCATAGACGTGAGGCAGCCCGCGGAGCACCTCGTCGATGAAGCGCTGCATCGTCTGCGCCGCGCTCCGCAAACCAATAGGCATGCGTGTCGCCTCGTACAAGTCGAATGGCGTCGTCACGGCCGTCTTCGGTATGTCCGCTGGCTCCACAGGGATCTGGTTATATGCACGGACCAGATCAAGGGTGGTGAAAACCGTGCATCCAGCGAGGTCACTGACGAAGACCTGCAGGTACGGAATCGAGTACTTGTCAGGAGCTGTGCAGGCATTGAGCGCACGATAGTCGCCGCATGGTCGCCACTCGCCCGGCTCTTTCTTCGGCACCATGTGCAGCGGTGCTGCCCAGCTGCTACTCGACGGCCGCATTACGCCTAGCCTCTGCATTTCAGCAAATGCTTTCTTGGCAATGGCTAGGCGGTCCGGAGGCAGGCGCCGGGGGCGAGAGAATTTTGGCGGGCCGCTGGTCTCGATGTGATGAGTTACCGTATGGCGGAGCGGAAACGGCTCGCTCGGCGGGCGAACGACGCCAGAGAACTGCTGGAAGAGCGTCTGGAAGCGTTCAGGAGGCTCGATAAGGCACCGGATTCCCGATGAAGGCTCAGGGCACTCCGCGCCGCGAGCACGGACACGCCCGCTGGCGTCACGCAGCTCGCGCTTGTGGACATCCACTGTCAGCCGGTGGTGCGCAAGCAGGTCAGCACCAATGATGTTGAGCGGCACGTCAGCGACGATGAACGTCCAGCTCATCGGAGAACCCTCGCCGAATGACACCGTGATGTTTCGAGTGCCATAGACGTCGACGAGAGTCCCGTTGGCGGCCAGCAGTTTTGCGGTGGACTCGGAGAGTGGTCCAGCAGGATGCAAAGATGGAGGTACGACGCTCACTTGCGCACCCGTGTCGACCAAGAAGCGTTGGCGAGTCTCGCGGTCTTCTACGTAGAAGAGGGGCACCGTTTTTGGCCGCTTGCCCACAGCTGTAGGTGCTTCGCGCTGCAGGCATGCTAGTTTCCCGGCTGTGCCTGGGACCAGCTGCAAGGTGCTGTGCAGCGTTCTGCATCACTGCCGAAGCGACGGTGGTACCAGTAGATGTTGGTGCGCGTTGCTTCGACCGGTCGGCGATTACGCGAGCGGGAGCGAGAGCGCGGTCGTGGCGTGGCGGGAGATGGACGCCGAGGCTCAGACAGTTGGAGCCCGCTGTGACCTGTGTGTCGGTCAGCGGCTCGAGACAGCTGGAGCTCCCTCACCAGACTGGCAACCGTGGCCACCAAAGTGTCCAAGTCTGCGCCGTCGGCTGCGACGTTGGAGGCTGGCGTGTCGCAGGGTAGCGTGGGCCGATCTGCAGAGGTGACGGCACTCACTGGTCATGCGCTAGATGGCTGCTGAGCAGTGGCGGCGACAAATCGGTCAGCCGCGAGCGCCAGGTCGTCCAGCTGGGCGTCTTCCGGCAACAGCGACAGGGCCGCCCGCACGGACTGAGGCAGGCGCTGCAGAAAAAGCGTCCGCAGCAGGCCAGTGTCGCTCGAGTCCCCAGCCGCAGTCAGCTCGTTTCGCATGTTGCGCAGGAGCTGCGATGGCCGCTGGTCGCCCAACTGCTGATGCCGCAGGAGAGCCTCTAGCCTCGACGCACGTGTAGTGGCCAGGCGAGTCCTGAGGGCGGCACAAAGCTCAGAGAAGGTCGCCGCTGGTCGGAGGATGACGTCCTTGACCTGTGACGACACCGTGATGGGCAGGTTGGCCGCCAGGAGTTTGAGGCGGCTGCGGTCGTCCTCCACTCCAGACACCTCCAGGGCGAACTCCACCTGGGTCAGCCAGAGGTCTGGGTCCTCGGCGGAGAAAGGCGGCAGACGGAAGGACGCCATCGGTTTGCCGGTCTGGAGCGGGGTGTCGGTGTTGACGGGCCGTCCGCTTGAGGTGGTCGCAGTGTCCGGTCGTCCCTCGCAGGCGGCTGAGTTTCCTGCGGCGTCGGGGGCGGACATGGCGGCGATGAGCAGTCCAGGCGTGGCGATCACGTCGGGATCACCAATGTAGCGCGGCGTTGCGTGTATAGTGACCGCCTAGCCCGGACGTGCTCACTGCAATCGCAAGAGCCCCACAGAGGGCGCGCGAGAGGCAGCGTACGCCTCGAGTATTCGGGGTCTCCACCCGGACGTTCCTGCTGTTCCCGCACGCGACAAAAGGGCCACGAAAAGCGCGCGGGAAGCAGCGAAGCGCCGCACTAGTTGCGCTCCCGAGCAACCGGTTTGCTCGGCAGAGAGGCCAAGCCGCCTTTGGTCCAGAGAGACCGAAGGCTGGGAGCACGAAATAGCGGACAAGGAATAGAACGTGAGGGCCCCGTGCTGTGCAATACTATTGGTGTGGGAAACACCAGCGTAAACCAGCACCTACTGACCGGATAGGTGGAGATGTCCCGGCATTCACTAACACTCACGAAAAACACGACGGTGTATTCAGAGTCTGATCGCCTTCGAACACTGCGATGATAATTCTAATGCAACACACAAGAGCAATACATGCTGTACATATTAAATAACAAAAACAAACAATGTATATGTACGCATATCGCACCGCCACCTATTCGGCAAAAACACTCGTCACACGTACGGTGCCGCTACAACAGCAACATACAATGAAAACAGAGGCGATGCATGAAGGAAAAACCACCGCACGAGAGGTAAGACGTACATCACCCATGAAACATGTGCAATCACCCACCGATAAAATATGTAAGTTTTATATCCGCAAAAAATGTAAAAATGGCAAAGAGGGAAAAGAGTGTAAATTCTCTCACCCAAAGTTGTGCATGGATTTCATCAAGCATGGGGAAATTTCCCCAAGAGGATGCAAAAAAGTCAAGAGATGTGAGCATTATCACCCCGTAATGTGCAGAAACGAAACAAAATTTGGAGTCTGCAAAAAAACAAACTGTCGTTTCTACCACTCGAGAAAAATGACCAGATCGAGCAGATCGCCAAACCAAAAGACACAAACACACAGAACTACATGTACGTGAGCCAACAAAATAATAGCAACATGGTTACGCCTGTTCAACAAAATAATAGCAACATGGTTACGCCTGTTCAACAAAATAATAGCAACATGGTTACGCCTGTTCAACTAAAAGACGAAAAAAAGCAAATGAGTTATGTTCAGGCACTTGCTCAAAACGGAGCAGCTCACCATTCATGCGAAAACATCCCCGAAAATCGTCAAATAGCCGAACCAAATGGCCGCCATTTTTTAGGTGTACATGCAATTCAAAACCAAATTCATCAACTACAATTACAGATGATGACGCTGATGAAGCAAGTGGAAGAAATCTGCCACCAACCAGCGAACACGCATTGTATGTGTCGAATTTCCCCGATACACTAAAAATGTAAACAAGCACTAACCTCATTGACGCTAATATTGACGTGTCACATAATGTTGAACACACAACTAAAACAACTGATGATGCATGTAACAGCGATCGTCTCTCGATAAGCACTCTTTCAGAAACACTCAGTAAGCATTCGGTTGTCTCACTGTTGCATGTCAAGATCCGTAGCGTCAGGGCAAATTTTCACAAACTTCAAGAATTATTCGAATCATTATCCGTAAGTGGTCGAAAACTGCCTGATATAATTGCAGTATCGGAAACCTGGTTCGATAATAATACTAACTTAGACTTATATCAGTAAAAACATACCAGCTTTTCACTGCGAATCGCAACAGTAGAAGAGGAGGGGGAGTAGCCGTTTACATTGACAATAAAGCAATTGTAGATCAAAATTCAGTCAAGGCTACACAAACAAATGGTGTGTTAGAAGCACTAACATTGAAAGCGAACTTCAATCACCGTGTTTTTATCATAACCTGTTGTAGTTCAGTGTATTGAGGAAAAGCAGATAAAGAGAAGAAACACAATAAGGATATGCACAATATAAACAACACCAGACACAATGACGCTACACCACGACAACCCTCAACGCAACACCGTCACTCGCCATCTGCCCTACACATGAGACGCGATACCCGGGCGCGAGACTTGAAACATGAGACGCGTCATATGCACGCGCTCACACACAATAACATCCTCCCCTAGAGACGCTCTCGCTCTGCTATCTGCAAACGCTTCGATGAAAGTCAAACTCACACCACATCTCCCCGTGATCTGAAGATCACACACAACTCACACACTCACACACATACCCAACCACACAGGCAGACACACTTAGTTCAGGTTATTAAACACTTTACGCGGCGAAAACAACAATGAGAAGCGAAAAACGCAGCACACAATACTCAAATCGCATATACTCACGCCATAAAAACAAACAGTAAACATATGGCAAACTCACAGTAGCCAACTTTAACAGGCTAAACAATATCGAACGAATGAGGCTCAAGCACGACACAAATAACACAATTCTAAACGTAATCTCTCATCCATACTGGAGGTCTTACGTTTCGCTGTGGACGCGCCACTGATTCATGATCGGTTGGGGGCACATCGCTAATTCTGTTATCAATACGCCCCGCTGTCAACGGTTCACCATCATCTGAGTTCCCATCAGATGGTATCGCTTGGTCTGAGTTTCGAACAGGTCTTACATCCAGAAAGTGTCTAGGCACACCATCGACGTCCATGTTGTTTCTCGAATGTATGTCAGTTACTATGCCTCTGGACCACTGAGCTGTGCAACGAGAGTTGGGAGGTTTAACCCAAACCTCATCCCCTACTTTGATTGACCCAGCATGTTCACCCTCGTTCGGCTTTTCTACCACAACTGACGGATATCGCCATGTGTAAGTGAAAACCGACCTCTGTGGTACCGACATCTCATCTTGATGGAAACGCGGGCTGCTGTTGTACCAGTACACTGCCTCAATGGGCGTTATACCACCTCTCTCAGCAATCACCTTGATGGTCCTATGGTGTCGCTCTACTATGCCGTTGCCGGACGGTCGGTACGCTGCTCGAAAAAATCGTATGATATTCCAACGGGACAGCATCTCGCCAAGAAGATGTGAACGAAACGCCGTGCTGTTGTCTAGTAACAATTCATTCACTGGGCCTCGTTCATAGAATATACTTTCCAGTTCTGATGATATTTGTTCCGCGTCCTCTCTTTTCAATTTCCGCCATATGGCAAATCGTCCCGGCCCACAATCTACTACTGACAAGTATGGCACCTGTTGGTCATGAGTCACATCTACCGCTAGTCTTTTCCAGTTCTCGTTTATGTGCAATTCACCCGGTGAATGAACGACTGGAGCGGGGTCTATTGACTGGCAACGATCACAATTCTGTATTACCGTCTTTACTTGATCTTTCGATATGTTTGGGTCCATCTTTCTCGCCAAGTACAGAGTTCGCTCCACCCCCATGTGATGTTTTTCATGCAGTTCTTTCACATCCACTGTGGCCGCACAATAGTTCTCACACACAGCGCCTGTTTTCATCAGCCAATTCTTCCTGACTCGAGTTAGAATGTCGGCTTTGTTCTTATCGGTAGGCACCAGCGTAATTTTTATGTTCAATCCCAACTCGGAAATAAGCTCCTTCAGATTTCCTAAACGCCGTTTAATAAGCAACTCTGCTGCACCCTTTGTCTTAATTCGCCTGTCACCGTCAAGTACTGTCTTCACCCACGCCTCTACAGTAGCCGAGTCTGTTCTTAGCTCCACATCCTTCAACTCCCATTTAATAGCCAAATTGACCCCTTTCATAATTGCGTCAAGCTCTGCCACGTTCATATGGCTCGCGTCACCTTTCTTGCGAAGCCACGCTGCGTCTTCTACCACTTTTCCGTTCACTTCCAGCACAGCACCAAAAGCAATGCTACTAGCATCGCTCCAAACAATGCCCCTTCCACCATTTGGCACACACCATGCCCCCTTCACTGGATCTTCGACTTTGACTCTACTGATCACTTCCCTTATCATCATCTGCGTTGGCTCTCCTATGAAATCTTCCCACCGTGATCCCTCAGCTTGTCGCTTTATAAAGCTACATGCGACTCTAAGCCATCCCGCGACCGGATAGTGGCCCACCAATACACCACAAACAGAAAACAGTTCCCGCCTTGTCAACATCGCCGGGATATCAGGTACTGCATTGCCCCTGTGAAACACAAAATTTCCCTGCTCTCTGGACACTTTCAACCCCAACACAGCTCCACTTCCTAGAGGCTCTGGACTCTTTGATTTTAGTCCAAACTTTTCCAAATCTTGGATCACTTCTGTTACGCTCACCTGAGATTTATCCACCAGGATATCATCAATGTACGAACTGGTGGCCCGTCGGATAGTGTCGTTCTTACTCAAGACTGTTTTCAGTATTTTGGACATAATACGCGGAGCGGAACATAAACCAAATCCCACTCGGGTTAGACAGTATGTTTTATTCTTGTACTTGACCAGCTGGTACGGCCACAAGTCTTTATCAATTCTCAGCTGTAAATAGGCCGATTTCAAATCCACTATTGATACGTTCTCACCAGCCTTTCTCCATTGTCGAATCGTCTCATCACATATATCTATCGTGTCATCACCTGTGTGACATCTGACGTGCTCGTTAAGTTCCCGAAAATCCGGGATGGGTCGTACTTTATTTTTTGTGGGCTGGACGACAGCCATGAGAGGAGTAATACCCGCCTGCACGTTACTCTCCCAAGGTACCAATATACCTTCGCTTATCCATTCATTGATCTCTCGATCAAATTCGTCTTTCACATGATCATCAACTTTCTTGTCATACATAGATATGGTGTTTCTCAACTTCACGGGCTTCTCCTTCCACAGCCATTTAACGGTCCACACACGACCATCAAAAATAGCAGAAAAATCTGAATCCGACACGGTCACTGTTAGTTCGTCAGTATTGCTTGCCCGTTCACCAGATACGTCGCTAGTCACACATGCATGTACATCGCCAATGGCATTAGCGACCTCCGCCGGGACACTATCAACCCCAAACCACACCCGGCCATTTTTCACTGTGACACCACCCAACCGATCAATAACATCCATACCAAGAACAACGCTAACACCACCTATCAACTTATCCGCCACTACGACATGTGCATCTACGCTGACACCGCTTACAACAAGTGTTACACAACCATTACCCTTACAAACAGCATGACTTCCATCGAAGGCTTTTATAACAGCTTCTCCGCCATAACGAGACACAAAACTAGAATGTACAACAGTCATCGAACAGCCAGTGTCGACAAGAGCACTGGTTTTCACATTTTCACAGCACACATCAACTAATGGTAATGCATGAAAAGGCGCCTTACCGGTGCAGGGGCGACTGTTGGCGCAAACGCCACCCCTCACTCGTTTCCCGAATTGTTGCACTGCCGAGAAGTATGTCCCACTTTGTTGTACGTATAGCAGGTGGGTACCCGCCCTCTGGTTGCACGATCACCTCCGTACCTTCGTACATACGGACGTCCATCACGCAGTCCCGTCTGGCAGAAACGCGCCATATGTCCGATCTCGTGACACTGGTAGCACCTGCCGTTGAATCCTGCCGGTCTCTGCACTGCAGTCTCCGTGAGCTGACGTGCCGCACCTTCATGCTGACTTACTGTTGAAACCTGGCGCACATCTGCATCCTCTTGATCTTCTTCTTCCAGCTCCATAAATTGTGCAAGAGCATCGCCTTCCAGATGAAGTGCAATAAAACCCGCCAGATCATCCACCTTCTTCAATTTAGCCACCAGCTTGACCTTCTTCAGCCACGACACCACGTCTCCTTCGCCCGTGAACATGCTCAGCGTATAGTCACTTTTGACCGCCTCCATAACGTATGTGGCCGGTTAGCTTGTAGTTCAGTAGTTGAGGAAAAGCAGATAAAGAGAAGAAACACAATAAGGATATGCACAATATACACAACACCAGACACAATGACGCTACACCACGACAACCCTCAACGCAACACCGTCACTCGCCAACTGCCCTACACATGAGACGCGATACCCGGGCGCGAGACTTGAAACATGAGACGCGTCATATGCACGCGCTCACACACAATAACATCCTCCCCTAAAGACGCTCTCGCTCTGCTATCTGCAAACGCTTCGATGAAAGTCAAACTCACACTACACCTGTGTATACAGGTCTCCAGCGTCGAGCATGAGGAGCTTCGTAGATTTTGTGTGTGAAACTCTCGAGAAAAGTGACAAAAATATTTGGTATGTAGTAGGAGACTTCAACGTAGACTTCGCAAAGAAGGATGAACAGGAAACATATAGCCTAATTAACGCTTTTTTGGTCACGGCTTTGTTCCGTTTATTACATCACCAACAAGAATAACATCTACATCACAAACGACTATTGGTAATATATTCACCAACGTTACCAAAAAAAAGATTATGCCAGGAACAGTCACTTTTGACATCAGTGACCATCTACCAATATATGCACTAGTTGGTGGACCAGGCCATTCTAGGCAAAGAGAAAGTGTATTGATGAGGACATTTTCAAGGAAGTCTGAACAAGAATTCTTGGAACTATTGGGTAAAACAAACTGGACATGCACTCAATATGAGGACGTTGATCAAGCCTACAGTGATTTTCTACATCAGTTCATCACGCTCGTTGACCATTGTTTCCCTGTTCGCAGAATCATCAGATACAATAGAATGGAAACTAGGCCATGGATGACAAGTGCACTGAGAACATCATGTAAATATAAAATTAAACTCCATAAGAAATTCCTAGAGACTCGATTAGAAAAAGATAATATGAGATATAAGGAATATCGAAACATGTTGACTTCCCACATACGTCAGGCGAAACAAAATTTCATCTCAAATGCTCTCCACCAAGCAAAAAATGACACAAAAAGCACATGGAAAATTCTGAACGAAGCGTTAGGACGAGAAAAAACTGACACTCATGCATGTGTGTTTCATCAGAACGGCCATGATTACAAATCTGGCGATGATATCTCGAACGCATTCAATAACTTCTCTGTTGAAGCAGCCAATGATGTGACAAAAAATATTCCAAAAGCCACGGCAGATCTCAAGACAATAAATATGAAAAGAGTTGAGTCAACAATTTTCCAGAGTCCTGTCACCGTCGTCGTACAACGTCATCATGTCATGTAAGAGCAAGCAATCCTGTGATGATGACTTTATCGACATGAGATTGCTAAAAACAGCGGTCAGGTTCATTTCAACACCTCTTCAGTATGTTTGCAACCTGTCGTTCACACCTGTCGACCGGCAATCGCAGAGATGTGGAGCCACCCGGTGGAGCCACCCGGTGTAGCTTGGACCTGAGCAGCGATGGCGGACGAGACGAGGCGGCCGTTAGTCCCGGCGGTGACAGAACACCCGACAGCCTGCCACCTGAGCGACTGGCTATTGGCGAGGGCGTGGATGCGGACCGTGTGTCTGTGGAGCAGGAACTTGGTGAGCCCTCAGAGGACGTGAGTGTACATACTGCTCGAGAGAATGTCGGAGGGGGCGTCGCGGCTGAGAGAGTCGAGGATGAGGCTGCAGTCGAGCAGCCGAGGCGGTCAACGAGGAGACGTCGACCGCCGGCATGGTTAAACGAGTACGTGTGTCTATCCGATGATGAAGTTTAACCGTGCGTGTTTGCAAGCGTGTTTGTTGTGAGCTTTCAGGTGAAAAGCTGGGGGAGATGTGGCGTTGTTGTCGAGTGACGTGCGGTGTGACGTCATAGCGGTTCACTTGAGCCGAGTGGTGCGAGGTATGACGTCGCACGTTACTGCGCGCTGATTGGCCGCGACTTGAGCCTAGTGCCGGAGGCGTGTATCAGCTGGCGTGTGTGAAGCTGGCTTTGCGAGCGGTCGAGCGTCATTCGGTTGGTGGCCTGTGCGTTATAAGCATCGTTGCCGTGTGTTCGAGAATATTTCTGAATATTTTCTGAATTCAGTGGACGAATTCTCGTCGTGTGCGCGGGTTACCTGCGCGAAGGTGAGAGGGCTTTGCCCCGTTGTTTCTCTGCTTGATTACATTCTCAAAAACGTTTGATACGGATAATAGCAAAGATAAGAGTTCATGAGACCACAAAAGCTCACTTCAACTTGTATAAAATACTTGACTTCATGTAACAAAACCAGAAACTAAAAATCTAAATTATATTACAGACAGGCGCGCGTGGGCATCACCGCCCCACGCGCGCCTACCTGTAATATTATTTAGATTTTCAGTTTCTGGTTTTGTTACAAGCTATTTCGGCTATAATGCAGCCTTCACAAGATTTCAAGACTACAACAAACGTCGTGTCCTCGTTGCAGCCGCCCTATGTTTCGCTGGGAAACATGGCCGCACAGAATGTTGCAGGTTCTAGCGCCGTTGCTGCCGAGGTTCAGTCTCAACCAACGTTCGACGCTCGTCTACTAGCGGAGTTCGACGGTACTGGAGACGTAGCGGAATGGCTTATCAGAGCCGAGACTCTGTGCAGCCTTCGAGGAGTGGACGTCACCAGCGTGCTTCCGCTGAGACTAACCGGTGGAGCGTTTGCGGTATGGACTCAGCTGCCGGTGACCAGCAGGTGTCATTTGCCGTCGGTAAAACAGGCTCTTTATGCCGCATTTGCACTGGACGAGCATGCGGCCTACGAGGCATACACAAAACGCCGACTGCGTCCAGGCGAGTCTGTGGATGTGTATTTAGCGGATTTACAAAGACTTGCGTCATTATACGGAGGCGTGCCAGAACGTGCCCTGGTTTGCGCGTTTGTCGCTGGGCTGCCTGATGAGGTGAGGCGCATCATTCGAGCCGGCGCAAGAGCCGATGCATTGGATCTGGCTAGCGTGCTGGTGCGAGCACACAATGTGTTGAGCGATGAGCGCATGTCCGCTGCTGTCGTGCCACCAGCTGGTGCCAGTGGTTATTCTGCATATCGTTTGCAGAACGCGCGTCGAAGAAGATCGCCTCAAATTTGCAGGAGATGTGGTGCAGCGGGACACTTCGCTGCTGTTTGCCCCTCCACGCGATCTTTTATTCGAGATAACGCGCCCGGTTCCGCAGCTTCATCGCGAGCGGGAAACGAAGGAGGGGGAGATGCGTAAGCGCCAGCCTTCTTCCCCGTGAAAATCCGCGCGCATGCGGTGGCGTTTTACCAACCGTGCAGCTGATTGTCGACGGTCGATGTCTACGAGCATTGGTAGACACTGGCTGCACTGACACGCTCATACACTCGGCCTTGTGTGCTGAATGGCGCCCCAGTAGATTGCGGATGTCGACGATGGGCAGTCAGCCTCTCGTCTGCTGTGGCACTTGCGTGATTAACGTTAAGACAACGGCCGGTCACTCCGCAACTATTGACGCACTAGCCGTGGCGGAGCGTCCATTGGGGTACGACGTTGTGCTAGGTATTTCGGGCATACAAGCACTCGGTGGAGTCACTGTGCTATCCGCCGATCATGTGTGTTTCTCCCAAGACAACACAACTGAGCACGAGACTGTCCGAGCGGCAGCCGCAACGAAGACACCAGCAGTGGCGGCTCCGTGCGTTGACACGTCAGATTTTCGTGTTCAATTTGATGCTACCAACAAAACGTGGACTGTCAAGTGGAAGTGGGGCCGTGGTTGTGGTCCTGATGTGCTTCACAACAATGTGGCACAATACAGCATATCTGCCGACATGCAACATGACTTCGACGTGGAGGTACAAAATTGGATTAATAAAGGATGGCTTGTGCCCCACGACATAAATGTGCATGGCGCACCAAGTGGACTTATTCCTCTTATGGCCGTGAGACAGAAGAACCGCTCCAAAGTCAGACCAGTGATGGACTTTCGCGAGCTGAACAAGCACCTCACGTGCCACACTGCAGATGCAGATGTGTGTTGCGACCAGCTGCGACGGTGGCGTCGCCACGGTGACAATGTAGCCGTGGTCGATTTGCGAAGTGCTTATCTACAAATTCATGTCGACCAACAGCTGTGGTCGTATCAGACTGTTGTCGTCGCAGGCCGCAGATACTGTCTGACCAGACTTGGTTTTGGGCTCAACATTGCTCCATTGGTAATGAAGGCTGTGGTACAGGCGGTACTGTCAGCCAATGTGAAAATTAGGGACGCAGTGCTAGCCTACGTAGATGATCTTCTGGTCAACGAAGACATAATTTCCGCGGAGGAAGTCATCCGGCATTTTTCCAGTTTTGGTTTGGAGTGTAAGCCGGCCGAGCGCGTGACTAGCGGTGCGAGATTGCTCGGGCTGCGTGTGCTGCGATCTGGGTGTGAATTGCGCTGGTCAAGAGATGCCGATATCGGTGAGATTCCTGAGAAGATCACGCGCCGCTCAGTGTTTTCGTGGTGTGGTCATCTGGTGGCTCATGTGCCAGTTTGCGGCTGGCTGCGACCAGCAGCAGCGTGGCTGAAGCGAAAAGCCAACAATTTATCGCAGGCGTGGTACGAACATATACTGGACCCATCATTGTACCAGCAAATGGCCGATGTAAAACGGAGAGTGACGCAAAATGACCCAGCACGGGGAACATGGAGCGTACGTGGTAGGCGCGCAAAAGTGTGGACGGATGCCAGCTCACTTGCGATTGGAGTTGTTGTGACTACAGAGGAAGGAGTTGCTGTAGAAGACGCTTGCTGGCTACGAAAAGACGCCGCCACACACATCAACATGGCTGAACTGGATGCTGCTATACGCGGAATGAATCTGGCTATCGCATGGGAGTTCTCCGATATTGAGCTTTGCACAGATTCTGTCACAGTGCAGCGCTGGATCACGAATGCTCTCAATGGCCGAACTCGTCTTAGAACAAAAGCACAAAGCGAAATGTTGATTAGGCGACGAATCGATTTGCTCTGTGAGTTGGTACAAGAGTGTAATTTGAAATTGACGGTCACTGTCGTCAAATCAGACGAAAATCTCGCCGACGCACTCACCAGAGTTCCCGGAAAATGGCTGCACGAGAAGGAATCAACGTGTGCAGCAGCCGTTTGCTCTCAACCAGCTGATATGGTCGATGAGGGTTCCATAGCAGAGGTTCATGCGCAAGCGGGCCACCCAGGCGTTCGGCGCACACTGTTTTTTGCCCGACGCGAGTGTGGCAGAGGAGTCACCAGGAAGCAGGTGCGCGACATTGTTTCTGGTTGTGACGTGTGCAAGTCAATCGATCCATCTCCGGCGCGGTGGCGACAAGGCAGCTTGCATGTTGATCACACATGGTCTAGACTAGCCATTGATGTGACGCATCATATGAACACGTCATATTTGACGGTAATAGATTGTGGGCCATCCCGATTTGCCGTCTGGAGGGCGCTGCGCTGGGCAGACGCAGCCAGTGTGGTTCAACATTTGGAACAATTATTTTACGAGCGTGGTGCACCGGGAGAAATATTGGCCGACAACGATACAATTTTCCGTGGGCGACTCATGCAGACGCTGTGCAGCAGGTGGAAAATAAAATTGAGATTTCGCGCCGCCTATGCACCACACGGAAACGGCATTGTGGAACGCAATCACCGTTCGGTCAAAGTCATTTGTGCTCGACGTCAGTGTGCAGTGCAGGAAGCGGTGCACATTTATAATGTAACGCCGCGTGACAATCGGTCATACGACACAACACCAGCCTGCTGTGTGTATAAGTACAAATGTCGTGACATTGTCAGCGTGGGCGACCTTGACCGTGACCGGCACAGTGAGCGTGAGTCTGCTGTTGATGTGCGCACAGTGGCGAAATTCAGCGCGGGCGACCAGGTATGGGTGCGAAACAAAGGCGCACGGTGCACCGAAGTATCGCAGCGCGGCGTTGTCACTGCTGTTGTGTCAGACACTGTCGTGGACGTAAATGGAGTGCCGCGTCATGTAAAGGACTTGCGACATCGCGGCCAGTCACCTGCACTGTGTGACTCGCCTATCTGTGAAGCTCCGATGATGGTGCATAGTAACGTACAACTTGACTCAACTTCAAGCGTCTCGACAGCACCAACAACGCCAACAGCGCCGGATATGTTCCCAGAAACAGCAGCTGAATCACACGAGACTGCGCCGGTGAGCGAGCGACGCGAGATGCCAGCCAGTGAGACGTCATCGGCGCCTGAACCAGTAAGACGTAGTCAACGAGCTCGCCGCCCGCCCCGTCGTTTCTGCTGCGATAATTTGTCTGATTAATTTTGTTGTCATAGCATATCCTCTTCATGTTTCAGCTTGTTATTTCCTAAGTTGTTTATGTGATCTATAGGATCAGGGGGGCGTGTGGAGTTTGTATGCGTGTTTGTGTGTGTGTGTGTGTGTGTGTGTGTGTGTGTGTCTGTTTGTCTTTGTGTGTGCGTCAAAGTGTATGTACGAGCAAGTGTGATTTAGTGTGTGCTATCCTTGTTCGTTGTCCAGTGCTTGAAGCGGCGTCACGTGACTCGTACACTTTAAGGTTATATAAGCGCTGTGTTCCATTGTGAAGGAGGAGTGAGTGATCAGTTGCGGCCGTGAGAACTGAGCGTGCGCTTGAGTGAGTTGTGGTGCGAGATTGGTGGATTATTGTGTGTGGTGTGTGTGCGTATATTCCAGTGAACCTGTGCGCGAGTGTGCACACAATATACAGGTGTTTTTTTTTAATTACACTTCAACAGTTTAGTACAGTTGAACAAGGCAGCTTTCATGTACCGAGCACACAATAATTTATTACCCAAACACCTGCAGGCTTTATTTCAAATAAACAAGAGACACCCGGACAAATTTGCACAGAGGTTCCCGAGAACTCGAGCTGGAAACAAAGCTTGAGCGTTAGAGGAGTAACCGTGTGGAATGGAATACAAAAATGCGTCAAACAAAGTAAGACATTGAAGACATTTAAATATAAATTCATTGAAGGGATGAATCAAGATAAATGTAAATAATCAGTGATGCTTCGACGTGTCCAGAGACGATCGACTGATTCAGCAGTGTGCCTATATTGGTTGTAATTATTTATATCTTGTTACGATGTCCCTGTCTTTTTTGTACGTTGTCTTTATTCATTGTAAAGGGCCCACATGAAAAAAGCGCATGCTTATGTGGGTCCCTGTCACAACGATTGTGTAAATTATATGTTGGTGACAAGTACATGATATGATATGCAGAGCCGTTGCGAGGAATTATGGGGCCCCCCCGAAGGCAACACTTGGGGCCCCCATTGTGAATATTGAATGCATTTATTAGACATAATCACATAATACGTGAAGCAAAGGGGCCCCTCAACATTCGGGCCCTCCCCCCCGGCCGGGGGGTACGGGGGCGGTTGCTACGGCTCTGATGATATGATTAAGAGCAGGAGGACAGACTAATGGCACAGGAATGCGACAAGAAGTACGATTATTGAGATTCAATAGGGAACGGAGATAAGAAGGCGAAGAGGGAGAGTGGATAAGTTTAGACCAGACAACATACCTTATAGCGGATACGAGAAAGAGCAGGTAACCGACCGAGCTGCCGGATATGCACCGAAATGGGGGTTCGCGGAGGAAGCCTCAGTACAAACCGACAAGCAAGATTGATCACTGCTTGGAGTTGGCGGATAGGTTTCAAGGGAAGATGTAAGAAGAGCGAGTTGCAATATTCGATCTTAGAAAAGATATAGGAGTTAACTAGAAGACTAGCGGATGATACATCAATCGACGAAAGAATAGGGTAAAATTGTCGGAGTAAAAAGCGGCACGAGCGGGTAAGCTGAGAAAAATGAGTCGAGAAAGAAAGGTTAGGATCGAACAAGACACCCAAATTGCGCATTTGATTGGCTAGCGGAAGGTTGATAGAATGAGGAGAAATTCGAGGAGGGTGAAAGACTAGATATTCTGTTTTGTCAGGGTTGAGGACAAATTTACGTGAAGCAGCCCAAGGAGAAATCTGGGTGAGCAGCATAGAGACCAAATTTGAAGAATGAGGAGAAAGAGGAAAATAAATTTGGATGTCGTCAGCGTATACGTGAAATGAAACTGGATAGCTGCGGAGAATAGGACAAAGGGATGATACGTATAAGTTGAAAAGTAAAGGACCAAGAAGTGAGCCTTGTGGAACCCCAGAGGTGAGAGGGAAGTCGCACGATAAAGCCGCATTACTGCGAACAGCATAGGAACGATCGTTTAGATAAGAGGTAAGGAGAGAAACTGCAGTAGATGTGAGGCCTAGATCAGCAAGATCGCAGCATAGGATTTCGTGGTCGACTAGGTCGAAGGCAGCAGAAAAATCTAAGGAAATCAGATGCACGGAATTTCCAAATGAAAAATTAGAGAATAGATCATTGGCGAGGCAGAAAAGAAGTGTTTCGGTGGAGTGCTGAGATACAAAACCAGATTGGCAAGGATCAAAAACAGGCAAGATGATAGGCTGTAATTGAACAAGGATGGCAGATTCTAGAAGTTTGGGAGACAGAGATAGAATAGAAATTGGACGATAGCTGCATGGAAGAGCGGGATCAAGGTTTTTTTAGAATCGGCAGTATAGTGGCATGTTTGGAAGCTAAGAATGAACCGTGAAGGAAAGAAGAGTTAGAGAGGGGACTGAAGCCTACACATGCGCGAAAAAACACAACTGACAGGAACATCACAGCGAGCAGGGAGTAGGCACAAATATAAAAATGAAAACACGTTTGCAAAATGGGAGCTTGCTAGATGGCCGTTGGTTGTTATATAGCTCATCCGCCCTTGAAACAGGTTTTGTTCTTATTCCTGTCGGATGTCTAGCCACCCTCCTCACTGCAGAATAGTGGGGGAGCCGGTTTAGTCGCCGACGACTCGACCATGAATCTGGTTGTACTGGAATAACACGGTTACCAGTAGGAGGGCCTGACCACGATACTGAAATCAGGCGTTGGAGCTTTTTCTAAGTCCGATTTGAACCTGCTGGTGTATGAATTGTGTTCATGTAACATTTCCTGAAAGCTTAGTACTATATACTGTCTTACTATGTACGTCTTGCAATACAACAACAACAACAACAATTTATTTGTATAACACTCACATAGAAACAAGCGCGAAAGAGACAACAATGAGAAACAACAGTACACGATTACAAGATGAGATAATAGAAGTAGAAAATTCACAGAAAGGGGAAAAATTGAGATTGTAGGAACGCCTAAAAAAGATAATAACACGTAACTGTGTATTGATCGACTGACCGGGAAACGTATGTCGGAAACCACAAATGAAACAACACATACAAATGAATATAAAATACAATGCTGGCGCGGAGGCCACAGTTACCCCCCAGGTGCGGAGCACCGACTACTGAAAGCGAACCGGGGCGCGAATTGGCCTGGCGCGCCTGGACCAAACGATTCTGGGAGGCCGGAGTGTGTGCGAAGTGTCAGCAGGAACAGGCGACTCCGTTACCGACGTGGGAACCGCAGCTGCCTCGGCGGCGCCTTGAGAAGTTTGGGCTGAAGGCGGCAGTGGTGAGCTGCAGGTTTGGCTTCTCTCGGAAAATGCCGGCTTCAAACGGTCGATGGCGACTGTGTCCGGGCGTCCGTTGAAGTCCAAAACGAATGCTTTGTCACCGCGCTGAAGCACAGCATACGGTCCGCGGTAAGGGGGAGTCAGTGGTGGACACACAGCATCCACACGAACAAACATATGTGTCGCCGTCATCAGCGGCTGCGACACAAACGGACGGTCGGCGTCGTAGCGCCGGTGCCAAGCGGTCGGTGTTGGCCGGAGTCTGGACATTGATGTAGCGAGCGGTCGAGCTGTCTCATTCGCTGGTGACAACTGAGTCTGTGAGAAAAATTGGCCCGGGAGGCGCATTTTTTCGCCAAACACCATCTCCGCTGATGATGAATTGATGTCCGGCTTGTACGCCGCCCGCATGCCCATCAGAACTAAGGGCAGGGCCGCCATCCAGTTGACATTGCTCTCTAGAGCAGCAGTAAGAGAGGATTTCAGCTGGCGATGAATACGCTCTACTAACCCATTCTGCTGAGGAGAATAGACGCACGTTGTCTTCAGTTGAACCCCGAGGATGGACCAAAACTCTGTCCACAGGTCGGACACAAACTGTCGGCCACGGTCGGACGTAATGCCCAGGCACATACCGAACCGAGACGTCCAGTCAAGTAATGCGCGAGCACAAGACGCAGCAGAAGCCTCTGGCATCGGTATTGCCTCGGGGTAACGCGTGTACCTGTCTACTATTGTGAACAAATAGCGATGACCACTGTCTTCCGGAAGTGGTCCGACGACGTCAACGTGAAGCGCCTCGAAACGTCCAGATGGTGTTGCAGGGCGGCGCAACGACGTATGTTAGTGACGGCCGACCTTGCATCGTTGACAGAGGGTGCAATTCCTCACCCAAGCTGACACTTTCGAGCTTATGCGACTAAACACGAAGCGTTCCGAGATCAGGCGCCGGGTTGTTCGCGCGCTGGGATGGTGCATGCTGTGAAATAGCAGATAGATCTCGTGCTGCAACGCCTCAGGTGCGAGTGGGCGGTCAACACCGGTGGAGACGTCCACCAGAAGACCAGTCAGCACGCCTTCAACATCACGGCGCTCAATACGAAGCGAGGAAGAAGCGGCGAGAGCGGCGATATCTGAAGCTCCTTGTTGTGCTAAGGCAAGCTTTTTAAGGTCTAAGCCTTGCTGAGCCTCAGCATGTATCTCAGACACTGAACGCAAGGCATCGTCTGGTGGACGACTGAGACAGTCTGAGACGGCATTGTCACGACCCTTGATGTGCCTGACGTCAGTCGAGAATTCGCTGAGGTACGCCAGTTGGCGCTGAACGCTAGCTGATCGCTCGGAGGAGCTGGTGAATGCATGAATCAGCGGTTTGTGGTCAGTCCACAGTTGTAAATTCGGACGGCCTTCTAAGAGGTGTCTGAATCGTTTCACGGCGCTGAACAAGGCAAACAATTATTTGTCTCCTGTACACCACTTTAGCTGTGAACCGGTCAGTATGCGCGAGTGATACGCAAGTGGTACCCACTTGTGATTCTGCAGCTGCAGGATGACTGCACCTACTGCGCGATCCGATGCGTCAGCTACGACCTTGGTTAGCGCGTCGTGCAGAGGATATGCGAGACGGGATACGGCCGCTAACGCTGACTTGGTGCTCTCAAAAGCTGCTGCTTGCTGGGGTCCCCAGACGAACTCGCGTTTGAGCTTTGCTGCTGCATGGAGCGGTTCGAGATTGGATGCCAGGTTGGGTAGGAACCGATGGAAATGGTTGACCATTCCCAGATAGCGCCTGCACTGCGTGGCGTCGCGAGGGGGCTGCATGGCCAGCAAGTCGGCGACTTTGTCTGGGAGAGGTTCTATGCCGCAGGCTGACACCTCGAGGCCTACGAATCGAACGCTGGATGCACTGAAAACGCACTTCTCTGGCTTCACAGCCAGTCCAGCCAGCAGCAGGCGGCGGAAAAGTTCCTGCAGGTCCTCGCGATGGGTCTCAGCGTCTGGCGAGAACACGAGAATATCGTCCAGGTAGCAGTAAACTCGTGGCATGCCTCGAAGTACGGTGTCCATTAGCCTCTGGAACGTCTGAGCCGCGTTGCAGAGACCAAACGGCATCCTCGTGTAAAGGAAAAGGCCAAATGGGGTCGTGATGGCTGTCTTTTCTTGATCGTCTTCATGCACCGGTACTTGGACAAATGCACGAGGTAGGTCAATTGTGCTGAAGATTTTGGCTCCAGCCAGTTGGTCGGCAAACGTTTGCATATGTGGTACGGGGTACCTGTTAGGTACAGTTATGGCGTTCAGACGCTCATAACATCCCACCATTCTGAAGGAAGTGCCGCCGTCCTTCTCGACCAAGTGTATAGGGCTTGACCAAGGAGACGACGACGGCACCAGAATACCACGTGCGATCAGCTCGTCGAATTCACGTTTGGCGGCGGCGAGTTTGGCAGGCATCAGGCGACGAGGACGCGCGAACACTGGGTTGCCGCGTGTGACAATACGATGCGTCACGCCTGGAACAGTAACCACCGGAAAACCAGACGGCGGAACTGCCAGTTTCTCGAACGCGCTAGACTGGCGGATATCGCGGAACAAATCACCATCTTGATTGGAGCGTTGAACGCCACTTATGCACGTGAGGTCCGGATGGTCAACATGACGTGATGAATTAGTGGACAAAAATGTCGCACTGTCGACGAGTCGCCGGCCTTGCATGTCAATCATGAGACCATATTCCCTCAAGAAGTCTGCACCGATTATCGGTGTGGGTACAGCCGCGACGATGAATTTGAAAGAATAAACTCTACCCAGGCCCAGATCGACGCTGGCTAGGCGACCAACCTCGTAAACGGGTATGGAAGAGCCGTTAGCCGCTCGAAGTTTCGGTTGAGGCAACTCGCTAAGGTGTTTCTGACCGACGGGTAACAATGACACCTCTGAACCACTGTCAACAAGGTACTTGCGGCCAGATATGTCGGTCACAAACAACAGGTGGCACTCACGTTTGAGGCAACCGGACGTGGCCATTACCGCCGGTTGCCGTGCCCGTTTCCCGGTCGTTGGAACTGTGGCAGGTCAACGTGGTACGTGCACGGTCCAGCACAATGCCGCGCGGCGGGACCATATTTGCGGTGGAGGCGACACCAACGGTCTACGAAACTTGAGCCTTCAGTTGCTTGCTGCGAGCTGTTTTGACGGCGATTAACCGCGTCTGTTGGGGCACGTGCAGCCGCATGGCGCGTGACAGCAACAACACATTCGTCGTCGTCACTGATCTCCTGGCTGACCACAAGAGTTGACGCTGGTGTCTCATGAGAGCGTGCACGATGGTGTATGTCGATTTGGAGGGCAGCCTCACGAAGAGTTACTGTCTTCAGCAATTCTCTGCACAGAAGCTTTATCTCTGTGGGAAGCCTGAGCAAAAAGACCTCGCGCAAGATCTCGTGATCCATATCATGTGGGTACAGCGCGTGCATGGCGTCATAAAGCTCGGATGGCTTCATGGAGCCCAGCCGCCGAGGAAGGCTCTCCAAACGCTGGAGCCTCTCAGCTGGAGACAGTTGGAGCCTGGTACGCAGTCTGTTTTGAAGTCGATCGTAGCAGTCGGCTGCCAGCGGTGATTGACGCGAAACTTCGCGGGGGGAAGTTTTGCCAAGACTTTGCGAAATTTGGTCAGCTGTGTCTTCACTCCTCCATCTTCCAACAGATTATCACACATCAGTAGCCACGTGTCAACATCAGTGTCATCAAACACGGGCAGCTCCACCCGGACTGCTGCTGAAAGAGCGTCTGTTGGCTCAATTGACATTGTGATATTTCGCACAGGCGAATAAATACAGAAAAAATATTTTACAACGAACGTTCGGGGTCACCACTTGTAGGAACGCCTACAAATGATAATAACACGTAACTGTGTATTGATCGACTGACCGGGAAACGTATGTCGGAAACCACAAATGAATCAACACATACAAATGAATATAAAATACAATGCTGGCGCGGAGGCCACAAGATCAATAAAATGAAAAAACAAGACATAATAAATTGTAAATTAGTACATAGCGATCCTACTCGTTGGTGTATTTGTCTTTGTCCTTGAATATTTCCGCCAATCGAGTTCATCTGAAAATAGATGTTATACCTTTAAATGTTTGACAAAAATGTCTCCATTTAAAATTGTCGCCTGATAGCAAGCCTCTTAGCCGTTGTGGCGGATCAGAGAATATAGCTAGTCAGATTTTCCCATTGGAACAGCACATGGATGATGGTTCATTCACCATTTTTTGGCATTACAGAATTCGCACACGACAGACATGCGCCCTATGGAAAGAAATGGTCTTGCTTCAAAAGTTTTGATATAAAGAAACGGTCGCACTCGGAAGTCGCGTAGTCGCTGAGCCTCCTCTCTCCTTCTCTGTGCATCTGTAGCCGCATCCACTGTTGCTGTGCGTGCAGCTGCAGCTCTCCCAGCATTTGTCAGCCGCCGCTGCTGAGACGCCTCCGGTGACTCAGCCAGGCGAGCAGCTGTCATACGCTTGGCGTTTAATTGCCGCCTACTGAGACTTATTACTGAGACATATCGGACGTCTCAGCCAGGCGAGCGGCAGCTGCTTTTTCGACGTCTCTACGCCTCCACTCCTGGAACTGTTCGGCAGTCAGCGGTCCGTCGGGCAGCGGCTTTACGTGCTGCATCCAAGCGACGCCGATTTTCAGCAGCGGCAGGCGTAGACGGCCCTTCGTCAGTGTCGTCCACGTCTAATCGTGGATATTTTTCTCGACGCATATTCTATCTGAAAATATCGAAAACCCAGAAGCGCTGTTGAGCGATACCAAAAAAATGGCATAAGCACATTCGATTCAAATTTGTTCATAATCACATTGATCAGGATACACATTCAACGTATACGTATAAGGCACACGCGAGTAGTAGCAGCGTATAGAACGCATGCACAATGATACTGCGAAAGAATCGTCGTCTGATCATCAAAATGTTGTACAATCCGTGTGCATGCCATTATATAAGTTCGCATCGCACACTGGCTGCACACGTGTTCGTTGAATAAATTTCCGCACACGGACACACATACCAATACAAAATGCAAAAAGGTATCGTGTGTACAATTCCTGAGAAGCAGGATAACGCGCACACGACCACGTGGTTGCAATTGCGCACTGTGTGTGCGTGTATGTATGTGTGTGTGCGATAGCTCAACTAAATGATACAGTGTATAGAATGAAGGTGAAAAACAAACACTGATATGAAAATCAATGTTAATTACAATTACAATATTGATAAGCTACATACATGCTCTAAAAGACGGCTGGAACACGCACACATACGACGATGTGCTTAATCAAACGCTCCGTTTTGTTACGCACTCTGCACGCCACTGTGCATTTGCAAACGCTGCTGAGCCACCCAACACGTGGCGGTGATGACTCACTATATGTGTGCGTGTGTGTCTGTATATATGTGTGTGTGTGCATGTGAGCGTGTGTGTGTTTTGCTACTGACTCTGTCCGTCACTGTGCATTGCAAACGCTCGCCGCAATGCATGTGAGTCATGGAATATCGACACAGACACACACACACCAATACAACGTGTGTATCTTGACTAGAGATGCCACCTAAAAAAACCGATGTTTTTTGCCAAAAAAAAACCTCGACCAAAAAACATGTTTTTTTCTTGAAGAGTCATGCAAAGAATTCAAATGATGGAAATAGGTGTCAGGAATCAAGAACATTTAGATGAATAAAATTTGATTTAACGAATATATTTCAGTCCTAACCTAACCTAACTAAACCTAAGCTAACCAGCTAAACTTAACCTAACCTAAATCTATGGAAAATATAGAATATATATATATATATATATATATATATATATTTATATATATATAATATAGAAATATACGTTTTTGTGCGTTTTTAATAAATTAGCGTATTTAATGTTCTTGAATCCTTATACATTTAGCCTTGACCCTGGTTGTACAGGCAGATGGTGTGCACATGTGTGTATGTGTGCGTGTGTTGGTGCGCATGTGTGCTGAACTCTGTTGGTGACTGTAACTAGGGGAAATGGGGAGTCGGTCTTGAGGCGTGCTTACGAGCGGTGTTGTCTTGTAGGCGCGCGTGTGACAGCGGTGTCCCACGCGACCACGCGGCACAGTCACCAACAAAGTTCAGCACACATGCGCATCAACACACGCACACATACACAATCACGCGCATACACATACACACATGTGCACTAGGGCTGGGCAAGAATCGAATTTCTGAGAATCGTCAGAATCGATTTTACCCGACAGCAGAATCGTCAGAATCGAGTCTAGAATCGAGTCTGATCGGTAACCAAGGGAATCTCCCAACATCTCGCACAATGGTTATACGCATACAAAGCGGAATACAGTTGCTCCAATTAGGTGTGTTTGGGCTTGAGCAAATGATAGGATATACTAAATAGCTACCGAAAACCTAATTAAAAATTTTGACACGTGCTAAAATCGCATTGAAATAAACGGTGGTTGAACGATTTTATTGAGCGTGCGTGTTGTGGATGTAGGCGTGTTTTGTGTGTGTATGTGCACAATGGATAGTCATTGGCGGATCCAGGGATAGGGGGATGAAGAGGTCATTAAGATATCAAAATATCTTTTGTGTATAATTTGTTGATAAAAGCATTATTGCAAAGACATTGCATAGTGATACATTTACATGAATGACAGCCCCCAAGGTTTAGCTCCCCCCAAAAAATAATTCAGCCCTTCCCAACATTGCACCCTGTATCCGCTACTGTTAACAATGTGCTGCGTAGAATCAATGCCACCTAGTAATCTAGGTAGTCTAGGTGGCGTTGGTTGCACGTGTGTTGCAATTGGTGAAGTGCGAGATGTGTCGGTAGATGGAGCGTCTGGTGTATCAGCTCGCCTCTGATTGGCTGAGGTATGTCGCAATGTGTGTATTAGGGCTGGGCAAGAATCGGACTTTTGAGAATCGTCAGAATCAATTTTAACCGACAGCAGAATCGTCAGAATCGAGTCTAGAATCGAGTCTGATCTGTAACCAGGGGAATCTCCCAACATCTCGCACAATGGTTATACGCATACAAAGCGAAATACAGTTGCTCCAGTTAGGTGTGTTTGGGTTCAAGCAAATGATAGGATATACTAAATAGCTATCGAAAACCTAATTAAATTTCTTGTCGCGTGCTAAAATCGAATTGAAACAAACGATGGTTGAACGATTTTATTGAGCGTGCGTGCTGTGAATGTCGGTGTGTTTTGTGTGTGTTCGTGCACAATTGACAGTCACTGGCGGATCCAGGGGTTCAGGGGGATGAAGAGCTCATTAAGAGGTCAAAATATTGTTTGTGTAGAATTTGTTTATATAAGCATTATTGCAAATACGTTGCATAGTGATACATGTACATGAATGACAGCCCCCAAGGTTTAGCTCCCCCCTAAAATTATTCAGCTTCTCACAACATTGCTCCCTGTATCCGCTACTGTTAACAATGTGGTGCGTAGAATCAACGCCACCTAGCAGTCTAGGTGGCGTTGGTTGCACGTGTGTTGTAAATCGTGAAGTGCGCGATGTGTCGGTAGATGGAGTGTCTGGTGTATCAGCTCGCCTCTGATTGGCTGAGGTATGTCGTAATGTGTGTATGCGTGTGCGCATGTGTCCTTGCTTTGTCCTCGAGCATCGCACGGAGTTAGTTTGCTCAACAAACTTTGTTGTTTCAGTGTCGTTTGTTTCTGTAGGCGCACGTGGAACAGCAATGAATCTTTCTATTAGCAATTGAATCAATCTTTCAATTGTTTTCAATCGTTTCGCTGCATAAGCCGTTCTCATGAATCTCCGCTCAGTCACAAATATGACAAAATGCGCTCGCAGTGAAGAAAACTGCGACCGAATTGGCTAATTTGTTATATCCATGATTGCCTCCATTTTCATATTGCAATTTCTCAACTGGATTCGATAATTTTTGGTTTGACACAAATTTCGTCTTACGCCACCTCATGACCCTACCAGCGGTGTGTACGTCGATTTCTTTGTTTGGCTGTGTGTCATGTTTGTCCGCGTCATTGTGTTTGTTTTTGTTGTTGTTGTCGCGTCATCGTTGTTGGACCATGTGTGCGTGAACTTTTTTGTACGCGTGTCTGGTTCGTCCCGTCCTGTTGTGTCTGTGAGTGTGAATACAGTCGGTCCATAGCATTCACGTTCACTTACACGTTGTTCAGTAGTATAGCTTCGTAACGAGCCAAATCAACGAGTGCAGATGCGGTACAACAAACAATAACTGAAAACTCGGTCTTAGTCAAGTGCGCAAACTAAATACACAAAATTAATCATGACTCAATAGAAACAGCAACCAACAATACATATAAATATTAATAACTGAATCACTACACTACACTGAAACATGTATTTTGATGTTATAAACATGTATTTGTATGTTGAATTATGTTTCACATGCTTCAACTTTCACTTTCTTGTCGTAAGAGGAAATTAAGGTTGTTATGACTTTGATTGAAGTCAAACATAGTTGTAAAAGTATATGTCAAATAATGTGTATAATTATGTGTATAGTGACAAAACTGGAAAATTACCCTCATACACCGATAGTAACATTCTAATACCATTGTAGCAAGCTCATCGCATTCGCCACACCAAGTGCATATTGTCAATTTATTTGTAAACACTTGAATTTAGTTTTTTCATCAAATTAGTTACCTTGAACGCGTTCCCAAGCTTTATGATTTTATATCTCATTCATGTGTTAAATATGATGTACGTGATGGTGCAATTCCCGCGCACCGACGCGAGCACGCCGAGTTAGTACGTTCTTCCTGTCTTGACCGCCACACGGTAAACTTGTCTCGATTTGTGTGCGTATTTGCAAATAGACTATACGTGGCCGAGTCTTTATTTCTTAGTGTGAGGTCTAACTCTTGGGGAGCATTTCTACACTGGTGACCACCGACGTGATTTTTGTGTGTGATCAATGGCTAGCGGACCAAGTGAATGCCAAATTCCTAGCGCGGACGAGGTGAGCATCTCCACATTCCGTTTACCGCCATTCGCTCCTGAAGAGCCAGAACTTTGGCTCGCGCAAGTGAACTGCGCTTTTGCTGTGGCAGGCGTGACTTCATCCACAAAAAAGTTTCAGTTTTTGGTGGCCAATCTCCCCATGGATGTCGCTCGAGAGCTGAAAGGCATCATTATGAAGCCTCCGAACTTCGAGGACCTGTGCCAGGCTCTCGTCGTGCGCCTTGCACACTCGCGCGCATCGCGTCTGGATGCCCTGTTGCGCCACCAACATCTCGGCGACCAGCAGCCCTCTCAGCTTTTGCGGCGAATGCAAGGCGAGTTGGCGTCGGCCGACAGTTCTGCTGACAGCGGCCTACTCAAGACTTTGTTTCTCCAGAGAATGCCGCTCCACGTGAAAGCGGCGATATCATTGCTGCCGGAAACCACGGCAGTGGAGGAACTCGCCGCAGCCGCCGACCGCTACATGGAAAACACGCGCAGTCGGCAGGACCTGACCATCAGCGCGGTGCAGGCGGCACCGGTCGTGAACACGGCCCCCCGTAGCGACCCCAACGTTCAACAGCTGGTACAGGCTGTCGGCGAGCTGACATCGACTGTGCGGCAGCTCATGTCGGCTCACAGAAATGACTGGAGCACAGCGCCGCGCACCAACTGGAGACGCCGCAGCCGCTCGCGCACACCGGTGCGCGCTGGGACTGGCGACAACGGGGCGGAGAACATCTGCCACTATCACCGTCGTTTCGGCGACGCCGCCGAAAGATGCCAGCCGCCGTGCCGCTACAACCAGCCGGCTTTAAACTAGCCGCGCTGGGACCAGTGGCGCCCGTCCCAGCGACACCCCACCAGCCGCTACTTTTCGTGACAGACGCGAACTCGGGGTGCCGTCTGCTGGTGGATACCGGCGCACAGGTGAGCGTGTGGCCCAAAGACAAGGTCGACGCGTCAGACATCCGATGTTCCAGCGACACGCCACACCTGCGAGCGGCCGACGGTCGAACCATTCTGTCCCACGGCACGTTCACCACGCGACTACGACTCAATGGTGCGTCCGCGGACTCGTACGAGTGGAGTTTTGTCGTCGCGGATGCCCCCACGGCCATCCTCGGTGCCGACTTTCTGGCGTTCAACAAAATCACCGTTGACGTGGCTCGGCGGCGACTCAGCGACGGGTCTTCAGTGACGCTGGCCACACCTCATCCCGAATTAGTTGCTGCTAGCGGCATTCTTGCAGCGGCCGCCAACTGGACGAGCATCTTGGACGAGTTTCCGGTCGTCACGTCTGCGCCGGACTTCAATCGTGCGCCCGAGCACACCACCGTGCACTACATACCGACGACCGGTCCGCCCGTGTTCTCTCGCACACGCCGACTCGCGCCCGAGAAGCTTGCTGTCGTGAAGTGCGAATTCGACCGTCTTCTGTCGCTCGGCATTGTCAGGCGGTCATCTAGCTGCTGGTCGAGCCCTCTCCACGCGGTGAACAAACCAGATGGCTCCATTCGCGTCTGCGGCGACTACCGCGCACTAAACAACATCACCACACCGGATAGATATCCGGTACCGTTCCTGAACGACAGCGTCGCCCAACTAGCCGGCACAACGGTTTTTTCACGCCTAGACATTGTCCGGGCGTACCATCACATACCGGTTGCTGAAGAAGACATCGCCAAAACCGCTGTGACGACACCGTTTGGCTTGTTCGAGTTTCGTCGCCTCGCCTTTGGTCTGCGCTCTGCGGCCCAAACGTTTCAGCGTTTTTTGGACGAGGTGTTGCGCGGACTGGACGGCTGCTTCGCTTATGTCGATGACATTTTAGTCGCCAGCAAATCGATCGAAGAGCATGAACGGCACCTGCGAGCAGTGCTGCGTCGTCTCACTGTCGCAGGCATACAGCTCAACACGACGAAGTGCATCATCGGCGTGTCAGAACTCGAGTTTCTGGGGCACCATTTGTCTCGGCACGGCGTTGCGCCCTCACCCAAAAAGCTGATGGAGATCGAATCGTTTCCGCGTCCGACCACACAGGCACAGCTCCGCAGATTCATCGGCATGATCACATTCTATCATCGGCTTCTGCCTCACGCATCTGATTCACTGTCCCCACTACACTCTCTCATAGACACACGCACCAAGAGGTCTCAAAAGCCCGTCAGTTGGACAGCGGACACAGAGGCGGCTTTCTCGCGCGCGAAGAACGCACTCGCCAACGTCGTTCGGCTGTCATTTCCCGTCGCCGGCGCGCCTCTCAGTCTGCAAGTTGACGCCTCCTCGAGCGGTCTCGGTGCTGTTCTGCAGCAACACGTGAAGGGGTCATGGGTACCTCTAGCGTTTCATTCGCGCCAGCTGACGCCGACAGAACAGCGTTACAGCACGTTTGGCCGCGAACTCCTTGCAGCGTACAGCGCCGTGCGCCATTTTCGGCACACATTGGAGGGCCGGCACTTCATAATTTTCAGTGATCACAAGCCGCTCACAGCCGCCGTCGGGTCCGGCTCAGACACATACTCACCACGAGAAGTGCGGCACCTGGATTTCATTTCACAATTCACCACTGACGTGCGCCACATGCCCGGCGAGCAAAACGTGGTGGCCGACGCCCTGTCGCGCACCGTCAACATGCTCACGTCGCCGGTGCCGCAGTCTGACGACTTTGCTTCCATAGCCGAGGCGCAGCACAACGACACGGACACACAACAACTGGTGAACAGCAGCGCCCATTCGCTCCAGCTCCGACAGGTGCCGCTGAATTGTGGACGGAGCTTGTGGTGTGACTTCTCCACCGGCCGAAGCCGGCCTGTTCTGCCATCTGCACTGAGGCGACCGTTCTTCTCCTTGGTTCACAACCTGTCTCATCCTGGCGTGACGGCCAGTCAGAAGCTAGTGGGCGACCGTTTTGTCTGGCAGGGACTGCGACAGGACGTGAAAACCTGGGTGCGCGCCTGTGTACAATGTCAGCGCAGCAAAATCACCAGACACACCCGCTCGCCAACGGCTACCTTCAAACCGCCGTCGGGTAGATTTACTAATCTACACGTCGACATCGTCGGACCACTTCCGCCCTCGGACAACCACAGGTACATTCTGACGATTGTTGACAGGTTCACTCGGTGGGCGGAGGCCATCCCGATGACCCGCACAACGGCAGAAGACGTCGCCAAAGCGGTTCTACAGCACTGGGTCGCACGCTTTGGAGTTCCAGAGTCGATCGTCAGTGACCAAGGTCCGCAGTTCGAATCGCGCCTCTGGTCTGGACTCATGGCGTTACTCGGCACCAACAAGAGGCGAACGACCGCCTATCACCCACAATGCAACGGTCTGGTGGAACGTTTCCACAGGCAGTTGAAGGCCAGCTTGCGGGCGTCATGCACCGGCCAGAGGTGGACAGAGCGGCTCCCTTTGGTTCTCCTCGGGATTCGCGCCGCGGTAAAGGAGGACATCGGCTGTTCCAGCGCGGAGCTGGTCACAGGAGAGCCTCTTCGTCTGCCGGGTCAGTTTGTCGTTCCTACTGCATCAACCAGGCTCTCGCCTGCGACATTCTGCGAACGCCTGAGGGACAACATGCGCCATCTGCGACCAACACCCGTTCGAGTGCAAGCCACGGCTTCGTATGTCCCACCGGCTCTTCGTTCCTGCACGCATGTGTTTGTGCGCGCTGAAGCACGCACTGGACTGGATCATGTGTACCAGGGCCCCTACAGAGTTGTGCGACGTGACGACAAGACGTTGGACGTGGTCAACGGCTGCCGAAAAACAGTCACCATCGACAGGTGCATTCCGGCCCATACAGAGCTGACTGCTCCGTCCGGCGTCTCAACATCGCTCGCCGCGAATCAAACCAGGCAACGAGATGTCTTCCGACCGCAAACAGCCGCGCCATCTATACGGCCGGCTCAATGCGCAGCACCGATATCACCGTCTCCTCAATCAGCTCTACGCGGCGGTCAACCAAGGTCAACTCCACCGGGTCGCAGAGTCACCTTCAACGAGAGGCCGATGGTGCGGCACATTTCACCGCCGCCGTCGCCGCAGCAGCATTCAAGACGTTTCGGCACGTTCATTCTCCCGGGCACACTGACCGTGCGGAACGACAGCACACGGCCGAACAGGAATAGTCAAGAACCGCGCGCAGCACCTGCGGAATTCCACCGCACTCGTCACGGTCGAATCATCCGCCGCCCCGCGCGCTACAGATAGGGGGGAGGTGATGTAGCAAGCTCATCGCATTCGCCACACCAAGTGCATATTGTCAATTTATTTGTAAACACTTGAATTTAGTTTTTTCATCAAATTAGTTACCTTGAACGCGTTCCCATGCTTTATGATTTTATATCTCATTCATGTGTTAAATATGATGTACGTGATGGTGCAATTCCCGCGCACCGACGCGAGCACGCCGAGTTAGTACGTTCTTCCTGTCTTGACCGCCACACGGTAAACTTGTCTCGATTTGTGTGCGTATTTGCAAATAGACTATACGTGGCCGAGTCTTTATTTCTTAGTGTGAGGTCTAACTCTTGGGGAGCATTTCTACACCATATAGTAACATTTTAAACCTGCAATATAACAACTTGAATAATGAGCGAAGTCGAGTCTGGCCAGAGTGGATTTTGAGCGAATCGAACCTGGGCGGATTCGAGTCTGGCCAGAGTCGATTCTGTGAATCGAACCTGGGCGGATTCGAATCTGACCAGAGTCGATTCTGAGATTCGAATCTGGGCGGAGTCGAATCTGGCCAGAGTCGATTCTGTGAATCGAACCTGGCCGGATTCGAATCTGGCCAGAGTCGATTCTGAGATTCGAATCTGGGCGGAGTCGAGTCTGGCCAGAGTCGATTCTGTGAATCGAACCTGGGCGGATTCGAATCTGGCCTGAGTCGATTCTGTGATTCGAATCTGGGCGGAGTCGAGTCTGGCCAGAGTCGATTCTGTGAATCGAACCTTGGCGGATTCGAATATGTCCAGAGTCGATTCTGTGATTCGAATCTGAGCGGATGGACGATATATCTTATTGAATATTTTATTTACTATTCATTGTTTCAAATTGAATTTTTAATATTGAATTTTCTATTGTTCGGTTGTTGTTTTTATTCTTGGTTGCTGTTATGGATCAAATCATGTTTTTATTTATCTGTTGGTAGCTGTTGCTTGTTATATATTGACTTATATATTAATATTTATTCCTACCTATTCATATTTATTGTTTTATATTCATTGAATAATACATTTACTTGCTGTGGATAGTTTGTGGATAGTGGAGGAGTTTAGGTGAAATGAAACAATGGAGTGATCTTATCCAGATCTTTCCAGATCTTTTGGGCGCTTCCGGTACATGGGAGTCACCGCAGGGTGGTAATAGTGCTTGCACTCATCCCATGCTACTGGATTTTCCTGTAATTAATAATAATATTAATTTTAGCATACCGAAATGGAGTACCCCAATAACACCGAGAGCAGTACCCCCAATAACTATGTGTTGACTATAAAACTTCTGGTGCAGGTACAGCCGCTGTATATATCACATTTCCATCCGTGTATTTATATGCTGGAATATACCAACACGGGTGTTATCAACGATTATCAGCCTAAAATCTTGGCGTATCCATAATACAAAGTTCAATACATACAGCGTGGGCGGATCTACTGACACTGTTCAATCGATTCATCCCACACACGCACACACACATACACACAGACACTCGCACACAATCACACATATATATCCATGTATATGCATTGATGACTGCTATAGCCATCTAGTGGTGCAGCGGTCAAACTCTGGCCAGTCGCAGTGTTAATACAGTATATCCCGGTAAAATTAAATTAATACTAAACGAAGTTTTATTCATATGCATTCTTCGATTTCAGTGTTTTGTTAGAGTGAATCTTCAAATAACTAGAAACCAAGAAACCAACCAACCAAGTCAACCAAGAAAATGTCAGAATCGATCTTGACGAATCAGACTCGATTCTGCAGCCCGGCCACTTGAATCGTCAGAATCGATGTTGGAGTCGATTCTCGCCCACCCCTAGTGTGTATGCGTGTGCATGTGTCCTTACTTTGTCCTCGAGCATCGCACGGAATTGGTTTGCTCAACAAACTTTGTTGTTGCAGTGTGGTTTGTTTCTGTAGGCGCACGTGGAACAGCAATGTCCTATCTTTCAATTGTTTCCAATCGTTTCGCTGCATAAGCCGTTCTCATGAATCTCCGCTGAGTCACAAATATGACAAATTGCGCTCGCAGTAAAGGAAACTGCGACCGAATTGGCTAGTTTGTTATATCCATGATTGCCTCCATTTTCAGATTATAATTTCTCAACTGGATTCGAGAATTTTTGGTGCGACACAAATTTCGTCTTGCGCCATACCTCATGACCATACCAGCGGTGTGCACGTCGATTTTTTTGTTTGTCTGTGTGTCATGTTTGTCCGCGTCATTGTGTTTGTTGTTGGACCATGTGTGCGTGAATTTGTTTGTACGCGTGTCTGGTTCGTCCCGTCCTGTTGTGTCTGTGAGTGTGAATACAGTCGGTCCATATCTTTCACGTTCACTCACACGTTGTTCAGTTGTATAGCTTCGTGGCGAGCCAAATCAACGAGTGCAGTTGCGGTACAACAAACAACAATCACTGAAAACTCGGTCTTAGTCAAGTGCACAAACTAAATACACGAAATTAAGCATGACTCCATAGAAACATACAATATCATAGCAACCAACAATACCTAAGAATATTAAAAACCGAATCACTACACTACACGGAAACATGTATTTATTTGTATATTTAATTCATTTTGAACATTCGCTGTTTAATTATGTTTCACATGCTTCAACTTTCACTCTCTTGGCGAAATTACGGTTGTTAAGAAACTTGTTATGATTGTTGTTGTTATGTTGTTATGATTTTAATTGAAGTCAAACATAGTTGTAAAATTATATGTCAAACAATCTGTATAGTGACAAAACTGGAAATTTACCTCATACACCGATAGTAACATTCTAATAACAGATAGTAACATTTTAAACCTGCAATATAACAACTTAATAACACCCGTGTTGGTATATTCGAGCTTATAAATACACGGATGGAAATTTGATATATACAGCGGCTGTACCTGCACCAGAAGTTTTATATTCAATACATAGTTATTAGGGGTACGGCTCTCGGTGTTACTGGGGGTGAAACATTCGCTGTTTAATTATGTGAAACATAATTAAACAGCGAATGTTCAAAATGAATTAAATATACAAATAAATACATGTTTCAGTGTAGTGTAGTGATTCGGTTTTTAATATTCTTATGTATTGTTGGTTGCTGTTTCTATGGAGTCATGCTTAATTTCGTGTATTCAGTTTGTGCACTTGACTAAGACCGAATTTTCCGTTATTGTTGTTTGTCAAATAATGCGTATAGTGACAAAACTGGAAAATTACCTCATATGTCGATAGTAACATTCTAATAACAGATAGTAACATTTTAAACCTGCAATATAACAACTTGAATAATGAGCGAAGTCGGCCAGAGTCGATTTTGGGCGAATCGAATCTAGGCGGATTCGAGTCTGGCCAGAGTCGATTCTCTGAATCGAATCTGAGCGGAGTCGAGTCTGCCCAGAGTTGATTCTGTGAATCGAGCCTGGGCGGATTCGAATCCGGCCAGAGTCGATTTACCTTATTGAATATTTCATTTACTTTTGATTGTTTCATATTGAATTGTTTATATTGAATTTTCAATTGTTCGGCTGTTGTTTTTATTCTTGGTTGCTGTTATGTATTAAATCATGTTTTTATTTATCTGTTGGTAGCTGTTGCTTGTTATATATTTACTTATTTATTAATATTTATTCCTACCTATTCATATTTATTGTTTGATATTTATTGAATAATGCATTTACTTGCTGTGGATAGTCGTCTTTTATTGAAGAGTGTAGGTGAAATGAAACAATGGAGTGATCTTCTCTAGATCTCTCTAGATCTTTTGGGCGCTTCCGGTACATGGGAGTCACCGTAGGGTGGTAATAGTGCTTGCACTCATCCCATGCTACTGGATTTGCCTGCAATTAATAATAATACTAATTTTAGCATACCGAAATGCAGTACCCCCAGTAACACCGAGAGCCGTACCCCCAATAACTATGTATTGACTATAAAACGTCTGGTGCAGGTACTGCCGCTATATATATCAAATTTCCATCCGTGTATTCATATGCTGGAATATACCAACACGGGTGTTATTAACGATTATCAGTCTAAAATCATGGCGCATCCATAATACAAAGTTCAATACATACAGCATGGGCGGATCTACTGACACTGTTCAATAGAGTCATCCCACACACACGCACACCCCCACACATACACACACACAGACAGACAGACGCTCGCACTATATATATATATATATATATATATATATATATATATATATATATATATATATATATATATATGTATATGCATTAATGACTGATATTGCCATATAGTGGTCCAGCGGTCAAATTCTGGGCAGTCGCAGTGTTAATAGAGTATATCCCGGGGAAATTTAATTAATTTCATTTTCGTTCATTTAAACTAACGCTTTTTTAATGAAACAGTGTTTTCTAAAACAGTATCTATGTAAGATAGATTTGATTGATGTACGTTCAAATACCTTTTGTATAGCAAGTAGCCTGCTGGTACGTATAAGCGGCTGGTTAAACCACTTGATTTAAACTGTTTTTTAAACCATGTTTTTTTTCAAAATATATTTTTTGAGAAATTGTTTTCGTAGATGTAGAGATTGCGAAAAAAATTGGCGGCAGATCAAGGAAAGTTGAACCAAATTAACTGTTTTTAATTAGTAACCTGTTTTTAGAACTGGTTTTATGGATGATGGCTTCTTTGATGTAGTTATTTGTGTTCAAATACCTTTTTGTACATCAAATATATTTCCTCAGTTGATTTTTTCCTACACGAAAATATTGTCCGTTTTTCTGGTCCGTTTTTCTGGTCCGTTGCCACTGCGACCCGCTTTTATTCGTAGTCTCATTAGGGACACTAAGTTTGTGTGCATATTCGTAGTATTTGTGTAAATATTTGCAGTGTTTGTACTCTTATATTTGCAAATAATTGATCTGCTGAATGAAATGATGAAACTCATTATAACCAGCGTAGTTAATTTCTGGCAGGAAAAACTTAATGTGTAAAAAAATAATAAAAAATGATGCCACCTGTGGTTTTTTTGAAACAGTTTCAGATCTTAGCACAGAAAACGGTTCTCAAACCCTGCTTTCTTACACAATGATTAACTCAATAATTGAATGCAAAACTGTACTGTACATAGAAGTGCCGCACAGTACCGTGCAAACAATGATATTAGGGCTTTCAGACCCATTATAACATTTATATTGTGCATATTTAATGATAATTCAATTTGATAGGGTCACTAATAGCATGAATAACCCATGTGTTGATTAAAAATAATTCATTTAACGTCCCAAATATATCATTTCCATAATTTGAATTCTCTGCATGACTCTTAAAAAAAACAAAAAGAACGTGTTTTTTTTTGTCGCGTTTTTTTTTGGGAAAAAAAACGTCGGTTCTTATTGGCAAAAAAACGGGTTTTTTAAAAAAAAAACGTCGGTTCTTTTTGAGGTCGCATCTCTAGTTGAGAATCGCCCGCTGCAGGCGATCGTTTGTACATTCAGCCAATAATCAACGAATCAGAAACAATACGCCAATACGTCATCAACGCCTGCAAGTTCACACACAAGCATACATGCACGCTCGCACACACGCACATGCAGGCTACCCGCACGCGCAGGCTATAAGCCACGCCTCAACACACTGCACGGCAAACAGTCAGATGATACAAATGCCTTAATGCGCAAGCATTTCCACTTCATACTACAGAGTGACAATGAAATAAGTCTCGCCACAAATTATAATTGGTGGCGTAATAAATAACTATAAATAATTTTTTATAGTCGCGCGCCACCTGGTGTTACCACTCATTCACAATATTGAACCAATTATGTCATATTGTGAAATATGACACAATACAGACGAGCCGCTGTCTGAGCGCCGGAACATGCTATGTTCATGCGACATCTGGTGGTGATACAAGAAAGTTATTGTCAACCAGCCAGATTCTCATATGACTCAGATATTCGGGTATGACCACAAGCAGGAGCGCTTACACGTACGAAGCACGTGTCGTTGCTCCGATATACGGGAAAGATGTTCTTTATCGTCGATTTTGACATATCTTGTTCTATCAACAGCTAGAATTCGGCAAGTGCTAGCAAAAACATCTGGGTGACAGATGCTAGTCGATCATTGTCTTCTTCACAAACTCTGTTGTGACATTCGTTTGGCAGGCGTTCAGAGTATACAAAGCTATCCGGTGTTTATCTTTGCATAAGCGTGCGCGCTCAAAGCTCTCTCAATCACATCTATATGATGTGTCACCAGTGTTTTACGTGGGCCCGTGAGAGCTGCACCTGCCAAGATTCGTGTGTGCTTGTCGCTCTAGTCCCATCTGTGTGTGTGTGTCACAATGTCACGGCAAGGACATCTGTTTCTTCCATTGTTCCCAATGAATTCCGGTTCGTGTGTGTTTGTCTTCTGTTGGTGCTTGTTGGTACTCGGCGTGTTGCCAGTAAGCGCGTCCAGTAATTTGTCGATCGATGCACCGTTTTCTGACGAACAACCACTGTTGTTGTTTCACGATAACAACCAGATCGATGGCGAGGATGAGGCCGAAGCCGGACTGCTGTCGTTGACCTGGCTGCATCGGTATGAGGCTCCGTCTCCGCCTCCTCATAACCAAACCGTCGCCATGGCGCGCTTCATCGTGCACCAGATCGACTGGACGGCCATGGCCACGTTATGCTCGCGGCCACCGCTGGTCGGCCGGCCGTTTGCCAGTCTCTTCTCGGTGTGCGACGGACCGCACACACGCTCTACCGGAGTGCCGTACATGTACCTCAGCTCGCTGGACGTGTCCGTGCGCGATCTTGAGGTCGATAATCGCGCCTCGCTGACCATGAGTCTTGCGCAGACGGGCTACTGCAAGAATCACGGGCTCGATCCGGAAAGTCCGCTTTGTGCGCACGTGATACTCAACGGCCGGGTGGTTCGTGTGCCTCAGTCTTCGTCAGAGTATGCCTTCGCAAAATCTGCTCTTTTTGCTCGACACCCAGGAATGAGGAGATGGCCAGCCAATCATCATTTCTTCGTTGCCAAACTCGACATTGAGCAAATTTCCCTTCTGGACTTCTTTGGTGGCATGGTGGACATACCGGTAGTTGATTATTTCAAAGCTCATGTTTCGGATTAGTGGTGCTCGTATGATGTTTGGCATAGGTCTGGATTCTGTCTAGATTCAGGACACTTGTTCAGCCGCGTATTCAAGCCCGAATTCAAAATCGCTTCTTATTTCAGGTGTGATCAATCTTGTTCCTTCAATGGATTTGTTTGAAATGCTTTTACTTGCATTTTGTTGTTTTTACAGTCAAACTGCATAAATATTGCCTTTATTTGCAACGAATCATTAATCTTGTTTGATCTACTCATTAGAAAGTACTGTCCTTGCGTGTACGTGTACGAGTTTGCGAGTCCTTGTTTTAAGGTTGTTATTATAAGTGCGGTATTTGGCGTCGCACATTTGGTTGAGTATTAATATCAGAGCCTGTGAATTTTCATCGTTGTACAAAGCATAGCTCAGAAAACTCATTATTCACGGTGTCTATCTAAGATCGATTCAATCAGGAGGAAGATCGATTCAATCAGGAAGTGGTTGGTCAGGCTAGGCTCGTTATTGGACAGCTTCATATTTCCCCTGTGGGATTACTCCGCGAATGGTAACATATCACTGAATATGGACACTATATTGAAGACAAAAATATAACACGAAGTAATACACACACAAAAATGCAGACACGTCCATTCATAACGAGTACACTTCTCACACCGCTCACTGAGTCAAATCTATCAGTGATACATGCCATATGATATCATTCGTGTAATCGGATCTGTCAGCTGACGCTGCAAGCACTGCCAGGTTGCGCTGCACCTTTCTTGGAATGCACGCGTCGGGCAGTGTAAGCCACAGAGGCACGCACGCACATGCACGCAGAGGAACACACTCGCATATGCACCAGCACAGAAGATTCCACACACATACAAACAATCCAAAAGATGATACACCACAAGACTCCCCCACCAGAAGCGGAGCTAGTCAAGCAGTGTAAGCGAGTGTAAGCGTAAACAGTAGCTATGGCAGTGCGTATAGCATGTTGAAAAATACAATGAAAATATCTAAGATATGTACGAATGACATTATAACATATATGTGATCAATGAAACGCTCGGCAATCACAACGTGTGCATCAAGGTAGGCGATTCACAATACGATGCACGACAGCAGCGTATACAAACATAGGTACAAACGCGATGCACAACAGCAGCGTGTACAGACATAGGTGCATATAGATCAATACAAAAATGAACATTAAACAGTGTGTAAATGATACGCGTGCATGACAAACAATGGTACAAAGTCTTGTGAAGAATGATCAGATATGCGCGACAAGACAAACAATATTACACAAAAGATGTGTAGTCAGTATGTGTAGTATGTAGTATGTGTAGTATGTAGTATGTGTAGTATGTAGTATGTGTAGTATGTAGTCAGTAGTATGTAGTCAGTAGTGTGGCGCTTGTAGTCAAATATGCAAATTGAAACACAGTGCTTAACACGCATATCATGTTCAACACGCACGCATACACCAAGTAGGAACATACAGATATACACAATGTTAACATACATTTTACACAACAATAATCAAAAGTAGTGGTAGTCTGGGTGTTTTCACACTTTCGGACACTTTGGGACGAACACTTTCGGTGATCTGGAAATAACTCGGAATGGGCCGCTATATGGCGCTTCGAGCGGGCGGCGGACTCGGTCGACGCGCACCCACACGTGCTCACAGGTCATGAGTCTTGAAGGCACGTAGGAAGGCGATGTGTTGTGCGAAGTACCGGCAGACAGTTTGTGGAAATCCACTTCTTGCATTCGTTTGGTGAGATCTAACACAAACTCATGCTGCGCCTTGGTCGAGACGGTGTCGCCCGTCGTTACACGCGGACACAACATGTTGCTGCCAGTCACAGCTGTAAATGGTGAGATGCCGGACTCGGTGGGCAACAAGCGAATACCCAGCATCACCACTGGCAACGCAGAGAGCCAGCATTGCTTCCGAGCCATGATCGATGTTTTTATTACACGATGTAGCCGCTCAACCAATCCGTTTGATTGCGGTCGATACGCAGTGGTTCTAATGCGGTGAAAACCAACTAACTGCGAGAGCTCACGGAACATTTCTGACTCAAACTGTGTGCCACGATCGGTTACCACACGAAGCGGGACACCGAAGCGCGACACCCAGTGAGTCATGAAGGTGTCGTCGACGGCTACAGCGGTGATGTCTTGCAGAGGAACAGCCTCCGACCAGCGACTTGCTCGATCGATACATGTGAGAATATACCGATAAGGCGTAGAGAACGGTGGGCCGCGTGGAGTGGTCGGCGGCAATGGCCCGACCAAATCGATGTGGACACATTCGAATCGCTCACTAGGAGCTGCAAATTCGGTGAGTGGAGATTTAGTGTGGCGTGTGATCTTCGTTTGTTGACACTCCGTGCAGGCGCGCACCCACGACTTGATGTCTTTCTCCATCTGTGGCCACACATATTGAGATTTGAGCAACTTGACGCTGGCCGTGATTCCAGGATGGCTGAGACTCTGCATCTGATCGAACACAGAACGCCTGCATTTGAGCGGCAGGAACGGTCTGGAATATGGCGTTGATGTTGGCGTTGGCGATACTGAGCTGTTATTGTGTGTGTGTGTGTTTGGGCTATGATGTTTGCGTATGCAAGTCTGTATGTTAGGACGAGTGAAACTGTGCGCGTGTTTGTGTGGCTGTGGTCCTTGCGCGAGCAGTAGATGTTTGTTTGTGAAAGCGTGCGTGTCTGTATGCGCAGCACTGGTTGTAGGTTGAAGCTATAGGTGTCAGGAATCAAGAACATTTATTTTTAGAAAATTTGATTTAACGAATATATTTCAGTCCTAGCCTAACCCAACTAAACCTAACCTAACCTAACCAGCTAAACCTAACCTAACCTAAATCTATGAAAAATATAGAAACGTTTTTGTGCGTTTTTAATAAATTAGCGTATTTAATGTTCTTGAATCCTTACACATTGAGCCTAGACCCTGGTTGTGCAGGCAGATCGTGTGCACATGTGTGTATGTGTATGCGCGTGATTGTGTATGTGTGTGTGTGTGCATGTGTTGATGCGCATGTGTGCTGAACTTTGTTGGTGACTGTACCGCGTGGTCGCGTGGGATACCGCTGTCACACGCGCGCCTACGAGACAACACCGCTCGTAAGCACGCCTCAAGACCGACTCCCCATTTCCCCTAGTTACAGTCACCAACAGAGTTCAGCACACATGCGCACCAACACACGCACACATACCCAATAACGCGCATACACATACACACATGTGCACACCATCTGCCTGTACAACCAGGGTCTAGGCTAAATGTGTAAGGATTCAAGAACATTAAATACGCTAATTTATTAAAAACGCACAAAAACGTTTCTATATTTTCCATAGATTTAGGTTTGGTTAGGTTTAGCTGGTTAGCTTAGGTTTAGTTAGGTTAGGTTAGGACTGAAATATATTCGTTAAAACAAATTTTATTCATCTAAATGTTCTTGATTCCTGACACCTATTTCCATCATTTGAATTCTTTGCATGACTCTTCAAGAAAAAAACGTGTTTTTTGGTCGAGGTTTTTTTTGGCAAAAAACATCGGTTTTTTAGGTGGCATCTCTAGTCAAGATACACACGTTGTATTGGTGTGTGTGTGTCTGTGTCGATATTCCATGACTCACATGCATTGCGGCGAGCGTTTGCAAATGCACAGTGACGGACAGAGTGAGTAGCAAAACACACACACGCTCACATGCACACACACACATACATATACAGACGCACACGCACACATATAGTGCGTCATCACGTTGGGTGGCTCAGCAGCGTTTGTAAATGCACAGTGGCGTGCAGAGTGCGTAACAAAACGGAGCGTTTGAGTAAGCACATCGTCGTGTATGTGCGTGTTCCAGCCGTGTTTTTAGAGCATGTATGCAGCTTATCAATATTGTAATTGTAATTAACATTGATTTTCATATCAGTGTTTGTTTTTCACCTTCATTCTATGCACTGCGTCATTTAGTTGAGCTATCGCACACACACATACATACACGCACACACATACACGCACACACAATGCGCAATTACAACCACGTGGTCGTATGCGCGTTATCCTGCTTCTCAGGAATTGTACACACGATACCTTTTTGCATTTTATATTGGTATGTGTGTCCGTGTGCGGAAATTTATTCAACGAACACATGTGCAGCCAGTGTGCGATGCGAACTTGCCATGCACACCATATGCCATATGATATGCACACCATATGATAATGCCATGCACACCGATTGTGCAGCGGTGCGGTGCGGTTCACAGCGGTGTCACACAACGCACAATACAACGGCAAAGATTATAGATCAATCAATCAATCAATCAATCAATATATTTAGAGCGCACGTAAATGACACACACGCGAAACAAAAAAAATAGACAGAGAAAAACATCATGTACCGGGAAACAATGCCGCAACAGCAATGTAAAAATGCGACAAGAAACAATGAACAGCGATATAGAACAACGACATACATATGATAAACATCGCACAACACAAAACTAGCGAAAGAAACAGCAAGAATTAAGAATCAAGAATGAGGAAGCAAAATAATGAAGACATATAGACAAATAGACATGAGATGGACGAAGGAAGTAAGTGAGCGGTATGAAGGAAGATACTACAATTTAGCGTACGGTGTTAATGTATGAATGTTTGGATCGAAGGATATTGAAAATAAATGTTTACGTAGGGAGGAGTAGAAAGACGCATAGGATGTAGACGAGAGAACATGTAATGGAAGCGAATTATAGAAACGGGGTGCAAAAAATGAAAATGATTTGGCCGACCAACATGATTCGTTCAGAGCTCTTGGGCAATTCAGAGGCCGAGTGATGCGAGGGAAAAATGAGAGGAATGAGAGAGCAGGCTAACAAGGTACTGAGGCTGATCGATGCCGTTTAAGAGTTTAAATATGGTACAAGCTAATTTGTAATGCACACGTGGAATGATGGGCAGCCAATGGAATTTGTAGAGATATTGAGAGGTGTGACAGCAAGGGACAGGAGAGAGCACAAATCTACAAGACTGATTCAAGACGGACTGCAAAATCCTCAAAAAAACTGCGGGGAGTATTGTCGCGAACAGGCCGAGCAAAGCAGTAGTTAAGATGTAGTTCTGATTAAAATACACGAACGTCACGAAAATAGAGATTGATTCACAAGGGCACTCTCACGCGCAAAACTCTCTAACACAGAGAACTCTCTCGCACACAGAACACCACTTAATCCGCTTACTGCACCAGACACACTGCCGAAAAACAACACATCGCCACACGCCCCCGCAAGCACGACATCTTCCGTGCCGAGTCGCGGCTCTCCCCAGCGCCGCTCCTCCGACTCGGGGGCAGCATATTGTTCAAACACACACATACACGCACATACACACAAACACACTCGCACGTCCACATATTAATCAAACACCGCGCAGAACTGAAAGTCGGCAAATACTAAACACATACAGATGCACACACACACACACACACACACACACACACACACACACACACACACACACACACACACACACACACACACACACACACACACACACACACACACACACACACACACACACACACACACACACACACACACACACACACACACACACACACACACACACACACACACACACACACACACACACACACACACACACACACACACACACACACACACACACACACACACACACACACACACACACACACACACACACACACACACACACACACACACACACACACACACACACACACACACACACACACACACACACACACACACACACACACACACACACACACACACACACACACACACACACACACACACACACACACACACACACACACACACACACACACACAACTTACAAGTATTAAAATACAAAGTGATACAATAATCAATGCGTGGAAATATGAAAGTTTTTACAAATTTGATGGCTGACGCCTGGTCCAAATATGGTCGGATGGGATAAAGAGCACGGAGGATTTGACGACAGGAGCGCGCAACAGAATGAATATTGTTTTCAAAAGTAAGACATGAATCCAGCACAACACCCAAATCACGAACAGAGGATCGCACCGGGAAAGAAAGCAGAGGAGGGGACAGTCGAGGAGGATGCAACGACAGGAACTCAGTTTTAATTTATTTATTAAAAGACAACGAGATGCAGCCCATGAGACAATATCAGAGAGCATAGCATTGATGAAAGAATGATCTGAAGATGTGAGTGGACATATTAGCTGTATGTCATCAGCATATACATGAAATGACACAGGATAACGTTTTGATATGGGACACAATGAGGACATATATAAATTGAAGAGAGTGGGACCAAGGATAAAACCCTGGGGGACACCTGAAATTAGAGGAATTGGATCAGATAACAGTGAGTTGAATTTTTCAGAGAAGGACCGGTCAGTAAGATAGGAACGCATAAGTGAAAGAGCCGTAGAAGTAAGGCCGATGTGAGATAGGTCATCGAGGAGAATATCATGTCTGACTAGATCAAAGGCCGATGACATGTCCAGCAGCACTAATACTACGGAATTACGGTATGAGAATTGAGAAAATACGGTTTGGGCAACTGATGTGAGAAAGTTTTCTGTTTAATGGGCGGGTCTAAAGCCAGACTGGTGGGAATCCAGAACACTATTTATTAAAGGAGAGATCTGTGAAAATATCACAGATTCTAATAATTTCGAAGTTAGGCTAATGATAGAAATTGGTCTGTAATTGTTGCACTCAGATGGGTTGTGTATTGTTTTATGAAACAACACGGAAATTGCAATTTTCGAATATATATATTATTCAACAAAGGCTTACACCAATAACAATATTAGAACGCTCTCACCACACCAAAACACTCACAAGTACCACACTACTCAAAAATCTCCTGTCACCTTGTCGCTAACGCGCAGCGTATGACGCCTCAATTATTATTTACAATGATGCCACCTCACACCTCCCCCTCAGTCACGAACATAATCCGACAGGTATCGTGGAGGACGCCGTTCGTGACTGGTACGACGTGGAGCTGGTGTGGGCCGCTCCACTTCAGTTTGCTGCCGGTTGTTGCTGATGGACGGACTGATGGCGGCATCGCTTTCCATCTGTTTCGGTTGTTCACGTACAGATGGCTCCAGCAAAAGATGCCATCTGTTACGCGTTGTGATGCGTCCAATTGGTGTGCGGAGTACATAGCTGCATGAGCCTTTTATTCCCACGACGGTCCCAGTACAGTCCCACCTTTTGCTCGATTGACTTTGAATGACCACTGCATCTCCCACCCTCAGTCGCGGCAACAGATGCGATCCTTGATTATAAGTCAGCTGAGCTTGAACGCGGCGTGGTGCATCGATGGCGTTCGCACTACTCCTCCACTTCGGTGCAAAAGCACTACGATGCATTGGAATGGTTGATCGGATAGGGTGGCCGAATAAAATTTCCGCTGGTGATTGCCCATCTGCGCCCGGAGTGTTCCGCAATTCCAGCAAGCCTTCAGTGAAAGCGTCATCGTCGAGTTCCCCGTTAGACGTCACCTTCTGCACTAAGCGCTTGATGCGCTTGACAGCTGATTCCGCAAGACCATTCCCTTGCGGATATTCGACACTGCTCACATCATGCTGCACTTTCCAGCGCATAAGGAAGTCTCTCGTTCGGCGAGAAGTGTATTGCGGTCCACCGTCGCTGCGAAGACGGTTGGGTACGCCGAACGTTGCGAACAACTGACGCAGCGTCCGGATGAGATGTCGTGATGTGGCGTCTGACCGTGGGCATTCTGCGACACAAGGCCAGTTGGAATATCTGTCCACATATATGAGGTAAGTGCGGCCGGCGTGCTGAAAGTAGTCCGTGGCAACACTTTCAAACACTCTGGTAGGTTGATCGTCACAATAGTATGGCTCTTTCGGTTGACTGTTGCGATAATGACGACATGAAGAGCATGACGATAGAGCCATTCTGACATCATTTTGTATTGTCGGCCAGAATACCGACTACCGTGCTCGACCTATAGTGCGATTCATGCCCTGGTGTCCACTATGAAGTCGGCGGATGATATCTCGTCGCATTTTACGAGGAACTACAAGACGTTTTCCGTTGAGTATCAAATTTCCGTCTACATATAATGAACTTCTGATGTTCCAGTAAGGTTTTATCTCATCTCGACAGGCGTGACGATCATCTGTAAAGCCATGTCGAATAGCTTCTTTGAGGCAAATGCACTCCGGATCACTCATTATCGCATCTTCTATTTCACCTAGGAAGCCCATCGTCAGTTATATAGCTCTCTTCGTAGCCCTCATGCGTTAAGTGAGCCACTGCTGCAACACCAATTTCAGGAACCGGATCCAGAGTTACTCCGTCTTCTTCGCCGTCGAGCGGAGCTCGAGAGAGACAATCGGCAGCTGCATGCTTCTTGCCAGGGCACCATGCAGCCGTAAATTGGAGATGAGCCAGCTTCTCTCGTAACCGCTGCAAACGAATATTGGCAATATCCGCTAGACCTTTTGAATTCAGGATTGGAAGAAGAGGTTTATGATCAGTAATGATCGTGAAATTATTCAGACCAGCGAGGTAGTTGTTAGCTTTACTGCAGGCCCATACTACAGCCAATAACTCTTGTTCAATAGCGGCGGAGCGAGTTTCTGTATCTGAAAGTCGACGTGAACCGCACTGTATGAGACGCCATTTCTTGCTCTCATCTAGCTGGCGTACCACAAATCCGAGTCCCTCTAGACGAGATGCATCTGTCTCCACGACAGTCTCTCGTGACGGCCGGAAGAAATCAAGTATTGGGGGAGAAGTCAGTATCTTTTTCGTTGCTTCGAAAGCGCGTGTATGAACGCACTCCTCCCAATGCCATTATACATCTTTCTTCAAAAGTTCGTATAGTGATGCGGCGGTACCAGCAATTTCGGTCGGAAATTGTCCCAGCTGATTGGCTAACCCTAGGAATGAGCGAAGCTTGGTTAGATTATTCGGCCTAGGAAATTCCTTGATAGCGCGAATTTTCTTTTGGTCAACCGAATATCCGTTTGGTCCCACGTCAAAACCACAAAAATGCACTTGCGATTGCGCGAAGTCAAACTTATCACCATTCAAAGTTATGCCAGCAGAATCACAGCGCATTAACAACTGCCAAATGTCTTCCAGGTGACTGTCGTAGTCTTCACTGTACACAATCATATCATCAACCACTTTGCCAACATTCATCACACCAGCAAGAGCAGCATCGCATCTCGTGTTGTATACATCGCCGCTTGAAGCCAAGCCCATGGGTGCTCTTTTTAGTCTGAAGCGACCCCAAGGTGTGAGAAAACATGTTAGATCTCAATCATCTTCGTGGATGGAGATTTGAAAATAACCATTTTTAGCATCCAGTGTGCTGAAATATTTTGCTCCTTGTGTTATACTAGAGACTACATCCATGCCAGCTCTCACAGGTTGAGTTGGACGTTTCAAATACTTGTTCAGTGGTATTAGATCGATAGAGAGTCTACAATCAACAATGGACCCTTCTCTACGCTTTGGCACGGGCACAACAGCATGACACCATTCGGTCGGGTGAGTCACAGCCTCGATGACGTCCTGTTGAAGCAGTTCATCGATGTGACGCTTCATGTATTCCCGATACGCTAGCGGTATCACTCTGGGAGCAGAAATGTGCTTGGGCTGCGCATCAGATGACAGCAATATCCGCATAGGAGGTCCATCCATGGTTCGCAGTGGACCACTCGTTGAAAATACTCTCGGAAAGGCTGCTTTCATTTCTGCAAGATGTTTTGATCGTTCATCAAGCGTTGGGCTGCGCATCTGCTTCCAGGTCGGACGTTTCATGTCGATCTGGTTGTTGATTACAGGAATTGACTTGCGTTCGGCTTGTGCGGTTGCTTTTAGCACGATGGTCGAGTCCTTCCTTCTTTGCGTAGTTACATTCTGCACTGGAATTTGCTGTGGAAACGCTCGGTGAATGATGCGCAGGTCAACCGCGTCCACCCACGACAAAAGCGCGTCGTTCGCCGCTGGCACCACATACAATGTAGTGTTGCACGACGCATCACCCAGCTCAAGAGTGGCGGTGCAGGTGCCTATGCAGTACAAGTGCCCACCGTTGGCTGACCGGAGTCTCTCACTGCACGGGGCAAGTTCAGATTGTTTGATGCCAAGTTTTTTGGCAACGCAAGCGTTGATCACGGATACTTCGGCGCCGGTGTCGGCGACCCACGAGACTTCTGTCGATGCGCCTTTCGATGGTCTGACACGAATTTTTACGGGTGGCACTTTTCGTCGCTTCTTTTTGCCGTGGCTGATATCACAAATCGTGATACGCCTGAGATTTGTCCATCGACGTTTTGGTGAATGCGAAGATTTATTTTTGTCCGATCTGTTGTGTCTGCTAGAACTGCGGCACACCGCTGCAAAGTGGTTCGGTTTGCCACATGCCGCGCACGTTTTGCCGGCTGCAGGACATTTGTGGGTTTGTGCTTCCACCAAGCGACCGCATCTTGAACACAGTGGCGTGATATGATTTGCCGCGAACATTTGACACATAAATATGTTTTTCCGGCTGCTTTATCGCCGACGAATTGACAGCAGCGGTTTCTGATGATCGACAAATAGCGACAGATTTTTCGAGAGTCAAATCCTTTTCTTGGAGCATTTGATGTAACGCAATGTCGTCAGATGTACCCATTATAATTTTGTCGCGCGGTCTGTTGCTGCTGCATGATGTGCAGAAATCGCAGAACGACATGATTTCTTTGACAGAGCACAAAAAATCATCAAAATTCTCACCGGCTTGTTGACTACGCAGATAAAAATCACGACGGTCGAGAATTATGTTCCGCTGAGAGCGCAAGAATGACTCCATTTTCGAAATACATTCGGTCAGTGGAACATCCTCCCTGATTTCGAGGCTATAACGCAGAGAACGTGACCAGTCCTCATCAATTGAAGCATGAAGCACTGCTTGTTGTTCTTTTACAGGTAGTTTATCAATGCCACAGAGAGAAACGTGCCCAGTGAATTTGTATCTCCACGTATCAAAGTCTTTCAAAGAGCATGAAGAATGCAAAATTGGAGCATTGTTGTTGGGAAGCTTTATTGCTCTGGATTCGCCCGATATATTCTGATTACGTTCAGCTGACAGAATTCGCTCATATTCAACTTCTCGGCGAGCACTGTGCTCTGCCAACCGACTAACTGCTAATGTCAGTTTTTGTATCTGCTCTTCAAGAGTAGATGTCGGCTGCGCCATGTATTGTTTTATGAAACAACACGGAAATTGCAATTTTCGAATATATTTATTATTCAACAAAGGCTTACACCAATAACAATATTAGAACGCAATCACCACACCAAAACACTCACAAGTACCACACTACTCAAAAATCTCCTGTCACCTTGTCGCTAACGCGCAGCGTATGACGCCTCAATTATTATTTACAATGATGCCACCTCACAGGTTGAGTGTGGGTTTTTTTCAATATAGGGTAGACAATTGCATGTTTTTCTGGTAGGAAACAACCATGGAGAAGTGAGAGGTTTATCATATGCAAGAAATAAGGAGCAAATAATGTAACAGAATGAGAGATGACCTTAAAATCAATTGGGTCGGCTGGGGAGGATGAAATTTCAACTGAGGCAAGGAGAATAGAATATCAGAGAGATCAACATGATTAAAAGCAGAAAAAGTAGAAGATGAAACGGTATGATTGATGACACAGCTGGACATAGGGATACTAGCATGGGCAGACTTAACTTTATTAGCAAAAAACGTACAGAGCTCAGATGCAGTGTATCTTTCGTTGTACATTATTTGTGTATATGCGAGTATTGTAGTTTTGAGCAAGCCTGCACGTGGCAGTGCACTAGGCAGTGCGGGCGATGCGGTTTCAAGTAGTTGCGCCCCCTGCGTCAATGTTGTACGGGTGCACCGATATGTGAAATGCAGCTGCCTGGTTCGGTCAAGGAAGTGGCGCGTGCAGTGTGTGTGTATATGTATGTGTATGTATGTTTGTGTGTATGCGTATTGCGGAGCGATATGATCATGAATCAGGAGTATCGTGCATGATATGGTGTCGTGTGGGTGTTACTGCGTTTAATGTGAAGTGGGTTTCGGGGGAGTATTGAGTGACTCGTCTGCACGGGCGTGCAGGTGTATTGTGAAACCATATTGTTGTTGTTTGTGCCTTCGTTATTTCTCCTTACAATACATTTCATCACACCAACTTCAATCTGTGATTAATTTAGCATGTCGATTTGTTTTGCGACTTTCTCCTAAAACTCCTACATCATCCCACCTCCGGCAGCTTGGCTGGCTTCCTGCTCTTTCACGGATTCGATTAAAAATTTGCTGTTTGACATTCAAATTGATTCATTCTCCATCTTCACCATTGTATCTTCGTTCTCTTCTCATACCTAGCGTTCGCTCTGATAGTCGCCATCATAGGCCTTTAGTTAGTCCTCCCGCTATCAATTTATCGTCGTCCAAATGTTTTACATTTTATGCTCCTCGTATATATAACTCGCTTCCCTCACACATCCTTGAAAAAACGTCTATCAAGTCTTTCTCTGTCGCCTCGCACAAACACCTATTTGAATCTGCTTGATCTAACCTACCCTGTAATCTGTTTCCGTTATCTTCAAACTCATGTTGTACATTTATACAACATTACACCCCGCGAGTCGGCACTCGCGACTGCTGCTGGCGTCTATACCTATCCGGTACGTGATTGCGTGCGTGTGGCTCAAGCAACATCAGAGAGCAAGCTTCCAAGTGCAACACAGCAGGCCATTCATGATCAGCAGAGCAGCGCTGCACCACCGTATCTCGCCGGCGATAAAGTGTGGGTGCGGCAGCGTGGCACACGCTGCACTGACCTGTCGCGTGCTGGCGACGTCACCAGTATTTTTTCCGACCAAGCGTTCAATGTGGACGGTGTACCCGCCACGTGCGTGACTTGCAGCCACGACACAATGCCGGCGAGCGCGACGACCCTGATGTTAATCGCGATAGAGCCGAAGACGAGTACGTAGCCCTGCTGGTGTCTCCGTGCCCACCTGTTGATGTGGCCGAAGCGTCGACGGGCTTGGACGACATTGATGGACCGCCTGTCCAAGCTCCTGATGGCGAGTTTGGCCTGCCTTGTGTTCGTCGCAGTGAGCGTATTCGCCGCCAGCCGGGGAGATATCGCGGCTGCTTCATGTGCACGTGAAGGTGTTGTATGTAAGTTAGTTGTGCATTATGGTGGTTTGTGTGATATGTATATCATGGGGAGGTGTGGCAGCGAGGCTGCGTTTGTTTGGCGCATTCTCGTTGAGTACAGTGTATGTATGTGTGTGTGTGTGTGTGCGGGTGTGTGTGCGGGTGTGTGTGTGCGGGTGTTGTGTGGTCAAGGTCGTGTAAAGTTCACGGTGTGTGCGCGTGCGTACGCTGATTGGTCATTAGTTAGTACGCTGGACTTTTGACTGTGTTTGGCTGGTTGACTCACTTCGGTCTGGTAAATTGTCTGGTCAGGAGAAGTCCTGCTACTGGTACTGTGTAGCCCAGTACAACCAGTCTCATAGTCGAGTGGTCGGCGAATGAACCGACTCCCCCACTGGTTCCCACCAGTGAGGAGGGTGGCTAGACACCCAGCAGGACTAAAAATATAACCTGTCCAAGGGCGGAAGAGCTACTCGCTAGCCAACGGCCATCTAGCATTTATTTTTATTCTTTTATATCCTATGCTTTTTTATTCTCCTTTTTATTTTCACTTTGCTTTATTTTCTCTTTTCCCATTATATATTTTCTCTCTTTCCATTATATTCTCTATAACATTACATTATTCATATATGTATATGTGTATGCATGTGTATGTGTATATATGTGCGTGTGTATGTGTTCGTGTGCATGTGTTTGTGTCTCTGTATGTATTCAATTTTGCAAGCACTCATGTACTTTTTGTCGATTTGTGCTCCTTATTTTCGTCCCCATACCGCTCTGTGTCTACACTTTTATTACTCTGCTCCTGGTCGCGCCTTTGCCCTCGAAAGTGCGCTATATCAAATACATGTTGTTGTTGTTGTATATTATCATCAAAATCAGCATAGAAGGCAAATAACAATAGGCCAAAAATGCAAGAAATTATAAATATGTGAAGAATTATATTACGCAATACACTTTTCATTGGGGTATGTGTGTTGTAATTGAATAGGCTGAAATTAGTTGAGGGTACCACGCCATTGACCAACTGAGTCAACTTTGAACACTAATGCATGCTCACTGTCATCCCCCCGAGCCTCGACACAAATCTACACCGAGGGCGTCTTTTAAACAAACAAACAAACAAACATGTATTTGATATAGCGCCAAGTAGAGCAGAGGCGCGTAAAAGAGAAAACTGGTGCGAATAATATTATTATTATTATTATTATTATTAACGTTTATTTGTATAGCGCACATTAAAACACACGCGCGAAAAGAGAAATCTTGGTGCAAAAATATAAACAAATATGTAAGACACGCCGCTTAGGGAAAACAAACATGCGGACAATACACACACCCACAAGCACACACACTCACACAAACACACACACACACACACGCACACAAACATACTCATGCACACACACCGCCAAATTGAAACATGGCAGTAAGAAAGAGCATAAAAAACAACAAGAAAACTTCTAGTGAATATATCACGCGAGACGGGTACGTTATGACAGCTCAGAGCGAAGCGTAAGGAGTAAGAGAGTGAGAGTCATGATCAAAAGATTTATCAAAGAGATGATTGCGCAGAGAAGAGGAAAACGATGATAAGGATGTGGAGGAGATAACATGGGAGGGAAGAGAGTTGTACAAACGTGGAGCATAGAAAGGGAAGGATTTACTAGACCAGGTAGATTCATTGAGGGCTCGTGGACAAGATAAAGGAAGAGGATGACGGGAAAGAAAGTTATTAGAGAGTGTAAGAAGCTGCGAGAGGTATGTAGGTTACCGAGGGTCATGCAAAAGTTTATAAACAAGACAGCAAATTTTAAAGTGGATGCGAGGGATGATCGGAAGCCATCGAAGATTGTAGAGATAGGGTGAGGTATGACGAAAGTGGGAGGGAGAAAACACGAAACGACAAGATTTATTAATGACATGTTGCAGGATTTTCAGAGAGGAGCGAGGTACATGGAAATATAAAGAATTGCAGTATTTGATTCTTGAAAAGATGAAACAATGAATCAGTTTAATAGCTGAGGGACGGTCGAGAAAAGGGCGGATAGGATATAGCGAACGTAGAATGAGATGACAAGTGCGAGCAACAGCAGAAATATTTGCAGAAAAAGAAAGTGAGGAATCAAGAATGACTCCGAGATCGCGAACACTTTGAGATAGGGGTAAAGGGAGCAGCGGAGGTGTTAAGCGAGGAGGATGTAGAATGAAGAATTCTGATTTGGAAGTGTTAAGAAGGAGACTGCGAGAGGCACACCAGGAAGAAATATCAGAGATAATGTCTGATAAGAACGAAGCATGGGGGAAGGGAAGAGGAATAATTATTTGTATATCGTCTGCGTAGACGTGGAACTGGACAGAATGGCGATGGAGAATAGGACATAGAGAAGACATGTACAGATTGAAGAGAAGCGGGGCTAGAATAGAACCTTGTGGCACACCGGAAAGTAGAGGAGTTTGCTTAGAAGTAGTGGAATTGAATTGCACCGAGTAGGAACGATCAGTAAGATAAGAATGTAGAAGAGAGAGCGCTGAAGAGGACACACCAAGAAAGGAGAGATCTCTGATTAAAATTGAATGGTCAACTAAGTCAAAGGCTGCTGACAGATCAAGGAGGATAAGCAGAGCAGATTTACCGAATGAAAAATGAGAAAAAACAGTAGTAGTAACGGAGGTTAGGACAGATTCAGTAGAGTGAGCAGACTTGAAACCCGATTGGAAGGGGTCAAGGGATTTGTTGATGAATGGCGCAAGTTGAGAATACATAGCAGACTCGAGGAGTTTAGAGGGAAAGTTGAGTAGAGAAATAGGACGGTAACTGCTACATAGCGAGGGATCGAGGGAAGGTTTTTTGAGTATCGGAAGGATGACTGCATGCTTCTCAGGAAAAAATACACCATGTAGGAAAGAGCTATTGATTAAATGCAATATAAAGGGAACCAGGAGCAAAGTAGAGTCTGATAGGACACGAAAATTTATGGGGTCCGCAGGGGAAAGCGAAATGTTTGTTGTAGAAATGATAGTGATGATATCAGGAAGCTCTAGATGAGAAAAGTGAGTAAAATGATCGTGGGATTTAGTGTGAGTCAAGCGGGAGTTAGGAGAAGAAATACTAGAAATGGCAATTTGGATTTTATCGGAAAAAAATACAGCAAGGTCGGAGGCAGAGAGAGAAGACGAAAGGCTTGGGTTTTGCAGGCCACTCAATGAGTTAAGCGAGGACCACAGAGATTTAGGACAGCGAGAGAGTGACGATAATTGAGATTTGAAGTAGGATTGTTTAGCAGAGTATAGGGCAGATATATACAAAGAGCGAGATGAGCAGAAGGATGACCACGTAGCGGTAGTGCAACAGCGTTTCCACACACGCTCGTGGTAGCGTTGGGCGCGTTTGAGAGAGATTAGTTCGCGATTAAACCAAGGAGGAAGATTGGAGCGATTGGAGGATGAGCATAGTGGAAATATGGCTTCGTTGATAGAAGACATAACCTTGAAAAAAGAAGAGTACAATTGGGTAGGGGGAAGTGAGTGAAATTGAGTTGAGGGAAGCATGTGAGAGAATAAAGTTGAGAAGAGGTGAGGGTCAAAAATTTTGTAATTTCTGTACGATCTGGGGGGCGAAATACGTGGTTTGGGAAAGGGAAGATTGAAAGTGAGGAGACTGTGGTCAGAAGTAATGGTATCTGGGGGAAATACAAGAACACCCGGAGGGGTTAGGTCGGATGCTAGAACTGGAGATGGAAAAAGAACAAGATCAAGGGTGTGACCGGAGATGTGAGTCGGTGAGGTAACAGGCGAGTACAGACCGTAAGTTTGGATCATAGACAGGAATTGAGAGCAATAAGGATTTCGGGAAGGTTGATCGACCCAGAAATTAAAATCTCCAACTATAAGAAAACGACTGGAGAAGGACGCGAGAGGCACATCAAGTAACACAGGAAATTCGGTAAGAAATAATGACGTAGTTCCCGGATGATTGTGGCGATATATTATAACAAAGCAAAATTTCGAGCAGGATGGAATATTGAGAGAAAGAGCGAGGTATTCAAAGGATAAGCATGGGGGACCAAAGTTGGGTATAGTAGATAAGACTAAGGATTTATTAAATATGCATCCAACACCACCACCGGAAGCTTTGGTGTTTGAGCGGGAGGAGTGAATAAAGTTGAAATCAGCAGGGAGATGGGCAGTAAAAGACGTAACATCAGAATCAAGTAACCAGGTCTCAACGAGGAAGAATAAAGAAAGATTATGAGAGGAAATCAGGTGTGAGAGTATAGGAGTCTTATACCGACATGACCTAGTATTTAGAAAACCAAGAGTTAAAGCGCTAGTGTTAGAGGAGGAACGGATGGGCGAGGCAAGAGGGAGCGAAGGTAGTCAGGCCGAGATACACGAATGTGAATCAGGGTTAACTGAGACGGCAGTAGAAGAGGAAATTTGAGTAGGAGAGTCACAGGAGAGGGTGCGCATACGAAGAGAATTACGGACAGCCAAGAGAGATGGACAGGATGAGTCGTAGGAGGAGTGACAGTGGCTACGCCCTGAGCGTACACAGTTTGTGCATTTGGCTGGTCCAGAACGGTCACATGTTTTGGATGCATGGGAGCCGGCGCAGAAGCCGCACTTAGTAGGTTGACTACATTTATCGGCTTTATGGCCGAGCCCCGAGCAACGGAAGCAGCGTACAACCCAGTACCTACTGTACACCGCACAGCAGCGCAGACCAATAAATAAGCGGTCTGAACAATCCTTGATGATTGAGCGAGCCGAGGGTGACACAGATAGAACAGCATGAGTGGCGTTATTCTTCGGCTTGGTGAAAAATAGAACCTGTAGATCCGACGGGGAAGATCAGTCAGAGAAGAATTTTTTAGGCGAATAGATGAGAGCAGGCTTTCCGGAGTCATGTCGCTCGGGATGTTAGCGATCGTGATCTTTGGGCGAATATGCCTCAGAGGAGGGATGTGTACCTCCACATCGGCGAATGCCGCACGAACACAATCTGCAGCGTTCTCCGCCGAGCGTGGCGAGTCACAACGCAGCACTAAGCTACCGTTGGCAGATGGGCGAGAACCAGAGACCGGAATTTTCTGTAGAGCTGGAGCCACAAGTTTTTCAGAAATAGGTGTGTCAGAATTTCTGGATTTGAGGACAACCGCGTAGGACTTCAGAGAGTTGGGAGAACGAGTATCAGCCGTGACAGCTTGACTAGACGAGCTACGGAAATCGGTCAGTATTTCCTGCCGAAATGAGTTGAGGCGAGAATCGACAATATTAGCGATTGTTTCAGCAGTTACAGGTGCCACAGTGGAAGCCGAGCGGATCTTTGATTGGCACGGTGTGCAGCACCAAAACAGCCGATGCTTCCTAACGGCATTGTACGCCGGGGTGGTCAGGCCCGCACATGATACGTGAAAGCATGTCATACAGCTCTCGCACTCTATATACGATGTGGCGGCGATGGGCTCACCACATTGGCAAGACTTCGCAGGGGTAGAGGTGGGAGCAGATGACGAAGGCATTGCAATGGCATAGAGAGATGACAAGCACAGACGTGGACTTGCAGACAGACACACACTCACGCTCGACAGCGGTAGATCAGGTTAACCTGATACTAGCAAATGTAACGTGAGCGCCTTCACGGCGTTCACACAACACCGCCACACAAGCGTAACTCACACACTACGCAGCACCACCATAGTCAGCACTAGCACACTCTCACACTCTCACTCGTTCAAAAAATTGATCACAGTAAACACAACACCAGCAACACATCCACACTGGACCACTGACAACTGACAACTGAATATAAAGGAGTATAAGCTCGTAGAGGGAAAATAAATAAGCCAGCAAAAATAACACACATGATAATAAAAGAGAAAAACGAGTATAAAACAGCAAAAGAAATATCTTACACAGTAACATACATCACATCATACATTAACACTGGTAACCAAGAAAAACGAATCTAGAGAGAACAAGATTTAGTGCTGTCGAAATGGAGGAGTTAAAGGTGTGGGCAAAGATAGCAAAAAATTTGTGCAGAGCAGAAGAGAATGAGTATGATTTTTGCTTCAGCACATGAGGAGGAAGTTGATTGTAAAGACGGGGAGCAGAAAAGTAGAATGACTTGGCTGACCAGTTTGACTCATGAAGAGCAGGAGGAGAAACAAGAGGTACAGGACGACGACTGGAAGGTCGCTCGTTGCACTGTAGGAGGGTATTGTGATTTAATTTGGAAAAGCCCTTTTGTACTTTATTGGAGAACCCAAAGCTTACCTGATTGCGAATTTATTTTGTCGCAGGTAGCCGTTCGCGTTGTTGTACGTACAGCCCCGGTGGCAATGGATTTCTTGTAATTGGAAGTAATTGCTTGTCGCCGAATATTGAAAGAAGACTTGACGATAACTGAAATAGGCTTGAAATACGATGCCTCGAACGCTGAACCACGAAATATCCGTACCGAACCCCGAGTAAATTCCCCACACCGTCCTCTCTGTCTCCACTAATTCCCTTTCGCCGTTCCGGGTTGCCACGCTCCATTTTATCGCGGATTTGCCTTGAATCCTCCAAAATAGTACTGGGCTTTGACATTATTTTCCCAATTAAATAGAATTGAAATTATTGAATTAAATTATGAATTACAATTGAAAATGATAAATATTTCTTTCACCCTCCCTTAAAAACAAAAGGGAAAGGAAACATATGAACCTTGTAGACTGAAGCATGTCGTTGAATGAAGTTTGAGGAACGACCACACTCAGAGTCAATTTGACAACAATAAGAATTGTGAATGATGATGAAGGACTGAGAAGGCCTGGTATAAAGTGAGAAGTGGCATGAACTTTGATAAGACACCATTTGAGGACAATGATACAATTTGATAATGATCGTACTCACTGAACACTTTTATAGATTCATCACGTATGAGGCCGGCTAACTGCTCTCGTTGTTTCATTGCAGCTTTTCTCTTCCCGCGATTGGGATGAGATGTTGCAGTCTCTCTTTCTTCATTGACACCCGGCGCTGTTTGACTTGGATGGATCGCAGTGATTTCTAGAGGATAAAGATGCTTGACTGCGTGAATGCTACTCTTGCCAGAACTATTCTTCAGTATAACTTGCCTGACACGCCCATCTTCACCCGGTAGTAGCTTGATAATTCGGCCCATGGACCAAAATATTCGAGGTCGATCCTTGGTGTGAATGAGAACAATATCACCCACAGATAATTTGTCCTTCCAGTCGGTTTGATACAAATTTCGGTTCAAGTCTCTCAAGCTCAATACGTACTCTTCATACCACATTGCACGGAACTTGTCCAACAACTCATTCTGAACTTGAATTGTGTCATTCAAACGACGATGCATATCATTCGCTTCAGGCGTCCACAGTGGATCTTCCTTGTGATCAGTGATTATCTGTAATCGAGGATTGAGGTTTAACTTCAGAATCTTGTTGGGTGTGAGTGGTTCAATTTCGTTGATGCCACTATGCACATAGGTGAGCGGACGATTGTTAACCGCATCTTGAATGCCTGATAAATGAGTGATGAGATCGAAATAGGATAATCGAGCTTTGCCGATCGACTTATACAGGCACTGTTTCACCGTTTTAATCTGCCTCTCATATACGCCCCCCATCCAGCTGGCGTACACCGGAATTGTTTTGTGTTGTATGTGATGTTTCCTCATATATTCAACAAAATCGTCTGACAACAAAGCTTCTTGAAGGTAACGCTTACTGGTGACAAATTGCTTCCCATTATCTGAATAAATCATCTCGGGCACCCTGTAAGTGTTACAGAATCTCATGAACGATTGAAGAAAGGAAGAAGTACTGACATCGGGAAGAACATCCAAATGAACGCACCGTAGCGCCATACAGGTATACAGGGCGATGTACACCTTTTGTTCCTCACCACCTTTCCCTGTGATATTGATATGACCTGTGTAATCAATGGCCACATTTTCATATGCCTTTACAAATTTGATTCGTTCGGTCGGAAGATTATTCAGTCGCGGATATTTCACGGACAGCGAATTGAGTTTTTTGCAGATAACACAATCTCTGATGATTTTCTTGACTGCCTGTCTACCACCAGGTATCCAGAATCCTCTTTCTCTCAGTTGAGTGAGTGTCGACCCGATCCCTAGGTGACGGCATCGTTCATGTTGATCTCTGATCATTAGCCGGGTAATATGATGGTCTTTTGATAATAACACCGGATTCTTCGCTGCGTAACTGAAGTAGTTCAGGCGAGAAATCCTACCTCGGCAACGAATAATACCCTGATCATCCAACAAAAGGTTGAGATCGTTCACCAAATTTGGAACACGCTGGCTGCGTTCGGGATTCTGAAGATAGTCAAGGATGTCTGAATATTCTTGAGCTTGCAGGGCCTTTAGCCAATAATTAACTGCTTTCTCATTTGTGTCGGATGACGTCTTTCGCATTTTGTCCACAAATTTGAAGACCAGTCCGGTGATGCGATGAATTTTGTTGAGGTTGGAGAGCTTTTCAGCAGTGAACAAGGTGTCCGTCGACGACTGCGCGTTAGACGACGACGTCTGCCCCTGACGCTGCCCCAAAACCAAAGATTTCTGCTCGTGTGAATCTTGCCTGAAGTTCAAGAGTTGTTCTTGAGTGAACTTCGTAACACAAGGAACTTCGACGGGCGTTTCTGTCCAGATTTTCAGCCAATCAGGTCCAAAAATCCACTGATCCTGATATTTTTCGAATTTCACAAACGTTTGACCTTTCGTCAAGAGATCAGCGACATTCTCATTTGTCGGGACATAGCCAAACCGCATTACTACTCCCTTGTCAGATTCGATGTTCTTCTTCATAGCCTCAATATCCTTTTGACGAGCTTGAGTGAAACGATTGGTTGTTCTGCAGCCCTGATGAATCCACTCTAGTACGACCTGTGAATCGACCCACACATTGATCTGCTGAATTTCGAACATGAGTGAATCCAGAATGAGTTGTAGGCATTTCATCATCAAGAAAACCGCCAACAGCTCAGTTTGCGGAATGCTCTTGTTTTGAGGTGAGATCTTCGACTTGGCAAATATGAAATTCGATTCATTCTTTGAGTTCGTGGCATAACAAACGAACCCATAGCTTTCTTTCCCTCCGTCACAAAATATATTTATGTCATGATTCGACAATGAGTCAGCTGACTTCCTCGGAAATCGCAGTTGGTCAAGCTGCGCCAGCTCCTTTTGAATTGATCTCCATTCTCGCGATAGCTGTTCCTTGAGTGGTTCATCCCAACCAACCTTGAGTAGCCACAATTTCTTCATGAAGAGCCTACCGCACAATGTGACAGGCAGTGCTAACGACAGCGGGTCGAAAATCTTGCTGATGTTGCTCAGTACTCGCCGTTTCGTAGGCCTGGACTCTGAATTATGATGAACAGCTTGACAGTCCGCGAGCTTCAGTGAATCCCTTTCTGGGTCATACATATATCCCAACACTTTCTCATAATCCGATTGGTGAGTGGTCGCCGTTTCATTCGACATCATAAGTTCTCTCATGGAAGACACATTTGAAGACCAGCTTCGAAGATTGAACCCTCCTTCCTGCATGATTTCCCTACTCCTGTGGTACACATTGAGAATCTGATTGGTACTAGAGGAAGTAAACAAGAAATTATCCATGTAGAAGGAGCTTTTCAGAATATCCGCTACAGAGTCTTGCGGATATAATTTCAAATGATACTGCAAGACCCTCATCAACACAAATGGACTTGCATTTAGGCCAAATAGAATAGTTCGATGTCGGTACACTTTCAACACGCCATTCGACTCCCACAAAAAACAGAATATGTTTTTATCTTCTTCCGACTACAACTGAATCTGCAGAAAGGCTTTCTCTATATCAGCCATTAGTACAAAATCCTCCTGACGAAATTTTAGCATCATACCCACAAGATTCGCCAACAAGTCTATTCCTTGAAAGCACGCTTGATTAAGTGTCGTCGCATTTTTGTCGACCTTAAAACTACAATTGAATACTGTTCGCATTTTAGATGTACACTGATCTTCATCTTTGAACACAGGATGATGGGGGATGAAGACACAGTTCTCTTTGACAAGTGACTCAACATCAATTTCCTCAATAATGTTTCTTTGTATTTGATCTGTGAAATTGCTTTCGTAGCGATCTAGACAATCCTTGGCTACCAGACTTCGCTGGACCTGCTTCATTGCTTTGAATGCGACATCGAAATTGTGATCTACATTGCTGATTGAGTCTAAAAAAGGCACTTTGACCGAATAATGGCCATCTTTGAATTCAATACTGTCATCGAATTCTTTGATCAGCGCTTCATCTGTTTCGGCGAGAGTGTCATCTTTGATGCCGATGTTCTCCACCTTGAACATATTCTCCAACTCCACATCCACATCTAATTCGCCAGATGATAGTGACACAGGACTGAAATATGTGCGAGTTGGGTTTATTGCCAAGTTGACCAGACGTTCGTTTTTTTGTCTACAGGTGTCACTGAAGTCTGTTCACCCATGAGGGAGGAAATTTCTCCGAAAAGTATCATACCATCGTCGACTTCATAAGCAGTCGTATTGCCAACCTTAACACTGCTCAGCGGCTGAATGTGTCCTATGAGATCAGAACCCAAAAGACAATGAAAATCGGTCATTCTGTCTTCCGACATGTCCCGGAAAAAGCTGTCAGCCAACCTGAGGCCTTCAGACTTGAATTTTCGTACCAGTTTGGTCACTCCTGGCACCTGATAATCCAATGACATACTACCATCTACCAGCAACTTGACGGTCGTGCTACCTCTTCTTGTAAAATGAACATTGCACGCGACAACATCATGCTGTTTCTCCGCGGTGCCTATGAATGTACGCACTTGATATTTGACGCGGTGCTTTTCTCTCTTGGCTGAGATCTTATCAGCCATATACTCACTGATGTAAGACGTTTGTGAGCCGTGATCGATCAAACACCGGACTATTTCACAATTTCCGTCCTCGGTTTGCATGAGTACCGACATTGATGGTAACAGTACCGCCGCCTGTGCATCGGTCTTCATCATGCACAGATGATTCTCCAGTTTTGTGACTTTGGTTGGACCACTACACACCGCAGTTATATGCGTATTTTTGCCGCACGATTTGCAGCTGTAGGTGAGCCCCTTCTTCTGGCATTCACACTCCTCCGTCGGCCGCCCGCCGCTGCAGTGGACACACCGTCCGAGCTGTCGCAAACGCTGGATTCGTGCCTGAGAATTTGAGTAATTACCACACTGCGACATCGGATGATCCCCTTCGCAAGACTTGCATGATTTCCATGAATGTGACGACGACTTTGATTGCTGAACCTCCGATCTGACGGCTGATGTCGCAAATGTTTGCAAACTCGGAGATGACACCCGAAGCTTTTCCTGACCCCGGCGCACATTTTCTCGATACTTCTCGACATTTTGATTTGAGCGAGGTTGCGGTTTTTGGTCGAAGACCTTGGTCTGAGACGTGTTTCGATTAGCGCCCCCTTTTTGAGCTTCAAGCGCCCTCAATATTTTGCTGGAATTCTCCAAAATTGATTTTACTGAGGGGTATTCTGATCCAATCAGTAAACTGGACCTGGTTCTGTAATTTGATGGTAATCTATTCATTACAATATGGCTCAAAAGCCTCGAACCAAAACTGCCTTCTACGAGTGCTTCCAAATTGTAATTTTGCAGCTCATAGACCGTTGACCGAATCTGATGTAACAGTCGATGCATTCCGGCAAAGTCCGTGTCTGACGGACAACTCTGCCCGGTGAGTGTACACATGAGGCGCTCCACTACGGATTCTTCATCGAGATATTCGTCTTTCAAAAATTTCATAGCGGTGCCGTAATTGACATCAGTGTTTGACAGATGCTTAACAACATCCAGAGCGTCTCCTCTCAAACAGCTCTTGAGGTATATGAGCTTCACCGTGTCAGAAAACTCCTCTTTTTCCCCGACAAGGTCATTGAACAGTCGGATGAATTCCGAAAACTGCAACCTGTCTGAGGCGCCGTTGAATGATGGAAGTCGAATCTCCGGTGGTTTGACATGACTGACCTTAGCGGATTTTGCCGGTTGAATGGGCCGCATCGCCGCGGTTGACTGGCTCGACGCGCTGATGATAGCTGAAAGGCTCTGCGCGATCTGAGCGTGATAATCTGTCTGTGACTCGACATCCTGGTCGCACTCCTCTGGTGACGTCTCTTCTAACAAAAATGTGATTTTCAGATCCAAATTCTCAATGTCTGCAAGTTTAGCTCGGATAGATTTGACTCTGTCATGAACTACTGTCTCGTCAAGCTCCTCCTTTTCGAGTTTTTTGATCCACAAAGTCACTAACCTCTTTAGGGCACCACGTTGAACTTTCAGCTCTTTCATTGACTGAATCGTTTTGACATCATCCATCCTGACTGAGATTAGGATGTGATTAGAGAGGACTACTAAGACCAATACAAAGTACAATTGGAAATGAGACACAGAAAATTAAATGCCAAAAAGCGACGACATACTTCAATTTAGCTTGTCACATGATGATAATTTACATTTTGACTTCAATAAACTGGAAAGTACAGAAAATAAATTCGCAATATATTGTGATTTAGTTTGGAAAAGCCCTTTTGTACTTTATTGGAGAACCCAAAGCTTACCTGATTGCGAATTTATTTCGTCGCAGGTAGCCGTTCGCGTTGTTGTACGTACAGCCCCGGTGGCAATGGATTTCTACGCAAGTAATTGCTTGTCGCCGAATATTGAAAGAAGACTTGACGATAACTGAAATAGGCTTGAAATACGATGCCTCGAACGCTGAACCACGAAATATCCGTACCGAACCCCGAGTAAATTCCCCATACCGTCCTCTCTGTCTCCACTAATTCCCTTTCGCCGTTCCGGGTTGCCACGCCCCATTTTATAGCGGATTTGCCTTGAATCCTCCAAAATAGTACTGGGCTTTGAAATTATTTTCCCAATTAAATAGAATTGAAATTATTGAATTAAATTATGAATTACAATTGAAAATGATTTCAATTTGAATTTTTCAAAATGATTTCAATTTCAAATTGATGATTTTTTCATTTGAAATATTTCTTTCAAGGGTAAGCAAGTAGGAAGGAGGAGAACGCGAGTGAAGAAGTTCATATACAAGACAGCAAAGCTTATGATGGATCCTCGAAGGGACTGGCAGCCAGCCTAATATGTACAGAGGTTGGTGTCCTAGGCGGATGACGCAAAACGAATCGACAGGAAAGGTGAATGATTGACTGGAGAATGCAGAGATTTTTGAGGTAGGTGAAAAATAGAGATTTGCAATAGTCGAGACGGGAGAAGATATAGGAATTAATAAGAAGCAGTGCAGACGATTCGTCGATGTCTCGGCGTATTGGGTATAGTTGGCGCAAGATAAATCGACAGGGTCGGGTAACGTTTGAAAGATGCTTGGAGAAGTCAAGTGAAGGATCAAAGACAATGCCCAAACTACGAATATGAGAGGAGAGAGACAAATGAAAACAGTTCGGAGAAATCCTAAGAGGGTGAAACAAAATATACTCTGTCTTATCTGGATTCAAGAGGAGATCTCTGGAGGTCGCCCAGGCAGCTATGTTGGAGAGAAGTTGGTCAATGAGATAACTGTCAGAGGACGAAAAAGGGAAGTAAATTTGGATATCAACCGCATAAATGTGGAAAGATATAGGACAGGTGCTGAGGATCGGACAAAGAGAAGAAACAAAAAGACTAAACAAAAGAGGACCGAGAAGAGAGCCTTGGCGAACACCCGAAAGAATAGGAGAAGAAGATGAATTTGATGCAATTTGAATCTTTTGATGCAAATATATACAAACCTGAAATATAAATCAAACAACAAATTAAACAGTAAATTTACAATGAAATTAATTAACATGACATAAAATGTAATATATATAGCAATAATCAGAAAACAGTGAATGTATTGACGAAACAAGTAACAAATCTAAACGTCTTGATTTGAACGGCATTTATTTATCATTAACTGAAAATTAAACAAGCAGATAACACGCAAAATACGTAAATCATAATATTTATAAATATTGAATTGAATCTTATATATAAAAGAGATCCGCTGTGTGTGTGTGTGTGTGCGTATGTGTATGTCCCACCCTCCTTGGTCAATTTTCTGCTAGCTACTACTCATCAACCACTTGGTGTACCCGCTAACGATCTATACCATCACGTTGGAAATTTTCTTGTCTACACGTTGGGTTAAATTTTAAATTTGAAAATAAAACCAGAAAAAGTAATAGCGGTGAAAATGAACCCTTAAAATGCGAAGATTTTGGTCAATATTCTGCCATCTACTCCTCAAAAACCAGCAATAGTACAACTATAGGAATTATACCACTGTGTAGAAAATTTCTTGTTCCACAAGATAAACTATAATTTATATCCAAAAATGAAATAAAAAATTTGTAAAAGGGATAAAATTTGAATCTACATTATAAAATTTTATCAGACCATGGGCGACCGATTTTATGTACTTTTTTCTCTATTTCTCAACAAATAAATATCACACATTTAAATAAAATATACCATCATAATGGGAATTTTGATTTCTACAACACGGTAAAAATTTTAATTTTCCAAAGTGTATTCAAAAAAAGTTAAGGCGGTGTAAAGTCAAAATTACAAAGTCAAAAAGGCCAAATTAGCACTGAAAAACGTGAATTGTTTGGTGAATATTCTGCTATCTACTCCTTATAAACCAGCAATGGCAAAGCTATAAAAATTATAACGTTGTGTAGAGAATTTTGTGCTCTACAAGATAGACTACAATTTAAACCCAAACATTGTGGTTATGATGTGTAAAATTGGCAAAATTCTGAAATACATCCAAAATTACATTTGAACACCGGGCGACAAAATTAATTCATTTTCTACTATTCATCGGTAACTATTTGTTACACGTAAAAATAAATTATACCATCGTGCTGGAAATTTTGTTTTCTACGATACGGTATAATTTTTAATTTTCCAAAGTGTACCTAAAGGAAGTTACAGCGGTGTAAAGTCAAAATGACATGTTTCCAATTTGACAGCTATTATGCGCACTTGCGATTACACAGGAATATACACTGATTAAATTTCATTGAAGCTCAATCACAATTAAGAATGCATCATATTAGCTCCAAGCATGGATGGTGTGGTTTTATTGCGTACAGTTTAATTAATGCTACACTATACTGATTAGAAAGGCTTTATTGTCCTCAATATTTACCACTGAATTGTTCCGCACGACGGGCGGGTAACATGCTACTGGGAACAAAGTAAAATACTGAATTTAACTGTGTAGTTTTATTGGTTTAATTTCAAGTTGCATAAGCTTAAGTTGCATAAGCATATGGGCTGCAATACAATGTGATGCCAACTATATGCATATGCTGCTTTAGCGGAAGCATTATCATGGAAATATAGAGATAACACAAAGTTTCATTGTTTTGATAGTGTTACATTTGTGAATTACTACACACGAAGGACGGGTTTAAATTTGAGGAGTGTTGAGGGAAAAAATCCGTCAATAGTTAAAACAATAATTTACAAATTTAGATTTGTCTATTGGATCAGTTTTTTGCTTCTTTATTCATTATATTTTATCAATAATTCCGCACGACGGGCGGGCTTAAATACGAGGCTGTTCGAGGGAAAATATTTTGCCACATCTAAAATAAAAACATTCATATTTATACTTTTATATTGGTTAAGACTTTTTATGGGTGTAGTTCAGTGTATTGAAGAAAGGCAGATTTAAGAGCAGAAACACAATAAGGATATGCACAATATACACAACACCAGACACAATGACGCTACACCACGACAACCCTCAACGCAACACCGTCACTCGCCAACTGCCCGACACATGACACGCGATACCCGGGCGCGAGACTTGAAACATGAGACGCGTCATATGCACGCGCTCACACACAATAACATCCTCCCCTAAAGACGCTCTCGCTCTGCTATCTGCAAACGCTTCGATGAAAGTCAAACTCACACCACAATGGGTTTACTTTTTCTTTTTAAATTTCTTATCGTTTTATATTAATTCAATCTCTGTTTCACTTTATTTATTGTTCTGCACAACGGGCGGGTTTTAATGCTATATGGTGATGTTAAGTTGTAAATATATTTTGAAAACGTTATGATGAAAAAGTGTAGTCATTTTTCATTGTTTCATGTATGAGTTCGGAATTATTCAGCACGACGGGCATATTTTAATATGAGGCGGTTTAGGCAAACTAATATAGAAATATAGAAATTTAGACTTGTTATGGGTTTACTCCACTCTTTTTTAATTCATATTCCTTTTCTATTATGAATTTAATATAAATTTAATAGTAATTTAATTGTTCCGCACGACGGGCGGGCTTACATGCTAGAATTTTCATTGTTTATTACGTTTTTGTGTTCAGAATTATTACGCACGACGGGCAGGTTCAAATATGAGGCGGATTAAGGGATGATATTTTGTCAAATTTAAAATAAAAATATTCAGATTTAGAGTTTTTCATTGGTGAACGTATATACAGGTTAAATTTTTTGCTTTTTAATTTGTATTCAGTATATTTTATGGATTGAATATGAATTTCACTTAATGAATTGTTCAGCACAACGGGCGGGTTCAAATATATATATATATATATATATATATATATATATATATATATATATATATATATATATATATATATATATATATATTTCTTTTATGTATATATAAAAGAAATTATCTCTCTGTCTGTGTGTGTATGTATGCTTGGATATGAGGTGACATAATTGCGCGGGTTCAATGGTATAGATCAGAGGCTTCAAACGCAAACGAAGCGATGGCTCATTTTTATGAAATAAAAATGTCCCGCGGGCAGCAACTATAGACAATAAAACGTTCAATTTCACCGTATAGAATGAATTCATATACAAAACTAATGGATTTGACTTCAAGAACCAGAATGGATGGTGTTCGAGTTCTGAATCTTTCCTCACGTCGGGCGGGTTTAAATATGAGGCGGGCTGAGAGAAAATAATTTGTCAAAATAAAATTAAAAATAATGAAATTTAGACTTTTCAATTGATAAAGGTTTTTATGAGTTTACCTTATTTATTTTTTTAATTGCAATATTTTTATTAATTGTTCCGCACAACGGGCGGTTTTTAATGCTAGACGGTGATGTTAAGTTATGAATATATTTTGAAAACATTATGATGAAAAAGTGTAGTAATTTTTCATTGTTTCATGTATGAGTTCTGAATTATTCAGCACGACGGGCATGTATAAATATGAGGCGGTTCAGGCAAACTAATATAAAAATATAGAAATTTAGACTTGTTATGGGTTTACTCCACTCTATTTTAATTCATATTCCTTTTCTCTTATGAATTGAATACACAGTTAATATTTATCATTTATCATTTTTTCATTAATTGTTTCGCACGACGGGCGGGTTTACATGCTAGAATTTTCATTGTTTGTTACGTGTTTGTTACGTGCTCTGAATTATTACGCAAAATGGGTGGGTATATATATGAGGCGGGTTGGGGGAAAATATTATGTCAAAATAAAAATAAAAATATTCACATTCAGACTTTTCTATTGAGTAAGATATTTATGAGTTGACATTTTTTTTTTTTTTTTTGATTTTTTTCTCAATACAAATGTTTATAAATATGAATTTCATGTTATGAATATTTCCGCACAACGGGCGGGTTTAAATGCTAGTGTGGAATAAAACAGATCAAAAGATTAATTAATAAAAGCATATGCAGATACTACAAATTAAATGCAATGTATTCAACCTAGAGATGTGACCTAAAAAAGATGTTTTTTATAATAAAAAAAATTTTTGCCAAAAAAACATCGACCAAAAAACACGTTTATTCTTTTTTTAAGAGTCATGCAAATAATTCAAATTATGGAAATGATATATTTGGGATGTTAAATGAATTATTTTTTATCAACACATGACTTATTCATGATATTAGCGACCCTATCAAATTGAATTATCATTAATTATGCACAAAAAAAGTGTTATAATTATTATACTGAGAACGTTGAAACGTAATGCTATATTTTAACACAGCAAAGCAACCGATAATACAAGCAACACATTGGTAATACAGCAAACCATCTGGTAATTCCACACTATCCCAACACACTCATTCATCACACACAAAAACTAGCACGCACGATACTCGCGTTGACAACTGTCCATAACCCAAAGTTGCCGGACCAAATTCCATGATACCACACCCCCCCTTCGCCAAGCAACGCGCATGTTCACAATGATACATAAATGGAAAGTATACAACTTCACAGCAATTCAGCTACAGCGTAATGCAAATACTGAATGAACACTGAATGAACGCACCACTCAACCTTTACTAAAATCCGCAATATACCGCTCACCAAATTGTCACATATTTATTCGTCGATGAATCGGCGTGGTGGGTTACGCACTCGGACGGAGCGGCGCAGTACTGCCGGACGCCAGCTGTTGTCGTTTGTTGCATCCTCAGCTCCGCCTTGCCCTGAGTCCAGCTGTCCACCTCCACAGGATACCCACTTTCATCAGGTAGGACAGCAGCGCCAGGATCGTCTTCCCTCGAGGCACCAGACCCGCACTCACTCGCAGCACCCGGACTGACTTCACTCACGGCACCGGGACTGTCTCCGATTTCCGCACTCGGAATGCCTTCACCCACCGCCAGGTCTCCGCCGCTCTCCCTCAGGTATCGCCGGCTCGGAACATGCTGAGTTCCACGAAAGACAATATCCCTCGTCTGTTCCCTCGCTGCTGCGCTCAACCCCTCCTCCACGTCTCCGTGCTCAGATGTCAAAGCAGGTATAAGCTGGTCCACGTGTCTAGACCAGATCGCACCGTCCACCTCCACTTCGTACGGCACCAGCCCTGCTTTAGCGACGATCACCGCCTTTTTCCACTTTACGCCTCCGTAGCAGCGTACCCACACAGCATCTCCCGTTACAAAAACTGGTCGCTTATGACCACCAGCATTTTCGGCCTATATCAGTTGTTTCTCCCGAACATCTGCTTTCAAATTTGGTCTCAGGAGATCGAGACGGGTGCGGAGGGCCCGCCCAAACAAGAGCTCCGCGGGTGTTCTTCCCGTTGTAACATGTGGAGTTGTTTGGTACGCGAGAATAAAACGAGCAAGGCGTTGATCCAGCGTGCATCCATCAGCCTTTGATGCAGCCAGCGACTTCTTAACTGACTGGACCATACGCTCAGCTGCACCGTTACTCGCTGGATGATATGGAGCTGTTCGAATATGTCTGATACCATTACGTTTGAGGAAATTCTGAAACTCCGACGAAATCAGCTGGGGACCGTTATCACTGACCACCTCTACCGGAAGTCCGTGACAACAGAATATACGTCTCATTTCTCGTATGAGGTACTCTGAATTCGTTGACCTCATCGGAATAACTTCCACCCATTTCGAGTAGCTATCCACCATTACTAACAACATGCTGTTATCCACAGGACCGGCAAAATCGATGTGCAGCCTCTGCCAAGGACCTGACGGTGGTTCCCATGGATATAGAACAGCCCTTGGTGGATTTGATCGCTTCTCTGCACACGCATGGCACCCGCGAGCGATATCTTCCAGGTCGCTATCCATGCTGGGCTACCAGACATGACGACGAGCCAGCTGTTTCATCCGGGTCACTCCGACGTGTCCCATGTGCAATTCCGTCAGAATTGTATCTCTCAGCTTTGATGGAATAATCACTCTTCCTCCCCAAAGAAGACAATCTCCGTCGGTGGACAGTTCGTCTCTTTTGTCGTAGAATGTCCTTGCACACTCTCCTCTGTTGGAAGGCCACCTTCCAGTGCGCACCCCCACCAGTACCCGACCCAACACTGGGTCCTGACGAGTGGCCGTCCCGAGAGCCCAAGAAGTCACTACTGCACTTTCGATCAAGCCTATCGAATTGATACCGTCTCCATCGTCGACGAATCCAGGTTGCTCTGTCGGAGTGGGCACTCGACATAGCGCATCCGACATGCCCATGTCTTCTGACCGCCGTAATTCCACGTCGTAACAGTACGTAGCCAGACGCAATGCATACCGTTGCATGCGCTGGGCGGACAAGGCTGGTAGCTCGCGGTCTGGACTGATAATTCGTGACAATGCTCGGTCGTCCGTCACCAGAGTAAACCTCCGACCGTACAGGTATTGGTGGAACCGCGTCACACCAAAACATACCGCAGCTGCCTCTTTTTCTACGACTGGGTATTTGCGTTCAACTTGTGTAAGCTTCCTGGAAGCAAACATCACTGGTTTCTCCGTTCGATCCTGCAGAACGTGTACCAGGGTGGCGCCCACTCCGACATCACTGGCGTCTGTTATCAGTTTTACCTGCAGTTTCTGATCAAACCGAATGCGTGCAGATGGACTCGTGAGCATTTTCTTCGCTCTACTGAGAGCACTCTCACACTGTTTGCTCCAGCACCATTTGACATTTTTCCTGAGAAGGTCCTCCAGCGGCGCTAGTACCGTGGCTAGGTTGGGAAGGCTAGCACGATAATGGTTCAATGCTCCAAGAATGCTTCTCAACTCTCTAGCATTGCAAGGATCAGGCATGTTCAAAATTGTCTCCACCTTTTCATCCACTAGATTTATGCCGGATGTAGAAATACGCCAGCCCAGATATTGCACTTCGGGTATCACAAAGCGACACTTTTTGCTGTTTTGTTTCACTCCATGTGTCTCCAACCGCTCTAGAACCGCGTCCAGGTTACGACACAAATCTGCTTTATCGTTCCCACTTACGAGTATATCATCAAGGTACGCCACGCAACCCTTCAATCCTTGAAGCATTGTGTCCATAGCCGATTGAAAAATGTGACAACATGTAGCGATGCCAAAAGGCAATCTTTTCATCCGGTACTTGCCTTCAGTTGTAACGATTGTAGTCAAATCCTTCGACGAGTCATCAAGTTCCATTTGCATATAAGCATCGGACAAATCCAATTTAGCGAGCACCGATCCGTTCACTGTTGAGAAAATTTCATCAATGGTCTTGATTGGATATGCCTGTGGTAGCAAGTGAGGGTTCACTGTGATGCGGTAATCTGCGCACAGTCGCACACCATCACCCTTGGGAACCACTACGACCGGAGTGCCCAGCCGGTTGGAATGGTCACTTTCTCCGCGTATCCTTTTTCAACCCACTTGGAAAGCTCTTGTCTGACCGCGTCTTGTAATGCATACGGGACACGCCTTGGTGGAAAACATTTTGGTCTTGCTTCTGGTGTCAACAATAATTCTGCCTTGACTGACATTTTTCCAGGAGCTCCGTCAAAAAATTTCGAGTGCTTTTTCAGAACGACTTCAATTGAGAGATCTGTGACATTATTTACCTGAGGACGAGGCTTCATCCCGCATGATATCTCCAGCGCTTGCATCCAGTCGCGACCAAGCAAGGGTTGAACTCCCTGTTTGTCGCACACGACCACTCGCAGACGACCAGAACGACCCTGGAAGTAGGCATGAACTACACCTTCACCCGCCAGCTTGATGCGATGACCTGTATAAGAAGACAATGTCAAGTTAGACTGGCACAGTCTCAAATTCGGAATGTCATGATCAATGCCAACCATAGTTACAGGGCTTCCAGTGTCCAAAATCATCTTGCGTAGTGCGCCGTTTATTTCGACGTCGATCAATAACGGTTTAAAGTCACCTTCTACATGGGCAACATTCCATATTCGAGCATTTGCACTACCACTTGTTGCTGCATTGTCATTATAGGTTTTTTTATTTTCGAGACCGAATTCGTTCAATTAACTTTTCCAGATGGACACATTTTCTTTAGATGACCCATTTTCCTGCATTTATGGCAATATTTGTCCCGAGCTGGGCAATTTGGAGACTTGGCAAAATGCCCCTTTCCACCACATGCAAAACAATACTGGTCCGATATTGTAACCCCTTGCCTAGGTTTCACAACATTTACATGTTCAGCCGAATTTTCAACAATTACACTGTGTTTGTCAACAGCACCGGATACTACCCCGTGGAAACTTTGAACAGTTTCGAACCCTCTCGCGACGTGGAGAACATCACTGAGTCTCAAATTTGTGCCTTTCTCATAGCTTTGAGACAGAAGTTTTTCCTGTAGCTGCCTAGGCTTAAAACCAGCGACCGCTTGGTCTCTCACATGATCTTCCATCGTCACCCCGCTGTACCCACACTTAGCTGCTTGTGTACGCAATCTTGAAACAAAATGTTCGAAGCTTTCACCATTGTCCATCAGCATACCGTGCAACACCACTTTTTCGGCAAGAATATTTCTAGCAGGACTGAAATACGTTATAAACCTCTGTTTAGCTTCATGGTACACATCAGCAAAATCCGTGAGCGGTACAAGAGTGTGAAAAATTTGTTGAATTTCTGGCCACAGTAGATGTAGCAAAACTGCCTTTTTTCTTTGACTCGCTGTTATATCCACAGCCTCTAAATAAACTCCAACCGTTCCCAGCCATAATTCAAAATCATCGCCTCGATGAAAAGCCTTGGGCCCTTCAAACGGAAACATCCCACTTTCGTCGCCAGGTATTATACTGAGAACGTTGAAACGTAATGCTATATTTTAACACAGCAACGCAACCGATAATACAAGCAACACATTGGTAATACAGCAAACCATCTGGTAATTCCATACTCTCCCAACACACTCATTCCATCACACACAAAAACCAGCACGCACGATACTTGCGTTGCCAACTGTCCATAACCCAAAGTTGCCAGACCAAATGCCAAGATACCACAATAATGTATCTGAAAGCCCTAATATCATTGTTTGCACGGTACAGTGCGGCACTTCTATGTACAGTACAGCTTTGCATTCAATTATTGAGTTTATCATTTTGTAAGAAAGCAGGGTTTGAGAACCGTTTTTTTCTGCAAGAAACTGAAACTGTTTTAGAAAAAACAACATGTGGCAATTTTATTTTTTATTTTTTACATATTACTTTTTTCCTACCAGAAATGAACTACGTTGATTATAATAACTTTCATCATTTCATTCACCAGATGAATTATTTGCAAATATAAATGTACAAGCACTGCAAATATTGGCAATCCTGATCATAAAAACGGACAATATTTTCGTGTAGGAAAAAAACGACTGAGGAAATATATTTAATGTACAAAAAGGAATTTTAACACAAATAAATACATCAAAGAAACCATCATCCATAAACCCAGTTCTAAAAACAGGTTGCTAATAAAAAAACAATTAATTTGGTTCAACTTTCCTTGATCTGACGCCAATTTTTTGCAAAATCTCTACATCTACTAAGACCGTTTTTCAAAAAAATATATTTTGAACAAAAAACCATGGTTAAAAAAACAGTTTAAATTAAGTGGTTTAACCAGCCGCTTATACCAGCAGGCTACTTGCTATACAAAAAGTATTTGAACGCACATCAATCAAATCTATCTTTCATAGAGACTGTTCTAGAAAGCATTGTTTCATTAAAAAGCGTCAGTTTATATAAACGTTTGACAAAAGACACTTGACCAACCAATTAACTTGTCCTGTTCTGCTGTCAACATTATCTGAATATATACATTAATAAAACGAAATTAAAACCACTTTGAAAAACATAATTGAATGTTTTCTTAAAAAACATGGTTTCTTTATATAAAACATGATTACTCAATTAATTTGTTTTTTTGTGCTGACAAATTATATCAAATATCCACATCATTAAGCCCATCTTTACAAAAACATGGGTTTTTTCAAAGAAAACCTAAACCACCGGACCCGGATGCACTTTCAAATAGTCTCCTGGGATATTTTTGCTAAATATTTTTGTTTTTTATACTATTATCAAATTATCTGTTAAATAAGACACGTAACGATGTACAAAACATCAATTAAACTCATCACTTATATATACTTATTCAGCATAGCACGCAAGCATATACGCAACACGCAAGCATATAAAGCGGCATTCAAATAATTCAATACATGTAAATATATGTTTAATTCAGCTGTGAAAGGTGAAACTGCAGCTGTTTCGAAAAGGATTTAAGCGAGGGAGAGGACAATAGGTGAGACCGGAGACTATTGTATACACGTGGAGCAGCGTGTTGGAAGGATAGTGTAAACCAAGATTAGTGATATTCAGTGACAACGAGGCTCAAGAAGGATTTTAGTTTGTCTTGTATCACGAGGACACGGACGTGGAGAAAACACAACACATCACAGGCCCTCAAACTCAGTAAATAAGCATGAACTATTTGCACAATGTATATTGACGCAATGCCGGTGTGACGGTAAAAACGAATGTGTTTGTTTTTGCCTGGAATGAAAAAAACAAAAAAAAACATAATCTGAAACGAAAAAAGAACTGCTAAACATTGATAAACAGTTATACATTTGATCAACATAGATACATAGATTTTACATAGAAAGCATAGATACAAGCATTGATAAACATAGCTAAATATTGATAGTTAGACTATTTTGAGACTTTGTGGTGAACAGATAAGCTGAAGACAGTCGGTTGGAAACTGAAGCTGAACATTGATAATAAAGGCAAAATACTCACGCATATGAATATATGTATTGTTGTTGTTGTTGTTGTTATTGGTTACTGCATATAGCACAGGTTAGGCTCAGATGCAGGGATCACTCAATGCAACTCTTTTGTTACACAAGCATCATAGATGCATGCTACTCGTGCTGCCTTAACCTAAAGCTATAAAAATAACTCAAGTTAGAGGGAATATCTAGAGCAGTAATACGATTATCCTTATGTGTACAGATACTAGATATTAGTTGAAATGAAGATATAATTGAATTGAGTTCATAGTGAGAAAAAAACAGATACATGACGCAACGGCGTTTGTTTGTTTGTTTGTTTGTTTTTTTTGTTTTTTTTTAATCAAGAAAGAAGCACAGGGAAATAAATCAGAGAAAATGATGTATTACTTATTGTAGACATTTTGCCGTGATGACAATGTTCAGAAGTAATCATATTTCGTTTGTGAGTCCAGTGTCTGTCATGAACTTCAAGGTGTGAGGAACATATCTAGGGTTGTACAGAAGCAGATCCAGAGATATGGATGTATTTTGAGGAAAGCTGTGTAATAGGAGGTGACGTTGAGTTCTGTATTTGGGACAGTGGAGCAGAACGTGTTGTATGTCGAGCGTAGTGCTGCATATGGCGCATAGTGCAGGAGGATTGTGTCGAAAGATGTGGCTGTGTGTGAGAAGAGTGTGCCCGATGCGGAGTCTGGTGAGGGCTGTGTGTAGTCGGCGGTGACACGGAGGATCTTTGTGGCCGCGTGTGATTTAATGCCTAGACTGATGAGAGAAAGGTGCTGATGGATAAGGCATGGTATCAAGACAGTAGGAGGAGACGCAGTGAGAAAGATAATTCATGAGATCGGATGGAGATAGCGGAGGATAAGTGATGTGTGTGTGCTGTAAAGCCTGTTTGGCAACGGAGTCGGCCAGGTCGTTGCCAGTGATACCGGAGTGACTGGGGACCCATAGGAAGGAGATGTCAAATTGGGATGCCAAATCAGTGTAGAGAGTAGCCGATTCAATTGATAGAGCGTTTTGAGGATCTGTAAGAGATTTTATTGCTGTTTGCGAGTCAGAGACAATGATTGAACGGTTGAATTTTTCAGTTTGGACAATTTCGAGGGCCTGATATATGGCAAACTGTTCAGCAGTGTAAATAGTAGTGTGGTCTGGGAGACGGTGAGAAATTTCGATGGAACGGCAAGGTACAACTGCAGCACAGGCCGACAGGTTGGACTGCACCGAGCCGTCGGTGAATATGAACGTAGAATCAGAATGAGTTGATTTGAATTCATAGTAATTTTGCAGAATTTCGGTTGGAATTGCAGATTGTGTATTGTGAATAAGGTATTTCACACGAGGTGGAGTGTAATTGAGCGGTAAATATGATGTAAAACGAGTGAATTCGGGTAGAAATTTAGAAGCTTGCATGCGGTTCTGTAGGCCAGTCCTAAGCTGAACCCACATAACCGGTTAATAAGAGCGGGCCGAAAGTTGTCGAAATTTTGGAGACTGAGAAGAATGAGAGAACATGGATGATCAGGATCTGCCAGAATTTTCATGCAATACTTGATAATTTGTTGTAATCTGCGAGAATGAAGAGATGTGACACCGAGCTCCAGATGTAGTTTTTGTATAGGGGAGGAACGTAGAGCACCAGCCGCCAGACGAAGACAGGAATTTTGTAAAATATCGAGATTGACTAATGTTGAATTAGGAGAAAATTTAAAGATGCTGGAACAGTACTCTAATATTGGGCGGATTAATGTATAATATAGTTTGATGAGAATTTTGTGATTTGTGCCATAAACTGGATGTGATAGACATTTGAGAATGCTGATGCGCTGTAAGACCCGGGATTTTATATGTTGGATATGGGATCGAAAAGAGAGTTGTGGATCAAGGATAATCCCCAAGAATTTGGTGTATTTTTGGAATTTAATGGGGTGGCAAGACAGAGTCAGTGAATTTTGAAGGTTTGGTTGTGTAGAACAATTTTTCCGAAAGAGAGTGGCTGTTGTTTTCCCAGGTGAAATGATGAGACCGAAACGGTAACAATTTTGTGACACGGAGTTTATGGCCAGCTGAAGTACACTTATCATGGAGGATATGTGCACTCCAGTAGTCCACAACACTATGTCGTCGGCGTATGTGCAGAATTTTACGCCAGAGGGAAGATTCCTAGTGACCTGATCTATAACTATATTGAAAATGGTTGGCGAGAGGACTCCTCCCTGGACGACTCCGTTTTCTTGTGTGAATGTGTCAGATAGTTGTGTGGTGCGTACCTGGAAAGTTCTATTGGAGAGATACCCTTTTATGAAGTTCAGCAAATGTCCCCGTAGTCCATGTAATTTTAATAGATGGAGAGTAGCAGTTTTGGAGACTTTATCAAAAGCAGAAGATAGGTCTAAGAATACGGCCAGAGTGGAAAGTTTGTTTTGGAAGCCGATGCGAATGTGTGATGTTAGAAGATTGACATTGTCGGAAGTGGAGCGATTTTTGGTGAATGCAGTCTGTTCAGGAGAAATGAGATTTGTGATAGAAGCGAAATGATTGAGGCGAGGAAGTACAAGTCTTTCGAATAATTTCGAGAAGCAAGAAGTGAGTTGGATAGGACGGTAAGATGACAGGTCTGATTTAGACTTTCCTGGTTTGAGTATGGGTATAATTATGGAGTGCTGCCATGATGGGGGGTAAAAGTCATTGATCCAAAGTTGATTAAAACACGACAGCAGGATAATTTTGTTTGATGAGTTCAAATTTTTGAAGAAGGCGTAATGAATGCCATCAAGCCCTGGTGATGTAGAATGACATTGAGAGAGACCTTTAGATAGCTCTAGAATAGTGAAAGGAGTATTGTAGGATGATACGGTAAGAAACGAGGATCCGGTAGTAACAGAGGTGGTAGGTGATACAGTGGATGAAGGATTTGAGGTGGATGAACTTTTTGAGATTTGTGAGTAGTGTGTAGCAAGTTGATGGAGAACTAGTGGCTGATAAGTGATGAGTGTGTTACCTATGTATGTTACTGGAGGGGAGGTTGGTGGTCGGTGTATTTGGGGGAAAGAACGGACTATGTGCCATAGTTTAGTAATGGGTGTTCTGTGTGTGAAAGAGTGAGTGAGGTGAGACCAGCTGTCACGTTTAGCAGCGCGGATCGTCTTGCGCGTCATTGCTTTGGCCCTCTTGTAGGTGTCAAGAGATGATGTGGTGCGGTGGAACCGGAAGAAGCGCAGGGCTCTTTTGCGTTTCAGCACTGCCTCTCTGCAGGCTTGGTTCCACCATGGACAACTACGTCGGGCTTTGTGATGGGTCTTAGAAGAAGGAATAGAATGTGTGGCAGCGTAAAGAAGAGAAGATTCTATGTTAACGGCTAGTGTAGTGTAATCGGATTCAGTGTATTGTTGTGCGAATATACTGTTGAATAATGTCCAGTTGGCGTGTGCAAATTTCCACCTGATCTGCTGTGAAGGTATGATTGAGCAAGGTGATAGGAGAGAGGTAATAACAGGACAGTGATCACTAGAGAGGAATGAGTCGTGACTCTGCCAGTGCAATAAAGGAGCTAGAATTGAGGAGCATAGTGTAATATCGAGATGTGTGAGTGTGCCGTTGTATTCGTGTAGACGGGTTGGTGAGCCATCGTTGAGAATGTTGAGTGTGTGATTGGTGATGGTGGAGACCAGCTCGCGGCCTCGAACGTCTGAGATGGCCGAGCCCCAGAGGGGGTGTTTGGCATTAAAATCGCCACAGAGGATAAAGGGATGCAGAAATTGTTGAATAAGAGAATCAAAGAAGGAAGAATCTACAATTTGTTGTGGTGGGATGTATAAACTGCATATAATGATTGTTTTGTTATATATAGTTATTTGAACGGCTACAGCCTGATATGGTCCGGTGAGTGTGATGCGATGATGTGGAAGAGAGGACTGAACGAAGACGCTGGCACCGCCCTTACGCCTGACGTTATCAGCATAGAAGTGGTGTGCGTGGTAACAGTTGGGCATGAAGTGTAAGTTGTCTGTTGGAAGGAAGTGTGTTTCTTGTAAGCTGACTGTGTGTGGTAGTGTAGAGGCGAGATGTTGTTGGAGTTCGGGGCGCTTGTTTTGAAAGCCCCGACAGTTCCACTGGAAAATGAGAGGATACATATCGATATATAATTGAAGTATGTAGTTCTGCTAAGTGAATCATCTGCTGAATCATACACGATGGATGGTCGTCGTGGTGATGTATCGCGTGTTACAGTAGTACGTGGTGGAAGTGGTGTGTGAGGCATGGTAGGTGGTGCTGGTGTGTTTGGTAACGAGCAAGGAGTATGCGATGGTGGATACGGTGCCCTTGATAGTGGTGTACGGGGGACTACGGGTGAGTTTTTGCGCAAGAATTTCCGATTGCGGAGGTGACCCGACCAGAACCATCCACGCGTCCCACGTACTGATCGAATTGGCGCACTTCAATTACTACGCCCGTTTTGTCCCATTTGTTTGGAAATGGACCGGTTTGGTTTTGAATCCTTACGCAATTCCCGATGACCAGCGGATGGAGATGTATGGTGTGCTCTGACAAACGCTCGGATGTTCGCATGTGCCGATTGCGCAGTGCAGCCTCTCTCTGTGAAAGTGTCTCGCGCCACGTGGAGTGTGGGTGATATTGGCCTGGATGAACCGGGATGAAGTCTCGAATGGACCGACCAAAGACGCACATGGCAGGGAAATACCCTGTGTTCCGGGCAGGCGTGTTACGATACTGAAGAACAGCGCGCTGAAATCGGTCTGTATCAAGTTTACCCTCCTGATCAGTGTTGTCGGTGATGAGACGTTTCACTGTTTTGACTCCAACCTCTGCACGGCAGTTGCTGTGAGGAAAAGCAGCAGATGATATGCGATGGAAGAAGCCCCAATTGTGCAGGAAATCACGGGTGTGTGAGGCGGTAAACTCTGGACCACCGTCGGAAGTCAGTCCATCACTGATGCCGTACGTGACAAAGACACGGCGCAAGGCCGTCACAAGACCTTGTGAGACGCCAGTTGCCTGTTCAACTATCGGCCAATTGCTATACCGATGCACTATGACCAGAAATTTCCGACCATTGTAGTGAAAATAATCAGCTACGTTAAATTGGAACAGATATGCTGGTTGAGTGGGTGGTGTAGGAGGGGCATTGGGTAGTGATGGTGTCATGCTCACTCACTGTTCCTCACAAGAGGAACAGTGAGTGCGCCTGTCAACTATGGCAGATGTCATGCCCGGCCAAAAGATACAAGATTCTGCTCTGGAGCACATCTGAATTACTCCTTGGTGGGCAGAGCGAAGTGACTGGAGCACCTTTTCGCGCAGCGTTGGCGGGACGACAACGCGATCATTGAATAAAATCACGCCGTCAAAGCAAGTCAGACCGCTACGGTGTTTGAAGTATGCCCTCAGTGCCTGGGGTAAATCATCGATGGAAGAAGGGAATCCACTTTCGATAATGTCATCAGATGATGCATATGTGGGTCACTCGCTATGGCGGTACGTACATAGTTCCACGTGACAGATTGAATAATGTCCCGAGTAGAGGCAATATCATCTGGGAATTTGAGCTGGATAGCATCACCTACCGGATGGCGGGATATGGCGTCGGCTGCATTGTGTTTGGCACCTGGTACATGCACAATGTTGAAGCGATAGCGTAGGGTCTTTTCCCTCAAATTGCGAAGCCGCAGGTTCGGAATGTCGCTGAGGGACCGATCACCGAGGAGTTTGAGGAGGGGTTTATGGTCCACTGCTATGGTCAAGTTTGGACAGCCGAGCACAAAATGACTGCGGGTGTGTCTCCCTCTATGGGGGCGTAACGTGACTCTGCAGGAGATGTGAATCTGCTGCCCATAAGTGTCACTTTCCAGCCGCTTTTGCAACACAACGGTTTCGACGGGGTGCAGGAGCAGTGCAGTTGGAGCAGCCAGTGGCCAATGCACTCTTTGCTCCAATCGTTTGCGAGGCAGGTGTGCTTACTGGCATCAAAGATATCTACTTAATTGCGAATATCTCTCACAATTAATGATTTCGATTATGTAAGCAGTTGATCGAGTTCTGGTGTCCAATTAAAATTAGTCTTGGTTTTTAACAAGTGACGAAATGGGAGCATACGTCACGTAGAGGCGAATGCGTAGGAAACCTGGTTGATGAGACCAAGCCAGCTGCGCATTTCGGTGATGTTCCGCGAATTGTTTGATCGCATCGAGGTACCGTGGGCACGAGGCAACCTTGGTTGGCGTGATTATGAACCCTGCGAATTCCGCCGTTGTTTTTCCAAAAGAGAACTTATCTGGGTTCAGTGTAATCCCATTGCGACCACATAAATTGAGCCGCTGTTTGGTCAAATGCGCCCTGTATTGAATAAGACCACAGTAGTGTGTCATCGACACATTTGGTTTTGTTGGGGAAATCTGACACAAGTTCATCAAAACGCCGGCTGTAACCGTCACCCGATGCGATATACCCTTGCGGTGGCACGCGGTAACGGTATCGACCCCACGGGGTAATGAATGTAGTCAAGTGACAGTCACGCTCATCGAGGCGAATACTGTAGTACCCGTTCCACGCATCACATACTGTCTTGAATGTGTGTGGTGGGATGCTGCGTGCCTGATGGAATGGCGACTGTGTGTGGTGTGTTTCGCGTTTGGTATGTCGATTGAGTGCCTGGAAATCTACGGTGCGTCTGGGCTCACCTGACTTTTTGGCACATACCACCATGCGGTGATACCCTGTCACTGGTGTGCCGACGGGAACTGGCTCGATCACACCCAACTGGACGTCACGGTCCAAGCCTGCTTTAACGGCAGCTTGCCAGTGAGTCGGTGCCGGAAAGGGTGAGTGATGTGCAGTTGGTGTCGCGGCGGGGTCCACCATGAGATGAAGAGGCGGTACAGACATCATAGGGAGCGGCTGGTGGGTGTACACGTTGAAAGTGCTGGAGCGGTATCGGTCTAGCAGCCACTTCTCCAGCTGCTCGCGGTTCTCCTCTGTTGCAGGATACGGCATTCTCGACGGGAGAGGTGGAGGAAGCTCACGAGGAGGACATTCACACGTGTGCATGGAGTGCACAGTTGGCTCATGTGTGGCGAATGTAGTTGTCAGTGCTTCTCCGATGGTAGGAAATGCAGTCGATGTGAGACCGAGAGCAACACAAGCCTGTCGCGAAAGAAACATTCTGGTGGTCGACGGCTATATGTAGATGAGTTGTCTTGCTTCGAGGCAGTTGCCGTCAGGAGAGGTGCCTCTGACACGGGCAGCGATGGCTCCGCTGATGTTGATAGCATCATTGTTGGCAGCTATCATCGACATATGGACGGGTACGAGGTGGCGCTCATCCATGCCGAGTCGGTCGAGTAGGTTGACGCCGGCGAGATATGACTAACAGCCGGTGTCGACGATGGCCTGGAGGGTGGCTCTGTCGGAGGTGTATGTGAAGCGAGAAGCAAGACCGAGATACGTTGTGTCAGATGGGTTCACCTGAACAGACACCTCAACGGATAGTTGTGACGGTGACGCACGTTTGGTCCAAATGCGGCGGAAATCGTCGTAAATATGGTGATCCAGTGTGATGGAAGAGTAGCGTGATTCCTGAGGTGTATCAGCTACACTGGACTCCTCTAGAGTGCAGAGTGCATCAAGTGGATGGTCTGAATAGGCGAGCGCCGACACGGGCGCTGCTTGTAGTTTCGCTGGTTGATGTCGTTTTTTTCGGCACATGCTTGCGTTGTGATGGCGAAGTTCACAATTTTGACACGTCTGATTAAACGCTGGACATTTGAACGCGCATTCGCGTTCACTCGGACCGTGGTCGTGTGCGCCACAATGTCAGCACGTGACTGTAGCAGCCGGTTGTTTGTGCTGTTTGTAGGAGCTGACGGTAGCAGACAGTGTCAAAGTCGGTGTCTCGTAGAGACGGCCGGCCAATCGCTTACCATTTTCTTTTGCTTCGGCAAACTACACAGCGTCCTCCAGCGACATGCCCTGGTTGGAGTGTGCCAAAATTTCCAGTCGTGTTTCTTCGTCGTTGAGTCCACGAATGAGAGCATCACGAATCATTGTGGTGTTCTAGTCGACAGTGTTGTCACATTAACAGCGATCACTGAAATTGCACACACTCGCCTGACCTAAGAGTCGCGCTGAAAACGCTCGCATCGGCTCGTCACGGTCTTGATGCATACTTTGCAGTTGCATTCGAGCCACCGCTACGTTCTCGTGGCGCACTGCAAGTGTTTTGATGCAGTCAATCATTGATTGTTCACTGCGTCCAGACAGTGTGCCGTGTGTGCGGGTCAGGTCGCGACGGAGGCTCTCCTCACAACATTCCAGGAGTTGGAATTAGATGTCTCGCAGGTAAGGTGAGTGACTGCTTTATATTCATATGCATTATGTTGCCGGCATAAATACGCATGAACTATTTGCACAATGTATATTGACGCAATGCCTGCAACATAATCTGAAACGAAAAAATAACAGCTAAACATTGATAAACATAGTTATACATTGATCAACATAGATACATAGATTTAACTGTAACCCGCTCCAATAAATGAACAGCTTAATAATAAAAGCTTATAAATAAACGCTCAGCTTCCAATGAATGAACTTGATTATATTTCCACACAACCGGTAACACTCACAAAAACACACCAAACAATCTCACTCGCACAGCACACATACCTCGACTCCCCTTCACTTCATGATACAGTACGCCAAACTACATCAGGTGTCATCTTGCACGCACACACTCCACAACTTTCATACTCATACACACACGCTCTGCATATCACTGACATCTCCACCGACAGTGTAACACGAGCTGCATCAGCATTCCAGGACCCGTTGCAAAAGCACTGCTTCAGTCTTGCACACACGCACATACACGCACGCACATACACACATACATGCATACACATATATATATACAGCATATAACAAGTTATAAACGAAAAATACAACTACATCCCCCCTTGATCTCAAGATCAGTTTACAATATAATCTCTAAACCATGTCGGGTCCTTCCTCACGCGAATCGACCTTCTCGGAGGAGCAGTTTCTTCGCTTTCTTGTTCGGACCGTTCAGAAACAGGCGCTTCATCTTCGGACTTTTTTGAGAGGACGCGAGTTGATTGCTGAATTGCTTCATCAGGAGCGCACACTCTTCCCGAACGATTCCTTCCGTCGTCTCTTCGCTTGAGCAGTCGAGCATCCCTCACGTGTCTCGGCACTCCCCCGACTTCTACCACATAACCTGAAACTATACCAGTGACCGTACCCTCTTTCCATCGAGTAGTACACCTTGCAGCTCCCGGTTTCGTCGCAACCAAGTCACCAACTCGAAACTCTGATAAAATCGGACTGTCTGTGCTATGTCTGACACACGCAGGATGACGCCACTCGTACGTATGCAGAGCTGCCGACGGAGCGGTGGCTTTGCGGCGGCCATCTTTTGCAGCGAGATTATACCAGAAAACCATCCTCAAAGGGACGATCCTAGACCTGGCTGCCATGCGCTTGACAGTGCGATGCACCCTCTCGACAATGCCGTTTCCTGATGGTCTATGGGCTGCACGGAATCTGCGGCGGACACCCCAGCTCTCACAAAGCCTCGCAAGTTTTTCTGATCTTAAAGCAGACCCATTGTCCATCAAAAGTTCGTCTGGCGGGCCTCTTTCCATGAATATTTGCTCAACCCGACTGATCACCTCAGCAACATCTTCTGCCCTTATCTTGCGCCAAATCGCGAATCTGCTGGGCCCACAATCAATCACAGTTAGGTAGCATTCACCATTGTAATGAGTAACGTCTAACGCAAGCCTACTCCAATTCAATTTCACCTCAAGCTCGCCGCGTACAAGTACAACCGGCGCAGGATCAATCATCTTGTAATCTCTGCAATTTCTCACTATACTAGTCATTTCCTTCCTCGTCACCTTCGGATTCGCTAGTCTCGCTAGATATAGGGAACGATCCACGCCTAGATGATGGTTGGCATGCCATTTCGATGCCGCATCCATGGCCACTGTACATGCATGTGAGTCGTGCGTCTTGAGCCATCTGTTAGGCACCCTCGCAAGTTTATCAGCCTTATTGTCAGCCGAACGTGTGAATTTTACGGTAATGTTCACCTTCATCTCGTCTACAATACTGCGCAAAATACCTAATCGTCTTCTCACCAAGACCTCCGACATCCCCGCCACTTTTACCCGGTTCTCGTCACATAGCATTGTCTTTAACTATTTCAACACTGTCGCTGAATCGGTTAACACTTCAATTGATGTCAAGTTCCACTTAAGAGCGAGGTTAACACCTTTCACAACAGCCTCTAGCTCGGCCAAATTTATGTGCCCAAAATCCTCGCTTTTCCGCAGCCAAGCGGCATCTTCTACAACATCTCCGTCTATCTCCAAACATACACCTGTAGCCAAGCTACTAGCGTCGCACCAGACGCCACCATGATCATTATCAGCAACATGAAAAACGCCTTTCACTGGATCCTCAATCGTTACTCTTTGTATAACTTCTTTTAGGAAGTTTGACGCTGAAACGCCCGCAGTATCATCCCATCGTTCGCCCTGGCATTTACGTTTTATGTAACTACACGCTACACGCAACCAACTACAAACAGGATAATGTCCCAGGAGTTGCCCACAAACAGAAAACAATCGACGCTTGGTCAGCTCACCTTCACTGTCGATCTGCGGCAGTTCGTTCCCACGAGAAAAATGCAGCTTACCGTCACGAACGTCCTTCCTTAGAGACAGCCCAAGTATTGTTCCGCCATCAGGTGACTCCGGAGGCTTCGTTTGAAGTCAGTAGCGCGTCAGGTGTGCCACTACCGTCTCAGCGGTCACGACGTCCTCGTTGACGATGATGTCGTCGATGTAACTATCGGTACCACTGCGCACCTTAGCGTCGGCCGCGAGGACAGCATTTACGATTTTTGACATTGCCTTTGGCGCACAGTTAGGCCCGAATCCAAAGCGAGTAAGATAGTACAATCGGCCATTATACCTGACTCGCTGATAACGCCAAAGCGACTCATCCATGTGTACCTGCAGATACGCAGACTTTAAATCGACAAGTTTGACTCGTTCCGGAAACCTCCTCCACTTCCTTATAGTCTCATCACACACAGCAACATCAAGGCCGGGATGACAAGTGACATAATCGTTGAGCTCCCTGTAATCCAATACAGGCAGCACTTTTCCTTTACTTTTCAGAACTACCGCCATCAAAGGCAAAATTACCTCAACATCTGACTGATCTTTACACCCACTAAGCCAACCCTTACTGATCCAGTCCTCAATTTCCCGTCTCCACTCGTCCTGTATCGCCTCATCTTGAGCACTGCTGTACTCACTGATAGTGTTACTCAATTTGGGCTCCACACCATCCTTCCACCGCCAAGAAACGGTTCACTTCCCACCACTGAACCTGGCGTCTAAATCAGAGTCATGCACCTCCAAGAAATCGTCAGCGTCACAAGATGACACACCGTTACGATTATCATGTGAGTAGTGTGGTGCAGTAGAAATGTCCATGTTACCACGGGTAGAATTGTCAAGGTTGAAAATTACTTTGCAGCAGGTGGACCGGCTTCCAAATGTGACACCCTGCTCCCCAATATACACGCCGCCAAGCTGCCTAATGACTTCCATCCCAAAATTCCTTTGACACTCAGTTAGACACTGGCAACAATGCAAGAGACCTCGAGAGTGGCACCATTCAAAATTACCAGCACGTCCAATGCCCGCCAAACTTCACGCGGCGACCATCAACAGCTGTCACATAACTACTCCCTCGCGATCTGCCCACCAAACATTAGGCCAAAATTCATTTAGTGCAACCAGTGTCGATCACTGCCGACACCAGCAAACCATTCACTCTCGCCTCAACGCGTGGTGGCGCCTCTATTGGTCGTTGGTGGCTGGGAGAACTGCTGGCGCACCAGTCCTCCCGTGGTCGTTTCCCGATCTCCTGTACATTTATCCAGCTGCTGGGCAGTTTCTGAGAAGATTAGCACTTCCGCATCCGAAGCACTGAACTCGGCGCTGGCTATACTGACCGGCTTCCGTTGACCTGCTGCAGTTCCTGGCTAAATGGGGCCCTCCGCAGTTGAAGCAGCCTCCACGAACTTGCGATAGAGAGCCTCGATTCACGTGAATGTTTCGAGAAGGCACAGTTCTTGACACCATGACGGCATTGTCAGCGCACAATTCAGATAGCAGTACACGCGCCCGCTCAACCAACAGCGGAAGACCCACTGTGTCCACCCCTGCCACGGTCCTTTGCTCACGTGACACTTCTCTTGGGAGCCCAACCACGAACGCCTTCCTCAAAACGGACTCGCTTTCAATACCGGCCAGTTTAGCTAGTCTCTTCAATTTCGACATAAATACGTCGGCTGGTTCATCTTGCCACTTTTGCGTCATGAACATTTTGTAGGCGGAAAAACTATTCATAGCAAATGCGTTCAGTAGAGATCTTGAAATTTCATCATACCGATTCTTCTTGTTGTCGTCCATCTCACTGTATATCGCATATGCAGTCCCCTCGAGAAAAAGCGGAACGACACATTCCAAATTGGAAATACCTTTCAATTTGGCCACCATTTCCACCTTATCAAGCCACTGCACCACATCCTGGCTGCCGTCGAACGGACGGATCACATCGCTCAACTTGATATTCACTGCTGAACCAGTACTCGTAGCGTCGCCTGTCGCCATTTTCAGCCGAAATAGCTTGTAACACGCAGCTTCCAATAAATGAACTTGATTATATTTCCACACAACCGGTAACACTCACAAGAACACACCAAACACTCCCACTCGCACAACACACATATCTCGACTCCCCTTCACTTCATGATACAGTACGCCAAACTACATCATGTGTCATCTTGCACGCACACACTCCACAACTTTCATACTCATACACACAAGATCTGCATATCACTGACATCTCGCACCGACAGTGCAACACGAGCTGCATCAGCATTCCAGGACCCGTTGCAAAAGCACTGCTTCAGTCTTGCACATAGGCACATACATACATACACACATACATATATATATATATATATATATATATATATATATATATATATATATGTTACACCCACAGAAATTAGTTATCATCTTAATTTTCGTTAGAATTTAGCTGTACGTTTTTTTATTTGTTTGTATATACCAACGACATTGTTGCAACGTTGAGATTGTATACACCAACGGCAGCGCCGCTTGGCGTCTTCCTTTTCACTGTTTGAACCGTGGAGAGCTGACACCTGAGAGTTATACCTTCGAGAATTTGTGAGATATTGGAGATCCTAGATAATTCGTGAGTTATTGGAGATCCTAGAAAATTTGTGAGATATTTGAGATCCTAGAAGATTTGTGGGATATTGACATTTTAGAGAACGCCAGAAATCTTTGGACCAACAACAACAACAACAACAACAACAACAAGAACGATCACGAAACAATACCAAGTTGTGTACCAAGTCTGGTGTTTCTTATTCAACGCACAAGGGGTGCGCGACAGTCCAAAGATTTCGCTACAAATCTTTCCGTTTTCACTCTGAAATTGGTTGCCGATTTGTGTACTTGATTTTTGTATTCATAGCACCGGTTGATATTGTCAGAATTTAATTTTTGTCATTGAGGTTTATTTTTGTTGTGTTGATCTCGATTATGGCTTAGGTACAGTTTACAATACGGGGTTTGCAGCTGTTGTGTATTTATATACGTACGGTAGTTTATTTCGTTTTGTGCCTCATGATGAGTGACCGTGGGTAGTCCTATATTTTCGATCCAGACCATCATGGCTGATGCAAAGCAATTATTACACCCAGACGATGCCGACATGATAGAGATTAGGTCTCACGTTTCCGGGTCTTTCTGCGGCAGTCAGAATTCCACATCGTCCATGCTAGAGAGAATGGCAAAAATGGCTAGATTGAAGACTGAGAGGGAATATAAACGACGAGAATTCGAAAAGCCGATTGAGATACATAAAAGGAACATGGAGTTGGAAGATTTAAAAATCGAGGGTGAAATGAAGGCGACTATGGCAGAGTTGAGCGTGTTGGGATCGCAGCATGGTTCAAACGCTAGTATATCTGGACCCATACCCGAAGCAGTCCCTTCAGAGCAGAACGCCGATTCATCACCGATCGGGCATCGATGTTTACCGGTTATATCAACTGAGCCAGTGGATTGCCCCTCGATCCAGCTTAATGAGGAGAATGGGGTGTCCTCAGTAGCGTCGGTCTTGGATAGGCTGGCTGATCTGCTGACAGACAAGCACAGCAAGACTAGACTGCCTCCTCAAGAAACAGATGTTTTCAGTGGAGATCCTCTCCAATTTGTCATTTGGATGCAATCGTTTGAGACCTTTGTAGAATCCCACGTTCCGGAATGTGACTGTTTGTATTATTTAAAGAGATATACTTCTGGTGAAGCCCTGGACGCCGTTAAAGGGTTTCTTTCGGTGAGAACAGGAGATTCTTATAGGAGGGCCTAAACGATTCTCCAGGACAGGTATGGGGACCAACTCACCACTTTCAATATTCTAAGGAACAAACTATATCAGTGGCCTGCTGTAGCGGCCCATGATGGCAAGGCGCTGGCCAAATTTTCCGATTTTTTACAGTACTGTCTCAGTCTATCATTTGCCGTACCGGCGCTGCGGTGCCTAGATGACCCCCGAGAGAACCAGCGATTACTGCGAAAGCTTCCTGATAACATTGTTCAGAAGTGGGCAATGGTGGTAGATGATTGGCGAATATCTTCCCAAAATTCACAAAAGGGTCACATGTATACCTCCTTTCACCAGTTTTGTGAGTTCTTGCAGACAGAAGTCCGACTTGCTTGTGATCCGATAACTTCGTTGCAGGCTGTCAAAATCAGGGACCTAAACAGCAAGTCAGAGAAAATCAGACGTGAGCCGGTCAGAGAGAACCATACAAGTCGCGTGAGCTGGTACACACAAGCTGATAGCAAAGATGAGAGTAAGTGTAACATTTGTAATGGTGCTCATTCTACCAAAAAGTATCCACTGTTGCTGGAAACTGATGTCACTAAGCGTCATACTTTGGTTCGAAATAGAAACCTGTGTATGATATGTCTGAAGAGCGGGCACTACGCTAAAGAGTGCAAATCCAATGACAAGTGTAGCAAATGCGGTGGGGCACACGCCTTTGTACTGCATTTCTATAGAGATTCCAGCAAATGTCCATGTTGTGATCCGCAGCACTACATTCTGAAATGTACACGCTTCAAGAATATGTCGATTAAAGAGAGATGGAATGTAGTGAAATCGAAGGGACTTTGTTCGATCTGTTTTTCGTACGGCCACAAGGGCGAGAGTTGTTCAAAGGATTTCTCATGTCCTGTTGATGGCTGTGGTAAAGCTCATAGTCAATATCTACACTTGCCAACAAAGAATACTGAGCAGTCTCAACTTGAAACTATTCCGAAAGTGTCAACTAGGTCTAGTCATTTCGCATCTAGTCAGAATATTAAGTTAGCTCTGCCGATTGTTCCTGTCAGAGTCAGATGTGGTGGTTCGTTAAGATACATTGATACGTATGCTCTGCTAGACTCAGGCTCAAATTCCACATATTGCAGTGAGAGTTTGTGTGAGAGGTTGGGAGCATCGGGCTCTAGCCATCGTATAGAGCTCACAACGATTGCTGAAGCAAACGTTTCGCTCGATGTCAAGGTCACTTCATTGTCTATTACCGATGTTCACGATACCATGGATAGTTAAAATATTCCACAGGTGACGGTGCGTCCAACACTCAATATAGATTTGTCAGGGTTGGCCACTAGGTTCGATGTACAGAAATGGTCACATATAAGAGACATTGAGCTTCCAGAGGTCCAGGTCGGGGATGTCGAATTGCTCATTGGTCAGGATTGCTCTGATCTATTCATACCTAAGGAGACCAGGGTAGGCAAACCAGGAGAGCCATTCGCTATTCACACCACATTGGGCTGGGCGGTGAATGGACCGGTCGATTATTCATTTCCACTTCGTAAATCCTCATATTTCGTACGAAATATGCCGCTCAATAGAGATATGGCCATTTTATGGGATCTTGAAGGGTCCGCGACAGAATCCGTTGGATTATCGGTGAACGACAGAAAGGTTTTGCAGATGTGGGAAAGCTCCAGTATGATTGATGATGGTCATTATAGTGTTGGTAGACATTGCTACGCCAAGGTTGACAAACACGCGTGTGTCAACGACACCGGAAACGCTCGGCCAATTGCGTTACATCGAAAATGAGGATTTAACGCAAAGACTGTACAATGCGTTGAATTCGCAACTGACAATTCGCCTTTAAAAAAGCGGGGTTAAATTATTCGCCAATTAAATGCTCTTAAAAGAGCAGCTTGATGTATCTGGCCGATAAGCAGAAAACACGAGTTTTCTCGAACGCTATATTGGCGCCGTCCGCAAACAATACAAATAGTCGTCGATGACACACACAGATCAACGATACACACAGGATGATAATACACACGGCAAAAATGAACGGGTCGAAAAGGGCGAGATCTTGAGGCACTTAACAGCGAGCGATGAGCGGTCCCTCACAGCGCTCTGCGCGTGACTAAGTGTATTTCGGATTTATGCCAGTATCGGACAATGAGCGCGCTCACCGGAAGTTGTCCGATACTCACATAAATCCGCGCTGCATGGGTCTACTTGCGCAATGCGCAGAATGATATGTTGTACAGCGCACGCGACGCGAGACAAAACTTGCACACATCAAGCAATGCACAACACACTCAATAACATATACATGCAATAACATACGTTCCGCAAATATAGACATGTATGCTTGTGCGTTTATATAGTGATATTAAATAAAACATTAATACATCATAACACACATATAAGTATAAACAACAGTGCACCTTTAAAATAACACAATACATTAATTACCATGACACGTGAGCAAATAAGTAAAATATGCAAGCGTGCAGCGCCTACAGTGCCCCCTCCCTAGATGTGTCAATGACGAAAGAGACACGTCGTTAACGCAAAGGAGGCCGTACTGTGCGACCGCTACGTGTGCGCAGTACAGATTGTGGCAAATCGTTTCTGGACTGTGTTGTAGACGCATTAGAATATGAACTGTTGTGTGTCGGAGAATAATGTGTATCGATGTGTCTGTGTGGACTCACGTGTTCGGTGGCTGGACCTTGTATCACCAATTCTGATGTTTGCGGCTCCTCCAGTGGGTCCTCGCACGGATCCGGTGTTACCCTCAAGTCGTGTGTCGGCAGCGAGGTGTCGTCGATGAAAGCTGGCTTGCAGCGGTCGATCGATATGGTCTCCGTGTGTCCCTTACGCGAAACCACCATATGTTTATCGGACCGCTGTACAATGGCATATGGTCCGTCGTATGGACAGTCGAGCGCGTAACGGTGGCTGTCGCGCCTCACGAAAACGTGAGTTGCTGACTGAAGGGCCTTTGGCACGAAGGACGGTGCGTTGGAGGGTCGCGGCAAGACGGGACGAAGCCTGCGCATATTCTTGCGAAGAACTGCTGCAAACAACGCTGGATCGCCGGAGCTGAGGCGCGTGTCGCTGACTAGCTCACCGGGAAGACGCAGTGTTGTGCCATACACAAGCTCCGCCGTGCACGCTTGCAGATCGGTCTTGTGCGTCGATCGGATGCCGAGCAGCGCCATGGGTAATGCGTCCATCCATGACGTCTGCGACGCGCGTAGGCTGGATTTCAGCTGTCGATGAAATCTTTCCACCATACCGTTGCTTGCCTGATGATAGCTGGTCGTGCGTATGCGCCGACAGCCCAGAACTCGACTCAGTTCGGACCAGAGAGCCGATTCGAACTGGGCTTCGCGGTCGGTGGTGATCGTGTCAGGAACGCCGAAACGTGACACGTCGGGGTCACCAGTGTTGGTAGACATTGCTACGCCAAGGTTGACAAGCACGCGTGTGTCAACGACACCGGAAACGCTCGGCCAATTGCGTTAAATTCACTTAGTCTTTACAAAGACTGCACAATGCGTTGAATCCCAACTGACAATTCGCCTTTAAAAAGGCGGGGTTAAATTATTCGCCAATTAAATGCTCTTAAAAGAGCAGCTTGATGTATCTGGCCGATTAGCAGAAAACACGAGTTTTCTCGAACGCTATATTGGCGCCGTCCGCAAACAATACAAATAGTCGTCGATGACACACACAGATAGTAATAAGTAAAATATGCAAGCGTGCAGCGCCTACAATAGTATCAAGATTCCATTCAAATCCGAATCACTGTCGCTACCCAACAATCGTGCTTTAACCGAAAGGCGTTTGATATCTTTGGGGAAACGTTTAGAAAAGGACAACGACATGAAACTCAAGTATACCGGTGAAATAGGTAAGATGATTGAAAAGGGATATGCCGAACGAGTACCTGAGTTGGAACTGAGCAGAGATGATGGGAAGGTGTGGTACCTGCCACATCATGCTGTCATCAATCCGAAGAAACCTGGTAAAGTCAGAATTGTTTTCGATTGCGCTGCGGCGTTCGGTAGATGTTCCTTGAATGATTATGTGCATCAAGGTCCTGATTTGGCGAATAAACTCAGGTGTGCTACTGCGTTTTCGTGAAGGAGCGGTAGCATTCACTGTTGATATAGAGGCAATGTTTCACCAGGTGAAAGTGTCAGTTGAAGATAGAGATGTTCTCAGGTTTTTATGGTTCCAAGGGAACGATACCAGCAGCTCAATTGTAGACTTGCGGATGACTTGGTTCGATCTGTTATGGTGAGGACAGCTGCGGGTACTTATCGGAGGCCAAATACGAAATTGTGTATATTAGAAGGTACTGTATGAATATGATTTGCCATTGATACCACTGTGTTGTATGAGTTTATGTACATTTTTCTGTGCGCTAGCGTCATTCATCGTTATTGTTGCCTGATTTTAACCTATGTAGTATTGTGCGATTCCAATTGATTGGTCGGTGGTGGAAACTATGAGGCGTCTCGCGTGCGTGCTTTTCATTTGAATATATGTTCATGTCTGCGCGTCTACCTGTATTGAATGATTGTTTTGTAAGCATGCTGATATCTGGTGCTTGCATGTATGATGTAATTTGGATGGTCGAATTGTGTGCGATGAAATAGCGCCATCTATAGTCGACTGCTGAGAAGGTCCATGCCGATAGGTGGCTATATTCGTTTGTCGTCGTATTGTTTCGTTCACTAATCGACGTGTGTTGAACTTCGTGTTTGTGTTTGCGCGCGCATGTTATACAATGTATGAACTATCATGCCAATTTGTCAACTTGATACTGCGCTCAGTGAACATGTGCATATGTTGAATGTTCACTGAATGTTTTCTGTATATCAATCAGTTAATTGGTCGATGTTGGTTTCACTTTGTCATTATTTGTTTTGAGTGTTTTGAGTGTATACTCAGTATGTCCGTAATGTTCGTTTGTCCTGTGATGGTCGTTTAATCTTGTTCGCGGGAAATGTTGTGCATTGATATTGCTCGTTCTTCTCGCTACACTACACGAGTGTGCTATGCTTTGGTTGCGTTTGCTAGTGTATTTTGTATTGTTCGTTTATATATTCGTGAGTTGCATCAAAACCTAAGAGTGTAACGATAATGGAAGTGCTGTTCGCACGTCGGGCGGGGTGTTACACCCACAGAAATTAGTTATCATCTTAATTTTCGTTAGAATTTAGCTGTACGTTTTTTTTCTTTGTTTGTATATACCAACGGCATTGTTGCAACGTTGAGATTGTATTCACCAACGGCAGCGCCGCTTGGCGTCTTCCTTTTCACTGTTTGAACCGTGGAGAGCTAACACCTGAGAGTTATACCTTCGAGAATTTGTGAGATATTGGAGATCCTAGATAATTCGTGAGTTATTGGAGATCCTAGAGAATTTGTGAGATATTTGAGATCCTAGAGAATTTGTGGGATATTGACATCCTAGAGAACGCCAGAAATCTTTGGACCAACAACAACAACAACAACAAGAACGATCACGAAACAATACCAAGTTGTGTACCAAGTCTGGTGTTTTTTATTCAACGCACAAGGGGTTCGCCACAATATATATCTATATATATAAAAGAGATCCTCTGTGTGTCTGTGTGTGTATCTGTGTGTCTGTCTGTGTGTCTGTTCGACCCTCCTTGGTCCATATTCTATCAGCTATTTTCCGGCCACCACTCAGCCTACCCGCTAACAATTTATTCCATCACGTTGGAAATTTTCTTGTCTACACTTTAGATTAAATTTGAAATTTCAAAAATGAAATAAAAAAAAGTTATAGCGGTGAAAAGACAAAATGAACCCTGAAAAATGCGAAAATTGTGGTCAATGCTCTGCCATCTACTCCTCATAAACCAAAAATGGTACAGCCAAACAGATTATACCACTGTGTAGAAAATTTTCTGTTCTACAAGATAGGTTATAATTCATATCCAAAAATAGAACATAAAAGATGTAAACATGACAAAATTTCAATCTATATTCAAAATTATATTTATACTCCACGCGTCCGATTTTCTATACTTTTTTCTCTATGTATCAAAAACTAATTATCACACAACTAAATAAATAATACCATCATGCTGGGAATTTTGTTTGCTACAACACGGTATAATTTTTAATTTTCAAAAGTGTATTAAAAAAAAGTTACGGCGGTGTGAAGTCAAAATGACAAAGTCAAAAATGCAAAATTAGCACTGGAAACCGTGAATGTTTTGGTAAATATTCCCCTATCTATTCCTCATAAACCAGCAATGGTACAGCTATAAAAATTATACTATTGTGTAGATAATTTTGTGTTCTACAAGAAATGTTATAATTTATACCCACAAATGATACAAAAAATGTGTAAAATTGGCAAAATTGTCAAATACATCCAAAATTACACTTGATCACCGGGCGCCTAAATTAATTCATTTTTCTACCTATTTCTCAGGAACTATTTGTCACACATTAAAATAAATTATATCATCGTGCTGGAAATTGTATTTTTTTAAATGCGGTATAATTTTTAATTTTCCAAAGTGTATCTGAAGGAAGTGACGGCGGTGTAAAGTCAAAAGGACATATTGCCAATTTGACAGCTATTATGCGCACTTGCGATTACACAGGAATATATTACTGTGTAGAGAATTTTGTGTTCTACAAGAAAAGCTATAATTTATACCCACAAATGATACAAAAAACGTGTAAAATTGGCAAAATTCTCAAATACATCCAAAATTACACTTGAACACCGGGCGACTAAAATTAATTCATTTTTCTACTATTTCTCAGTAACTATTTGTTACACATAAAAATAAATCATACCATCGTTCTAGAAACCTTTTCTTCTACAATACGGTATAATTTGTAGTTTTCCAAAGGGTATCTGAAGGAAGTTACGGCGGTGTAAAGTCAAAAGGACATATTGCCAATTTGACAGCTATTATGCGCACTTGCGATTACACAGGAATATACACCGATTAAATTTCACTGAAGCCCAATCACAATTAAGAATGCATCATATTATCTCCAAGCATGGATGGTGTGGTTTTATTGCGTACAGTTTAATTAATGCTACACTCTACTGAATATAAAGGCTTTATTGTCCTCAATAACGTTCCGCACGACGGGCGGGTAAAATGCTATTGGGAACAAAGTAAACTACTGAATTTAACTGTGTAATTTAATTGGTTTAATTTCAAGTTGCATAAGCATAAGTTGCATAAGGATATGGGTTGCAATATCATGTAATGCCAACTTATGCTGTTTTAGCGGAAGCATTAACCTGGAATTATAGAGATGACAGAAGGTTGCATTGTTTTGATAGTGTTGTGGAAAAACATGTTTTCTAAATTGAAACATAAATTTCACATTTAGACTTTTAGATTAGCTATAACTTTCCTGTGGGTTTGTTTTTCTTTTTCAATTTGCACTAATTTTTTTATTAATTGAATATTAATTATATTTTATGAACTGTTCCGCACGACGGGCGAATTAAATGTATCTATAAAGAGTGGGTTTAAATGATAGCGAGGTATATGATATTTTGCTAGCAGTAAATATTCTAGCGATGAAAGTAGAATAGCTCTTAAGCAAATGATTTTGGAGAATGATTTGAACCTTTAAATATATTTTGCGATCTGATGATATATGTATTAGGAATAATACGTAGCAGAATATAGATTGCATAATATAATATCGGCTGTAATATCAAGGGCTGCATTATCGATGTAATCCAAAAAATAACAACTGTATGAATATGATGCATTAGTGGAAGCATTAACCGGGAATTATGAGATAATATGATAATGGTGTAAAATTATATCGCATTATGCAACAAATGTGAATTTAGCTACCTTACAGTTTGGTCCCGATACTATATTGGCGGGTTGAGAGAAAAGTATTGGTGGGCCGCGTGTTTGGGACCCCTGGGGTAGATAATCTCAGTCTTCTGATTACAAATTATGATCGCATCAGTATATTTTGTGATCACAAACTAATAAGTTAAATCACCTCAGACTAGGCTGAGAGCGGTCAAGATTGAATGGTTGGGTTGGGTTGGGTAGGTTTGACTCAGGTTATATTGGGTTTTAATGATAGCGGAAAATATATAAATTTTAACAATAAATATTATAGCGGTAAAAGTGAAATAGTACTTAAGCAAATGATATTGGGGAATGATGTTAAGTAATAAATATAGTTTGGAAACAGTCTGATGAAAAGATTTCATCATCTTTCATTGTTTGTTTCGTGTTTGTGTTCTGAATTATACCACACGACGGGCAGATTTATATATCAGGCGGGTTGAGGGATAATATTTGTCAAAATAAGAACAAAAATATTCACATTTAGACTTTTCTATTGGTTAAGATATTTATAGGTTACATTTTTTGCTTTTCGATTTGTATTCATTATATTTTATGGATTTGATATGAATTTTATTCTATGAATTGTTCCGCACGACGGGTGGGTTTAAAAAAGTGTTTTTAGATCATTTTTTCAAATGGTTCATTTGAAAAAAGGTTTTTTTTTTAAAATAAAAATGTTCCGCGGGCAGCAACTATAGACAATAGAACGTTCAATTTACCCTGTAGAATTAATCCATACACAAAACCAATGGATTTGACTTCAAGATGCAGAACGGATCGTGTTCGAGTTCTGAATTATTCAGCACGACGGGCGGGTTTAAAATTACTCAGGCGGACTGAGGGGAAATATTGTGTCGAAATAAAAATAATTAAACTTATAATTTTCAATTGATTAATATTTTTATGAGTGTACCCTATTTCATTTTTATTTTTCCATATTTTTTATGAATTGAATATGAATTTCATGTTATGAATTGCTCCGCACAACTGGCGGGTTTTAATGCTATATATATACATAAAGAAGAAATTATCTGTCTGTCTGTGTATGTATGCTTGAATATGAGGTGACATAATTGCGCTGGCTCATGGTTCGCTGGTTCAATTATCAGGGGCTTCAAACGCAAAAGAAGCGATGGCTCATTTTTATGAAATAAAAATGTCCCGCGGGCAGCAATAAAACGTTCAATTTCACCGTGTAGAATGAATTCATATACAAAACTAATGGATTTGACTTCAAGAACCAGAACGGATGGTGTTCGAGTTCTGAATTATTCCGCACGTCGGCCGGGTTTAAATATGAGGCGGGCTGAGTGAAAATATTTTGCTATATATATACATAAAGAAGAAATTATCTGTCTGTCTGTGTATGTATGCTTGAATATGAGGTGACATAATTGCGCAGGTCCAATGGTATATATATACATAAAGAAGAAATTATCTGTCTGTCTGTGTGTGTATGCTTGAATATGAGGTGACATAATTGCGCGGGTTCAATGGTATAGATCAGGGGCTTAATTGTTCCGCACGACGGGCGGGTAAAATGCTACTGGGAACAAAGTAAACTACTGAATTATTGTACCATATAGAACCATTAAATACAAAACCATTATTATATAATAAAGAACCATTTGAGTATTAGTTAGTTAGTTGTCATTAGTTGGTTTATATATAAAGAACCATTGGTGTTGGGGCTTAATTGTTCCGCACGACGGGCGGGTTTAAATATGAGGCTGTTCGAGGGAAAATGTTAAATGTTTTGCTTTTTAATTTGTATTCAGTTTATTTTATGGATTGAATATGCATTTTATTTTATGGATTGAATATGCATTTTATTTTATAAATTGTTCAGCACGACGGGCGGGTTTAAATATGAGACGGGCTGAAGGAAAATATGTTGTCAAAAAATATAATTGAATTTAGACTTTTCAATTGAGTAAGATTTTAATGAGTATATCTGTTTTCTTTTTTAATTTGCAATATGTTTATGAATTAAATATGAATTTCATCTTATGAATTGCTCCGCACAACTGGCGGGTTTCAATGCTAGACGGTGATATTAAGTTATTAAAATATTTTGGAAACATTATGATGAAAAAGTGTAGTCATTTTTCATTGTTTCGTGTCTGAGTTCTGAATTATTCAGCACGACGGGCATGTATAAATATGAGGCGGTTTAGGCAAACTATTTTGTGAAAATAAATATGAAAATATAGAAATTTAGACTTTTGTATGGGCTTACTCAACTCTTTTTTAATTCATATTCCTTTTCTCTCATGAATTGAATACAAATTTAATAGTATGAACTGTTTCGCACGACGGGCGAATTTACATGCTAGGATTTTCATTGTTTGTTACGTGTTTGTGTTCTGAATTATTCCGCACAATGGGTTGGTTTATATATGAGGCGGGTTGAGGGAAAATATTATGTCAAAATAAAAATAAAAATATTCACACTTGGACTTTTCTATTGAGTAAGACACTGATGAGTTTTCATTTTCTTTTTTAATTTGGAATATTTTTATGAATATGAATTATTATGAATATTAATTCCATTTTATGAATTCCTCCGCACAACGGGCGGGTTTTAATGCTAGTCTATATATATAAAAGAGATCCTCTGTCTGTCTGTCTGTCTGTCTGTTTGTCTGTCCCACCCTCCTTGGTCACATATTCAGCAAGCTGCTACTCGGTAACCACTTGGTGTACCCGCCAACAATTGATACCATTACGTTGAAAATTTTCTTGTCTACACGATAAAATACATTTCAAATTTTAAAAATAAAACCAAAAAAAGTTATCGCGGTGAAAACACAAAATGAACCCTGAAAAATTCGAAAATTGTGGTCAATGCTCCGCCATCTACTCCTCAAAAACCAGAAATGGTACAGCCAAACAGATTATACCACTGTGTAGAGAATATTCTGTTCTACTCGGTAGGCTATAATTCATATCCAAAAATTAAATATAAAATATGTAAAAATGACAAAATTTCAGTCTACATTCAAAATTATATTTAAGCTCGACGCGTCCGATTTTCTGTACTTTTTTCTCTATTTCTCAGAAACTAACTATGACACATCTAAATAAATAATACCATCATGCTGGGAATTTTGTTTTCTACAGCACGGTATAATTTTTAATTTTCCAAAGTGTATTAAAAAAATGTTACGGCGGTGTGAAGTCAAAATGACAAAGTCAAAAATGCAAAATTAGCACTGAAAAACGCGAATATTTTGGTCAATATTCCCCTATCTATTCCTCATAAACCAGCAGAGTTACAGCTATAAAAATTATACTACTGTGTAGTAAATCTTGTGTTCTACAAGAAATATTCTAATTTATACCCACAAATGATACCAAAAACGTAAAATTGGCAAAATTCTCAAATACATCCAAAATTTCACTTGAACACCGGGCGACTAAAATTAATTCATTTTTCTACTATTTCTCAATAACTATTTGTTACACATAAAAAATAAAATATACCATTGTGCTGGAAATTTTGTTTTCTACAATACTGTATAATGTTTTATTTTCCAAAGTGTATCTGAAAAAAGTTACGGCGGTGTAAAGTCAAAAGGACATATTGCCAATTTGACAGCTATTATGCGCACTTGCGATTACACAGGAATATACTACTGTGTAGAGAATTTTGTGTTCTACCAGAAAAGGTATAATTTATACCCACAAATGATACAAAAAACGTGTAAAATTGGCAAAATTCTCAAATACATCCAAAATTACACTTGAACACCGGGCGACTAAAATTAATTCTTTTTTCTACTATTTCTCAGTAACTATTTGTTATACATGAAAATAAATTATACCATCGTGCTAGAAATGTTGTTTTCTACAATACGGTATAATTCTTAATTTTCCAAGGTGTATCTGAAGTAAGATACGGCGGTGTAAAGTCAAAATGTCATGTTGCCAATTTGACAGCTATTATGCGTACTTGCGATTACACATGAATATACACTGATTTAATTTCACTCAAGTCCAATCACAATTTACGCACTTGCGATTACACAGGAATATACTAATGTGTAGAGAATTTTGTGTTCTACAAGATAAGCTATAATTTATACCCACAAATGATACAAAAAACGTGGAAAATTGGCAAAATTCTCAAATACATCCAAAATTACACTTGAACACCGGGCGACTAAAATTAATTCTTTTTTCTACTATTTCTCAGTAACTATTTGTTATACATGAAAATAAATTATACCATCGTGCTAGAAATCTTATTTTATACAATACGGTATAATTTGTGATTTTCCAAAGTGTATCTGAAGGAAGTTACGGCGGTTTAAAGTTAAAAGCACATATTACCAATTTGACAGCTATTATGCGCACTTGCGATTACACAGGAATATACACCGATTAAATTTCACTGAAGCCCAATCACAATTAAGAATGCATCATATTAGCTCCAAGCATGGATGGTGTGGTTTTATTGGGTACAGTTTAATAAATGCTGCACTATACTGAATAGAAAGGCTTTATTGTCCTCAATATTTACACATGAATTGTTCCGCCCGACGGGCGGGTAAAATACTACTGGGAACAAAGTTAACTACTGAATTTTACTGTATAATTTAATTGGTTTAATTTCAAATTGCATAAGCTTAACTTGCATAAGGATATGGGTTGTAATATCATGCAATGCCAACTATATGAATATGCTGTTTTAGCGGACGCATAAATCTGGAATTATAGAGATGACAGAAAGTTTCATTGTTTTGATAGTGTTACACTTCTGAATTACTACACACGAAGGACGGGTGTGAATTTGAGCAGTGTTGAGGGGAAAACATCGTCAATAATTAAAACAAGAATTTACAAATTTGACTTTTTCTGTTGGTCGTTTTTCATCAATTTTCTTTGTGTTTGTTTCGTGTTTGAATTATTCCGCACGACGGGCAGCTTTAAATATGAGGCGGGTTGTGGAAAAACATGTTTTCTAAATTGAAACATAAATTTCACATTTAGACTTTTATATTGGCTAAAACTTTCCTATGGGTTTGTTTTTCTTTTTCAATTTTCACTATTTTTTTTTGTTAATTGAATATTAATTATATTTTATTAACTGTTCCGCACGACGGGCGGGCTTAAATGTATCTATAAAGAGTGGGTTTAAATGATAGCGAGGTATATGATATTTTGCTAGCAGTAAATATTCTAGCGATAAAAGTAGAATAGCTCTTAAGCAAATGATTTTGGAGAATGATGTGAACCTTTAAATATATTTTGCGATCTGATGATATATGTATTAGGAATAATACGTAGCAGAATATAGATTGCATAATATAATATCGGCTGTAATATCAAGGGTTGTAATATCGGTGTAATCCAAAAAATAACAACTGTATGAATATGATGCATTAGTGGAAGCATTAAACGGGAATTATGAGATAATATGATAATGGTGTATAATTATATCGCATTATGCAACAAATGTGAATTTAGCTGCCTTACAGTTTGGTCCCGATACTATATTGGCGGGTTGAGAGAAAAGTATTGGTGGGCCGCGTGTTTGGGACCCCTGGGGTAGATAATCTCAGTCTTCTGATTACAAATTATGATCGCATCAGTATATTTTGTGATCACAAACTAATAAGTTAAATCACCTCAGACTAGGCTGAGAGCGGTCAAGATTGAATGGTTGGGTTGGGTTGGGTAGGTTTGACTCAGGTTATATTGGGTTTTAATGATAGCGGAAAAAAAAAAATATTTTAACAATAAATATTATAGCGGTAAAAGTGAAATAGTACTTAAGCAAATGATATTGGGGAATGATGTTAAGTAATAAATATAGTTTGGAGACATTCTGATGAAAATATTTCATCATCTTTCATTGTTTGTTTCGTGTTTGTGTTCTGAATTATACCACACGACGGGCAGATTTATATATCAGGCGGGTTGAGGGATAATATTTGTCAAAATAAGAACAAAAATATTCACATTTAGACTTTTCTATTGGTTAAGATATTTATAGGTTACATTTTTTGATTTTCAATTTGTATTCATTATATTTTATGGATTTGATATGAATTTTATTGTATGAATTGTTCCGCACGACGGGTGGGTTTAAAAAAGTGTTTTTAGATCATTTTTTCAAATGGTTCATTTGAAAAAAGGTAATTTTTTAAAAATAAAAATGTTCCGCAGGCAGCAACTATAGACAATAGAACGTTCAATTTTCCCTGTAGAATTAATCCATACACAAAACCAATGGATTTGACTTCAAATATGAATTTCATTGTATGAATTGTTCCGCACGACGGGCGGGTTTAAAAAAAGTGTTTCCATTTTTAGTTCATTTTTTTCAAATGTTTCATTTAAAAAAAGTATTTTTTTAAAAATAAAAATGCTCCGCGGGCAGCAACTATAGACAATAGAACGTTCAATTTACCCTGTAGAATTAATCCATACACAAAACCAATGGATTTGACTTCAAGATGCAGAACGGATCGTGTTCGAGTTCTGAATTATTCAGCACGACGGGCGGGTTTAAAAATGACTCAGGCGGACTGAGGGGAAATATTTTGTCGAAATAAAAATATTTAAACTTATAATTTTCAATTGATTAATATTTTTATGAGTGTACCCTATTTCATTTTTATTTTTCCATATTTTTTTATAAATTGAATATGAATTTCATGTTATGAATTGCTCCGCACAACGGGCGGGTTTTTAATGCTATATATATACATAAAGAAGAAATTATCTGTCTGTCTGTGTATGTATGCTTGAATATGAGGTGACATAATTGCGCTGGATCATGGTTCGCTGGTTCAATTATCAGGGGCTTCAAACGCAAACGAAGCGATGGCTCATTTTTATGAAATAAAAATGTCCCGCGGGCAGCAATAAAACGTTCAATTTGACCGTATAGAATGAATTCATATACAAAACTAATGGATTTGACTTCAAGAACCAGAACGGATGGTGTTCGAGTTCTGAATTATTCCTCACGTCGGGCGGGCTTGAATATGAGGCGGGTTGAGTGAAAATATTTTGTCAAAATAAAATTAAAAAAAATGAAATTTAGACTTTTTAATTGATTAAGGTCTTCATGAGTTTGCCTTATTTATTTTTTATTTGCAATATTTTTATGAATTGTTCCGCACAACGGGCGGGTTTTAATGCGTTTTTAATGCTATATATATCTATATATATAAAAGAGATCCTCTGTGTGTGTGTGTGTGTGTCTGTGTGTGTGTTCGACCCTCCTTGGTCCATTTTCTATCAGCTATTATTCGGCCACCACTCAGCCTACCCGCTAACAATTTATACCATCACGTTGGAAATTTTCTTGTCTACACTTTAGATTAAATTTTAAATTTCAAAAATGAAATCAAAAAAAGTTATAGCGGTGAAAAGACAAAATGAACCCTGAAAAATGCGAAAATTGTGGTCAATGCTCTGCCATCTACTCCTCATAAACCAGAAATGGTACAGCCAAACAGATTATACCACTGTGTAGAGAATTTTCTGTTCTACAAGATAGGGTATAATTCATATCCAAAAATAGAACATAAAAGATGTAAACATGACAAAATTTCAATCTATATTCAAAATTATATTTATACACCACGCGTCCGATTTTCTATACTTTTTTCTCTATGTATCAAAAACTAATTATCACACAACTAAATAAATAATACCATCATGCTGGGAATTTTGTTTGCTACAACACGGTATAATTTTTAATTTTCCAAAGTGTATTAAAAAAAAGTTACGGCGGTGTGAAGTCAAAATGACAAAGTCAAAAATGCAAAATTAGCACTGGAAACCGTGAATGTTTTGGTAAATATTCACCTATCTATTCCTCATAAACCAGCAATGGTACAGCTATAAAAATTATACTATTGTGTAGATAATTTTGTGTTCTACAAGAAAAGTCATAATTTATACCCACAAATGATACAAAAAATGTGTAAAATTGGCAAAATTGTCAAATACATCCAAAATTAAAATTGATCACCGGGCGCCTAAATTAATTCATTTTTCTACCTATTTCTCAGGAACTATTTGTCACACATTAAAATAAATTATATCATCGTGCTGGAAATTGTATTTTTTTAAATTCGGTATAATTCTTAATTTTCCAAAGTGTATCTGAAGGAAGTGACGGCGGTGTAAAGTCAAAAAGACATATTGCCAATTTGACAGCTATTATGCGCACTTGCGATTACACAGGAATATACTACTGTGTAGAGAATTTTGTGTTCTACAAGAAAAGGTATAATTTATACCCACAAATGATACAAAAAACGTGTAAAATTGGCAAAATTCTCAAATGCATCCAAAATTACACTTGAACACCGGGTGACTAAAATTTATTCATTTTTCTACCCATTTCTCAGGAACTGTTTGTCATACCTTAAAATTAATTATACCATCGTGCTAGAAATGTTGTTTTCTACAATACAGTATAATTCTTAATTTTCCAAGGTGTATCTGAAGGAAGATACGGCGGTGTAAAGTCAAAATGTCATGTTGCCAATTTGACAGCTATTATGCGTACTTGCGATTACACATGAATATACACTGATTTAATTTCACTCAAGTCCAATCACAATTTACGCACTTGCGATTACTCAGGAATATACTACTGTGTAGAGAATTTTGTGTTCTACAAGATAAGCTATAATTTATAACCACAAATGATAAAAAAAACGTGTAAAATTGGCAAAATTCTCAAATACATCCAAAATTTCACTTGAACACCGGCCGAATAAGATTAATTAATTTTTCTACTATTTCTCAGTAACTATTTGCTAAACATAAAAATGAATTATACCATCGTGCTAGAAATCTTGTTTTCTACAATACGGTATAATTTGTAATTTTACAAAGTGTATCTGAAGGAAGTTACGGCGGTGTAAAGTCAAAAGGACATATTGCCAATTTGACAGCTATTATGCGCACTTGCGATTACACAGGAATATACACCGATTAAATTTCACTGAAGCCCAATCACAATTAAGAATGCATCATATTATCTCCAAGCATGGATGGTGTGGTTTTATTGCGTACAGTTTAATTAATGCTACACTCTACTGAATATAAAGGCTTTATTGTCCTCAATAACGTTCCGCACGACGGGCGGGTAAAATGCTATTGGGAACAAAGTAAACTACTGAATTTAACTGTGTAATTTAATTGGTTTAATTTCAAGTTGCATAAGCATAAGTTGCATAAGGATATGGGCTGCAATATCATGTAATGCCAACTTATGCTGTTTTAGCGGAAGCATTAACCTGGAATTATAGAGATGACAGAAGGTTGCATTGTTTTGATAGTGTTGTGGAAAAACATGTTTTCTAAATTGAAACATAAATTTCACATTTAGACTTTTAGATTAGCTATAACTTTCCTGTGGGTTTGTTTTTCTTTTTCAATTTGCACTAATTTTTTTATGAATTGAATATTAATTATATTTTATGAACTGTTCCGCACGACGGGCGAATTAAATGTATCTATAAAGAGTGGGTTTAAATGATAGCGAGGTATATGATATTTTGCTAGCAGTAAATATTCTAGCGATAAAAGTAGAATAGCTCTTAAGCAAATGATTTTGGAGAATGATGTGAACCTTTAAATATATTTTGCGATCTGATGATATATGTATTAGGAATAATACGTAGCAGAATATAGATTGCATAATATAATATCGGCTGTAATATCAAGGGCTGCATTATCGATGTAATCCAAAAAATAACAACTGTATGAATATGATGCATTAGTGGAAGCATTAACCGGGAATTATGAGATAATATGATAATGGTGTAAGATTATATCGCATTATGCAACAAATGTGAATTTAGCTACCTTACAGTTTGGTCCCGATACTATATTGGCGGGTTGAGAGAAAAGTATTGGTGGGCCGCGTGTTTGGGACCCCTGGGGTAGATAATCTCAGTCTTCTGATTACAAATTATGATCGCATCAGTATATTTTGTGATCACAAACTAATAAGTTAAATCACCTCAGAATAGGCTGAGAGCGGTCAAGATTGAATGGTTGGGTTGGGTTGGGTAGGTTTGACTCAGGTTATATTGGGTTTTAATGATAGCGGAAAATATATAAATTTTAACAATAAATATTATAGCGGTAAAAGTGAAATAGTACTTAAGCAAATGATATTGGGGAATGATGTTAAGTAATAAATATAGTTTGGAAACAGTCTGATGAAAAGATTTCATCATCTTTCATTGTTTGTTTCGTGTTTGTGTTCTGAATTATACCACACGACGGGCAGATTTATATATCAGGCGGGTTGAGGGATGATATTTGTCAAAATAAGAACAAAAATATTCACATTTAGACTTTTCTATTGGTTAAGATATTTATAGGTTACATTTTTTGCTTTTCAATTTGTATTCATTATATTTTATGGATTTGATATGAATTTTATTGTATGAATTGTTCCGCACGACGGGTGGGTTTAAAAAAGTGTTTTTAGATCATTTTTTCAAATGGTTCATTTAAAAAAAGGTTTTTTTTAAATAAAAATGTTCCGCGGGCAGCAACTATAGACAATAGAACGTTCAATTTACCCTGTAGAATTAATCCATACACAAAACCAATGGATTTGACTTCAAGATGCAGAACGGATCGTGTTCGAGTTCTGAATTATTCAGCACGACGGGCGGGTTTAAAAATGACTCAGGCGGACTGAGGGGAAATATTGTGTCGAAATAAAAATAATTAAACTTATAATTTTCAATTGATTAATATTTTTATGAGTGTACCCTATTTCATTTTTATTTTTCCATATTTTTTATGAATTGAATATGAATTTCATGTTATGAATTGCTCCGCACAACGGGCGGGTTTTAATGCTATATATATACATAAAGAAGAAATTATCTGTCTGTCTGTGTATGTATGCTTGAATATGAGGTGACATAATTGCGCTGGCTCATGGTTCGCTGGTTCAATTATCAGGGGCTTCAAACGCAAACGAAGCGATGGCTCATTTTTATGAAATAAAAATGTCCCGCGGGCAGCAATAAAACGTTCAATTTCACCGTATAGAATGAATTCATATACAAAACTAATGGATTTGACTTCAAGAACCAGAACGGATGGTGTTCGAGTTCTGAATTTTTCCTCACGTCGGGCGGGTTTAAATATGAGGCGGGTTGAGTGAAAATATTTTGTCAAAATAAAATTAAAAATAATGAAATTTAGACTTTTTAATTGATTAAGGTCTTCATGAGTTTGCCTTATTTATTTTTAATTTGCAATATTTTTATGAATTGTTCCGCACAACGGGCGGGTTTTAATGCGGTTTCAATGCTATATATATATACATAAAGAAGAAATTATCTGTCTGTCTGTGTATGTATGCTTGAATATGAGGTGACATAATTGCGCTGGTTCATGGTTCGCTGGTTCAATGATCAGGGGCTTCAAACGCAAACGAAGCGATGGCTCATTTTTATGAAATAAAAATGTCCCGCGGGCAGCAATAAAACGTTCAATTTCACCGTGTAGAATGAATTCATATACAAAACTAATGGATTTGACTTCAAGAACCAGAACGGATGGTGTTCGAGTTCTGAATTATTCCGCACGTCGGCCGGGTTTAAATATGAGGCGGGCTGAGTGAAAATATTTTGTCAAAATGTAAATTAAAAATAATGAAATTTAGACTTTTTAATTGATTAAGGTTTTTATGAGTTTGCCTTATTTATTTTTAATTTGCAATATTTTTATGAATTCTTCCGCACAACGGGCGGGTTTTAATGCTAGTCTATATATATAAAAGAGATCCTCTGTGTGTGTGTCTGTGTGTGTGTGTGTCTGTGTGTGTGTTCGACCCTCCTTGGTCCATTTTCTATCAGCTATTATTCGGCCACCACTCAGCCTACCCGCTAACAATTTATACCATCACGTTGGAAATTTTCTTGTCTACACTTTAGATTAAATTTTAAATTTCAAAAATGAAATCAAAAAAAGTTATAGCGGTGAAAAGACAAAATGAACCCTGAAAAATGCGAAAATTGTGGTCAATGCTCTGCCATCTACTCCTCATAAACCAGAAATGGTACAGCCAAACAGATTATACCACTGTGTAGAGAATTTTCTGTTCTACAAGATAGGTTATAATTCATATCCAAAAATAGAACATAAAAGATGTAAACATGACAAAATTTCAATCTATATTCAAAATTATATTTATACTCCACGCGTCCGATTTTCTATACTTTTTTCTCTATGTATCAAAAACTAATTATCACACAACTAAATAAATAATACCATCATGCTGGGAATTTTGTTTGCTACAACACGGTATAATTTTTAATTTTCCAAAGTGTATTAAAAAAAAGTTACGGCGGTGTGAAGTCAAAATGACAAAGTCAAAAATGCAAAATTAGCACTGGAAACCGTGAATGTTTTGGTAAATATTCCCCTATCTATTCCTCATAAACCAGCAATGGTACAGCTATAAAAATTATACTATTGTGTAGATAATTTTGTGTTCTACAAGAAAAGTTATAATTTATACCCACAAATGATACAAAAAATGTGCAAAATTGGCAAAATTGTCAAATACATCTAAAATTACACTTGATCACCGGGCGCCTAAATTAATTCATTTTTCTACCTATTTCTCAGGAACTATTTGTCACACATTAAAATAAATTATATCATCGTGCTGGAAATTGTATTTTTTTAAATGCGGTATAATTCTTAATTTTCCAAAGTGTATCTGAAGGAAGTGACGGCGGTGTAAAGTCAAAAGGACATTTTACCAATTTGACAGCTATTATGCGCACTTGCGATTACACAGGAATATACTATTGTGTAGAGAATTTTGTGTTCTACAAGAAAAGGTGTAATTTATACCCACAAATGATACAAAAAACGTGTAAAATTGGCAAAATTCTCAAATACATCCAAAATTACACTTGAACACCGGGTGACTACAATTTATTCATTTTTATACCCATTTCTCAGGAACTATTTGTCATACATTAAAATTAATTATACCATCGTGCTAGAAATTTTGTTTCCTACAGTACGGTATAATTATTAATTTTCCAAAGTGTATCTGAAGGAAGTTACGCCGGTGTAAAGTCAAAATGTCATGTTGCCAATTTGACAGCTATTATGCGCACTTGCGATTAAACATGAATATACACTGATTAAATTTCACTGAAGTCCAATCACAATTTACGCACTTGCGATTACACAGGAATATACTACTGTGTAGAGAATTTTGTGTTCTACAAGATAAGCTATAATTTATACCCACAAATGATACAAAAAACGTGTAAAATTGGCAAAATTCTCAAATACATCCAAAATTACACTTGAACACCGGGCGACTAAAATCAATTCATTTTTCTACTATTTCTCAGTAACTATTTGTTACACATAAAAATAAATTATACCATCGTTCTAGAAATTTTTTCTTCTACAATACGGTATAATTTGTAATTTTCCAAAGGGTATCTGAAGGAAGTTACGGCGGTGTAAATTCAAAAGGACATATTGCCAATTTGACAGCTATTATGCGCACTTGCGATTACACAGGAATATACACCGATTAAATTTCACTGAAGCCCAATCACAATTAAGAATGCATCATATTATCTCCAAGCATGGATGGTGTGGTTTTATTGCGTACAGTTTAATTAATGCTACACTCTACTGAATATAAAGGCTTTATTGTCCTCAATAACGTTCCGCACGACGGGCGGGTAAAATGCTATTGGGAACAAAGTAAACTACTGAATTTAACTGTGTAATTTAATTGGTTTAATTTCAAGTTGCATAAGCATAAGTTGCATAAGGATATGGGTTGCAATATCATGTAATGCCAACTTATGCTGTTTTAGCGGAAGCATTAACCTGGAATTATAGAGATGACAGAAGGTTGCATTGTTTTGATAGTGTTGTGGAAAAACATGTTTTCTAAATTGAAACATAAATTTCACATTTAGACTTTTAGATTAGCTATAACTTTCCTGTGGGTTTGTTTTTCTTTTTCAATTTGCACTTATTTTTTTATGAATTGAATATTAATTATATTTTATGAACTGTTCCGCACGACGGGCGAATTAAATGTATCTATAAAGAGTGGGTTTAAATGATAGCGAGGTATATGATATTTTGCTAGCAGTAAATATTCTAGCGATAAAAGTAGAATAGCTCTTAAGCAAATGATTTTGGAGAATGATGTGAACCTTTAAATATATTTTGCGATCTGATGATATATGTATTAGGAATAATACGTAGCAGAATATAGATTGCATAATATAATATCGGCTGTAATATCAAGGGCTGCATTATCGATGTAATCCAAAAAATAACAACTGTATGAATATGATGCATTAGTGGAAGCATTAACCGGGAATTATGAGATAATATGATAATGGTGTAAAATTATATCGCATTATGCAACAAATGTGAATTTAGCTACCTTACTGTTTGGTCCCGATACTATATTGGCGGGTTGAGAGAAAAGTATTGGTGGGCCGCGTGTTTGGGACCCCTGGGGTAGATAATCTCAGTCTTCTGATTACAAATTATGATCGCATCAGTATATTTTGTGATCACAAACTAATAAGTTAAATCACCTCAGACTAGGCTGAGAGCGGTCAAGATTGAATGGTTGGGTTGGGTTGGGTAGGTTTGACTCAGGTTATATTGGGTTTTAATGATAGCGGAAAATATGTAAATTTTAACAATAAATATTATAGCGGTAAAAGTGAAATAGTACTTAAGCAAATGATATTGGGGAATGATGTTAAGTAATAAATATAGTTTGGAAACAGTCTGATGAAAAGATTTCATCATCTTTCATTGTTTGTTTCGTGTTTGTGTTCTGAATTATACCACACGACGGGCAGATTTATATATCAGGCGGGTTGAGGGATAATATTTGTCAAAATAAGAACAAAAATATTCACATTTAGACTTTTCTATTGGTTAAGATATTTATAGGTTACATTTTTTGCTTTTCAATTTGTATTCATTATATTTTATGGATTTGATATGAATTTTATTGTATGAATTGTTCCGCACGACGGGTGGGTTTAAAAAAGTGTTTTTAGATCATTTTTTCAAATGGTTCATTTAAAAAAAGTTTTTTTTTTTTATAAATAAAAATGTTCCGCGGGCAGCAACTATAGACAATAGAACGTTCAATTTACCCTGTAGAATTAATCCATACACAAAACCAATGGATTTGACTTCAAGATGCAGAACGGATCGTGTTCGAGTTCTGAATTATTCAGCACGACGGGCGGGTTTAAAAATGACTCAGGCGGACTGAGGGGAAATATTGTGTCGAAATAAAAATAATTAAACTTATAATTTTCAATTGATTAATATTTTTATGAGTGTACCCTATTTCATTTTTATTTTTCCATATTTTTTATGAATTGAATATGAATTTCATGTTATGAATTGCTCCGCACAACGGGCGGGTTTTAATGCTATATATATACATAAAGAAGAAATTATCTGTCTGTCTGTGTATGTATGCTTGAATATGAGGTGACATAATTGCGCTGGCTCATGGTTCGCTGGTTCAATTATCAGGGGCTTCAAACGCAAACGAAGCGATGGCTCATTGGACGGCTTATCTGTCTGTCTGTGTATGTATGCTTGAATATGAGGTGACATAATTGCGCGGATTCAATGGTATAGACCAGGGGCTTCAAACGCAAACGAAGGGATGGCTCATTTTTATAAAATAAAAATATCCCGCGGTCAGCAATAAAACGTTTAATTTCACCGTGTAGAATGACTTCATATACAAAACTAATGGATTTGACTTCAAGAACCAGAACGGATGGTGTTCGAGTTCTGAATTATTCCTCACGTCGGGCGGGTTTAAATATGAGGCGGGTTGAGTGAAAATATTTTGTCAAAATAAAATTATAAATAATGAAATTTAGACCTTTTAATTGATTTAAGGTTTCCATGACTTTGCCTTATTTATTTTTAATTTGCAATATTTTTATGAATTGCTCCGCACAACGGGCGGGTTTTAATGCTAGTATATATATAAAAGAGATCCTCTGTCTGTCTGTCTGTCTGTCTGTCTGTTTGTCTGTCCCACCCTCCTTGGTCACATTTTCAGCAAGCTGCTACTCGGTAACCACTTAATGTACCCGCCAACAATTTATACCATTACGCTGGAAATTTTCTTGTCTACACGATAGGATAAATTTAAAATTTTAAAAATGAAATCAAAAAAAGTTATCGCGGTGAAAAGACAAAATGAACCCAGAAAAATGCGAAAATTTTGGTCAATATTCCTACATCTACTCCTCATAAACCAGAAATGGTACAGTAATACAGATTATACCACTGTGTAGAAAATTTTCTGTTCTACAAGATAGGTTATAATTCATATCCAAAAATAGAACATAAAAGATGAAAACATGACAAAATTTCAATCTATATTCAAAATTATATTTAAACTCCACGCGTCCGATTTTCTATACTTTTTTCTCTATTTATCAAAAACTAATTATCACACATCTAAATAAATAATGCCATCATGCTGGAAATTTTGTTTGCTACAACACGGTATAATTTTTAATTTTCCAAAGTTTATTGAAAAAAAGTTACGGCGGTGTGAAGTGTAAATGACAAAGTCAAAAAGGCATAATTATCGCACAAAAACGTGAGTATTTTGGTCAATATTCCGCTATCTATTCCTCATAAACCAGCAATGGTACAGCTATAAAAATTATACTATTGTGTAGATAATTTTGTGTTCTACAAGAAAAGTTATAATTTATACCCACAAATGATACAAAAAATGTGTAAAATTGGCAAAATTGTCAAATACATCCAAAATTACACTTGATCACCGGGCGCCTAAATTAATTCATTTTTCTACCTATTTCTCAGGAACTATTTGTCACACATTAAAATAAATTATATCATCGTGCTGGAAATTGTATTTTTTAAAATGCGTATAATTTTTAATTTTCCAAAGTGTATCTGAAGGAAGTTACGGCGGTGTAAAGTCAAAAGGACATATTGCCAATTTGACAGCTATTTTTCGCACTTGCGATTACACAGGAATATACTACTGTGTAGAGAATTTTGTGTTCTACAAGAAAAGGTGTAATTTATACCCACAAATGATACAAAAAACGTGTAAAATTGGCAAAATTCTCAAATACATCCAAAATTACACTTGAACACCGGGTGACTACAATTTATTCATTTTTATACCCATTTCTCAGCAACTGTTTGTCACACATTAAAATTAATTATACCATCGTGCTAGAAATTTTGTTTCCTACAGTACGGTATAATTATTAATTTTCCAAAGTGTATCTGAACGAAGTTACGACGGTGTAAGGTCAAAATGTCATGTTGCCAATTTGACAGCTATTATGCGTACTTGCGATTACACATGAATATACACTGATTAAATTTCACTGAAGTCCAATCACAATTTACGCACTTGCGATTACACAGGAATATACTACTGTGTAGAGAATTTTGTGTTCTACAAGATAAGCTATAATTTATACCCACAAATGATACAAAAAACGTGTAAAATTGGCAAAATTCTCAAATACATCCAAAATTACACTTGAACACCGGGCGACTAAAATTTATTCATTTTTCTACTATTTCTCAGTAACTATTTGTTACACATAAAAATAAATTATACCATCGTTCTAGAAATCTTGTCTTCTACAATACGGTATAATTTGTAATTTTCCAAAGGGTATCTGAAGGAAGTTACGGCGGTGTAAAGTCAAAAGGACATATTGCCAATTTGACAGCTATTATGCGTACTTGCGATTACACAGGAATATACACCGATTAAATTTCACTGAAGCCCAATCACAATTAAGAATGCATCATATTATCTCCAAGCATGGATGGTGTGGTTTTATTGCGTACAGTTTAATTAATGCTACACTCTACTGAATATAAAGGCTTTATTGTCCTCAATAACGTTCCGCACGACGGGCGGGTAAAATGCTATTGGGAACAAAGTAAACTACTGAATTTAACTGTGTAATTTAATTGGTTTAATTTCAAGTTGCATAAGCATAAGTTGCATAAGGATATGGGCTGCAATATCATGTAATGCCAACTTATGCTGTTTAGCGGAAGCATTAACCTGGAATTATAGAGATGACAGAAGATTGCATTGTTTTGATAGTGTTGTGGAAAAACATGTTTTCTAAATTGAAACATAAATTTCACATTTAGACTTTTATATTAGCTATAACTTTCCTGTGGGTTTGTTTTTCTTTTTCAATTTGCACTAATTTTTTTATGAATTGAATATTAATTATATTTTATGAACTGTTCCGCACGACGGGCGAATTAAATGTATCTATAAAGAGTGGGTTTAAATGATAGCGAGGTATATGATATTTTGCTAGCAGTAAATATTCTAGCGATAAAAGTAGAATAGCTCTTAAGCAAATGATTTTGGAGAATGATGTGAACCTTTAAATATATTTTGCGATCTGATGATATATGTATTAGGAATAATACGTAGCAGAATATAGATTGCATAATATAATATCGGCTGTAATATCAAGGGCTGTATTATCGGTGTAATCCAAAAAATAACAACTGTATGAATATGATGCATTAGTGGAAGCATTAACCGTGAATTATGAGATAATATGATAATGGTGTATAATTATATCGCATTATGCAACAAATGTGAATTTAGCTACCTTACAGTTTGGTCCCGATACTATATTGGCGGGTTGAGAGAAAAGTATTGGTGGGCCGCGTGTTTGGGACCCCTGGGGTAGATAATCTCAGTCTTCTGATTACAAATTATGATCGCATCAGTATATTTTGTGATCACAAACTAATAAGTTAAATCACCTCAGACTAGGCTGAGAGCGGTCAAGATTGAATGGTTGGGTTGGGTTGGGTAGGTTTGACTCAGGTTATATTGGGTTTTAATGATAGCGGAAAATATATAAATTCCAACAATGAATATTATAGCGGTAAAAGTGAAATAGTACTTAAGGAAATGATATTGGGGAATGATGTTAAGTAATAAATATAGTTTGGAAACATTCTGATGAAAAGATTTCATCATCATTCATTGTTTGTTTCGTGTTTGTGTTCTGAATTATACCACACGACGGGCAGATTTATATATCAGGCGGGTTGAGGGATAATATTTGTTAAAATAAGAACAAAAATATTCACATTTAGACTTTTCTATTGGTTAAGATATTTATAGGTTACATTTTTTGCTTTTCAATTTGTATTCATTATATTTTATGGATTTGATATGAATTTTATTGTATGAATTGTTCCGCACGACGGGTGGGTTTAAAAAAGTGTTTTTAGATCATTTTTTCAAATGGTTCATTTAAAAAAAGTTTTTTTTTTCCAAAAATAAAAATGTTCCGCGGGCAGCAACTATAGACAATAGAACGTTCAATTTTCCCTGTAGAATTAATCCATACACAAAACCAATGGATTTGACTTCTTATATGAATTTTATTGTATGAATTGTTCCCCACGACGGGCGGGTTTAAAAAAGGTGTTTTCATTTTTTAGTTCATTTTTTCAAATGGTTCATTTAAAAAAGGTATTTTTTTACAAATAAAAATGCTCCGCGGGCAGCAACTATAGACAATAGAACGTTCAATTTACCCTGTAGAATAAATCCATACACAAAACCAATGGATTTGACTTCAAGATCCAGAACGGATCGTGTTCGAGTTCTGAATTATTCAGCACGACGGGCGGGTATAAAAATGACTCAGGCGGACTGAGGGGAAATATTTTGTCGAAATAAAAATAATTAAACTTATAATTTTCAATTGATTAATATTTTTATGAGTGTACCCTATTTCATTTTTATTTTTCCATATTTTTTTACGAATTGAATATGAATTTCATGTTATGAATTGCTCCGCACAACGGGCGGGTTTTAATGCTATATATATACATAAAGAAGAAATTATCTGTCTGTCTGTGTATGTATGCTTGAATATGAGGTGACATAATTGCGCTGGTTCATGGTTCGCTGGTTCAATGATCAGGGGCTTCAAACGCAAACGAAGCGATGGCTCATTTTTATGCAATAAAAATGTCCCGCGAGTAGCAATAAAACGTTCAATTCCACCGTATAGAATGAATTCATATACAAAACTAATGGATTTGACTTCAAGAACCAGAACGGATGGTGTTCGAGTTCTGAATTATTCCTCACGTCGGGCGGGTTTAAATATGAGGCGGGTTGAGTGAAAATATTTTGTCAAAATAAAATTAAAAATAATGAAATTTAGACTTTTTAATTTATTAAGGTCTTCATGAGTTTGCCTTATTTATTTTTAGTTTGCAATATTTTTATGAATTGTTCCGCACAACGGGCGGGTTTTAATGCGGTTTTAATGCTATATATATACATAAAGAAGAAATTATCTGTCTGTCTATGTATGTATGCTTGAATATGAGGTGACATAATTGCGCTGGTTCATGGTTCGCTGGTTCAATGATCAGGGGCTTCAAACGCAAACGAAGCGATGGCTCATTTTTATGAAATAAAAATGTCCCGCGGGCAGTTATTCATGTTATGAATTGCTCCGCACAACGGGCGGGTTTTAATGCTAGTACATATATAAAAGAGATCCTCTGTCTGTCTGTCTGTCTGTCTGTCTGTCTGTCTGTCTGTCTGTTTGTCTGTCCCACCCTCCTTGGTCACATTTTCAGCAAGCTGCTACTCGGTAACCACTTAATGTACCCGCCAACAATTTATACCATCACGCTGGAAATTTTCTTGTCTACACGATAGGATAAATTTAAAATTTTAAAAATGAAATCAAAAAAAGTTATCGCGGTGAAAAGACAAAATGAACCCTCAAAAATGTGAAAATTTTGGTCAATATTCCTACATCTACTCCTCATAAACCAGAAATGGTACAGTAATACAGATTATACCACTGTGTAGAGAATTTTCTGTTCTACAAGATAGGTTATAATTCATATCCAAAAATAGAACATAAAAGATGTAAACATGACAAAATTTCAATCTATATTCAAAATTATATTTAAACTCCACGCGTCCGATTTTCTATACTTTTTTCTCTATTTATCAAAAACTAATTATCACACATCTAAATAAATAATGCCATCATGCTGGGAATTTTGTTTGCTACAACACGGTATAATTTTTAATTTTCCAAAGTTTATTAAAAAAAAGTTACGGCGGTGTGAAGTGTAAATGACAAAGTCAAAAAGGCATAATTATCGCACAAAAACGTGAATATTTTGGTCAATATTCCGCTATCTATTCCTCATAAACCAGCAATGGTACAGCTATAAAAATTATACTATTGTGTAGATAATTTTGTGTTCTACAATAAAAGTTATAATTTATACCCAAAAATGATACAAAAAATGTGTAAAATTGGCAAAATTGTCAAATACATCCAAAATTACACTTGATCACCGGGCGCCTAAATTAATTCTTTTTTCTACCTATTTCTCAGGAACTATTTGTCACAGGTTAAAATAAATTATATCATCGTGCTGGAAATTGTATTTTTTAAAATGCGTATAATTTTTAATTTTCCAAAGTGTATCTGAAGGAAGTTACGGCGGTGTAAAGTCAAAAGGACATATTGCCAATTTGACAGCTATTTTTCGCACTTGCGATTACACAGGAATATACTACTGTGTAGAGAATTTTGTGTTCTACAAGAAAAGGTGTAATTTATACCCACAAATGATACAAAAAACGTGTAAAATTGGCAAAATTCTCAAATACATCCAAAATTACACTTGAACACCGGGTGACTACAATTTATTCATTTTTATACCCATTTCTCAGCAACTGTTTGTCACACCTTAAAATTAATTATACCATCGTGCTAGAAATTTTGTTTCCTACAGTACGGTATAATTATTAATTTTCCAAAGTGTATCTGAACGAAGTTACGACGGTGTAAGGTCAAAATGTCATGTTGCCAATTTGACAGCTATTATGCGTACTTGCGATTACACATGAATATACACTGATTTAATTTCACTGAAGTCCAATCACAATTTACGCACTTGCGATTACACAGGAATATACTACTGTGTAGAGAATTTTGTGTTCTACAAGATAAGCTATAATTTATACCCACAAATGATACAAAAAACGTGTAAAATTGGCAAAATTCTCAAATACATCCAAAATTACACTTGAACACCGGGCGACTAAAATTAATTCATTTTTCTACTATTTCTCAGTAACTATTTGTTACACATAAAAATAAATTATACCATCGTTCTAGAAATCTTGTCTTCTACAATACGGTATAATTTGTAATTTTCCAAAGGGTATCTGAAGGAAGTTACGGCGGTGTAAAGTCAAAAGGACATATTGCCAATTTGACAGCTATTATGCGTACTTGCGATTACACAGGAATATACACCGATTAAATTTCACTGAAGCCCAATCACAATTAAGAATGCATCATATTATCTCCAAGCATGGATGGTGTGGTTTTATTGCGTACAGTTTAATTAATGCTACACTCTACTGAATATAAAGGCTTTATTGTCCTCAATAACGTTCCGCACGACGGGCGGGTAAAATGCTATTGGGAACAAAGTAAACTACTGAATTTAACTGTGTAATTTAATTGGTTTAATTTCAAGTTGCATAAGCATAAGTTGCATAAGGGTATGGGCTGCAATATCATGTAATGCCAACTTATGCTGTTTTAGCGGAAGCATTAACCTGGAATTATAGAGATGACAGAAGATTGCATTGTTTTGATAGTGTTGTGGAAAAACATGTTTTCTAAATTGAAACATAAATTTCACATTTAGACTTTTATATTAGCTATAACTTTCCTGTGGGTTTGTTTTTCTTTTTCAATTTGCACTAATTTTTTTATGAATTGAATATTAATTATAATTTATGAACTGTTCCGCACGACGGGCGAATTAAATGTATCTATAAAGAGTGGGTTTAAATGATAGCGAGGTATATGATATTTTGCTAGCAGTAAATATTCTAGCGATAAAAGTAGAATAGCTCTGTGAACCTTTATATATAGTTTGCGATCTGATGATATATGTATTAGGAATAATACGTAGCAGAATATAGATTGCATAATATAATATCGGCTGTAATATCAAGGGCTGTATTATCGGTGTAATCCAAAAAATAACAACTGTATGAATATGATGCATTAGTGGAAGCATTAACCGGGAATTATGAGATAATATGATAATGGTGTATAATTATATCGCATTATGCAACAAATGTGAATTTAGCTACCTTACAGTTTGGTCCCGATACTATATTGGCGGGTTGAGAGAAAAGTATTGGTGGGCCGCGTGTTTGGGACCCCTGGGGTAGATAATCTCAGTCTTCTGATTACAAATTATGATCGCATCAGTATATTTTGTGATCACAAACTAATAAGTTAAATCACCTCAGACTAGGCTGAGAGCGGTCAAGATTGAATGGTTGGGTTGGGTTGGGTAGGTTTGACTCAGGTTATATTGGGTTTTAATGATAGCGGAAAATATATAAATTTTAACAATAAATATTATAGCGGTAAAAGTGAAATAGTACTTAAGCAAATGATATTGGGGAATGATGTTAAGTAATAAATAGAGTTTGGAAACAGTCTGATGAAAATATTTCATCATCTTTCATTGTTTGTTTCGTGTTTGTGTTCTGAATTATACCACACGACGGGCAGATTTATATATCAGGCGGGTTGAGGGATAATATTTGTCAAAATAAGAACAAAAATATTCACATTTAGACTTTTCTATTGGTTAAGATATTTATAGGTTACATTTTTTGCTTTTCAATTTGTATTCATTATATTTTATGGATTTGATATGAATTTTATTGTATGAATTGTTCCGCACGACGGGTGGGTTTAAAAAAGTGTTTTAGATCATTTTTTCAAATGGTTCATTTAAAAAAAGGTTTTTTTTTCCAAAAATAAAAATGTTCCGCGGGCAGCAACTATAGACAATAGAACGTTCAATTTTCCCTGTAGAATTAATCCATACACAAAACCAATGGATTTGACTTCTTATATGAATTTTATTGTATGAATTGCTCCCCACGACGGGCGGGTTTAAAAAAGGTGTTTTCATTTTTTAGTTCATTTTTTCAAATGGTTCATTTAAAAAAGGTATTTTTTTACAAATAAAAATGCTCCGCGGGCAGCAACTATAGACAATAGAACGTTCAATTTACCCTGTAGAATAAATCCATACACAAAACCAATGGATTTGACTTCAAGATCCAGAACGGATCGTGTTCGAGTTCTGAATTATTCAGCACGACGGGCGGGTATAAAAATGACTCAGGCGGACTGAGGGGAAATATTTTGTCGAAATAAAAATAATTAAACTTATAATTTTCAATTGATTAATATTTTTATGAGTGTACCCTATTTCATTTTTATTTTTCCATATTTTTTTACGAATTGAATATGAATTTCATGTTATGAATTGCTCCGCACAACGGGCGGGTTTTAATGCTATATATATACATAAAGAAGAAATTATCTGTCTGTCTGTGTATGTATGCTTGAATATGAGGTGACATAATTGCGCTGGTTCATGGTTCGCTGGTTCAATGATCAGGGGCTTCAAACGCAAACGAAGCGATGGCTCATTTTTATACAATAAAAATGTCCCGCGAGTAGCAATAAAACGTTCAATTTCACCGTATAGAATGAATTCATATACAAAACTAATGGATTTGACTTCAAGAACCAGAACGGATAGTGTTCGAGTTCTGAATTATTCCTCACGTCGGGCGGGTTTAAATATGAGGCGGGTTGAGTGAAAATATTTTGTCAAAATAAAATTAAAAATAATGAAATTTAGACTTTTCAATTGATTAAGGTCTTCATGAGTTTGCCTTATTTATTTTTAGTTTGCAATATTTTTATGAATTGTTCCGCACAACGGGCGGGTTTTAATGCGGTTTTAATGCTATATATATACATAAAGAAGAAATTATCTGTCTGTCTATGTATGTATGCTTGAATATGAGGTGACATAATTGCGCTGGTTCATGGTTCGCTGGTTCAATGATCAGGGGCTTCAAACGCAAACGAAGCGATGGCTCATTTTTATGAAATAAAAATGTCCCGCGGGCAGTTATTCATGTTATGAATTGCTCCGCACAACGGGCGGGTTTTAATGCTAGTATATACATAAAGAAGAAATTATCTGTCTGTCTGTGTATGTATGCTTGAATATGAGGTGACATAATTGCGCTGGTTCATGGTTCGCTGGTTCAATGATCAGGGGCTTGAAACGCAAACGAAGCGATGGCTCATTTTTATGAAATAAAAATGTCCCGCGGGCAGCAATAAAACGTTCAATTTCACCGTGTAGAATGAATTCATATACAAAACTAATGGATTTGACTTCAAGAACCAGAACGGATGGTGTTCGAGTTCTGAATTATTCCGCACGTCGGGCGGGTTTAAATATGAGGCGGGCTGAGTGAAAATATTTTGTCAAAATAAAATTAAAAATAATGAAATTTAGACTTTTTAATTGACTAAGGTTTTCATGAGTTTGCCTTATTTATTTTTAATTTGCAATATTTTTATGAATTGTTCCGCACAACGGGCGGGTTTTAATGCTAGTATATATATAAAATAGATCCTCTGTGTGTCTGTGTGTGTGTGTGTGTGTGTGTGTGTGTGTGTGTGTGTGTGTGTGTCTGTCTGTCCCAGCCTTCTTGGTCCATTTTCTATCAACTGCTTCTCGGTCAACACTCGGCGTACCCGCTAACAATTTATACCATCATGTTGGAAATTTTCTTGTCTACACTTAACACTATATTTTAAGTTTTAAAAATAAAACCCAAAAAAGTTATTGCGGTGAAAAGACAAAATGAACCCTAAAAAATGCGAAAATTTTAGTCGATTTTCTGAAGATTACTCCTCCTAAACCAGCAATGGTACAACTGTACAAATTATACCACTGTGTATAAAATTTTATCTTCTACTCAACGCACTATAATTTATACCCAAAATTGAATATAAAACATGTAAAATGGAAAAAAATTCAATCTACATTCAAAATTTTATTTAAACTCTACGCGTCAAATTTTCTATACTTTTTTCTCTATTTCTCAAAAAATAATTATCACACATCTAAATAAATAATACCATCATGCTGGGAATTTTCTTTTCTACAACACAGTATAATTTTTAATTTTACAAAGTCTATTAAAAAAAGTTAAGGCGGTGTGAAGTGTAAATGACAAAGTCAAAAAGGCAAAATTAGCACACAAAAACGTGAATATTTTGGTCAATATTCCGCTATCCATTCCTCATAAACCAACAATGGTACAGCTATAAAAATTATACTATTGTGTAGATAATTTTGTGTTCTACAAGAAAAGTTATTATTTATACCCACAAATGATACAAAATACGTGTAAATTGGAAAAATTCTCAAATAGATCCAAAATTTCACTTGAACACCGGGTGATTAAAATTAATTAATTTTTCTACTATTTCTCAGTAACTATTTGTCACACATTAAAATAAATTATACCATCGTGCTAGAAATTTTGTTTTCTACAATACGGTATAATTGTTAATTTTCCAAAGTAAACCTAAAGGAAGTCACGGCGGTGTAAAGTCAAAATGTCATGTTGCCAATTTGACAGCTATTATGCGCACTTGCGATTACACATGAATATACACTGATTTAATTTCACTGAAGTCCAATCACAATTTACGCACTTGCGATCACACAGGAATATACTACTGTGTAGAGAATCTTGTGTTCTACAAGATAAGCTATAATTTATACCCACAAATGATACAAAAGACGTGTAAAATTGGCAAAATTCTCAAATACATCCAAAATTACACTTGAACACCGGACGACTAAAATTAATTCATTTTTCTACTATTTATCAGTACCTATTTGTCACACATTACAATAAATTATACCAACGTTCTAGAAATCTTGTCTTCTACAATACGGTATAATTTGTAATTTTCCAAAGGGTATCTGAAGGAAGTTACGGCGGTGTAAAGTCAAAAGGACATATTGCCAATTTGACAGCTATTATGCGCACTTGCGATTACACAGGAATATACACCGATTAAATTTCACTGAAGCCCAATCACAATTAAGAATGCATCATATTATCTCCAAGCATGGATGGTGTGGTTTTATTGCGAACAGTTTAATTAATGCTATACTATACTGAATAGAAGGTCTTTATTGTCCTCAATATTTACACATCAAATGTTCCGCACGACGGGCGGGTAAAATGCTACTTGGAACAAAGTAAGCTACTGAATTTTACTGTGTGATTTAATTGGTTTAATTTCAAGTTGCATACGCTTAAGTTGCATAAGGATAAGGGTTGTAATATCATGCAATGCCAAGTATATGCATATGCTGTTTTAGAGGAAGCATTAATCTGGAATTATAGAGATGTTTCATTGTTTTGATAGTGTTACACTTCTGAATTACTACACACGAAGGACGGGTTTGAATTTGAGCAGTGTTGAGGGAAAATCATCGTCAATAATTAAAACAAGAATTTACAAATTTGACTTTTCTATTGGTCGTTTTTCATCAATTTTCTTTGTGTTTGTTTCGTGTTTGAGTTCTGAATTATTCCGAACGACGGGCAGCTTTGAATATGAGGCGGGTTGTGGAAAAACATGTTTTCTAAATTGAAACATAAATTTCACATTTAGACATTTATATTAGCTAAAACTTTCCTATGGGTATGTTTTTCTTTTTCAATTTGCACTAATTTTTTTATGAATTCAATATTAATTATATTTTATGAACTGTTCCGCACGACGGGGGAATTAAATGTATCTATAAAGAGTGGGTTTAAATGATAGCGAGGTATATGATATTTTGCTAGCAGTAAATATTCTAGCGATAAAAGTAGAATAGCTCTTAAGCAAATGATTTTGGAGAATGATGTGAACCTTTAGATATATTTTGCGATCTGACGATATATGTATTAGGAATAATACGTAGCAGAATATAGATTGCATAATATAATATCGGCTGTAATATCAAGGGCTGTAATATCGGTGTAATCCAAAAAATGACAACTGTATGAATATGATGCATTAGTGGAAGCATTAACCGGGAATTATGAGATAATATGATAATGGTGTATAATTATATCGCATTATGCAACAAATGTGAATTTAGCTGCATTACAGTTTGGTCCCGATACTATATTTGCGGGTTGAGAGAAAAGTATTGGTGGGCCGCGTGTTTGGGACCCCTGGGGTAGATAATCTCAGTCTTCTGATTACAAATTATGATCGCATCAGTATATTTTGTGATCACAAACTAATAAGTTAAATCACCTCAGACTAGGCTGAGAGCGGTCAATATTGAATGGTTGGGTTGGGTTGGGTAGGTTTGACTCAGGTTATATTGGGTTTTAATGATAGCGGAAAATATACAAATTTTAACAATAAATATTATAGCGGTAAAAGTGAAATAGTACTTGAGCAAATGATATTGGGGAATGATTCTAAGTAATAAATATAGTTTGGAAACATTCTGATGAAAAGATTTCATCATCTTTCATTGTTTGTGTGGTGTAATCGTGTGTAGTGAGAGAGAGAGTGTGTGTGTGAAAGATTGTGAGTGCGTGAACGTGTTAGTGTGTCTATGTGTGATCGTGTATAGTTGAATTGTATATTGCGTGCGAGAGTATGTGAGCGAGTGTGTCTAGTTGTTTCGGTGTGTGTGTGTGTGTATGCGTTTGTGAATTGTCCATGCCCCGCAGCGGCGAGTGAATGACCGGCTCGCCGCTGATTGGTTGTTGCGGCGGGTGAGGACTGTGTGTGTGTGTGTGTGTCCGTGTGTGCTCCCGTGTGACACGGTGTGAGCGGACAGTCGTGTTTGTGGTGCGATCGGAGTGTGACGTCTGGTAGGCGCGCGTGGGGCGGTGATGCCCACGCGCGCCTGTCTGTAATATATTTTAGTTTCTGGTTTCTTTTACAGTTTGTTTCGTGTTTGTGTTCTGAATTATACCACACGACGGGCAGATTTATATATCAGGCGGGTTGAGGAATAATATTTGTCAAAATAAGAACAAAAATATTCACATTCAGACTTTTCTATTGGTTAAGATATTTATAGGTTACATTTTTTGGTTTTCAATTTGTATTCATTATATTTTCTGGATTTGATATGAATTTTATTGTATGAATTGCTCCGCACGACGGGTGGGTTTAAAAAGTGTTCTTAGATCATTTTTTCAAATGTTTCATTTAAAAAAAGGTTTTTTTTTACAAATAAAAATGTTCCGCGGGCAGCAACTATAGACAATAGAACGTTCAATTTCCCCTGAAGAATTAATCCATACACAAAACCAATGGATTTGACTTCAAATATGAATTGGATTGTATGAATTGTTCCGCACGACGGGCGGGTTTAAAAATAGTGTTTCCATTTTTTAGTTCATTTTTTCAAATGGTTCATTTAAAAAAGGTTTTTTTTATAATAAAAATGCTCCGCGGGCAGCAACTATAGACCATAGAACGTTAAATTTACCCTGTAGAATTAATCCATGCACAAAACCAATGGGTTTGACTTCAAGATGCAGAACGGATCGTGTTCGAGTTCTGAATTATTCAGCACGACGGGCGGGTTTAAAAATGACTCAGGCGCACTGAGGGGAAATATTTTGTCGAAATAAAAATAATTAAACTTATAATTTTCAATTGATAAATATTTTTATGAGTGTACCCTATTTCATTTTTATTTTTCCATATTTTTTTATAAATTGAATATGAATTTCATGTTATGAATTGCTCCGCACAACGGGCGGGTTTTTAATGCTATATATATACATAAAGAAGAAATTATCTGTCTGTCTGTGTATGTATGCTTGAATATGAGGTGACATAATTGCGCTGGTTTATGGTTCGCTGGTTCAATGATCAGGGGCTTGAAACGCAAACGAAGCGATGGCTCATTTTTATGAAATAAAAATGTCCCGCGGGCAGCAATAAAACGTTCAATTTCACCGTATAGAATGAATTAATATACAAAACTAATGGATTTGACTTCAAGAACCAGAACGGATGGTGTTCGAGTTCTGAATTATTCCTCACGTCGGGCGGGTTTAAATATGACGCGGGTTGAGTGAAAATATTTTGTCAAAATAAAATTAAAAATAAGGAAATTTAGACTTTTTAATTGATTAAGGTCTTCATGAGTTTGGCTTATTTATTTTTAATTTGCTATATTTTTATGAATTGTTCCGCACAACGGGCGGGTTTTAATGCGGTTTTAATGCTATATATATACATAAAGAAGAAATTATCTTTCTGTCTGTGTATGTATGCTTGAATATGAGTTGACATAATTGCGCTGGTTCATGGTTCGCTGGTTCAATGATCAGGGGCTTCAAACGCAAACGAAGCGATGGCTCATTTTTATGAAATAAAAATGTCCCGCGGGCAGCAATAAAACGTTCAATTTCACCGTGTAGAATGAATTCATATACAAAACTAATGGATTTGACTTCAAGAACCAGAACGGATGGTGTTCGAGTTCTGAATTATTCCTCACGTCGGGCGGGTTAAATATGAGGCGGGCTGAGTGAAAATATTTTGTCAAAATAAAATTAAAAATAATGAAATTTATACTTTTTAATTGATTAAGGTTTTCATGAGTTTGCCTTATTTATTTTTAATTTGCAATATTTTTATGAATTTTTCCGCACAACGGGCGGGTTTTAATGCTAGTATATCTATATATATAAAAGAGATCCTCTGTCTGTCTGTGTGTTTATCTGTCCCACCCTCCTTGGTCCATTTTCTGCAAGATGCTACTCAATAACCATTTAAGGTACCCGCTAACAATTTATACCATCACGTTGGAAATTTTCTTGTCTACACGATAGGACAAATTTTAAATTTTAAAAATAAAACCAAAAAAAGTTATCGTGGTGAAAAGACAAAATGAACCCTGAAAAATGCGAAAATTTTGGTTAATATTCCTGCATCTACTCCTCATAAATCAGAAATGATACAGCCAAACAGATTATACCACTGTGTAGAGAATATTCTGTTCTACTCGGTAGGCTATAATTCATATCCAAAAATTAAATATAAAATATGTAAAAATGACAAAATTTCAGTCTACATTCAAAATTATATTTAAGCTCGACGCGTCCGATTTTCTGTACTTTTTTCTCTATTTCTCAGCAACTAACTATGACACATCTAAATAAATATTACCATCATGCTGGGAATTTTGTTTTCTACAGCACGGTATAATTTTTAATTTTCCAAAGTGTATTAAAAAAATGTTACGGCGGTGTGAAGTCAAAATGACAATATCAAAAAGACAAAATTAGCACTGGAAACCGTGAATATTTTGGTAAATATTCCGCTATCTATTCCTCATAAACCAGCAATGGTACAGCTATAAAAATTTAACTATTGTGTAGAGAATTTTGTGTTCTACAAGAAATATTCTAATTTATACCCACAAATGATACAAAAAACGTGTAAAATTGGCAAAATTCTCAAATACATCCAAAATTACACTTGAACACCGGGTGACTAAAATTAATTCATTTTTCTACTATTTATCAGTAACTATTTGTCACACATCAAAATTAATTATACCATCGTGCTAGAAATCTTGTTTTCTACAATACGGTATAATTCTTCATTTTCCAAAGTGTATCTGAAGGAAGTTACGGCGGTGTAAAGTTAAAAGGACATATTGCCAATTTGACAGCTATTATGCGCACTTGCGATTACACAGGAATATACTACTGTGTAGAGAATTGTGTGTTCTACAAGAAAAAGTATAATTTATACCCACAAATGATACAAAAAATGTGTAAAATTGGCAAAATTCTCAAATACATCCGAAATTACACTTGAACACCGGGCGACTAAAATTAATTCATTTTTCTACTATTTCTCAGTAACTATTCGTTAAACATAAAAATAAATTATACCATCGTGCTAGAAATCTTGTTTTCTACAATACGATATAATTTGTAATTTTCCAAAGTGTATCTGAAGGAAGTTACGGCGGTGTAAAGTCAAATTGTCATGTTGCCAATTTGACAGCTATTATGCGCACTTGCGATTACACATGAATATACACTGATTTAATTTCACTGAAGTCCAAACACAATTTACGCACTTGCGATTACACAGGAATATACTTCTGTGTAGATAATTTTGTGTTCTACAAGATAAGCTATAATTTATACCCACAAATGATACAAAAAACGTGGAAAATTGGCAAAAAACAAATACATCCAAAATTACACTTGAACACCGGGCGACTAAAATTAATTCATTTTTCTACTATTTCTCAGTAATAATTTGTTATACATAAAAATAAATTCTACCATCGTGCTAGAAATCTTGTTTTCTACAATACGGTATAATTTGTAATTTTCCAAAGGGTATCTGAAGGAAGTTACGGCGGTGTAAAGTCAAAAGGACATATTGCCAATTTGACAGCTATTATGCGCACTTGCGATTACACAGGAATATACACCGATTAAATTTCACTGAAGCCCAATCACAATTAAGAATGCATCATATTATCTCCAAGCATGGATGGTGTGGTTTTATTGCGTACAGTTAAATTAATGCTACACTATACTGAATATAGACGCTTTATCGTCCTCAATAACATTCCGCACGACGGGCGGGTAAAATGCTATTGGGAACAAAGTAAACTACTGAATTTAACTGTGTAATTTAATTGGTATAATTTCAAGCTGCATAAGCATAAGTTGCATAAGGATATGGGTTGCAATATCATGTAATGCCAGCTTATGCTGTTTCAGCGGAAGCATTAACCTGGAATTATAGAGATGACAGAAGGTTGCATTGTTTTGATAGTGTTACACTTCTGAATTACTACACACGAAGGACGGGTGTTAATTTGAGCAGTGTTGAGGGAAAAACATCGTCAATAATTAAAACAAGAATTTACAAATTTGATTTTTTCTATTAATCGTTTTTCATCAATTTTCTTTGTGTTTGTTTCGTGTTTGAGTTCTGAATTATTCCGCACGACGGGCAGCTTTAAATATAAGGCGGGTTGTGGAAAAACATGTTTTCTAAATTGAAACATAAATTTCACATTTAGACTTTTATATTGGCTAAAACTTTCCTATGGGTTTGTTATTCTTTCTCAATTTGCACTAATTTTTGTATGAATTGAATATTAATTATACTTTATGAACTGTTCCGCACGACGGGTGAATTAAATGTATCTATAAAGAGTGGGTTTAAATGATAGCGAGGTATATGATATTTTGCTAGCAGTAAATATTCTAGCGATAAAAGTAGAGTAGCTCTGTGAACCTTTATATATATTTTGCGATCTGATGATATATGTATTAGGAATAATACGTAGCAGAATATAGATTGCATAATATAATATAATATAATACGGCTGTAATATCAAGGGCTGTAATATCGTTGTAATCCAAAAAATGACAACTGTATGAATATGATGCATTAGTGGAAGCATTAACCGGGAATTATGAGATAATATGATAATGGTGTATAATTATATCGCATTATGCAACAAATGTGAATTTAGCTGCCTTACAGTTTGGTCCCGATACTATATTGGCGGGTTGAGAGAAAAGTATTGGTGGGCCGCGTGTTTGGGACCCCTGGGGTAGATAATCTCAGTCTTCTGATTACAAATTATGATCGCATCAGTGTATATTGTGATCACAAACTAATAAGTTAAATCACCTCAGACTAGGCTGAGAGCGGTCAAGATTGAATGGTTGGGTTGGGTTGGGTAGGTTTGACTCAGGTTATATTGGGTTTTAATGATAGCGGAAAATATATAAATTTTAACAATAAATATTATAGCGGTAAAAGTGAAATAGTACTTAAGCAAATGATATTGGGGAATGATGTTAAGTAATAAATATAGTTTGGAAACATTCTGATGAAAAGATTTCATCATCTTTCATTGTTTGTTTCGTGTTTGTGTTCTGAATTATACCACACGACGGGCAGATTTATATATCAGGTGGGTTGAGGGATAATATTTGTCAAAATAAGAACAAAAATATTCACATTTAGACTTTTCTATTGGTTAAGATATTTATAGGTTACATTTTTTGGTTTTCAATTTGTATTCATTATATTTTATGGATTTGATATGAATTTTATTGTATGAATTGTTCCGCACGACGGGTGGGTTTAAAAAAGTGTTTTTAGATCATTTTTTCAAATGGTTCATTTAAAAAACGTATTTTTTTAAAAATAAAAATGCTCCGCGGGCAGCAACTATAGACAATAGAACGTTCAATTTACCCTGTAGAATTAATCCATAAACAAAACCGATGGATTTGACTTCAAGATGCAGAACGGATCGTGTTCGAGTTCTGAATTATTCAGCACGACGGGCGGGGTAAAAATGACTCAGGCGGACTGAGGGGAAATATTTTGTCGAAATAAAAATAATTAAACTTATAATTTTCAATTGATTAATATTTTTATGAGTGTACCCTATTTCATTTTTATTTTCCCATATTTTTTTATGAATTGAATATGAATTTCATGTTATGAATCGCTCCGCACAACGGGCGGGTTTTAATGCTATATATATACATAAAGAAGAAATTATATGTCTGTCTGTGTATGTATGCTTGAATATGAGGTGACATAATTGCGCTGGTTCGTGGTTCGCTGGTTCAATGATCAGGGGCTTGAAACGCAAACGAAGCGATGGCTCATTTTTATGAAATAAAAATGTCCCGCGGGCAGCAATAAAACGTTCAATTTCACCGTATAGAATGAATTCATATACAAAACTAATGGATTTGACTTCAAGAACCAGAACGGATGGTGTTCGAGTTCTGAATTATTCCTCACGTCGGGCGGGTTTAAATATGAGGCGGGTTGAGTGAAAATATTTTGTCAAAATAAAATTAAAAATAATGAAATTTAGACTTTTTAATTGATTAAGGTCTTCATGAGTTTGCCTTATTTATTTTTAATTTGCAATATTTTTATGAATTGTTCCGCACAACGGGCGGGTTTTCATGCGGTTTTAATGCTATATATATACATAAAGAAGAAATTATCTGTCTGTCTGTGTATGTATGCTTGAATATGAGGTGACATAATTGCGCTGGTTCATGGTTCGCTGGTTCAATGATCAGGGGCTTCAAACGCAAACGAAGCGATGGCTCATTTTTATGAAATAAAAATGTCCCGCGGGCAGCAATAAAACGTTCAATTTCACCGTATAGAATGAATTCATATACAAAACTAATGGATTTGACTTCAAGAACCAGAACGGATGGTGTTCGAGTTCTGAATTATTCCTCACGTCGGGCGGGTTTAAACATGAGGCGGGCTGAGTGAAAATATTTTGTCAAAATAAAATTAAAAATAATGAAATTTAGACTTTTTAATTGATTAAGGTTTTCATGAGTTTGCCTTATTTATTTTTGATTTGCAATATTTTTATGAATTGTTCCGCACAACGGGCGGGTTTTAATGCTAGTATATATATAAAAGAGATCCTCTGTGTGTCTGTGTGTGTGTGTGTGTGTGTGTGTGTGTGTCTGTCTGTCCCAGCCTTCTTGGTCCATTTTCTATCAGCTGCTTCTCGGTCAACACTCGGCGTACCCGCTAATAATTTGTACCATCACGTTGGAAATTTTCTTGTCTACACTTAACACTAAATTTTTAATTTTAAAAATGAAACCAAAAAAAGTTATAGCGGTAAAAACACAAAATGAACCCTGAAAAATACGAAAATTTTGGTCAATTTTCTGAGGACTACTCCTTCTAAACCAGCAATGGTACAACTATACAAATTATACCAATGTGTACAAAATGTTCTGTTCTGCTCAACGAATTATAATTAATACCCAAAAATTAAATAAAAACATGTAAAATGGAAAAACATTCAATCTACATTCAAAATTTTATTTAATCTCCACGCGTCCGACTTTCTATACTTTTTTCTCTATTTCTCAAAAAGTAATAATCACACATCTAAATAAATAATACCATCATGCTGGGAATTTTGTTTGCTACAACACGGTATAATGTTTAATTTTCCAAAGTGTATTAAAAAAAAGTTACGGCGGTGTGAAGTGTAAATGACAAAAAAGCAAAAAGGCAAAATTAGCACAAAAAAGTGAATATTTTGGTCAATATTCCGCTATCTATTCCTGATAAACCAGCAATGGTACAGCTATAAAAATTATACTATTGTGTAGATAATTTTGTGTTCTACAAGAAAAGTTATAATTTATACCCACAAATGATACAAAAAAACGTGTACAATTGGCAAAATTCTCAAATACATCCAAAATTACACTTGAACACCGGGTGATTAAAATTAATTCATTTTTCTACTATTTATCAGTACCTATTTGTCACACATTACAATAAATTATACCATCGTGCTAGAAATTCTGTTTTCTACAATACGGTATAATTTGTAATTTTCCAAAGTGTATCTGAAGGAAGTTACGGGGGTGTAAAGTCAAACGGACATATTGCCAATTTGACAGCTATTATGCGCACTTGCGATTACACAGGAATATACTACTGTGTAGAGAATTTTGTGTTCTACAATATAAGCTATAATTTATACCCACAAATGATACAAAAAACGTGTAAAATTGGCAAAATTCTCAAATACATCCAAAATTTCACTAGAACACCGGGCGACTAAAATTAATTCATTTTTCTAATATTTCTCAGTAACTATTTGTTATACATAAAAATAAATTATACCATCGTGCTAGAAATCTTGTTTTCTACAATACGATATAATTTGTAATTTTCCAAAGTGTATCTAAAGGAAGTTAGGGCGGTGTAAAGTCAAAATGTCATGTTGCCAATTTGACAGCTATTATGCGCACTTGCGATTACACAGGAATATACACTGATTTAATTTCACTGAAGTCCAATCACAATTTACGCACTTGCGATTACACAAGAATATACTTCTGTGTAGAGAATTTTGTGTTCTACAATATAAGTTATAATTTATACCCACAAATGGTACAAAAAACGTGTAAAATTGGCAAAATTCTCAAATACATCCAAAATTACACTTAAACACCGGGCGACTAAAATTAATTCATTTTTCTACTATTTCCCAGTAACTATTTGTTATACATGAAAATGAATTATACCATCGTGCTAGAAATCTTGTGTTCTACAATACGGTATAATTTGTAATTTTCCAAAGGGTATCTGAAGGAAGTTACGGCGGTGTAAAGTCAAAATGACATGGTTCCAATTTGACAGCTATTATGCGCACTTGCGATTACACAGGAATATACACTGATTAAATGTCATTGAAGCCCAATCACAATTAAGAATGCATCATATTATCTCCAAGCATGGATGGTGTGGTTTTTTTGCGTACAGTTTAATTAATGCTACACTATACTGAATAGAAAGTCTTTATTGTCCTCAATATTTACACATGAATTGTTCCGCCCGACGGGCGGGTACAATACTACTGGGAACAAAGTTAACTACTGAATTTTACTGTATAATTTAATTGGTTTAATTTCAAGTTGCATAAGGATATGGGTTGTAATATCATGCAATGCCAACTATATGAATATGCTGTTTTAGCGGACGCATAAATCTGGAATTATAGAGATGACAGAAAGTTTCATTGTTTTGATAGTGTTACACTTCTGAATTACTAAACACGAATGACAGGTGTGAATTTGGGCAGTGTTGAGGGAAAAACATCGTCAATAATTAAAACAAGAATTTACAAATTTCACTTTTTCTGTTGGTCGTTTTTCATCAATTTTCTTTGTGTTTGTTTTGTGTTTGAGTTCTGAATTATTCCGCACGACGGGCAGCTTTAAATATGAGGCGGGTTGTGGAAAAACATGTTCTCTAAATTGAAACATAAATTTCACATTTAGACTTTTATATTGGCTAAACATTCCTATGGGTTTGTTTTTCTTTTTCAATTTTCACTAATTTTTTTATGAATTGAATATTAATTATATTTAATGAACTGTTCCGCACGACGGGCGGGCTTAAATGTATTTATAAAGAGTGGGTTTAAATGATAGCGAGGTATATGATATTTTGCTAGCAGTAAATATTCTAGCGATAAAAGTAGAATAGCTCTTAAGCAAATGATTTTGGAGAATGATGTGAACCTTTAAATATATTTTGCGATCTGATGATATATATACAGTATATACATACAGTATTATTCCTAATACTATATGTATTAGGAATAATACGTAGCAGAATATAGATTGCATAATATAATATCGGCTGTAATATATATAATAATATATAATAGCTCTTAAGCAAATGATTTTGGAGAATGATGTGAACCTTTAAATATATTTTGCGATCTGATGATATATATACAGTATATACATACAGTATTATTCCTAATACTATATGTATTAGGAATAATACGTAGCAGAATATAGATTGCATAATATAATATCGGCTGTAATATATATAATAATATATAATAGCTCTTAAGCAAATGATTTTGGAGAATGATGTGAACCTTTAAATATATTTTGCGATCTGATGATATATATACAGTATATACATACAGTATTATTCCTAATACTATATGTATTAGGAATAATACGTAGCAGAATATAGATTGCATAATATTATATCGGCTGTAATATCAAGGGCTTTAATATCGGTGTAATCCAAAAAATAACAACTGTATGAATATGATGCATTAGTGGAAGCATTAACCGGGAATTATGAGATAATATGATAATGGTGTATAATTATATCGCATTATGCAACAAATGTGAATTTAGCTGCCTTACAGTTTGGTTCCGATACTATATGGGCGGGTTGAGAGATAAGTATTTGTGGGCCGCGTGTTTGGGACCCCTGGGGTAGATCTCATTCTTCTGAATACAAATTATGATCGCATCAGTATATTTTGTGATCACAAACAAATAAGTTAAATCACCTCAGACTAGGCTGAGTGCGGTCAAGATTGGATGGTTGGGTTGGGTTGGGTAGGTTTGACTCAGGTTATATTAGGTTTTAATGATAGCGGAAAATATATAAATTTTAGCAATTAATATTATAGCGGTAAAAGTAAAATAGTACTTGAGCAAATGATATTGGGGAATGATGTCAAGTAATAAATATAGTTTGGAAACATTCTGATGAAAAGATTTCATCATCTTTCATTGTTTGTTTCGTGTTTGTGTTCTGAATTCATTGTTTGTGTTCAATTTTCATTGTTTGTGTTCCACACGACGGGCAGATTTATATATCAGGCGGGTTTAGGGATAATATTTGTCCAAATAAGAACAAAAATATTCACATTTAGACTTTTCTATTGGTTAAGATATTAATAGGTTACATTTTTTGGTTTTCAATTCGTATTCAATATATTTTATGGATTTGATATGAATTTTATTGTATGAATTGTTCCGCACGACGGGCGGGTTTAAAAAAAGTGTTTTTAAGTTCATTTTTTCAAATGGTTCATTTAAAAAAAAAGAATTTTTCTTAAAATAAAAATGCTCCGCGGTCAGCAACTATAGACAATAGAACGTTCAATTTCCCCTGTATAATTAATCCATACACAAAACCAATGGATTTGACTTCAAATATGAATTTTATTGTATGAATTGTTCCGCACGAGGGGCGGGTTTAAAAAAAGTGTTTCCATTTTTTAGTTCATTTTTTCAAATGGTTCATTTAAAAAAAGGTATTTTATAATAAAAATGCTCCGCGGGCAGCAACTATAGACAATAGAACGTTCAATTTACCCTGTAGAATTAATCCATACACAAAACCAATGGATTTGACTTCAAGATCCAGAATGGATCGTGTTCGAGTTCTGAATTATTCAGCACGACGGGCGGGTTTAAAAATGACTTAGGCGGACTGAGGGGAAATATTTTGTCGAAATAAAAATAATTAAACTTATAATTTTCAATAGATGAATATTTTTATGAGTGTACCCTATTTCATTCTTATTTTTCCATATTTTTTATGAATTGAATACGAATTTCATGTTATGAATTGCTCCGCACAACGGGCGGGTTTTAATGCTATATATATACATAAAGAAGAAATTATCTGTCTGTCTGTGTATGCATGCTTGAATATGAGGTGACATAATTGCGCTGGTTCATGGTTCGCTGGTTCAATGATCAGGGGCTTCAAACGCAAACGAAGCGATGGCTCATTTTTATGAAATAAAAATGACCCGCGGGCAGCAATAAAACGTTCAATTTCACCGTGTAGAATGAATTCATATACAAAACTAATGGATTTGACTTCAAGAACCAGAACCGATGGTGTTCGAGTTCTGAATTATTCCGCACGTCGGCCGGGTTTAAATATGAGGCGGGCTGAGTGAAAATATTTTGTCAAAATAAAATTAAAAATAATGAAATTTAGACTTTTTAATTGATTAAGGTTTTTATGAGTTTGCCTTATTTGTTTTTAATTTGCAATATTTTTATGAATTGCTCCGCACAACGGGCGGGTTTTAATGCTAGTATACTAGCAATATATATACTAGCATTAAAACCCGCCCGTTGTGCGGAGCAATTCATAAAAATATTGCAAATTAAAAACAAATAAGGCAAACTCATAAAAACCTTAATCAATTAAAAAGTCTAAATTTCATTATTTTTAATTTTATTTTGACAAAATATTTTCACTCAGCCCGCCTCATATTTAAACCCGGCCGACGTGCGGAATAATTCAGAACTCGAACACCATCGTTCTTTCACAACATGGCGCTGAAGCAACGCTATATATATATATATATATATATATATATATATATATATATATATATATATATATATATATATATATATATATATATATATATATATGTGAAAGAACGGAGGATCTAATATTTGCCTTGCGCGATAGTTCTATCATTTTCAGCGTGGCAGTGCGTGTTCAATGCACGGCAACTACACTTTAAAGCTCCCGAGTAGCTCAGTGGTTAGACGCTAAACTCTCGTGTCAGAGGTTCGCGGTTCGAATCCTGGCCCGGGTTCGTTCATCAACACCTCCGCTTGAGTCTACCGGGAGTCACCACTGTAGATATGCAAACAGTGGGGCGCGCCATATAGTCTAAACTGGCTGGTGCGCGCTTAAAACACCAATAACAACAAGAACAATGCACGGCAACGTAGCGCCCTCTTGAGGCAAAGGGCTGAAATGCAGGTCAATTGGTTTGAAAAGTTGAACATGCTCAACTTCGTTTTTCGGGACAATGGTTGGCCAAGCCAACGATTGTCTGAGTGTTGAGGGGCTCCGTTGCCTCGCGCATGATATTGAAATTTATCATAAAGTAGCACATATAGGTACCGTAAGCCCACAAGAGACCAGGGCTGCTCGTAACTGCATTTTTCCAAAGTCGAGCCTCTATTATGGTGTTGTAACCGCAGTTAAACCCGCCCGTCGTGCGGAACAATTAATTACACAAAAGGAATACAAACTGAAGCCGAATCTAATATAACACGCCAAAATGTAAAATATAAACCAATAGAAAAGTCCAAGTCCAAGTTTGCATATTCTTATTAAAACAATTGACAATTTTTTCTTCATTCAACCCGCCTCATATTTAATCCAGCCGTCGTGAGAACAAATATATTGTTGCAACCCCCCTGGGTCTGGCGAATGACACAATGGGGGACGACAACACAATATATATTCACAAGAGATCACAGTTCAGAGGCGGTTACTTACTGTGGCGAAACAAAACACAAGCAATGGTGAACAACAGAGCGAGCCAGCAACAGGGTGAGTTCTGTGGACTGGTTGTGGAAGAGTGTGTGTGTGTCGGTGTTTTATACGTCGCTGGCGTGTGTGATTGGGAATGTGTGTGTATGTGCGTATGTTGTCGCCTGGTGTTCTGGGTCACATATGGTCTGGGCGCACGGCTGTGGACCAGATGTTGCCCTCGATGGCTGCTGCATCCCTGGGTGAGGATGTGGTCAGGCGGATGCGAACCAGATGTTGGCCCTGACACTGAAGAGGGTTGGTGCGCACAGACTGGTGTTTGTACGTGGTGTATGTCTGTGTGCAGGGGACATACACCTCCGGGACGCGTACCGCTGAAGCGCTGGTAGAGTGTGTGTTTGTGGTGTATGGGCAAATGTTTTCGACCTACATTTGCACAGGCGCCACAGGAGCCCCCTCCAGTTCAAGGAGAAAAACGGACTGGGGGGCGGACAACACGACCGGAACGAGTGATACGCTTACGCAGAACCGGGATTCTTGATCCGGAGCAGTTTCGCGCAGGAGTTTTGCTGGAGGCAGATTGCGGCTGGAAGATGGATACAGCGGTCTCTTGTGGAAAGCTGATGGAAGCGTTTTCCAAGAAAGCCGGTCGTAGTCGGTCCACGCAGATTGTGTCCTCGCCGTTTCGTTCAATCGTAAATGTTTTGGTGTGCGCTTGAGCACGCGGTACGGACCAGTGTAGACAGGCTGCAAAGGACGACGGTGGCCGTCGTTACGCACAAACACTTATTCTGCAGTGTTGAGCGCAGGCAGAGTAAATGTGTCAGCTGTGGTCGTTGGCCTGCTCTGTACTGGGCGGATCCTTGCGAAGTGCTCCGCCAGTTCTCGTGCGACCTGTTGGGGTGAAATATCACTCATGTTGGCGAACATTTCACCTGGCAGTCGTAAAGGTGTGCCTAAAACCAGCTGTGCTGATGAGCACTGTACCGATTCTTTAACAGAGGCGCGTATTCCCAGCATCACGATTGGAAGGCGGTCGATCCAATTTGGACAGTCGCGTAGCGCACATTTGAGTCGTCGGTGAAGGCGTTCGACGAGGCCGTTGGCGCTGGGGTTGTAGGCAGTGGTGTGCAGTGATTCAGCCCCGAGACGTGCCGTGATTTGTTGTCACAGGCGAGAGGTGAACTGTGAGCCTCGGTCGGACACAATGATGTGTGGTACGCCATACCTGGATATCCAAGTGCTGATGAAACAGCGGGCAACTGTGTCTGCGGATATATCAGGCATTGGGCAGACTTCAGGCCACCTGGTAAATCTGTCGATCATCGTCAATATGTACTGCTGGCCTTTACAGTAAGGCAATGGCCCCACAATATCAATGTGGATATTATGAAAGCGACCTGACGGTAGACAAAACTGAGCAGGTGTCGAACGATTGTGACGAGAGACTTTGCACGTTTGGCAATGTGTGCACTGTTGTAACATTTTTGGTGTCAGAAGTGGGTCACGGCACCAAATGTAACATTTTTTGTTTATCAGTCGATGATAATTCTAGTGGAGCAGGCCTCTTAATGTTGTGCGCCGCGATAACTCTTGTTGTGCCGATTCCAAACAGTAGTTTTGTTTAAACAATGTATTTCGTCGTGATATTGAAAGTTCAGTTCTTAGCTCTATCGTCCTAACGTTATATTCAATGTTATATCCTATCTGTTCTGCCTGTATCTGCTAGTCTGTCTCTCCTGTCTGTCTTCCTATCTGTGCTCTTGTTCTCCCTACTGCCGCTGCTCTTTTATCTCTATCTCCATCCTCTCTATGCTCTTCTATTCCTATCTCCATACCTCTACTGCCGCTGCTCTTCTATCTCTATATCCATACCTCTACTGCCGCTGCTCTTCTATCTCTATATCCATACTGCCTATCCCCCGAATGGTGAAAACACTGTGCTTATATAGTGCCAACTAGCGCCGCTTACTTCATTCTGCAGCTCCAAATTGTGCACGACCTCATTATTTACGGACCGCAAGGTCACCACAATGCAACACGCACATAGTCTTACACACTGGTGTGAGTGATATATGCGTGTGCCCGTGCTTCTCTGGTTTTCTCTTAATGTCTTACAGTGTATGTTTGTGTGTCTACGTGTGTGCAACCAATGCTGTGTTCTGTATTCTAACCTACTGTGTTGACAGTGATGCATGTGTTTACGCTTCACTTCCTGTCCTAACTTCTATCCTATGTCACTTTCAATGCACAACATACAATACACAATGCACAAAACAATCAACGATTACTAAATAAAGATATAAGAATACAAGTTATATACAACACCGCATGAAATATAAACATTGTTACACCACAACTGCGAGGTCAATCGAGCGAATGCGAGCCACTAGAGCTTATACACGGTCATTCTATTGTGTGGTCAGAAGTGGGTTTTCATTGAAGACGTGTGATGATCTTCATCTGACGAGTATTTGTACAATTGAGCCCCGCGATTGTTGTTTATTTGCACGCGTTCCGATGAGTACTTGGCTTCTTGGTACCTCGTACATGGTGGATGATTTCGGCTGATGTTGTTCACAGATGTCATCGCGCAGATATACGTAATCAGGATACTCTTGTCAGCTTTTGTCACTTCGGAGTTTGGCTTGGCCGGTGTCACGCATGAATGCTCACGGAAGTTCTTTGTTCACGTTGTAGAGCAGCATGTACATCTTCTAATGTCACTCCCCCAACGGTAATGAGCAACTTTACTGCGTCGATCGTTGATGTTTATATAGTTCTGGACAATCGGTCGATTCTCACTTGCTGTTCAGTGTCGTGTATTAGCGTGGTATCAAGGAAAGGAGTAGGATTCCATGGGATTAATAAGATTACTTCGGAATAGGAACAGTATTCGCAGAGCCATGTATTATTTTTCACATATAAATCTTGTTTCGTAATTATTCTCTCTGTTTTCTCTTCTGTATTTTACCTAAATTTTATTCTCTCGTCGTTTTGATTCTATTATTCTCATTCAATTATCTAGTGGTGTCTTGTCTACAGTCTAGTAATGTCTTATACACGGACGTTTCAAGGCCTTCATAGTAGCGGTTCATACTTTCAGTTGTAGCGCGGTGTATCAGCAAGGCACCGCTGCCTACACACCACGTGGCTGCACTCTCTCCGCTCTCTCCAGAGCGCCCACGCGCTGCTGGCTTGCAGGAGCATCGCGCCCAATGTAGCGGAGTCGTTAGGCGACGCAATGCTGAGATGTTAGGCATTGCGCCGCCTCGCTACACCAGTGAAACAAAGTACTCTAGCGAGAGTTTATTTGACGACTGATGAATTGACTGATGAATTACATACACACAAATACACACACACACATACAAACAGGCCAGATGCCGCAGCCAGTGCCTGTGGCGGCGCCTGGCGGAAACGTCCGCAAACGCTTGAAGCCACGCCCAGTGGCGCGATGCTCCTGCAAGCCAGCAGCGCGTGGGCGCTCTGGAGAGAGCGGAGAGAGTGCAGCCACGTGGTGTGTAGGCAGCGGTGCCTTGCTGATACACCGCGCTACACAGTCATCTAGTCATATAGTCATCAGTCACTTAGTGGCGTATCATGCCCTCACGTTCCAATGCATCCATCTATGCATGTCGATACATACTCTCCTTGCATGCTTCGTTATATCTGTCCTTGTTACCAGATATATCATTCAATATCTCTTGTCCGTTAAGTTGCATATCAAATGCCCCAACTTAACTTCGGTATTTTCACTGCCATATGCGAAAACCATATAATTCGTTCTGCCTTCATTTCTGTTCTCACCAGTGTATGAGAATTACGGCATATACCTTCACCTCCTCTTCCGGTCAATTCGTCAGTCTATCAGTCAGTCCATTTGTTATGCTGGTAGTCTTCCCCGCTAAGGCTTGTTTTACGTTTCCGGTCAAAACTTCACTATATTTTCTGTTTTGTTTGCTTTGGCTCGTCATTAATGCAATTGCGATTACTTCGATTCGTTTACTCGACGTACATTTCGCTGCTTATTAGCTTCAACTATATTTACTCCTACATGCTATGTTTGAGGTCGTGTTAGTCGTTCTGATCACGTACTATCCAAATCTTCCTTGTCTTATTGATTATCGTCGTCTTTTTGGGGTACAATTTGCCTAATGATCGACTGCTTGTTGATATATGCGACCATTATGTTGTTTATATTCATGGCGTGGACGTGCAGATCGTCTGACATTACTGTATCGCCCATTTTAATCGTAGACATTTAGTTTTACTCTAAATATGGCTCTGATTTCTGATTTAAGGAAAAAGGAAATGCAAAACTTAATAGGAAAGCAGTGATTAACCACGTACCTTACAAATAATATTGAAGCACCAATGATGATGAATGCGTTGCTGATGTCTTTCTTGAGCACCAGATGTAACAGGTCCAGAAGTCACAGAAGCAGATGTAATACATTTCGGGCGCTGTTGAAGATGTCTGTTTTTTTTTCTCAAAATTATCTACTTCCTTGGATCCGGGTCACGGCACCAAATGTAACATTTTTGGTGTCAGAAGTGGGTCACGGCACCAAATGTAACATTTTTTGTTTATCAGTCGATGATAATTCTAGTGGAGCAGGCCTCTTAATGTTGTGCGCCGCGATAACTCTTGTTGTGCCGATTCCAAACAGTAGTTTTGTTGAAACAATGTATTTCGTCGTGATATTGAAAGTTCAGTTCTTAGCTCTATCATCCTAACGTTATATTCAATGTTCTATCCTATCTGTTCTGCCTGTATCTGCTAGTCTGTCTCTCCTATCTGTCTTCCTATCTGTGCTCTTGTTTTCCCTACTGCCGCTGCTCTTCTATCTCTATCTCCATCCTCTATGCTCTTCTATTCCTATCTCCATACCTCTACTGCCGCTGCTCTTCTATCTCTATATCCATACCTCTACTGCCGCTGCTCTTCTATCTCTATATCCATACTGCCTATCCCCCGAATGGTGAAAACACTGTGCTTATATAGTGCCAACTAGCGCCGCTTACTTCATTCTGCAGCTCCAAGTTGTGCACGACCTCATTATTTACGGACCGCAAGGTCACCACAATGCAACACGCACATAGTCTTACACACTGGTGTGAGTGATATATGCGTGTGCCCGTGCTTCTCTGGTTTTCTCTTAATGTCTTACAGTGTATGTGTGTGTGTCTACGTGTGTGCAACCAATGCTGTGTTCTGTATTCTAACCTACTGTGTTGACAAAGATGCATGTGTTTACGCTTCACTTCCTGTCCTAACTTCTATCCTATGTCACTTTCAATGCACAACATACAATACACAATGCACAAAACAATCAACGGTTACTAAATAAAGATATAAGAATACAAGTTATATACAACACCGCATGAAATATAAACATTGTTACAACTGTGTTGTCCATTGCATCACATCATGCCGCATAGATGGCCACACAAATCTGTCAGAGATAAGTTTCAGTGTGGCTTTTCGGCCGGGGTGTGACAAATTATGGAGAACACATAAAACTTGTTTTCGCATGGATTTCGGCACGATGGGCCGAGATGTGCCTGTGGAATTATCGCAGATGATTGAGGCGTTTGCGTGCGTAGGTAACGGCTTGATTTTAATTTTTAAATTTGTGTCATTACCTTTTTTCAGCGTGTTTATGTCGTCGTCGTGCGCCTGTTCTTGAGATAGCTGCAACAGATCGATGATGCTGTGGACACTGGCTATCCTTGACAATGCGTCGGAGACGACGTTATCTGCGCCGCTTATGTGCTCTACATTCGTCGTGAATTACACGATGTAGTCAAGGTGTCGCTGTTCTCGCGGTGAATGGATCGTTGTCGATGACCTGATCGCGTGTACCAACGGTTTGTGCTCAGTGACGAGAACAAATTGGCGACCTTCGACGAACGGCCTGAAATGGCGGATGGCCATGTATGATGCCAACAATTCTCGCCCAAACGCGCTGTACTTTTGCTGTGCGGGCGACAGTTTTTGTGACCAGAATGCAAGTGGCTTCCACATACCTTGTTGCAGCTGTTGCAGAATACATCCTATGCCGAAATTGCTGGCATCCGTGAATACGCCTAGCTTTGCGTCTGGATCCTGGTGGCTGAGTACAGTGGCGTCGCATATATGTTTCTTGGCTGCAGTGAATGCCTCGTCGGCTGCCTGCGTCCACTCGATAGGCGCCTTGGATCATCGTTTCTTGTGGTCGACCAGACGATGGAGCGGACCAAGAGTTTCAGCTGCATGGGGGAAAAATATGTGATAAAAGTTTATCATTCCTAGGAACCTTCTCAGTTTTTGTTGTGTTTGAGGCTTTGGGAAGTCCTTGACAGCGGCGATCTTGTCATTCGTAGGCGTGATACCATGTTCGGTAATTGTGTGACCGAGAAATGTGAGAGTATTTACAGCGAATACACATTTTCCTGGGTTCACTCGAATTCCGAATTTGTCGAGGCGTTTGAAGACAGTTTCGATGTGCTCAAGGTGCTCTTCGTGAGATTTGCTGGCAATCAAAATATCATCTATGTACACAAACGTAAAAGGCAACCCTCGTAGCACCGTATCCATCAACCGTTGCACTGTTTGCGCACTGTTGCGCAGGCCAAATGGCATTCTGGTCATCTCGAAAAGACCAAACGGTGTAGTGATGTCGGTCTTGTGAACATCATCAGGATGTACTGGTATTTGAAAATACGCTTTGGCGAGATCTATCTTTGAAAATATTTTGGCGCCATGCAATGAGACAGTAAAGTCCTGCAGATAAGGTAAGCTGTATCTGTCTGCGACCGTAATTCTGTTTAGAGCGCGATAGTCGCCGCACGGGCGCCACTCGCCAGGCGCGGATTTAGGCACCATATGCAGAGCGCTAGCGTATTGGCTTTTGCTGGGGCGAACAGTGTCTTGTGTCAGTATGTTTTGAAACTCACGTTTGGCGAGCTGAACTCTGGCGGTGTCGAGTCGCCGTGGCCGGCAGTGCACGGGCTGACCGGTTGTTTCGATTCGATGATACACACCGTGCTGCTGTTCTCCACCGACGATCGGTGACGACGTGAGGGGTACTTGGCAAGAAGCTGCTGAAATGTACAGTTTGAGTTGTTGAGGCATAACGCTATTTGCGGAGATGCGCGTGTCTTGTTGCCGCTTACCGTGAGTTTTCTCTCGTTGTCGATGAGTTGTCGCAGCCGTGGGTTGACGCTGATGTTGTGATGCGCCAGGAAATCACACCCGATGATGGAAAAATCTATGTCGGCCAGAGGAAACGACCACAGGAAGTTGCGGCGCAAGCCTAGAGACACAGTTACGTCTTTAGTGCCGAACGTGTTGATACGGCTATTGTTGACTGCTTGTAGGACTAGCGGAGATGGCTGATCAGTTGATTGGTACGACAGTATGCTGTACTGTGCACCAGTGTCGATCAAAAACTTGATACCGGTGGTTGAATCCCGGATAAAAAACGGTGTGTCATTCTGGCCAGTAGATGCGATGATGAGGGGCGAACCTGGCTTATCGCTCCTCATTGCAAGTTTAAATCAAACGTGCACGGTTTGACGCAGGTTTTGGCTCTAGCGCCGAAATGATTGTGGTACCAGCACACGGTACCTGAGTTCGAGTCGTTGTCGTCGAGCTCCGCCAAGCGACCTCGAGACTGTGAACGCCTCTGTACGCGCTGGGTAGAAGAGGCGGGGCGACGTGGTTCCGCGGATAGTCGCTGCAGATGGCGCTGAATTTCGTCCAGCTGACGTTTGACGGCCGCTAGTTCCCTTGCGTTCGCCGTACATTGTGTGCAGCTCCCCCCTGTAGTTTCGCACTGGCGCTCTGTTCTGCGTGTGTGGCCACTTACGGCGCTCATGAGAGCCGTCGCTTTCAGCAGTGATGGTATCACTCGGTCGGCTGTACCTGCAAGTGTTTCTAGAGTTGTGTCTGCCGGCAGGAATTGGAGAAACGGAGCTGCTGCTTCAGGCATCGCCTTCATGAAGATCTGCCGTACCAGTTCAGACTCGCCGTCTTTCAAATACGGCAAAGTTAGTTCCTGCAAATGACGCAGAAACTGTGTGGGCTTGCGATCAACTAGCTCTTGAGCGCTTAACACTGACCTGAGCTTTTCCTCCGCCGATTTACCGAGTCGAGACTGCAGCGCGGCGCACGGCTGTGTGTAGCAGTCGTCAGGAGGCTGCCGAATGAGGTCGATGAACTCCATGACGTGGTGCGCTGGCAGCACGGAAACTGCCGTCTGGAACCGCGTTTCTTCGTCGCCGATTTTTGTGCGCTTGAAGTGAAGCTCGAGCTGAATTACCCAGATGTGTGGGCTGTCTTCAACGAATGGCGGGGGCGGGCCTCTCACAGCGGGCTTGTCAAAAGACATAGTGCGCGGCGTAATGGCAAAACAACCACAATCAGAGTTGTAACCGATAAACTCAATGAAGTGATCACGTCGGGGTCACCACTTTGTTGCAACCCCCCTGGGTCTGGCGAACGACACAATGGGGGACGACAACACAATATATATTCACAAGAGATCACAGTTCAGAGGCGGTTACTTACTGTGGCGAAACAAAACACAAGCAATGGTGAACAACAGAGCGAGCCAGCAACAGGGTGAGTTCTGTGGACTGGTTGTGGAAGAGTGTGTGTGTCGGTGTTTTATACGTCGCTGGCGTGTGTGATTATGAATGTGTGTGTGTATGTGCGTATGTTGTCGCCTGGTGTTCTGGGTCACATGTGGTCTGGGCGCACGGCTGTGAACCAGATGTTGCCATCGATGGCTGCTGCATCCCTGGGTGAGGATGTGGTCAGGCGGATGCGAATCAGATGTTGGCCCTGACACTGAAGAGGGTTGGTGCGCACTGACTGGTGTTTGTACGTGGTGTATGTCTGTGTGCAGGGGACATACACCTCCGGGACGCGACACTGTACCGGGTTGGTGCGCGTTGGCTGGTGTTTGTACGTGGTGTATGTCTGTGTGCAGGGGACATACACCTCCGGGACGCGTACCGCTGAAGCGCTGGTAGAGTGTGTGTTTGTGGTGTATGGGCAAATGTTTTTTACCTACATTTGCACAGGCGCCACAATATAAATCAAACACGAAACAAAAACGATGAAAAATGTTATATCATGTCTAAATTCCTTGTTAATGCTTCCGCTAATGCATCATATTCATGAACTAGATTTGAATTAGATTCATGAAATATATTTTTTGGATTACACCGCTATTACTGTCCTTATGCCATATATGTTCTGCTACGTATTATTCTTGGTACATTTATCATTAGATTGCAAAGCATATTCAAAGGTTCACATCATTATCCAACATCATTTGCTTAAGTCAGTTGTTCCCAACCTTTTCTAGTTCGCGGCACCCTTGACAAAAATGGGCCTTTATAAAGGCACATATGAGGTTAAATCGCTAAACGAATGTGCCTTTTAAAAAGGCGTGAAGAGATAGTATGGGAACGTTACAGTGCAGAAACGCGGCCGGGTTTTTCCAATGTATTAGCGAGTACAGCGTAGACTTGCAGAACAGCACGGCGCAATAACACGAGATACACAGAGGAGCAGCTGGCGATGTGCTTGCAGTGTTACTGTTTCTTGCAGAGTGCGCTAGAACTATGACACTCAGCGTTCTGCACCCCCCTATATACCCTGCTGATTCATGCCGTTGTCGGACAACACTGAGCCAATGTCAAATAGACTACTATCAAGGTGGCGTTGAATGAGCGCACCGGAAGTTTGTCCGGCAACCACATAAACTCGCGCTCATAGTGGTCAAAAACGTGTGTGTGATTCTGCGCAAAGCATGCTGCATGCGACTAAATGCATGGAGGTAGCGGGGCGCAACACGTACATCCACATACACAATACATTGTAGTATATCTAAATAGGCAATATATTAATAGCAAATACTCATGCGCGCTGATACTGTGGCCCCACTGTCATACAACTCTGGGTTGAAGACCACTGGCCAGTTCGACTGGTTGTGTTTGTGCGTGCGCAAGAGAGAGTCAGTGTACCAGTTGGTACGTGTGTGGAAGTGTGCATGTATGTTTGTATGTATGTGTGTGTGTTACGTGTGTACTATTCTTGTGTTACTTTATCGTCACTCATTCACTTGCTCGTGTCGTTTCATCGCAGTACACCGTGACAATTCAGCTGCGTGTTATTGCTGCCACATTGGTGACCCCGACGTGATTTGAACACGCAACCTCCTTCACATTGGTGACCCCGTGTTCAGAATTCGCAGAGCTTCAAAATGGAAACAAAATCCACCGATCAGCTCAGCACAGCTGCTAGTGAAATGCAAGGCTCTTTGAACACCGCAGCAGTAATGCGAGTAGAGCTGCCTACATTTGACAGCAATGACGTCGAGACATGGATTCTCATGTGTGAAAAGCTGATGCTCGACGGAGGTTTGAGAACGCAGTCAACCATGTTCAGAAGAGTGTTGGCTAAGCTTCCTCCAGAATGCTTCAGACTGGTGAAAGACCTCGTCAAAACTCCTTAGGACGCAGACTGTTACACCAAGCTGACAGAGAAACTGCGTTCACAGCTGAATCTTACTTCCTCGGAGCGATTTCAGCGGTTCGAGAATTTACCTCGTGAATTAGGTTCACGGAAGCCGACAGAGTTGTACGCCGATCTAGTTCTACTGTACCCACAAGATACAGACCACGAGATAATCAGAGAAGCATTTTTGTGTCGTCTGCCGGTGATACTACAGCACATGTGCAGAGAGCTGCTTGCGACAAAACAGCTCAGTAAAGTGGCTCTTCACGCGGATCAGCATCACCTTCCGTTCAAGACGAGCTGCGCAGTTACAGAAGTCTGCACAGCAGAAAACAAAGAGAGTCTCGTGGCTGCCACTCGGACCAGCAGTCGGTCACACAGTCGTCAGTTGGTCACACAGCGGCCCACACAACGATCTAGTGCAACAGTTGATTTTGTAGATCGATGGTGCTGATTTCATAAAAAAATTCGGACCGGCTACAAGGCGATGCCTAAGCCGATGCACGTTTGCAGCAGATATGTCGGGAAACGCCTCGGGCAGCCGACAGTGACGACCCTGTACGGCTGCAAAAATGACTGTCAGCTGCTCTACGTAACTGACAGTCAAGGTCGCAACTTCCTCGTCGATAGCGGTTCAGAGGTGTCATTGTTGCCAGCAGGAACCGTACACCGAATTGCAGCGAAGCGACAAATCATTCACCATCGACAATCGCGGCAAGCCTGATGTGGTTGCAGTGGACAGGCTGAAGCCGGCACATCTGGAGCGAGTAGATCAGTCGGCCACAACCACCGCACCGACATCGACAGCGCCTCCGCGAGCGGGAGACAGCATTCCTCCTTCGTATCCTCGACCTCCTTCCGCTGCATCACGTCACGTCGCTCCTAGGATAGTTTGGTCACCGCGTTCCAGACCAGTACGGCAACCACAGCGCTACATCGGAATATAGCTCCTGAGGGGGGACTGTGGCCCCACTGTCATACAACTCTGGATTGAAGACCACTGGTCAGTTCGACTGGTTGTGTTTGTGCGTGCGCAAGAGAGTCATTGTACCAGTTGGTGTGTGTGTGTGGAAGTGTGCATGTATGTTTGTATGTATATGTGTGTTCTTACCGAGTTGTTCTTACCGAGTTGTTCTACTCGTGTCTCCTGCCTTCCAGAGATCATAATTTTCTTTGAATTTACTTGTTGTTGGCTGTCCTATTATATTTTGCGGTATTCTATTCCAAAAATCTATACTACGTTGAGGGAAACTGTACTTCTTTATATCTTTTTTGGCTTTACTTTTTTGAAGACTTAGAGCATGTAAACGTGTGGAACCGGTCGGCTGGAACAGACTGGTATTTTGAATATTTTCTTTGCCTGTCATATATCTATATATAGCTATCACATCTCCTCTGACTCTTCTTTCTTCTAGTGTAGATAGGTTTTCTCAGTCTTTCATTGTAGCCTAAATGTCTTGTCTCGTGTGATATTTTTGTAGCTGATCTTTGTACTTTCTCTAGTTTTTCCTTGTGCTTCTGTAAATGTGGACTCCATATTGCGACAGCGTAATCTAGAGATGGTCTAATGATAGCTATTATTAACTTTCTTAACATTTCGGCGTTGATATATGTGAAAGCTGTTTTAATATGTGCAATTTTGCAATTTGTCTTTTTCACTATTTCGGATATATGGTTTTCAGGAGACAGCTTGTGATTCATTATTACTTCAAGGCCTCCAATTTCCTTTTGCGAATCCTGTAATGATATATTCATGATGATGGATTCCTGATGATATTATGATATTCGTGATATTATGATTCATGATGTAAGAATAGTTTGGTCTGAATTTACTAGTCCCAAATCGTACAATTCGACATTTGTTTGTATTAAATGACATTTGCCAGTGATCACTCCACAGTTCCAAATTTTCTATACATGTCTGTAAGTCTACACAATCTTCTATGCTGCGAATATTTTTTTGTAGTTTGACATCGTCGGCGAACATGTTCATGTATATGTCTGGCGGCACGACATCCTGAATATCATTTATGTATAAGATGAACATGATCGGCGCCAAGACTGTGCCCTGAGGCAGAGGTTCCCAAACTTTACCATGCTAAGGACCCCTGTTGAATAATACGTAAGCACCCGGGTACTCGATATTGCACTATCGAGTAATCGATTCCAGCGGTACACGCAATACGCATAGAAAACAGCGTCTTCCAGCACCGCTATTGTCCATTACCGTCTCCGGTGGCGCGTTATCGATTATATGGAGCGCGTAGGGAGAGCGGGAGTCATCCTCAACCCCGCGAAACTACAGTTCTCAAATACCGAAGTCGACTTTGCAGGCTTCCGCATCTCCTCCAGTGGCGTGAAGCCCCTGCCAAAATATCTCGACGCCATCGCCAGCTTCCCTCGACCCGCAAACATCACGGACGTCAGGGCCTGGATTGGCCTAGTAAACCAAGTGTCCCACTACGGCCGGACCACAAACATGATGGCACCCTTCAAACCGCTGCTCAGTCCGAAAAGCCGCTTCCAGTGGGGACCTGAACTCGAGCGGGCGTTCCAGCGGTCCAAGGCCATCGTTGATGCCATAGCCGAGGGTGTTGAAATATTCCATCCCCACCGCCGAACGTGCCTCAACCCCGACTGGTCTCAGACAGGGGTGGGGTACTGGCTACGCCAGAAGCACTGTGACTGTCATTCCAAAGTCCCAGGATGCTGCCCAGACGGATGGCGGGTGACACTGGCGGGCTCACGATTTTTGCGACCAGCGGAAGCCCGGTACGCCCCCATCGAAGGCGAGGCGCTCGCGGTGGCGTGGGCTCTCGAGGATAGCCGCTTTTTTACTCTAGGGTGCCGCGACCTCGTGGTCACCACCGACCACAAACCACTGGTCAAGATACTGTCCGACAGAGCTCTGGACGAGATAGCTAATCCTAAATCCTAGCTAATCCTCGGCTATTTCGTCTAAAGCAACGAACACTCATGTGGAGATACCGCATCATACACGTTCCGGGCAAGGACATCCCTGCAGCAGACACCACCTCACGCAACCCAGCGTCATGGCAAGAGGACACGGGTGACACAATACTTCCCAGCGACCTCTCGGCGTTTCGGGTGCAGACAACCGCAAGTGATATCGACGCACCCATGGTGGTGTCAGCCAAGCGCGCCGCAGGCAAACTCGGCGCAATCACATGGGACCGAGTCGAGAACGCCACAGCATCGGACGGGGCCATGACGAAGCTGACATCATACATACGGTGCGGATTCCCTGCATCAAGAGACGATGTGCCCGAAGAGCTCCAGCCGTATTGGCAGCACCGGAACGAGCTGTACACTGTGGATGACGTGTCAATGCTCGGCGGACGAATCGTGGTACCTCCGTCGCTACGCAACGAGGTCCTCCGCGTCCTTTATGCTGCTCATCAGGGTTGTAGCAGGATGTACAGCAGAGCCCAGCACACGGTCTTCTGGCCCGGCCTAACAAAAGACATTGAAAGCACTCGTCACAGATGCTGCGACTGCTGGCGGACCTCGCCGTCCCAACCACGCATGCTGCCTGCCACACCAACAGTCCCGTCCCGCCCCTTCGAGGCAATCGCAGCCGACTTCTTCACCACAAAAGGCGTCGGGTATCTGGTGATCGTCGACCGATTCAGTGGCTGGCCACACATCGTGGCCTCAGCATCAGGCTCCAGGGGCTTCAAGAGAGCCCTCGTGAACTACTTCGCCACCTTTGGCGTTCCCCAGGAGCTGAGTACCGACGGCGGCCCCGAGCTTACAGCCGGCGAAACAACAGACCTACTGAAGCGATGGGGAGTCCGTCATCGGGTGTCGTCTGCATACCACGCAGTGTCGAATGGCCGCGCTGAAGTCGCCGTCAAATCGATGAAGCGCCTCCTGATGGCTCTGGATGACACCGACGGTGGCGTCTCATCGGAAAGCGTGGCCGCGGGTCTCCTCCAATATCGCAACACCCCCGACCCTACGACGGGTGTCTCCCCAGCGCAAATAGTGTTTGGCAGGAGCATCCACGACCTTCTTCCCGTGGGACCCAACACCCAAATCTTCAGTTGTGACAAGGTCCACCCAGTATGGCGTGACACCTGGGAGCGACAAGAAGACGCCCTGCGTCTGAGGTTCGCAAAACAAACCGAGAAGCTTCAAGCACACAGTCGCCCCCTCAGTCCACTAGAGCCGGGTGCAAGAGTGCTGGTGCAAAACCAAGCGGGCCCCCACGCCAAACGATGGAATCGCTCGGGTGTGGTCGTCGACGCCAGGCCCAACGACCAGTACCTCGTCAAGATCGACGGCTCGGGAAGAGTAACCCTGCGCAACCGGCAATATCTTCGCCACGTAGAGGGTCTCACAGGGACCGTCCTACCACCGGCCGTCCCACAAACTTTGAAACACACACCCCCTATACGCGATTCAGCCGCCTCAGCACCACCATCCCTCCCCAGCGCGACGGGCCCTCCACCAGCCCCTGACAGGGCGCCACAATCAAGGCCACCCCTGGAGAGGGAAACGAGAGACGACACCACACCGGCAGATCCGGTCGCCACCCAACAGTCAGTGGACGACGACCATCAACCTGGCGACGCACCAGCTGCAGGCGACAAACTCGGCACCGAGAGACCACAGCGGCACCGAAAGCCACCCGCTCACTTACGCGATTACGTCACCGATTTTTTAGTTTATGCCTATAAACTGGGGGGGGGATGTTGAATAATACGTAAGCACCCAGGTACTCGATATTGCACTATCGAGTACTCGATTCCAGCGGTACACACAATACGCATAGAGAACAGCGTCTTCCAGCACCGCTATTGTCAATTACCGTCTCCTCGCGTGTTGACACACTAAGTACGTTTGTGTTTACTATTTCCTTGTGTTTGTTACCGTTACATTTAACGATCATATGCGTTCTCAATTAATGTATATCTGTTTGTTTGTTTATGTATATCTGTTTGCAGCGAATATCATTCTCTATCGGCAATACAGGCGTTCCGTGTGAGGATATCTTTTGATCAACCCCCAGATATTTAAGTTCCATCCGAGGACCCCCAGCCAATCAGAAGATACTATTACCATACCAAGGTACCCATTATATGATTACAATGCATTAAATTTAATATTTGCATATTCCTACACAAAGAAAGTCTTAAAATAAACATTTGAAATATTTTCAATATTTTTTATCGTTTTAAATTCAATACAAAGCAAAATTGGTAGAAACAGCCACAATAGATAGATATTTACAGCATGAACTGTCACCACAGATAACCAAAAAAACGAAATACCCTCATAAAAAAGTCCAGACTTAAACACAAAAGCTATCTAACATATCTTGTTCACTGGACTGGATGAGCTTGATGGTTCCTAAACAGTTGATCAATGCGGGGTTTGATGTCACCAAAGTGAAAGAAAACGGGTACCTTCTACCCTCTCGCCAAAGGTTGGCGGGAGAAGTAGCGGACCCCCTAGGCCCTTCTCAGGGACCCCCAGGGGTCCGGGGACACCAGATTGGGAACCTCTGCCCTGAGGTACACCGCTTTTCACGTTTCTCCACGAAGATTTCTGACCTCTCAGACATGTTCTCATTTGCCTGTTTTTCAGAAAATCCGTCATCCATTTTTCCAGTAGTTTGCCGATTTTTCCGTATTTCACTAGTTTATAGATCAGCTTATCATGAGGGACCTTATCGAAGGCCTTCTCAAAATCAATGTAAACTGCATCGGTCCATTGCTCTCTCTTGTATATTTTCAATAATTCTACTATAGAAACTGATGAGATTCGCAGTAGTTGATTTTTGAGACCTGAATCCAAATTGTTGATCTGACAGGATTCTATTGGTTTCTAGAAATCTGGTCCTTTCGAGAAATCTTTTCTAATAATTTTTTCTATAATTTTGCTAACAACACTCGTTAGTGATATTGGCCTATAATTTGCAGCATTCTCAGCTTTGCCTTTTTTGAAAAATGGGGTAATATTGGCTTGTTTCCATATGTCTGGTAATTTGCCCTGTCTCAACGAGGCGTTCATAATGATTTCTAGAGGTCTGCTCAGCGTTTTAGCACAACTCTTCAATACATAACTGGAAATATCGTCTGGATCACATGATTTGTATTTATCCAAAGATAACAGTTCTTTTTCTATTTGACTGCATGATATTTTTATGTCCTGCATTTTTGGCGTACTCTATACTTTCCTCAGGAGGAATCCATGTGTCGTTCTCTGAAAAGACCGAGTGAAATTGTTTGTTCAATATTTCGCATATATCTTTTTCATCTGTGTATGCTGTACCGTTTTCGTATATATGCTGTATTTTCTTTTGCACTTTAATGCGGCTGTTGATGTAGTGGTAGAATAATTTTGGCTTGTCTTTGATGTTATTGACAATGACTTCTTCGAATTTTGATTGTGCTTGTTGGAGTGTGAACTGGCAGCACTGGGGCTCGTATCGGGGACGAGTGTGGCGAGTGGTGGGCTTTTCGGGGTCGAGGAGAAGCGTGTTATTTCTGGTGTATGATTGTGAATGTTCTGGACGGTTTGACTTTATTGTTTGTTTATATAATTTTCTGGGCAGCATAGAAAATATATTACGTTCATTGACGGTCTTTCGAACATGGCGCAGCCGACAAGTGAGTCTCCCTCACCTAGTCGACCTGTTCCCACCCCGCGGGTGACCGAGCCTTTTGCCTGGTTGGGTAAAGCGTCCCAACCACATAAGCTAGACGTCTCAGTGGACAGAGAGGCGTCCCTCAGAGCGTGGAAGTGGCGATGGGACGATTTTTATCTCCTAAGTGGTTTGTCATCAGCCGCTAAAGCGTTGCAGATGGCCGCTATGCGCGCCTGCCTTAGCGATGACACCCTTAAGATTGTTGAGAATCTGGACTTACCCGTAGACGCACGTGACGACGTGTCGGCAGTGATCGCAGCGCTGTCTCAGTATATTATTGGGCAAACCAACGAGGTTCTTGAGCGTAAAACGTTCAATTCACGCTGTCAACAGCGCGACGAGGACTTTGATGATTTTTTAACGTCGCATCACGGTGCAATTTTTGTGAAAATTGCAAGGAGTCCTTGATTCGCGATAGGATCGTGATTGGTTTGCGCGACTCCTCAACCATCCAGAAGTTATGTGCCATTCCGAATTTCAATTTAGGCGTCAAAAACGTCGTCAGATTTTGACTCTCTTGATCGAGAGGACACTGATGGTAGCCCTTCAGTGCGTCAAACGTCGAAAACCATCCCGCTTCAGCCTGCTGGATTGATGCTACAGCCTCTGCTGGTGTCTCAGACTGGTATCGCTCACGAATGACGTACTTATTCAGATGTGACAGATCAACGCAGAGACGTATGCTGTTGCTGTTCTTTTTGGGCGCCACCACGATTGGCGCGCACCATTCTGTTGCCTCAGTAGTTGGTGCGATAATGTCATTTTGCACCAGAGTGTCTAATCCTTTTTTCAATTTTTCGAGGAGAGCGAATAGCACCCGTCGTGGTGTTGTGACACAGAACGGCTTTGCGTTGTCGTACAAGACAATACGGAATTTTTCGCCGGGCATCGACCTTATCTGTTCGTCGAAAACACGAGGGAAGTGGTCGATTAACCACTGCGCCCGCTTCTCAAAACAAGTAATGAGTTTCGCTGGGACCACACTCATGATGTCGCCTTTCACACGCTCGGTCGATGCTCTCATAACCGAAGACACTGGCATTTTACGACTCTTCGAGTCCAACGACGCTGACTACAGACGCCAGCAGACTGAAAGGCCTTGGGTTCGTCCTCACTCAAGTTCAGCAAGACGGCAACGGGAAAGTCGTTCAAGCCGGATCCAGTTTTTTGAGCGACGCCGAGACACGATATACCATCATCGAACTCGAAGCGTTAGCCGTGGCATGGGCGATGCACAAGTGTCGTCAGTTTCTTCTGGGTCTGGAGAAATTCGATGTAGTCGTGGATCACCGACCACTTGTGTCCATCTTCGGGTCTAGACGTCTCGATGAGATTGAGAATCCCCGTCTACAAAGAATCCGCCTCAAAACGATGGAATTCAATTTCAATATCTCTTGGTGCAAGGGAGCAGAAAATCAAGCCGCTGACGCGCTCTCTCGGTCGCCCGTCAGTAGATCTACTCCGGAAGACGAAATGGCCGAGGTCGCTTCTGCTCCATCCATATGTGCCATGTTTAACGTCATAGCCTATGAAGAAACGATAAATATACGTTTGTTGGAGGTGCGAGCGGCAACCGAGTCCGACTCGGAGCTGATAACACTCATTAAAAATTCATTAAACGACGATTAATTAAAAATGAATTTCCGTCGTCTAAACGAGAGCTTCCCGAGTCGATTCGTCAGTACTGGCCTAAACACTCCGAACTGACAGAAGACGACGGTATCGTTCTATGTGGGTGCCGATTGGTCGTTCCTCGCAGTATGCGAAATAACATATTGGCCATGCTACATGATAGCCACCAAGGGCAAGAACGGACCAAGGCCAGGGCCAGACGAGTGGTATACTGGCCAGGAATCCATCGCGATGTCGAGGCAACAGCCAGGTCGTGCGGGTCGTGCCAACACGCCCTCCCGTCGCAGCAGCGCGAAAAATATCGGGCTCATGCGAAGCCGCAGCGTCCATTTAAGGTCGTCTCTACCGATTTCTTCGAGTACGCCGGACGACATTTTCTTGTGGTTGTGGATCATCTGTCGGGGTGGCCCACTATCGCAGAGCTTGGTTTCGACACATCCGCTCCCAAACTAATCAAAACCATGCAGTCTTTGTTTTGTTTTGCAGGTGCGCCAGATGTGATCTACAGTGACGGCGGACCGCAGCTGACGTCGGCGGCGTTCCGCAACTTCCTCCATGTGTGGGGGTGGAACGTCGCACATCATCACCGGGTTACGCACAGTCCAACGGGCAGGCGGAAGCAGCAGTCAAGAGCATGAAGCGGCTTGTCGCTCACTGCTGGTGCCACCGGACGCGATCGCTCCAGCAAGACAAGTGGACACGCGGCATTCTGCAGTATCGCAACACGCAGGCATCCAACGGGCTGTCGCCGGCTGAGGTTGTGTTCAGTCGCGCCGTGCAAGACGCTGTGCCAGCTCACCGACGCGCCTTCGCTCAGAAGTGGCGAGCAGCTGCTGACGCCGCCGACCGAGTCCCGCCGCGCGCCGTGGAGCGGTACAATAGTGCGGCTCGGGACCTCCAGACGCTCGCGGTTGGCAACCACGTGGCTGTGCAAGACTTTCCCACCCGGCGATGGTCTGAATACGGTGTCATTGTTGCCGTCGATTCAAATCTTGCAAATCTAAATCGGCAATACTTGATCCGGATATCCAGCGGTCGCGTGCTATGCCGCAATCGACGGTTCATTTGGCGTCGCTACGCACACGCCGCCCCCGACACGACCGATATCGCAGCATCGGCACATCAGTCGCACACGCCGGCCAACGAAGTCGAGGCAGCCGGACCCAACACATCGCCTGCTGTTGACGAGGCGCCCGTGTTGTCTCCGACTCCAGCACCCCGTCGCCTGACCCGTGCTCGACGACCGCCACGTCGCCTCATCGAGACGATGTGACGTTTGGTTCCAAACGCGAGGGGGAGATGCTGGAGTGTGAACTGGCAGCACTGGGGCTCGGATCGGGGACGAGTGTGGCGAGTGGCGGGCTTTTCGGGGTCGAGGAGAAGCGTGTTATTTCTGGTGTATGATTGTGAATGTTCTGGACGGTTTGACTTCATTGTTTGTTTATATAATTTTCTGGGCGGTATAGAAAATATATTACGTTCATTGGCGGTCTTTCGAACAGTGCTTCTCTTCTTATTCTCGTATATCTATTTCGACAGATTTTGTATCTTGTATAACTTTCTGTATCCTTGTTTATTCGATATCGCCTCCATTGTTGGTCTCTTTCTTTTTTTGCTTTCATACATTCCTCACTGAACCACTACTTCTTTCTCATCTTTTTTCTTGTGATAGGAATGTATTTGTCCACTCCTTCTTTGTAGATGCGACAAAACGTTTTGTATATATTGTTTACGTCAGTCATCCATCTCGTGGTCCCAATTCTTTCTTGAGTAAAACCTGTTTAGCTTTTCATAATTACCTTTCTCATAATTTGGTATGTTTGTAGCGACTTGTCCAGGTATTATGATATCTTTGCTTAGAATATATCTGACGGAAATAACCACATGATCACTCTTACTAAATGGTGGTTCATAGGTCAAGTTTTCTACTTGATCTGCTCGTTTGGTGAACACAACATCGAAGAGAGATTAAAAAGTAGTCCTGGTTGAGGTCGATCAAATCTTTTTTCAGATGATCAGATGTGTCATCAATGTAAGGGCTTTTCCAATTGACTTTACAATTCAAATCGCCAGTATTAATTAAGTCTTTTTCACCTGTTTCAGTTTTTGACAGAACCTCTCTTATACTTTTGATTGTATTTTCTCTTAAATTTTTGAATTCCTCCAATTTACATGCACTGGTTTTTGGTGGCATATATACCACAGCCACAGTTGACGTCCATCATGATTTCTGGTGATTTCATGACATGGTGCAATACACTAACATTACATTAATTTCGCGCAGACAATAGTTAGTTATTGTTGTTGTTGTTGTTGTTATTGGTTACTGCATATAGCACAGGTTAGGCTCAGATGCAGGGATCACACAATGCAACTCTTTTGTTACACAAGCATCATAGATGCATGCTACTCGTGTTGCCTTAACCTAAAGCTATAAAAATAACTCAGGTTAAAGGGAATATCTAGAGCAGTAATACGATTATCCTTATATGTACAGATACTAGATATTTGTTGAAATGAAGATATAATTGAATTGAGTTCATAGTGAGAAATAAAAACAGATACATGACGCAACGGCGTTTTTTTTGTTGTTTTTTTGTTTGTTTTTTTATTTTTTTTTTTCAATCAAGAAAGAAGCATAGGAAAATAAATAAGAGAAAGTGATATATTACTTATTGTAGACAATTTGCAGTTATGACAATTTTCTGAAGTAATCATATTTGATTTGTGAGTCCTGTGTCTGTCAAGAACTTCAAGGTGTGAGGAACATATCTAGGGTTGTACAGAAGTAGATCCAGAGATATGGATGTATTTTGCGGAAAGCTGTGTAATAGGAGGTGACGTTGAGTTCTGTATTTGGGACAGTGGAGCAGAACGTGTTGTATGTCGAGCGTGGTGCTGCATATGGCGCATAGTGCAGGAGGATTGTGTCGAAAGATGTGGCTGTGTGTTAGAAGAGTGTGTCCGATGCGGAGTCTGGTGAGGGCTGTGTGTAGTCGGCGGTGACACGGAGGATCTTTGTGGCCGCGTGTGATGTAATGCCTAGACTGATGAGAGAAAGGTGCTGATGGATAAGGCATGGTATCAAGACAGTAGGAGGAGACGCGGTGAGAAAGATAATTCATGAGATCGGATGGGGATAGAGGAGGATAGGTGATGTGTGTGTGTGTTGTAAAGCCTGTTTGGCAACGGAGTCGGCCAGGTCGTTGCCAGTGATACCGGAGTGACTGGGGACCCATAGGAAGGAGATGTAAAATTGGGATACCAAATCAGTGTAAAGAGTAGCCGATTTAATTGATAGAGCGTTGTGAGGATCTATAAGAGATTTAATTGCTGTTTGCGAGTCAGAGACAATGACTGAACGGTTGAATTTTTCAGTTTGGACAATTTCGAGGGCCTGATATATGGCAAACTGTTCAGCAGTGAAAATAGTAGTGTGGTCTGGGAGACGGTGAGAAATTTCGATGGAACGGCAAGGTACAACGACAGGTTGGACTGCACCGAGCCGTCGGTGAATATGAACGTAGAATCAGAATGAGATGATTTGAATTCACAGTAATTTTGCAGAATTTCGGTTGGAATTGCAGATTGTGTGTTGTGAATAAGGTAATGCATACGAGGTGGAGTGTAATTGAGCGGTAAATTTGGATGTAAAACGAGTGAATTCGGGTAGAAATTTAGAAGCTTGCATGCGGTTCTGTAGGCCAGTCCTAAGCTGAACCCACATAACCGGTTAACAAGAGCCGGCCGAAAGTTGTCGAAATTTTGGAGACTGAGAAGAATGTGAGAACATGGATGGTCAGGATCTGCCAGAATTTTCATACAATATTTGATAATTTGTTGTAATCTGCGAGAATGAAGAGAAGTGACACCGAGCTCCACGTGTAGTTTTTGTATAGGGGAGGAACGTAGAGCGCCAGTCGCCAGACGAAGACAGGAATTTTGTAAAACATCGAGATTGACTAATGTAGAATTAGGAGAGAAAATAAAGACGCTGGAGCAGTACTCTAATATTGGGCGGATTAATGTATAATATAGTTTGATGAGAATTTTGTGATTTGTGCCATAAACTGGATGTGATAGACATTTGATAATGCTGATGCGCTGTAAGACCCGGGATTTTATATGCTGGATATGGGATCGAAAAGAGAGTTGTGGATCAAGGATAATCCCCAAGAATTTGGTGTATTTTTGGAATTTAATGGGGTGGCAAGACAGAGTCAGTGAATTTTGAAGGTTTGGTTGTGTAGAACAGTTTTTCCGAAAGAGAGTGGCTGTTGTTTTCCCATGTGAAATGAGGAGACCGAAACGGGAGCAATTTTGTGACACAGAGTTTATGGCCAGCTGAAGTACACTTATCATGGAGGATATGTGCACTCCAGTAGTCCACAACACTATGTCATCAGCGTATGTGCAGAATTTTACGCCAGAGGGAAGATTCCTAGTGACCTGATCTATAACTATGTTGAAAATGGTTGGCGAGAGGACTCCTCCCTGGACGACTCCGTTTTCTTGTGAGAATGTGTCAGATAGTTGTGTGGTGCGTACCTGGAAAGTTCTATTGGAGAGATACCCTTTTATGAAGTTCAGCAAATGTCCCCGTAGTCCATGTGATTTTAATAGATGGATAGTAGCAGTTTTGGAGACTTTATCAAAAGCAGAAGACAGGTCTAAGAATACGGCCAGAGTGGAAAGTTTGTTTTGGAAGCCGATGCGAATGTGTGATGTTAGAAGATTGACATTGTCGGAAGTGGAGCGATTTTTGGTGAAGGCAGTCTGTTCAGGAGAAATGAGATTTGAGATAGAAGCGAAATGATTGAGGCGAGGAAGGACAAGTCTTTCGAATAATTTCGAGAAGCAAGAAATGAGTTGGATAGGACGGTAAGATGACAGGTCTGATTTAGACTTTCCTGGTTTGAGTATGGGTATAATTATGGAGTGCTGCCATGATGGGGGGTAAAAGTCATTGATCCAAAGTTGATTAAAACACGACAGCAGGATAATTTTGTTTGATGAGTTCAAATTTTTGAAGAAGGCGTAATGAATGCCATCCGGCCCAGGTGATGTAGAGTGACATTGAGAGAGACCTTTAGATAGCTCTAGAATAGTAAAAGGAGTATTGTAGGATGATACGGTAAGAATAGAGGATCCGGTAGTAACAGAGGTGGTAGGTGATACAGTGGATGGAGGACTTGAGGTGGATGAACTTTTTGAGATTTGTGAGTAGTGTGTAGCAAGTTACTAGTGTACTAGTGTATGGAGTACTAGTGGCTGGTAAGTGATGAGTGTGTTACCTATATATGTTACTGGAGGGGAGGTTGGTGGTCGGTGTATTTGGCGGAAAGAACGGACTATGTGCCATAGTTTAGTAATGGGTGCTCTGTGTGTGAAAGAGTGAGTGAGGTGAGACCAGCTGTCACGTTTGGCAGCGCGGATCGTCTTGCGCGCCATTGCTTTGGCCCTCTTGTAGGTGTCAAGAGATGATGTGGTGCGGTGGGACCGGAAGAAACGCAGGGCTCTTTTGCGTTTTAGCACTGCATCTCTGCAGGCTTGGTTCCACCATGGACAGCTACGTCGGGCTTTGTGATGGGTCTTAGAAGAAGGAATGGAATGTGTGGCAGCGTGAAGAAGAGAAGTTTCTATGTGAACGGCTATTGTAGTGTAATCGGATTCAGTGTATTGTTGTGCGAATATACTGTTGAATAATGTCCAGTTGGCGTGTGCAAATTTCCACCTGATCTGCTGTGAAGGTATGATTGAGCAAGATGATAGGAGAGAGGTAATAACAGGACAGTGATCACTAGAGAGAAATGAGTCGTGACACTGCCAGTGCAATAAAGGAGCTAGAATTGAGGAACAAAGTGTAATATCGAGATGTGTGAGTGTGCCGTTGTATTCGTGTAGACGGGTTGGTGAGCCATCGTTGAGAATGTTGAGTGTGTGATTGGTGATGGATGAGACCAGCTCGCGGCCTCGAACGTCTGAGACGGCCGAGCCCCAGAGCGGGTGTTTGGCATTAAAATCGCCACAGAGGATAAAAGGATGCAGAAATTGTTGGATAAGAGAATCAAAGAAGAAAGAATCTACAATTTGTTGTGGTGGGATGTATAAACTGCATATAATGATTGTTTTGTTATTTATAGTTATTTGAACGGCTACAGCCTGATATGGTCCGGTGAGTGTGATGCGATGATGTGGAAGAGAGGACTGAACGAAGACGCTGGCACCGCCCTTACGCCTGACATTATCAGCATAGAAGTGGTGTGCGTGGTAACAGTTGAGCATGAAGCGAAGGTTGTCAGTTGGGAGGAGATGTGTTTCTTGTAGACAAACGGTGTGTGGAAGAGTAGAAGAGAGAAGTTGTTGGAGCTCTGATCGTTTGTTGTCAAAGCCCCTAGAGTTCCATTGAAAGATTAATGGATGCATGTGATGATGACGTTGTGTTAGGTGTGTATACATTTATTTGTGTGATGATAGAGGTGATTGAGTATTGGATGTTTTTTTTCCTTGTTTATCTATTTTTCTTGCGCGTGTATGCTACCCTGGGTGTCTTGGTAGTTTTCGTGTAGATGGTTGATGTGGGTTCGGGAGTGGAATAGGAGTGATCAGAGGGACCTGACTCATTTCTTTGAGCCGGTGTGTTCACTTTGTTGGCGTTTTCATCGGCAGAGCCGGTAGTGGTATCTTCAGCGGTGTCCTTGCTGGTGTTGTCCTGAGATGAGGTTTCGATGGCACGCGGCGACTCCGTCTGATATTCAGTGGTGACGGCAGTTGGTGTGGCACAAGGTGATGGTGCTTGGAAGTTTTTCACCAATGTCGCTACAACAGTAGTGAGTTGCGTCACTGATTCCGAAAGGGCTGCCAATTGCTGTTGCATTTTGATTAGCTCTGGTGATGGTGAGCTTTCAACTGGTTGATGTTGTTGTTGCTGTTCGTGTTGTTGGTGTTGTCTAGCTACGGCGGCGGTCGATGTTGTGTTGACCTTCTCGACTGCGGATTTGGCGTCATGGTATGAGGATTTTGTCCTGTATTGGTATTCGAGGATCATTTTTTCCTGTATATATCTTGTACATGTCACTGAGGTGGCTTGATGTTCGCCACCGCAGTTCACACAGTGAAAGGAGCACTCACCTTGATGAGATTTATCCCCACATTTCAAGCACGCTGATGGTTTTGTGCACTTGTCCTTTTTGTGGCCGATGTGGCCACAGTTGTCGCAGATTGTCGGTTTCGGATACCACGGCCGCACATCGTACTTGATGTAGTCGAACTTCAGTTCGGTCGGGCACGAGAGACGGGAGAATGTCAGCATCAGCACGGGCGATGGTCTTTCCCCGGCTGGACGATGGGGACGGCGAACCTCGGTGACTCCGAGATCCTTCATCCATTCGTTCAGTTCGTTGATCGGAATGTCAATGAGGCCTGGTGCGTACACTGAGCCCTTAGTGTAGTTCAGTGTTTTGTGAAGGCTGATGTTCGCCTCTAGTCCTCCGAAAGTCGTCTGAGAAAGAAATAATTCGGTTTGTTTCTCGCATGTAGTTTTGACCAGAAGTTAACCGCCTTTGATGATCTTCACGCTTTCGGCCTTGGTCGGTGTGATGTTACGAATAGCCCGCTCAATTTTTGGCCATCCTAGGCTGTTGATAGTGTCTGTATTTGTTTTGATGAGGACAAACGCGCCCTCATCGGGTACGCCATCAGAGAAAAATTTGGGGTCTACCAGACCACTGTTTTTACCCACCATTGGGTGGGGAGACCTTGAGTTCTGTCAGAGAAACTTTGTATATGATGCAAAAAAAGGGTAGAGGGAAGAGCCGAGATAGCTAGATTTATTTGGCCTAAAGTACGTGGTACGCGGCTATTTTATAAAACAGCCATGAAATTTACATAGTAGAGACAGACCAGGAAGGAATACACCATATAATACAATATAGAATTTGGACGAAAACAAAACTAAAATTTTGGAATATGTACACCTGTTTATCCTAACACGGCAGAAATTAACCACAAAAACACCCGAGAAACTCCACAAAAGCAGATTTGAGCACAGCCCTCAACCCCCTTTCGCGCCAGAATCTCTCACAATAGTTAGGAAAAACGTCCTACAGCATTTGTCATCAAATTTATACGAGGTCTATACAAATATCATAATCCCAAACTCTGTAATGTGACGTCAGACTAATGATGGTGGTGACGTCATGCAAATGACCATGACGTCACTGATTTTTTAGTTGGCAGCATTTGAAATATATTCTATCAAATAGGTGAAGTTCCCGCGCGATCACTTGTGTCTTACCATGTGAATCTTATTGGTTGCTGTTTCCTGTTTGATTGTTATTATCAATACTCTTAATTTAATTTCATGTCTGTTTGCGGTGATTGATTTGTGACTCACTATCTATCCCGTTTTGGTTGATTGTAACAACTGACTGGTTGGTTGTAACAAAGTTTCAGTCGGACCAGATGTTCTCTTTCTTCATTTGCTTTGTGTTGAGTTTCCATAGATGACCTTAGCAGTTATAATTAACATTGCGATGTGCGTGTTTACATCCGAAATGCTGTGTGTAGACTAACAATATGCATGTGTTCTCATTGTGTAAATGTGTTCATTGCGTTATTTGAATAGTGTAATATCTATTCATTCGTGTGTTCTATTTATTGTTTCCGTAATTGTATTTATAGCTTGTTTTATTTTTATTGTAACTGTTTTAGCTTTGTCCGCTTGTTCATACTGTTTAGCTGCCGCGCGCCCGTGTATGACAGGCGCTATAACAAATACACTGAACTGAACTAGTTCGTGAATTTCTTTTAAGTCTGACTGATTTAAAAGATTGAGTATGTGCATGTGCATAGGTGTGGGTGTTTCATTGTCTGAATCAGTATAGTACTACTAGGATTGACTGATTTAGGGGCTGTGTACGTGCATTCGCATAGGTATACTTGTGTTACATTGCCCGAAATGTTATGCTTTTAAGCTTGACTGATTGTAAAATTCTGTGCTTACATGTGCGTAGGTGTATGTGGGTTACATGGGCTACATATATATGGCAGACGGCATACACAACAAATCCATACATTCAAATTAAATCAACATGGACGCACAGACGATTGGAATCGATGAGTTGAAGAGTTAAGAGCACAAGAAATAGTAAATACATCCTCAAACATCCTTCATCCAATTAAGCATCGTCAAATGCAGTCGTTATGCAAATGTCTAGTTGTTTTATTATTTTTATTTTGTGAGTCGACATGAACCTGGCTGGAGTTATCATCTTTCTCATCTGATTGTCCTTCTTTTGTCGCCATCCGAAATAGTATTCGTTCCCGCACTGCCACTTCCTCCTCTTTCACTTGTCCCACTAGCTCTCGTCAAACTTCTGCCTGACATCCTGTCACCCCTCGTGTCTCTGTTTCGCGCTCATCACTCCCGTTTGGTCTTATAAATATCCGCTCTTCCCGCTCACTTTCTAGCAAGTCCTGTGGTGGTGGTATTGGCATCGTTTATCACAAGTCCCTCTCCTTTTCTTAAATTGATTCCCTTACTTCCGTTTTTAGTTCGTTTGAATGTCTACCTATCTGTTTATCTGTTCCGTCTCATCCTAAGATCTGTATTTTGATTGTTTATCGTCACAACCACCCTGGTACTGCATCTGTTTTCGCTACTGAGTTCTCTGATGTTCTAGATTCCATTATTTCTTTATTCTCGAATCGCTTTATCGTTCTTGGTGATTTTACTTTTTGGGTTGATGCTCCTCGTTTGTCGCCTTATGCCTGTAACTTTCTCTCACTCATTGAATCATATGGTCTTGTTTCTCTTGTTTCTTCCCCTACTCATCAGTCTGATCAAACTCTTGATCTCGTTTTGTTTCCTGTCCCTGTCTTACCCTCTGACATCCCCATACCTGAAGTTCGTGTTCATCCTCCAGATTCTTCGATCTCTGATCATAGTTTTCTCCTCTCTGAACTCTCACTCTCGCCTAATCCTTCTTCCCCATCTGTGTCTATCTCATTTCGCTCCTTTCGCAATTTCGACCCTAGTCAGTTTTCTGCTCTTCTTGTATCTCATCTGCCGATCCAACTGCTACACTCCGTTCCTGTGTCTGATGTCTATCCCTTTTTTCCGGTACTCTTTCTGTAATTAATGACGCTTTGTTTCCTCTCCTGTCTCGCTCAAGTAAATCCTCCTCCTCATCTCCTTGGTCTTCTCCTGGTCTGTCTGCTCTTACACGTGATCAGCGTCGTCTGGAGCGGCGCTGGGGACATTCTCCCTCTTCTATTTCATGGTCCTCGTATTCTGCTGCTCGTTCGTATTATATCTCTGCTCTGGCTCTGGCCAAACAATCCTACTATACCAGACATTTATCCTCCCTGTCTCGCTCTCCTAAAATGCTTTGGTGCACCCTAAACTCTCTCCGCGGTTCTAATTTTTCTACTTCCTGTCTGATCTCGGCTGAGGAATTCGCTACTTTCTTCTTGGATAAGCTTCACATCGCCTCCTCAAGTCTTCCTGTCTGTTCTTTACCTGTTACTCATTCTAGCCCCTGTGGTGAATTCTCCTCGTTTTCCCAACTCGTTCTTAATGATGTTTGTAAGCCCATTTCCTCTTCTAAAGAATCCTCTTCCCCGGCTGATCCTTTGAATCTCCGTGCTATCTCCGACTCCATACTTCTTCTTGTTCCTTATTTCCTACATGTCATCAATTCCTCTTTTCTTCATGGTTCATTCCTTACCGATAAGCACGCTATCATTCGTCCATTACTAAAGAAACCTTCACTTGATCCATCCGTCATGAAAAATTATCTCTAAATTATCTGTGTCTCTCCTCAGTTTTCCGTCTAAACTCCTTGAGTCTGCTATCTACTCTCAACTGTCTCCTTTTCTAAATCAATCACTTTGCTCCGCTCAGTCTGGATTTCGGTCTTCTCGTTCTACTGAGTCTCTGTCTATTTCTATCCTTGATCACATTTTCTCTCACTTTGCTTTGGGTCGCTCTGTCCTTCTTGTACTACTAGACATGTCCTCTGCTTTTTTATCTCGTTGACCACTCTATTCTCATTGCCGATCTTTATTCTCTTAGTATTTCTTCATCCACCCTTTCTCTCCTCAAATCTTATCTCACCAATCGAATCTATTCTGTGAATATCAATTCTTATCTCTCTTCTGTGTTTCCTCTGTGTTCTGGTGTCCCTCAAGGTTCTCTGCTTGGTCCTTTACTTTTCAACATCTACATGACCCCACTATGCCCTATTCTTGAACGTCACTCTCTCACCTTTCACGTATATGCCGACGATATTCAGTTTTTCATCCCTCTTCCTCTTCGCACTCCTTCTTTCATTGCTGATGTTCTTTCTGATGTTTCTGCTTGGGCTGCTTCTAGACGTCTCCTTCTGAATCAATCAAAATCTGAGTTTGTTTTCCATCCTCCCCGCAATTCTCCCCCTCTTCTTCCTTGGCCTGTCTCCCAGTCAGTGCGTAGTCTTGGTGTGATCTTTGATTCTAATGTTTCGTTCTCCTCTCAAGTCACCTCTATTTCTCGTACATGTCGCCTTATTCTGAGATCTTTATATCCTATTCGCCCGTTTCTTGATCGCCCTTCGGCTATTGAACTTATTATTTCTCTAATATTGTCCCGTATTGATTATTGTTGTTCACTCTATTTTCACGTTCCCCTTTATTCCCTCCGCATTCTTCAGCTTGTTATCAACTCTTCTTGTCGTTTTGTCCTGTCTCCTACTCCTTGTCGCCATACTTATGAATTTTTGTTTCAATTTCGTTTGCTTCCTATCATCCCCGCATTCATTTTCGCCTGTGTTGTGTTATTTTCAAACTCATTCATGACCCTTCTCAGCCTTCCTATCTTTCTCGCCTTTTGTCTGAATCTGTTGTTCCTTCTCGACATTAACGCCCACTTGTATGTTCTAGAGCTTTGAATGAGTCTACCTGGTCTTCTAAATCGTTTTTATTTTTCGCTCCGCGTCTGCTTAATTGTCTTCCCTCTAATATTGTTCAATCTTCCTCCTTCCATTCGTTCAAGTCCTCTTTGTTTAAATATTTGTTTGATCAATCGTTTGACGCTGTCTCTCACTCTCTTACTCCTTATGCTTCTGTGTGATCTGTTTTTAGTTATTTGCGATACAAATTATATTTGTTTTGTGTGCCCCATCTGGTTTTGCTGTTCCTGTATTGTGTATTGTTTGAGTGTTGTGTGTGTATATGTGTTTTCTTCTTGCTATTCAATTGTAATTTTGCGCGCATGTGTATTTATATGCGCTAAAGGAAATATATTTATTTATTATTATTATTATACATACTATCTTCCTAGCGTAGTTGGCTTTTGTAGTTGTCCGCATGTTATTTTGTGTGTGTGTGCGGTGCTTTCATGTTTAATGTTTTTATTTTCCCAATTTCGTTGTAGTTTGCCGCGCTTGTGTCCCTGGATGAGCGCTATACAAATGAATGAATGAATGTTATTCAACGGCGTTAAGCACTGTTATGGGCGTAGAAACGAGTGCGCTTGGTAAATGGCTGGCTGGCGTACGCTGCTTGTGACCGCGATGAATGGCTGGTGTTCACCACTTCTATTTTGCATCGTGGTGGTTACTTCATAGCTAATCTGGTATCCTCTAAATCTAAGATCCTTTAAATATTTTGCTTTCTTAGGTCCACGCATCTATAATTATCTTCCTTCTCATATTACTTCACTACTTTCTTATTTTTCAGAGCTGATGCATAGTAGTAAGGCCGGAGTGTTGTTGCTTGTGTATATCACAACGTTTGGTGGCCTATGTGCCAAGCTGTGTCTGTGTTATGTGACTTTTGTTGTTGTGCTATTGTGTTTTTTGTTTTGTGGTTTTTGTTGTGCGATTTGTGGTGTATTTTGCCTTGTGATTTCCTCTGCTTCTTTTTTATGACATATTCTCTCTCAATCATTGGTTTGTTGGTAATATGAAATGTGTTCGGTGTCTTGGTATATTTATCGTTGCATTGTTATTCTGAGTTTTACAGCGAACAAGGACCTGATCTGAGGGACTCTACGGCTTTTAACACTGCTCTGGGCGTTTGTACGAGTACGGGCGGTGCATATGTAGTGGCTTCAATTGATTAGTTTTTCTATATGACTACTGTTTATTCCGGCGATCATTTCATATATGTACATGTCCTATTACTGTCGTTTCATTTAATCTTCCTGTTATACATTGCACAGCATCACGTGTTTTGTGTCCTGTGTTGTTTCATGTGTTGTGGCCTCTCGAGCAAATTTCTCTCCTCATGTCGCTTTTCATTAGTTAATTATTTTCTTATTTCTGCTCTTATGTAATCTTTCCAGTTTCTGTGAGCACGTGTTTGTGTTTTGTGTTGTTTTGTGTAATTGTCTCGTGACTTGTATTTTGTGTTGTGACTTCGTGCTATATGGTTTTTTCTTTTCTCTCTTGTGGTCTCTTGATTAGTTTTCTTTTTCAGTCTCCAGTGAGTGGGTGAATCTTGTCTTTATCAGATCTTGCACATAGTAGTAAGGCCATGCGTTGTCGCTTGTGTATATCACAACGTTTGACGAACTAAGTGCCAAGCTATGTGTCTGGTCTATTTCTGTGTGAGTTGTGTCGTGTTCTCTTCTGGCTGTTTAGTTTTGAGTGAATCTTGTCTTCTTTATCAGATCTTGCGCATAGTAGTAAGGCCATGCGTTGTCGCTTGTGTATATCACAACGTTTGACGAACTAAGTGCCAAGCTATGTGTCAGGTCTATTTCTGTATGAATTGTATCGTGTTCTTTTCTGGTTGTCTATTTTTGAGTGAATCTTGTCTTTATCAGATCTTGCACATAGTAGTAAGGCCATGCGTTGTCGCTTGTGTATATCACAACGTTTGACGAACTAAGTGCCAAGCTATGTGTCTGGTCTATTTCTGTATGAATTGTATCGTGTTTTCTTCTGGTTGTCTATTTTTGAGTGAATCTTCTCTTCTCTATCAGATCTTGCGCATAGTAGTAAGGCCATGCGTTGTCGCTTGTGTATATCACAACGTTTGACGAACTAAGTGCCAAGCTATGTGTCTGGTCTATTTCTGTGTGAATTGTGTCGTGTTCTCTCCTGATTGTCTATTATCTGAAGCTATGTGTCTGATCTACCTCTGTGTGAATTGTGTTGTGTCTTGTGTTCTCTACTGCTGGTCTAGTTTTCAGTTGAAAATTTTCTAGTTCTTCTTGATGAGATGTCTTTCTTTTCGACCCCATGCTTGATTTAGCATTTCATTCAGTATTCCTACTAAACATTTGTTTTCTATTTTTTATTAGTTATTTCCTTTTGTTTCACTTTTTCCATTTTCTACATCATGGATGCCATTGTTTTTGCATGATTGCCTTTGGAGTTTTGTTGTGTGATTTTATTATTGATAAGGTTCTACGTGCGATTATTTTTTTGTTTATCGGTTGTTGAATCGGGAAAATATATTTCAACTAGGGGTTAGGCTAAAACATCAATGTGGTTCATTGGATGTCTTAGCTTAACCTATGTGTCTTTCTCTATCAATATGATCCATGATTTGATTGAAGACGGTATAGAATCTGTGATGAGTAGTGCTCAGACAAGATGTTAAAGTCCTAAAGGAGCCAATGTGACTATTAGTTGGACTGTTGAGAGTGTCCTCTATATATCTATGAGAAATGAACTATTAAGCGATCTTTCCAAATTTGTGTGCAATGCATTTAGCTCGTAATGTAGCTACAAATGAAGTTGTCTATAATGTTAGAAATGGAATTGTTAGCGATCTGCTTTTGTACAATTTGTTCAACCAGAAATAAAGTATTCTCCATATAGATATTCTCCACAATTTATTCAACCCGAAATAAAGTAGTCTCCATATAGGGTTGAATTGAGCGATCTACTTTCTCGCATTTTTGTACAGTACACAAGTTTGTCAAATGAAATCCAGTGTAGCATTGTGTTTCCATCATACAACATTTTGTGCCGCGCATACAGGGATACGGCAGAACTTGCACAGCTCTAACGTTTTGAGTGTATGGATATATGGATTTTACTGCAAAACAAAAAGCTGGGAGGAATAAACATGACATATTTGCATCAACTCTGTTGTTTCCCTCCAACTAGTTTCGCACGTCTCGTCGATTAATCTACGGATTGTTATACTCTGATATTGTACTAAGATCTAAGAATCTTCGTTGTGTTATAATGTTTGTAGTAGTTTCACGGAAAAAACCTGAGCAACATTGTCAACCTTGTGTTTGTCAAGGCTCCGGGTAGACTCAAGGATGACTCCCATAGTATGAGATGAGAGTATACGCAATAAACTGGGGCTTTTTCTACGTTCGTTACGTATGTACGTTTCTACTGCAGTGAACGCAAATACGGTAGGAACACTACCCGTGTATTATCGCCATCTCTCTTGACAAGCGAATTAATTCGGCACTGGTTGAGCTTACACGCACGCTAAAATATAGGTCGTTGACCCCACCGGTCACGTGCGGTCACAATGCTCCTTGCGCCAGGCGCGTGGTGCCTACACTACGTATGCTCAGGTTTTACATCAAGGCTATACAACAATTACTAAAAGTCAATGTACGTACAATAATGCATATCATATCTGCACATATCATATCATACCGAATCATATCTGCACATATCTATGTATGCAGACTTCATAACAACAACAAATTTATTTTGTATAGCGCGCAGAGGCGCGAAATGGTATAAAATAATTGGACGAAAGATAACAAAATTAAGTAGCTCAGTACGATGCATGGATATGTAATCCGTATAGAATATGTGAGACTGAATGACAATGCTTGATCTTATATTGTGTTCTTATACTGTTCTATCTGCTAAGGAAATTATATGAATGAGAGAAACAATGAAATAACTAAATTTTCAAATGTGGAAATATAGCGAAACTCTAGATAGCGAGCAACTGTTAAGCCTACATTTATGGTACGTCACTAAATAATTATGGTACGTAACTAAATAACTAAATTTTCAAATGTGGAAATATAGCGAAACTCTAGATATCGAGCAACTGGCAAGCCTACATTTATGGTACGTCACTGGAAACGTCATCAGTGACGTCACGCTAAAGGAAAGAGTATGGGATAAATTTAGACATTGTGTCTCGTTGTTGTTGTTGTTGTTGTTGTTGGTTAATGCACATAACACTGTTAAGGTTCTGGTGCAGAATATATGGTTTTCGATTTGCGCTAACCGTCAGCGTCTGTGTTCTTGTCTCTTCTGGAAGAGTGATATGAATTGATGGAAACTATCCAGCGGAGGAGTTTATATGACAATTATATGTGAGGATGAGGAAATGGCCAGAAGGATTATCATATGAAATCGAGAAGTTTGGTGGATATTAGGAACTGCCTCAGAGGTTCGGTAAATTCGGTTTGGTAAAGAAGAGTATCTAGACTTGGGGGTGAGGAGAGTCCATCAGTCATGATTGATCTTTGTCTTGCGAATTTTCCACAATGCAGCATCAGGTGTGATACGGTAATGGGCACATGACAAAGTTCGCATTCTGGTCTGTCTATACGGTCGAGAAGATAAGAGTGCGTAATGTTGGTATGTCCGGTTCTGAGTCTGAAAAGCGCTCTATCAACTATTCGCGATTTGTTGGGGCGTTGGTGGAGTCCCAGGTTGTAGTGGAGGAGGCACTTCGAGTTGCTGAGGACATCCTGGAAATGTTTTGAGATGAACTGAACTTTTGCCAATTTGTTGACGAATGGAAATAGGTCAGTGGCTGAGAGTGGCGGAGTCATGATCTGCCCGTTGTTCGTAGCCTTTTTGGCTGCTATGTCCGCGAGCTCGTTGCCTTTGATGCTGGAGTGGCTCGGTATCCAAAGGAATTTTGTTGTGCGACCCGACTTTATAATTTTTATATATAGCAAAATGATGAGCTCTGCAAGGTGGTTTTTTGCGCAGTATGCTGATAGTGCCTGTAGAGACGATAACGAATCTGTGACAATAACTGTGTTGTTAATAACTCTTTTGTCAATGAATATCAGGGCTTGGTACAGTGCGAACAGTTCGGCAATAAAGATTGTAGTGTAGTGCGGAAGTTTGAAAAGAAGTTCAGTGCTGAGTGTCGGGATTACAACAGCACATCCTACCTGTTCGTCTAATTTAGATCCGTCTGTATATATGTATGTTCTTGCATTTGAAGTGTTTTGATATTCTAGGAAAGCTTGAACAATTTGTGCTGATGGACAAGTGTGTTTTTGTGGGACATCCAAAATATCATACATGATATGTGGCGTTTCTGATGTGTATTTCGTTTGAGGTCTAGTGTCAAGAGATATGTCAAACCCAAGCTCATTTTTAGATTTAGCAAAAGACATTGACAATGTGTAACCGCAGTTTCTTCTAATTGTTTTAGGGTCGGCGTAGTTCAGGGATGTGAGCTGTGAGAGAAGAGGGTTGCATGGATGACCTTTGTCTTCTGCAATTTTTGTTCCATATTTAACCGCTGCTTGTAATCTGCGCAAATGGAGTGGAAAAATTCCAGTTTCCCTGTAGATTTTATAAATTGGTGCGGTTCGGTGACATTTGGAGGCGATTCTGAGGCAAGTATTTTGTATGATGTCGAAAGGCCGCAAAAGTTCAGGAGATATGTGTGTTAATGATGAAGAACAATATTCCAAAATGGGTCTAATGAGGGCACAGTACAATCGGGTGAGAACAATTCTGTCGGCACAATAAGATGGATGGGACAGGCATTTGATTATGCTGATCCTTTTCAGCGCTCTGGTTTTACATTGGATAATGTGTGGTTTCATTGTCAAGCGTGAGTCCAATAGCACACCAAGGTATTTTGCCTGTGAATAGAATTGAATAGGCGCATTGTTTATGGTTAGTGGTGGAAGAGACGCTAGAGCTGGTGTAAAAAATTTGCTGAAAATTACTGCTTTTGTTTTTCTGATGGAAATTTGAAAGCCAAAAGATGTGCAATTGGTCGCGAATCGGTCTAAAGCTGCTTGTGTTTCAGCTAGCAGGTTATGCATTTCGTTTCCTGTGCACCAGAGCACAATGTCGTCGGCGTATAAGCTGTACTTGATGGAGGCCGGAAGGAGACGTATTGTTTGACACACGGCAATGCTGAAAAGTGTAGGGGAGAGGACGCTTCCTTGCGTTACTCCATCTTCCTGTGGAAATAATTGCGAGAGTGAGTTGGTGCGTAGCTGGAAAGTGCGATTATTGAGGAATTCTTCAATGAACGAGTAAAGGTGTCCATTCAGATTATGAGATGATAGCAGTTGAAGAAGAGCGGTTTTTGACATGAGATTGAAGGCTGAAGTGAGGTCGAGAAAGACAGCTATTGTTATTTGTCCTCGTGCGAATCCCATCCTTATGCTCGATGTAAGGATATTGACGTTGTCGACAGTACTGCGCGAGTGCTGATACGCGGTTTGTTGGTCGCTAATAAGATTTGTGGTTTCCAAAAACTGTTTTAATCTTGATAGTGCCATACGTTCGTAAATTTTGCAAAAAACTGATGTTAGTTGAATTGGTCGGTACGAAGCTGGTTCAAGGGGTGGTTTGTTAGGTTTTAGTATCGGAATGATATGGGAGTTACGCCACGTCGGTGGAAAAAATTTTCGCTCCCATATGGCGTTCAGCGCATTCAGGATGTATGGAAGGTGTTGAGGTGACATGTGTTTGAAAAAACTGGCGTGTATGTTGTCAGGACCTGGTGTGGTGCACTGTGATTTGTGTATGGCCAAACGTAATTCTGTCATGGAAAAATTTATGTTGTAGTGGCAAGGTGCTTCATGTATCGATTCGCGATGAAGGGCAATCGAGGATACTGCGTGTTCATTTGTTTGTCCGCGTGTTTTTGATAGGTCAGATATGTGGTTTCCAAGGATGGTGTGCACGATGTGTTGGTTAGTTACAACGATGTCTCCAAGGTTTAGTGTTGGACACGAGGGGATGGATTTTTGTGAATTTTTCAGGGAGCGCACGAAAGACCACAGTCGACCTAATGATGTTCGATGATCGAGCGACAGCAGCAGCTGGTGCCAGCTGTTGCGCTTTGCTTGTCTTACAGTGCGTCTTGCCACGGCCTTTGCTCTTCTGTATTGAAACAGTGCTTCGTTGGTTCTGATTCGGCGAAAGTGTCTAAGAGATCGTTTCCTATTTTTTATGGCTGTCTTGCACTCTTCGTTCCACCACGGTGTGTAACGCTTGGCCAAGACGCCGGAATTAGCGGGAACCGAAATATTGGCTGCTTTTATAATTGCATTGGTGACGTGTGGTATGATAGTCGTGTAGTTTTCGGCTTGCTGGAGAAATTCGACGTAGAGAGCTTCATTGAAATTTGACCAATCTGCTTTTGAGAGTTTCCATTTAGGTGATATAATTATCTGTGGTGTGGGTGTTGTGTGCATTGTGGTTTGTGGTGTGTGAGTAGTGTTTCTAACGAGGTTGTATTTTATTAATATTGGAAAGTGGTCACTCCCGTACGGGCTATCGTGGCAGTGCCATGTGAGATGCGGTGTCAGTGTGCTTGAGCAAAAAGAGAGGTCGATGTGCGATGTGGTGCCGGTGCGTTCGTTTAAGTGTGTTGGAGAGCCGTCATTTAACAGGTGTAGGTCGTGGTGTAGTAAATCTTCGACTTCTCGTCCGCGCCTATCTGTTGTTGGGGATCCCCATATGAGATGCTTCGCATTGAAATCTCCGCAGATTATTATCGGACTTTGCAATTTGTGTGCAAACTCGGTTAACATAGGTGCAAGTACATTTTGACTAGGTGGTAAGTAGATATTACAAATGGTCAGAGTTAAGTTGAGATAGTGAATTTTGCATGCTGTAAATTGTAAGTTGCTTGGGAACTGTATTTGGCATTGTGGTATAGATTTGTGTATGTAAACTGATGTCCCACCTTTCCTTATGGTTGAATCACCGTATTGATGATAGTGGCAAAAATTTGGAAGGTTGGGTAATTAAGTATCAGAGGGTAAAAAGTGTGTTTCTTGTAGACAGATGATACTGGGATTAAAAGTGAGAACAATTTGACGAAATTCTGGCCACTTTTGAACGAGGCCGCGGCAATTCCATTGTAGTACAAAATTATCAAAATACATGAGGAGTTATTCTGCGAGGTTCGTGTAATTGATTTTAGTTTAATTCAGATGTTTGGGAAGTTTTGATGTGGAATATCATCTGTAGTTTACTTTTGGGTTTCTTTTTCCCTTTCTTGTGGATTTTGGTTGTGGTTTGTGAGTGGTCACTTCGTTGGTGCTGATGTATGTGTGGTCGAAGACTGCGGTGTTCGATTTCGAGGGGCTTGGTGTCATTGAGTGTTCATGTTCTTTGTTGTTGGTTTGGTGTGATTGCTCGCTGCAAGTGGAGCTGCGGCGCGAGCGAGCCGGTGTGCATTGTGATTGTGTTTCTGTGTGAGAGTCTGATTCTGCAGGTGGTGCTTGGTCGATGGTACCAGATGATTCGTTGTTTTCATCGTTTGTTTTTGTTTGCATTTGCAATTTTATTGTTTCCGCCAGGCTTTGCACAACAGTTGTTAGTGTGCACATCGCGTCGGATATTGTGCTCAGTTTGTTTTGCATTTCGTCGATGATGCGATCTTTTTCATTGCCAGAACGAGCGACTTCCGTGTATTTGCTGGATGAGCTTGATGCCAACATTTCAACCGCTTTTGAGTACGTTACTTTGTGCTGATACTTGGTTTTCAGAATTGCCTGTTCTCTCTGCTGTGTGGGACAGTCTGGCGACAGAGCATGATGCTCTCCCTTGCAGTTGGTACATTTGGCTGTGTTTGTGCACTGCTCTTCGGTGTGGTTTTGTTGGCCGCATTTCAGACAGGCCGATTGATTCTGGCAGTTAGTCGCGAAGTGTCCGATTTTTCCACATGCTCGGCATGTGATGGGTCTGGGGTACCATGCTCTTACATCATATTTCACGTACTGAAACTTCAGTTCAGTAGGGCACGTGGTTCTTTCGAATGTTAGCTGCACGATTGGAGATGTTTTTCCGTCTCTTTGTTTTGGCCGGCGTACTTCGGTCACTCCCTTGGGTGCCATCCACTCCGCCAACTCTTCATTTGTCAGGTTGTTTAGATCAGGAGCGTAGATGCTTCCCCTTGTGTAATTGAGATGTTTATGTAGCGTGAAGTATGCTTTTTCTCCGTTCATTTGTGATGCCTCAAGGAATTTGGTAGTTTGGAATTTGTCTTTGGTACGTATTAGCACCTGACCGTTTTTCAACACGGAGACTTCGTCAGCTGAAGTGCCTCCCAATATGTTTTGTAGACCCTTTTCAATCCATGGCCAGCTTTTTTGATGGACGAGCGTCTGGTTCTCAAGACTGAGGGTGACAAATTGTCCCTCATCTGTAACACTGTTGTCGAAGAAGTGTGGGTCCACATACCCACGCCTACCTTTTCCGGGCATGGTCGCCCGTGATATTGGCACAGCTGTGCAGTTGTTGGATTTAATAAAAAATTCGTTTCCCAACAAGTGTTTCCTTAAGAAGTAAATAAGACCGACTGGAGAAGGAGCACAATTTGGACGATGATTTAGGACATGCTGTTACTTGATTTAGGACAAACTAACAAACAGACTTAATGTGAAAAGGATGAAGAAAACTGTTTACTGACACAGACAAATTCAGTTTTGCGCTAATCTACTCACCCGACCGCACAGAACCAAAAAAGCAACACCGCTTCACCCCACAGAGCACGCAATCCCAACACGGAACTCAGACATTGTGTCTCTGTTGTTGTTGTTGTTGTTGTTGTTGTTGTTGGTTAATGCACATAACACTGTTAAGGTTCTAGTGCAGTATATATGGTTTTCGATTTGCGCTAACCGTCAGCGTCTGTGTTCTTGTCTCTTCTGGAAGAGTGATATGAATTGATGGAAACTATCCAGCGGAGGAGTTTATATGACAATTATATGTGAGGATGAGGAAATGGCCAGAAGGATTATCATATGAAATCGAGAAGTTTGGTGGATATTAGGAACTGCCTCAGAGGTTCGGTAAATTCGGTTTGGTAAAGAAGAGTATCTAGACTTGGGGGTGAGGAGAGTCCATCAGTCATGATTGATCTTTGTCTTGCGAATTTTCCACAATGCAGCATCAGGTGTGATACGGTAATGGGCACATGACAGAGTTCGCATTCTGGTCTGTCTATACGGTCGAGAAGATAAGAGTGCGTAATGTTGGTATGTCCGGTTCTGAGTCTGAAAAGCGCTCTATCAACTATTCGCGATTTGTTGGGGCGTTGGTGGAGTCCCAGGTTGTAGTGGAGGAGGCACTTCGAGTTGCTGAGGACATCCTGGAAATGTTTTGAGATGAACTGAACTTTTGCCAATTTGTTGACGAATGGAAATAGGTCAGTGGCTGAGAGTGGCGGAGTCATGATCTGTCCGTTGTTCGTAGCCTTTTTGGCTGCTATGTCCGCGAGCTCGTTGCCTTTGATGCTGGAGTGGCTCGGTATCCAAAGGAATTTTGTTGTGCGACCCGACTTTATAATTTTTATATATAGCAAAATGATGAGCTCTGCAAGGTGGTTTTTTGCGGAGTATGCTGATATGAGACATTGTGTCTCAACCTCAATTTATACGATGGTATTGTAGCCGATGCGCCACACTCAGTGCATTTTATGTTTATTTTATTGTCATTGCTATTATTATGTATTCATTTGATCATCACATTATATCGCATTATCATGTTATATATAAATATGTATGTGTTCGATCTGCTACATGTTAAATTGTTTATTATGCATCGGTGGCGCAAGCAATACACACACGAGTCTTACCGTACGCACGGGTTTTGATCGCTGAGGCCGTTTGCCATTATTTTACTTTTGTAGGCGTCCCTACAGTATAACGAATTACGCAACATGCATATAGGTTGTCGCGGCAAATACACGACCTAAACAAACACCTGGAACGACCTATCTGCACACAAGTTATTCCAAACGGCTGAACCAACGACACAAAAAAACAAGTTCTGCCACACCAATCGCGTGTCTGCCCCGAACTCAAACTTACGCACGGCACACAATATATAAATTATAAGTGTTACTGCCATTGCAGTGAATTATCGACATG